>CM060950.1:131826980-132485803 GCA_030765055.1 Mantis religiosa
GGCATCGTCATCAGTGAAATCATCAGGAGCCAGTAAAAACAATCAAAGGTACAGAGTGTAAAATTATATACTAGACTATGGTGAATTTATTTGAGAAGTGAAAAACAAGACTTTAAGTAAAATTTGTAGAAAACATGGAAGTTCTAGAGGTTTATAGTAGTAGTAGGCAGGAAGTAGTCAAAGTAGCAGAGTGTGGTAGAACTGTACCAAATGATGTAGAAATGGAACAGATTATGTTACAGGAAATTAGAAAAGTGTTCGCAAGTGTTGAAAGTTTAAGTAAAAAGATTGATGATAACGATCAAAGTTTAAGGAAAGAGATGAATGATAACAATCAAAGTTTAAGAAAAGAGATGAATGATAACAATCAAAGTTTAAAAAAGTTAGAAAATAGTGTTCAGAAGTTAGAGGTAGGACAAATAGAACTAGGAAAGAAGTTAGAGAGTCAACAACAAGCGTTAGAAAATGTCAGACAGCAAGTTAGTCTGGAAATAGAGAATGTAAGGAAAGAAGCTGGTCAGATAGCAGATAATGTGAGGAAGGAAGTTAGTCAGGAGATAGAGAATTCTGAAAATAAAATTGTTAACTTAGTTAAGGAAAAATCAGATAATGAAAACAGAAAACTTGGGGAGGAAATAGTACAGAAATTAGACGAAGAAATAGGAATGGCTATAGAAAAGTTAGGAGAAACTAGGAGTAGACTAGAATTATCAGAGAGGGAAAATAGAATACAGACGAGGAATTTGAAAAAAATCACAAATGAAATGAACGAGTTAGCCATGGAGATCACGGTGACAAAGGAAACTGAAATTTTGAATCTAGATAATGAAAGGTCAGATAGCGAAAAAAGAAAACTGAGGGAGGAAATAGTACAGAAAGTAGATAAAGAAAGACAAATAGCTAGAAAGGAGTTCGAAGAAACTAGGAATAGATTAGAAATATCAGAAAGGGAAAGTAGAGAAAAAAATAAAAAAGAGTTAGAAGAAACTAGGAGTAGACTAGAAGGATCAGAATGGGAAAATAGAAAACCGACAAGGTATCTGAAGGAAACCAAAAATCAAATGAATGAGGTAGCAATAGATATCACGGCGACGAAAGAAACATTGAAAAGCATTCAAAATCGAGGGAGAAACGAAAGAGAAATATTAAAATATTTCGGGCAAGGGGCACAGTTTCGTCAGAATATGTGTAAGAAAGATAGGAAAAGAGATCGATGTACGATATCTAAGCTAGATATGGAAAAATCATGGGGATGTAGAATAAATGAGTCCTTTATACATGGAAAAGTCCACAAAATTCTCTTGTATTTTCGAAGTACGTTGTGGTAGGATGAATTTTCTTGTAAATGGTAGGAACTTAGGCTAAAGTATTTAAAATCGCCATAACAAATTGTAAAAGGAGAAGAAATAAACTTGTAAAATGTATAGGCTAAGTATAGATAGTGTAGTGTAAAATGTATAGGCTAAGTGTAAACAGTGTGGTGACAGTGCAGTGAAACTTAAAACTAAACAAGTGAAAAAAATATATAGTAATGAAAATGAGAACACTTAAAGACTTTTGAAAATAATATTTATATAGAATCATGAAGAAGTATTCGGAAATGTATAAAAAAAAATTTTAACCAGTTAAAAAAAATATCAGAACAATGAAAGACTTTTGAAAATAATATTTATATAGAATCAAGAAGAAGAACTCAGAAATGTTGTATACAAATATAATCTTATGAATGTGCCATTGATTTAAACATAAGAGTGTATATTGAGGAATTGTTTCAAGTGTAACAACAATATGAATTAATTTTAAGTAGATCAGATGGAAAAAAAAGAGAGATGAGGTAGATTGAAATATTTTCTGAGTAATATTTAAAAGTTGAAAATTGCAGAACAGAATGTTGGTAAATTTTAAATGAACTGTTGTTATGTAACCAGGTGAATAATTTTAGGAAATGTCATGTAAAAATTAATGTTGTGAGAAGAAATTGTAAAATGAATTGGAAGTTGCTGACAAAGGTCTAATATTTTGCGTTATATTCGGGCAAGACATATATATTATTTCATTATGGGATAATCAAATAATATCTATGGGGGCATTTGATACCGAAATTATGGTTGCCAGAAGAAAATAATAATGATAGACGTCGAAGGAATGTTGGTACTTTGTGACGACCCAGGGCAAGGTCAGTGAGTTGGGGAAAGTATAGTAACAATGCCATGAATGAAAGGAACAGTGTCCTTAGAAGGTTTCTAAAGGAATTGTCACACGTATATGAAGAGATCGTTTACAATGGCGACCAAAACAGCCACAAAAGGACTTTGTTTGGTTTGAAAAAGGAATTTGGAGAGTGAAAGTTATATAAAGACACACGCGCAGCTGTGGTGAGGGCAGTCGTAGGTGTATGGCCGATATGGCTATATCGCGGCTAGGAAGCCATTACGAACATTTATCGGCGTGTAGCCGATATGAGAGAGTCAGACGTGAAGCCTAGGAGAGTGGTCAACTTGTTCGGTCTTGAATATTTGTCAGGTCATCAGAATTTATCAAGAAATATAATTAGCATTCAGTCACTACAAACCGTGATTGGTAACCCTCGGTCGGCAGCTTCCATTTCGAGGTTTGAAATAAGAAGCAGTGAATAAATAATTTGGAAACGGGCATTCCAGTGTTGTAAATTTCCTTCTCACACACATCCACGCATACCCTGAGAGAAACCTCATTGCTCGCCGACTTCTGTGTTCGCCATTATATTATATTTGCATCAAATTGGCGTTCCAACGTGGAACCTGTGTACACCCATAAGCAATATTGTATCAACTCTGATATCCATTGGGCTATTTAGTGGTAAAGGAATTATTTGTTGTTGCAGTGCATATAGTTTGAGGCTATGTACACTATAACGCTATTGAGTATTTAGTTTAAATCATTACATTTCATTTAAAACTTCCATTGCTTTTACTTTCTCTATAGAAGAAGCATTGCACTCCACCAACAAATTGACACCAAGATATCACCAGAAATCACATCCAAGCCTCCCTAAATGCAAGAAAATGCAATCTAAGGCAGAAAGTTCAATAGGTATGTGTGTGTATGTGAACAGAATAACTCAAAAACAAAAGTAGGTTAAACACCCAACCTTGTGTATTTAAATTTACTGCCTTCGAAGAAACTCCCTCACTACAAACTACGCCTTACTTGGAAGATTTTCTGTTATTTTAGATTTTTCCAAAAATAGCCGTTAAATTACCATATTTTAATTTTTTTATGGTATGAAAATGTATATGTTGAATGTTCTAGGAATAGACTTTAATTTTCTTAAATTGGTAAATTTAAAAATGTAGACACAATTTTAACCAACAAAAATTTGTGTCTTTCATATCGAACAAAGACTGTCTCTGTGATTCAGCATTTGGACACTTTTCTTACCATAAGTCCCGCTTTAGGTTCCCGGTAAAGTGGCAAATTTTTCTTTGTCAGACTAATTCTCTGTCCTATAGTACAGCAATAAATGTAAGTATTTAAGAGTAAAAAGTAATAACAGCTAACGTTAATTACTGTTGTTCATCAAGCAATAACACCATCATTTGTTTCTCAAGTGGAAGTCCTCCATGTGATCAAACAAGTTAAAAATCTAATTAAAAATATGTGGTATTAACCATTTCTCAGAAATTACTTCTTATTGGTTTGAATGTTTAAATATTGCACTGTCTTTATACAGTAAGTTGCTACAAAGAGAACGGGATTTCAAAGAAACCGTATAATGACATGCTGTTTAATAAATCTAATATTGCCTGCTGTAGCTTTGTTATACTTTCAACGAAATGTGTAAATACGCGATGATGGCATATGTATGGTGTACTACCTAACAAGAAAGAAAATCTATTGTAGGATCATTTGTAAAGAATGAGTAGACAAATGTATGTGAATGTAGCACAGACCTTCTTGTTATATGATGTTGCAAGTATAGACGTTAAATTGTGGGTTAAATGATCCATTTTTCCCTATAACCTGATATTTTCTTTCTATTCCAAACAATTTTATTAACGCCACATCTCCAATGGAGTTTTTGAGAGAGGTGATTCACAGACTTCGAATGTACATTCATGTGTGTTTGTTTTTATCTTGGCAATGTACTACGAGATTATTTTCGGTTTTAGACACGCAACGCACAAAAAAATCCAATGTAAATCTATACTTAAAAAACTAAAGATTTTAACAGTTGACTGTCGTGTTATGGATTGCGTAATGAACACACTTCAATTATTTTTTTTAAAACATCTTCCTGGTAAAACAGGAAGCTACAAAGATCCGAATTACATAAAATGACTAAAAATAAAATAATTAAGGCAAAAATACATTTAATTAAATAATTATTTAAAATAGAAAATTAAACTAATGTTACGTATTATTGTGAAAAGTCCACACTATAATTATAAAACGAAAAACTATAATGATCTCAAAATGAATTTTTTATTTAATGAACTAAGCAAGAGCTTTCAAGGAATTCAAGAACTGAAATCTGAAGCATTTAAGAATCTTTAAAACAATTATTAATGAACACAACTTTGCGTAATATTACTAAATATTTTGAATCCTTAAGAACATAAATGTATAATTGTATTTTGCCATAGCCGTCTCTAGTTTAGTTTAGACTCGATATGGCTATAATCTAATCCTTGTATTCAACTACTAATTTTAACTGACAGTTTAAACGTTTTAACAATATCACTGTAATAAATAGGTAAGTGAATGAATTATTTACTGTACACATTCCAAGTTTTACAATTTACAGCTCTAGGCTACATTTATTTGTCTTTAACTTGTTGCTACCTTGGCTTTTGACACTCTGGCCTTCTGCTCTTAACCTCCATGCCTCCTTGTTCCTTACTTAACCCCTTTCTTCCCCTCATTTTTCTTTGTTATATTCTGTACATTTGTAGCCCATGTTCCTTTTACTTTCTGTAAGAACTTACCAATACTTCTTACCTTCTTTTCCTCCTTCCCTGTTAACATTTTTATAGCTACTACCCTCTTCTCTACTTTCTCCCATTTTTCCTCCAAAACCTTTTTCTCCATATTGCTAACTCCTTGCATTCTGTTACATAGTGTTCTATGCTTTCTTTTCCGCCACAAAATTCACAAATTCCCTTTTCTCTACCTCTTATCCCTCTTAGGAATACACAACTGAAGTGTCACTTTCCCTTCTTTTCAAGAATTAATTTTGTCAATTCATTTTGTTTGATTCATCTTTACTTTCGCATTGCGTTGCTAGATCTCCCATATACTCCCAGTGTACCAGAAAGTGTCCGCGGGTCGTCAGTTTGTCACATATTCATGACACATTCGAATTTTAGAATCGTTTTACGCAACAGAAACTTATAACAATTTATAACTAACCTAGTTGGAAACTAATTATTACTTTTTATTATCCAATATCCATATAAATATTGCTATAGAACTCCCACAGCTGTCACGTTGTTGAAATAAACAAGCTGGACACATTTTGTGCTAGGTGCACTGGTGCAAGAGACAAGCGACTCACGACTGGTTCTATTCAACTGTCACTTGTTTCTTGGCCTACAGAATCATTTTTCAGGTTTTATTTCGTTATACGAAAGAATTCTTACAGTAGTAAATATTCTAATCAGTGGTATATTATTATACGAACAAGAAGTGTCATGTAGACATTATACAGCACATTGCATCTTCTAATAAACTTTAAGTATTTCTTCGAAAAGATGGACCATGTTTGTATAAGTCCTATGTCCCTGCTTTTAAAAAATTTAACCTGGCAACCTTGTTTCCATAGAAACAATAGAAGTTTAGTAAATTTCTGAGCATTTCTAAAGCTTTAACATTCTTTAGGCCGCTAGGTTATATCGGCTGATGAATAAAATGAGTGAAATGATGCTTAAATGAGCCCGGGATCAATACAGCTCAGAGTAACCTGATATTTCTTCCAGTATAAGGGAAAGCCCCATAGAAACCTTATCCAGGTAACTCATTAACCAAGATTCAAACTTGATACCTTAGAATGAAAGGCAGACACACTACCGCTACACCACAGAGATGGGATTTGAGAAATTGTTTTCCGTGGGAATTACAAAGGTGTACAACCTTTACGGCAATTTACCTTAACCTAATGTCTTTGTTCTTCATTCATTCATTGTCATTCTCTGTAGATGACAGTGACCTTTACCAATTCAATGGCTATTGTCTTATGTACAACAGAGAATACTGTCAACATCCCTTACAAGAGCAATAGACGTCCGAGTTCGCATGAGTCATTATTACAGATATCGACTTTTCATGTAGTGTTTCTTAAGTACTCTGAAGATATTGAATGCATTTTTAAAATGCAATAAAATTTGAAATTAACTCAGTATGCTAAATCGTTAGAAACCTAAATGGAAAATATATTGCAATTCATGGACCACTATTCTCATCAAAGTGTAAGAAGAAAACTTAAATAATATTGATAGAGCGTTCGATTATTGGAAGAAACAGTTCATGTGTTAAATTCTGGTGTGTTAAATTCTCACGAGTTTTTCTACCCTTCCTCAACATTTCATTCTTTGTTCATCTGTTTACTACACATTAATCTAGAAAGACGAATGTTGAATTGGTTTTATTACATATTTGCTTCGAAATAGAACTGGAATACAGTAGGCTTAACTGTTTCCTATTTAGCGCGTAAAATACTGCTTGCTTTTTCTCAGAGGTCTCTCAATGAGGCTTGAGGTGCCATAAGCCTATGATACGAACCACCAGCTCTACTTACCTTTCTAAACCGCTGTATTGAGGACTTTACGGCCCGAATAAAACCATGTGCTGCAGTGGATTTGAATCGCGACCTAAAGTGATAGCCATTATTTAAAAATGGTCGGAATGTGATAATTTTGTAATGTCTTTGCATGACTAAGAGAGGTGCAAAAAGGAAAAGTAAGAAAATAATGGGCTTTTATCTGAAGGAATTTCTTGAAAATTACAATTTTTTGCTATAACGGGACATATATTTGTTACGTAATAATATTCTGTCTACCGTGTAAATTTTACCATCATTATGAAGACTAGAGAGGCTATCCCATTCCATTTTCATTTTCCCTAGGAGTTACAATGGGCACCTGTCGAACGTCAGAGGAAAACTGTGTTCGAGAGAATAATCCAGAATGAGGGACCAGCCCGATACCTGATATGAGACTGAAGAAGTAGATGATATGAAACTGTGATTACAGAGTAGATGACGGAACGAATGGCGGGGGAAACAGGAGCACTCGGGCCACACCATCACTGATGCACCTTCGTCCAATGGTGACTACCGACTGCCTCCTGCAGTCAACTTCTTTCCTCGGTTCCCCCCGAAGCAGTAATTGTAAACACGCCGATTTCCTCCGCTCCGAAAGGGTACTAATTGAATTAAATGTTCCATATCCCTCCTGTAGGCCGATTTTGTGCTCAGTTTTGTATTAGTAATCCCTACTACCAATCGATTCGGTCACCTAGTATGTCTTTGGTAGTAGACCAGTTCATTCAATATAGCAGTGCATTGAAGTGTAGACGGATCTGTGTACAGACAATGGTAAACCTGGAAAAAAAGATCACAAGTGAAATGAGCAATAAAGTGGGAAATATAAAGTTAGCTTCCAAAAGTATTGAAGGAGGGGTCGTATGTTTGGAGGTGGCCGTATATGTTAAAAACCTGTCAAGTGCTTCACAAAAAGTGATTGAAACGATGAAGTCATCATGGAACAAAACGTGCAACATAATCATGATTGTGCCCGCTTCACGTTCAAGAGGTACCAAGTTCGAATCTCGGTCAGGGTGAGTTACTTGGATAAGGATTTTTTCGGGGTTTTCCCTTATCCTGAAAGACGAATTTCGGGTAACCCTAAGCTCTTTGGACCCTGGGTTCATTTGCGCATTATTTCATCCATTTCATTCATTGTCCGATATGAGTTAACGTTGGAGGACGTAAATTACAAAAAAAAAAAAAAAAAAAAAAAAAAAAAAAAAATCATGATTGTGAAAATGACATAAAATGGAATAGACAAATCATTAAAAAAGTATTAAAAGCAAAACAGTTGCAGATATAAGTGAACGTTCATAGAAACTCCTTCACAAAGAGGTAAGCCAAGAACAATTGTATTTTCTTGCAACTACGAATGCTCAGTGCGAGACGAACAGTAAGGCCTCCACTTCCCATAACTACAGAGGATGTCCAAAGTGTGCTAAATCCATTGAAATCAAAACAGCGACAGCTGAAAACTTTTTGCTGCTGAATAGCATAGAACATATAGTCACATATATTTGTGGATCCAATTTAAACACAATAAGCTCTGTGGAGTGTCTGTAAACAGTACGTTCCAATACTTTCCAATTTTGGTTTTTGAAAATTGTTAATATTGTCGCCAACCGCAATGTTGCGAGGAGGTGCGGCTGACGCGCATAGACAGATAGAGCAGCGCGGAGATAAAGAGCTTGCGGAAACAGATACAGTTAGATGACTAGAAGGTTCTAGTGCCGTCTTGTTCATTGCAAAAATATGAGTAGAGGCATAGGTATAAAAGAAATCGCGACATGCCAGTGGAGAGAGTCGTAATTAGAGAGGTAATGGGAACTGATTCGTGTGCCTGCAGCTGAGCTTTGAAAGTGAACTCTTTGTTTGTGGGCAACGACCTTGCCGATTGTATTTGTGTATGTTATGCAATTCTGATACTGTAAGGGTTGACCAAAGCGTGTTTCTACGGAAATAAAGAGCATTTTGGAATTTCTGCAACTTGGACTTTTAATTTCACGAACCCACAAAGTCACAATATCCTTGGAAGTCTGAAGTCTTTAAGTGTCGGAAAATCGTGCGGTTAATCCATGCGAGGTAATCAGTGTCTAATTTTTGGAAGGAAATTGGTCGGACCGGTCGTCCACTACAATTTGTGAATTATTTGGAAAATTATTCTATGTAAACTGCAGTTTTGGGTGAAGGTATCAAGTTCACTGTTAAACAGGCACTTCATTACGTTATGCTATAATGCTACGCATAGACAGACATACGCACACAAACTGAGTCTTTAAACAAAGTGTCCTTACATGTTTCAAAAAAAATATGTTTTTCTCAGAAATGACTCCTACGGTTTTAACGAAGTTTCCTTATGTTGAAATTACCTTCAAGCCAAAGAAATAAGAAGGTAAGCGCGGGTGTCTAGGGTTAATGTTTCGAAATCTGCTCCCTAGAGGACGACAGTGTATTGTTATGCTGGAACGAAGAAGTTAACAAACTGAGACAGTTGACTGTGTAAAACGATTGTGTTTTGTCAGTCTAAGTGAGAAATCGAGCTTCTTTTACGGAAAGGAGGTATATAATTGTTCCATTTCTAACATTTTATTAATTTTTAAGTTGGTTTAAGATAGATTTATAACGAATATGTATTGAAATTGCTCAAGAAACTTGTAAAGTAAGAAAATATAGACTTTTATACATCCATAACCCTCCTTGTTGTTATGATGGTTACTTAATCAGTGCTGCCAACGGGCAAACATAAATACCGATACAACAGCGGACGAAGCGGATTAAGGCAAGGCGTGGAATTCTTGATATTTTTCTTATTATTTACGTCCTCCAACGTTAAGTCGTATCGGACGATATGTGAAATGATGCTCAAATGAGCCTAGAAAACTGGAGAATAGTACCAGGAAATCTGTGTGGACGCTGTGGGAAAGAAGTAATTCATATGTGGAAAATGTGTGTGAGATACATAAAGATATGAATATACAAGTGTGGAAATGTGTTATTTTGTTCTCATCATTACATTATGTACTGAAATTGAATGTTCCATTCCGATTGTCCGCTATGTCAGTCCTATTCATCCTCCAATTGCGGACGATTAGCATTTGTTTCCACTCGGAATAAAAATTAAAACGGAAGTATACAGAAAATTCTCCATCAAAATATTTAACATTTAACGTAATCTAAAATGCCCAGGCCTCAATACAAGGTAAAAGCTTTTATATTTACGTGACAAATAGGGCCTTTTTTGGAACCATTTTCAAAATATTGATGCCATTCACCCGCGCTTACCGTAAATAAGTTTCTTGCTTTTTCTCAGTTCTTCAGAATTGCTATTTATTCTGTATAACTTTTGTATAACTGACAAACCGTAAACACATGTTTATGTCAAATACATTGCTATGTTAGCTATTTTCTAAATATTCCTTTTTATTACTTATACTTTTCTGAAATCGAAAGTAGTTGATCTTTTGTGTATGTCCTGGGCATGCAAAGACAATGGAATGTCAAAGCTACGAGCTGGTAAAATACTTGACTGTCGTCTGAAGTCTACTGTATTCCCATATTCACGAAAGCTAGCAATATGTTTATTTATGTTAACATGTAGCAGTAAACATTTGTATGTAGTTGAGTAGAGTGCAACACTCAGATGTTTTTACAACATATTTAGCTAAGTTGGCAACTCTGAAAGAGCATCGTTCATGGCGTTCGCTTTGTGTGATGAAAACACACTATCCTGCAAAATCATGCAACTGAGCGTATACATACAAAGATTGCAAAATAGATACACGAGAGGCAATGTGCTAACAAGGCGTTACATTGTTCAGAGGTCAGTTCAATTAAGCACTTTCGTTCATTTTATTCGATTTAGTTGGTTCTGAAGCTTTAACTGTTGTACAAAAATCAAAACTGGAGACATTAGTATGTTGTTTCAAGAAACTATTCATCTGCAATAATTGTGTGGACTAAAGCGGATTTCTCTATTTAAGAGCATGCGTTTTACTTTTCATCCAAAGTTGTACTTTAATAATATAAATTAACCTACTAAAGTGTCCTGCGCCGTGACGTAGCGGGCTAAGGCAGCATGCCTTGGTCCTGGGCCATGTAAAGCGGTCCGGGTTCGATCCCACCCATGAGGTGCGGATTTTCGGTCCCGGGTATAGGACCGGTGTCCACTCAGCATAGTGAGGAATGTGAGCAGCTTACGCTAGGTAAGCGGCCCTGGTCACGGAAACCAACATTCCGACTGGG
Organism: Mantis religiosa; assembly: GCA_030765055.1. Taxonomy (NCBI): domain Eukaryota; kingdom Metazoa; phylum Arthropoda; class Insecta; order Mantodea; family Mantidae; genus Mantis; species Mantis religiosa. The sequence continues at coordinate 131,838,007 of CM060950.1, forward strand.
GGATGACGAGATGCTGACCTCATCTCTTCTCTGTATCGGTTGGATGATCGTCCACCTCTGCCGTGCGTAAGTGGTTGTGACGCCGGCAGTCAGGTTGGTAGGCTTTGGCCCTCTAAGGGCTGTCGTGCCAGTGCTTAACTTTTTTTAACCTACTAAAGATATAATTTAATGTTAAGGATTGACAACGTTTCACTTTAACCTCTAAATGAATAAAATACAATCACTACATTTATATTTTTTGGTTACAAACCTAATCAAACATTCTTGGTTTCCTCCAAAACTTTGTCTGGTATATATACCAACTCTTCTTTCAGTAAGCATCTATTAAACATGAATTAGTATGAATAAATTACAGAATAAATTGCCGTAAATTGTTATTCTAACTATACCAACAATTAAAACAAATGACTAACCAACATCGATTCTCTCATGTTAGGTATTAGCCAACGATGTCTGTCACTCATCCAGCAGGCCTTGGTCTAAATAGCTCTATATTCCAGAAGATACAATTACAAATAATTTTCCTATTTTATTGCAGTTGAATTAAAAATGCAGCAAGGCTTTTTAATGATTAGGGTAAGTGTTGGATAAACCATTGTATGTACATAGACTTATTTATAACATTCCCAGAAATTAAAACTCTGCCACTGGTGATGGATAAAATACCTCTTGATTCACTACTACCACAAATAACTATTCTACCAAATAAGTACCTAATGGGTAGAGATTTTAGATATTGCATCCGTGCTGAATATCGATATTGAAAAACTTTCTGAGGTTATGTAAATAAAAACATTTAGAGGAAAGTGCTTTTGTCTGCCTATATGTTTGTGAGCAGTAGAGTAGAGCGGTCCTATTCCGCTCATTTCAAATTTATGGTGTTGTAAAACAAATAAACAATATTTATGTTAAACATATAGCAGAATAGTCTTTATTAATCCCTTAACGCGTACAGATGTTATAAACACACTTGCTCTAGTTGTGATTAAATAAAACAGCGAATGTTACACAGAAAGGAAATCTCAGAATTAATGGGGCTATTAGCGCTCACAGTACTTTTGCATTTTAATTAAATGCATTTGCCACAAATGTAGATTTTCTTACCAACTGCACCAACGCACACTTTGTGAAAGCATACTCCACATTTCTGGCATTTGATCCAGTCTCCTTTGGTTGGTGATTTCGGAGAATAAAGCTTTAACCCACAAAATCCACACGGTGCATCTCCCTCATCACTGTATTATATTTGGACTGGAACCGTCATCAACAGACCCAACTGTTCCCACAATTTAGTTTTAAGATAGGTCTACGCTTTCCTTTCTGTTTGCTCCAGCGTACATCCAAAGCCTCTTGCTATCCAGTATGTTAACCTGGAAACTAAATCTTTCTCCTCCTCCAAACTGGCCGCTATAGGATGTTCAACTGATTTTCACAATCGCCCCATTGCTTCTTGACATTGATGTGCATGAACATGATCTTTGAGTGTACAGTAAGGCACTCTGCTCCTCTCATACTTACATCGCCGTTTAATACGCTCGTAACAGCACGAGCAATGTCGTCCTCGTCCAGTTTCGTTCCAGCTTTCTTTGTTTATATGTGTGTACCATCTGAAACGGTCAAATAAAATTTACTAATAGTTTTATAAGAAATAATTAGGTTAAAAGAGTACAAAAATCCTATATTATATCTGGGCGAGAATAACCCCTCTTTGCTTGGGCGTAATAGCCCCAAATGTTGAACTTTTGAAATTGCGACTCCAGTGAGAGCTATGATAAAAGGAACGCGCCATCTGTTGTGCATGGACTTAACCCAAACTATAACCTACACTGACAGTGATTGTCAATAATAAATCTATCTGCAGATACTGGACCCTAAATTACAAACTTATTCGGGGCATTCTTATTCAAGGCAAAAGGAGCAACATAAGTTACTTTGTAATTTTCTTCTATTAATACTGTTAAAACAGCAGCCTACAACTTCAAGTAAATTCATAGAATCGTCGCACAAACACCAAGCTTGACAATGAACTGGTAGGCAAGTCATCGCTGCCCATGGTTGTTGGGCAGTAAACCAATTTGCTGATTTCGGGCGTAAAAGCCCGGTGAGCGGAATAGTCCCGCTGTACCCTATAACCCCAAAAGGAAGTAATTGATAAAGGCCTAAAGCTGGATTTAGGCTCAACATCTCTAACAAAAAGATTTTCAAGAAGAACCTCTCACACCGAACTACCATTCATATGAAACACTTTCGGAAATGTTTGATCTCTGTAGAGTGTAAGGACGAATTCGGTTGAAACATATTTTAAAACATTTACAAGCCAAATAAAACGTATATCTTAAATTTCATGGAAATATCTTGTAAAACATCTGTAATCTCCGAGAAATACAGGCAATTTTATACATTTTATATAGTTAGATAGATGTTAACCCAATTAAATATGCCTAAATGTACTCATAAAAAATGCAGATTTTTTCCAAACACGCAATTTATTTCAAAGAATTCTTTGTAACATTAGGCGATTCCAAGAAATCCTTTATATTGATTTGGTTTTTCCACCACTTTGTATTATTTTGTTAAGTCCTGCCACTATTCAATTGTTTTTCGCAATCTCACGGAAAGACTTGACCTTATAAGCCAGCTTACAGTTTCTATGGACTAGTTACAACTTCAATAAAATGTAATGAAATATTTACTTCGATTAATGAAGTGGGTAGGAAAAAGAGGTGGAATGTATACAAAAATAAAACGATAGTGAGTAGGTAAACTGATATGAATGTAAGACGCAATACTTTTGTTTTATTAATATTAAATCTTGAAGTACAAATGTATTTGTCGTCACGTGTTTTATTGTTGTTATTTTCGCATTAAGCATTATGAACTTAGCAATAACACCAAAGCATGTGCTACTCTGTATATTACTTAAAATTAATAATAATCGATTACATTTAAATGAATTGTTTTCTTTTTATAGCTTTATTTATGGAGTTAGGAGAATATTGAATTAAAAGTTGTTTGGTAAGTACTTTCTCTCTGTGTTAATTCTAATAGGCTGTATCGATAAACTGCACTAACTATCCAGTTGCCAGTTATGTTTTATTACGTTTATATAACTCGCCAGTTATAAACAATGGAAAGTTAGAATAAAATCTGATATACGATAAAAAGACATTTGAAGCGTCAAGTAACGGTCCCTTAGTTTCCTGTAAGATTATGACCAGTGTTAAATATTCCAGATTAAAATTAAGGGTTATGTCAATCTGCTTGATACCATAAAGTGTGTATTGCCGAAAGTTAACTACTGGAGCAAGAGTGCAGATCGTTTGTGTGTTGATCACGTATCTCTCTCTCTTATAAGCAGTCCTTCATATCTAGTGGTCCCTATTTTTCAGCAACTAACCTCTCAGCTTGTCCCAAGTGAACCACGACTGTCTGCATTCCTAGATTTTTCAATAGCGAAGGAGCGGCTGTGCGAGTACCAAGATTGTTCTTCCTAGATGGTGTTAGTTTGTAGTTGTCTTCCTGGATACAGTCTACCAAACAGTAAGTAGAAGAAATATGCGATAGTGTTCCACTGAAAAATCGGACGTCGTTATTTCACTAGCAGTTTTAATATACCTTGATTGCAAAAACTAGAAGGTACCGTCCAAGTGTGACGCAAAGATTTTGCAAAAACGATGCCCCTAAATAAGCTAATATTGGCATAGACAGCTATTCATTTGTCACTCTCAAAAGTTGCTCTCAAAATATTAACTAAAGTTTAATTATCTACCGAAATGTTAGTGAAAATTAAAAGTTTTAACTTCCATAAATGGTAAAGAAAATAATTTTGAGAAAAAAAAAACAAGAAGCAAAAACTAAGTTCATGTGTGCATGTTGATACCGAAATTATGGTTTGCCAGAAGCAGTCATGATAGATGTCAAAGGAATGTTGGTTCTTCGTCAAGACCAGGGCAAGGCCAGTTCAGTTGGGGAAAGTCTATAACAAAGCCATGAAAGAAGCAGTGTCCTTAGAAGGTTTCTAAAGGAATTGTCACTTGACGTATATGAATAGGGAATTCTTTGGATCATTTACAATGGCGACCAAAACAGCCACAAAGGGACTTTGTTTAAAAGAGTTTTGAAAGGGAAAATTAGTGATATATACACGCGCGCAGCTGTGGTTAGGGGCAGTCTTCGGCGTGTAGCCGATTTGGCTAGTTCGCGGCTAGGAAGCCATTATATACACTCTTCGGTGCAGCCGATGAGAGGAGTCTGAAACGTGAAGCCTATTAGAGCGGTCAACTTGTTCTGTCTGGAATATTTGTCGGGTCATAAAAATTTATCGAGTAATAAGTAATTTGTATTCAATAATTCTAAACCGAGATTAGTAACCCTCGGTCGGCAGCTTCCATTTCGAGGTTTGAAAAGAAGAAGCAGTGAATAAATAATTTGGAGACGGGCATTCCAGTGTTGTGAAAATCTCCTTCTCACACCCATCCACGCATACCCTGAGAGAAACCTCATTGCTCGCCAATCATATTTGTCATCGTTCACCAATTATATTGCTACAAACTGGCGCCAACGTGGAGCTTGTGTACACCAATCATATTTGCTTCAATGTGCGTGTCTGGAAACAAAATGTCAAACAAACGACCATGCTTGGTAAAAAGTTAGACTATTCTAAAGATGTGAGAGGAAGAAGCTTTTACGAGAACATATCCCCACTGTACTGTGCTCCTTACATTGAACATTTTTATTGTATTTCTAATTACAAAAACGCATTTATGAACTTTCATTAAAATACCATATACATATTATTTAACACATTTGCATGACGAGTAAAATATAGATAACACTTAACATATCTGAATTTCCCTATGAAGTCCTATTCATTCTGTAAGAGCCTTTAAATGAGAGTAGAGGAAGCACACTTTACGAGCTCTTTAAGTCACTCAAATTATTACCAATAACATTCGATCATTTGTTATGAACTGCCATTCCTTTGAATTTTCAGTGTTTTGTTATTTTTTGACGCATTCTTTGTTATCCTTTTTAAACACATTCAATTGTTTTTTCTCGATTTCATGGAAAACATATGAAATAAGGATTAGATGAATTTTGGAAGTTGTTACCAGGAGATTTGACAACTTCCGGGAAAATTTATACGATATGATTGTATATGTTAGGCGTAGTTCTTGCAGCTGAAGTTAGATTAGGTCCTGTAGTATTAGCCTACAAACGTACATCTAGATATTTCAATGAATCGATTCGTATATTAGGGATCAAATATAAAGATGGCTTGTCATTTTGTATGTATGTATTTATTGACTGCAATTGGCTACTACCCGGTGGCAGAGTTAAGAATACAGATCAAATTACAAATACTAGATTTACAACAATAACACAGTAAACAATACAAACATGATATTATTTTACTTTAGTCGCTTAAAGCATATCTAATTACTTCTCTATTTACATATTATATACCATTATAATTCAAAAGTTAAACTATAAACCATCTAGATTTTTTCTAAATTTCTTCAGCGACAGGGGACAGCCCTGAAAGACTGCTATAGGCAATTCATTCCATTCTTCAATTGTTCTATTAACAAAAGAAAATTTTCCTACGTCGGTTCTGTATCTTCCACCCTTAATTTTATACCTATAATCGTTTCGTCCATAATAATCCGGATTATCTAACCTTACACTAACGTCCACCCATGCCTTTACACCAGTATTAGCTTTGAATAATGCTACCAACCTATGTTTTTTACGCCTAATTCTTAATTCCTCCCATTTAGTCTCATCTCCTTTTATGGGCCCAAAATACTTGCCTCTTTTTATGAATTTTATTGCCCTCTTCTGTATTTTTTCTAATGGATCGATTTAATTAGCTCTATACGGCTCCCAGCATGCTACTCCATATTCCATAACCGGCCGCACTTGTAGGCAATTTCCCTGGACCTAGCGCTTCCCTTTTTCAATATTCTCATTACGAAATGTAATGCTTTCCACGCATTCCTAGATGTGGAATTTACTTGTTCGTCCCATCCAGCATTACTTGCCAGGTACATTCCCAAGTATTTGCAGCTGTCCACCTGTGGAATTTGTACCCCTCCCATGTGATAGTTAACAATAATTTTGCCCTTAGTTCTACTAAAAACAATGTACTTACTTTTCTTGGCATTAATTGACATTTTGTTAGCCGCAGCCCAATTACAGATTTCATGTAAATCATACTGAAGAGCGGTTTCATGCACTGTATTCCAAATTTTATTATAAATGATACAATCGTCTGCAAACAACCTTATCTGGCAGTTAATATTAACAGCAATGTCATTAACAAAAATGAGAAACAGTAAAGGCCCTAGTACTGAGCCTTGCGGCACACCGGAACTTACAGTTCCACTATCGGACAGCTCTTTACCTACTTTAACCTTTTGCGTTCTCCCTTTCAAAAAATGTTTAACCCATAATACTACGCGTTTGTCAATTCCTGTATTAGCTAGCTTACAAATAAGTAAACTATGTGGCACTACATCAAAAGCTTTAGAAAAGTCAATCACCACTGCATCAGTTCTTCCCCCTGCATCTACCTCATCTGCCAACTCTTGAAATAATGAAGTAATTTGACTTTCGCACGAATACCCAGGTCTCAATCCATGTTGCGCTTCATTAAACCACTTTTTTATTTTCTAACTCCTCTCTTATATATTCTGCAATTAAATGCTCCATTAATTTACATACTACTGAAGTTAGACTAACTGGCCGATAATTATTTATTTTTGTTTTATTACCCCCTTTATAAATCGGAACTATAATAGCTGTTTTCCAGTCTTCCGATAAGGCGCAGTTGTTAATTGACATGTTGAACAAGAACATGAGATAGGGAATCATGGCTTCACCCCAAGCTTTAATATTTCAGTAGGTATATTATCTGGTCCCCTTGATTATCGGTTTTGCAGCATCTTAATCCTTTTGCGTAATTTGGGCGCTATTATTTGAAAAATCGTTTCTCCACTCTCCCCAATTTCCTGTTCGGAACTATCGTCGGATTTAAGAAAAACCGATACAAAATGCAAATTTAATATATTAGCTTTGTCCCTATCACTTAATACATCTATCCCATTAACGTTAAAATCTGGTATGCTCTCTTTATTTCCCCTGCGTCTTTTTACATAATTGTAAAATGATCTCCAACAATTATTTCTCCCGCTAAAAACGTTATCTAGGAATCGTTCCTGCGCTTGCAACTTTTCGTCTTTTAATTGTTTAGCAAATTCTTTAAATTTGTTAAGATGCCATTCTGATATCTTCCTTTCATTATAAGCGTGCCTAGTCTTTCTTTTAAGTTTCCTAATACATTTTGTATAAAATTCTGGATCCGCTTTATGTTTAATAACTTTAAAAGGTACGTGTTTTCTAATTGTTTCCAGGATAAGTGTTTTGAAATTAACCCAGGCTTCATTTACACTAGTGGCATATTTTACAAATATCCCATATTTTTCCCGGAGAAAAGTTTGGATAGCCTCCCCGTTCGCCCTATGGAAATCCCAACTAATTACTTGTTCCGTTTCAACTCGGTTTGTCTGCCCTTTCCAGTTTAGGTATAATTGCAGGTTTGCATAGAAATACGTCCAGTAATGCTGATTGTCGAGTAACAGTTTTCACTACTTGAAATAACCCCTGCTCCGAAATCAGAAAGTTAACGAGCTTTTGAGCTTCACCTCCTATTAACTGTCCGTCCCAGTTTACATTTGGCAGATTTAGATCCCCTGCTAATATAACATTTTTTTCCCCTTCGGAAGATATTTTCTCCACTAGTTTATGAAGTGTAGTATAATCAGTTTCTCCAGGTGGTCTATAGCAAGCTATTATTGTTAAATTATTCCCTTTGTTTGCTTAATCAATAATTTCGAAGGCCATAATCTCAACCTCTTCTTCTACCCATAATGCTTTGCTGTTTAGCTCTGATTTAGCGCAAATAAACATTCCCTCTCCCCTTCCATCCCTGTCCCTCCTAAACACCCTGTAATCTGTTCTGAATACTTCTGAATCATTAATGTCAACATTCAGCCATGATTCCGTACCTATAATGACACTTGGATTGCATATTTCTACTAAATTCCAAAACTCAACAATTTTATTCATAATACTACGGCAATTTACCTGTAGCAGGCTTAAGGAATCAGTCCCTACCTGAAAGTCTACGTTTTCCTGAAGTTGGTGTCATTGCTGCCCTAGCTGGTCGTTGCCGTCAGCCCGCTTCGTCACCCTCGCGAACAAAGCTACCAGCTTTGACGATCCTCTTCGGTTCAAGTGTACTCCATCCCGTCCATAGTCCCAGTCTTCAATCCACGAATTCGGAACAAGAAACTGAGCACCCAGTCGCTCCGCTACCCATGAAAAAGCTTCATTTACCTGCATCACCTTTCTCCAGCTGGAGTCGCGTCTTCTTAGTACCCCACTGACGACTAGTTTTGCTGAAGGAAACAGCTGTTTTGTCCTTTTAACTAAGTCGTACATGTCACCCAACACATAGTTAATACTTCTCCGCAAGTCATTACTCCCGACATGTAATACGATTGTCCGATAGTTGCCTTCCATCTCCTCTTGCTTTCTCTCCATTTCCCTCAGCAGACCGTCAACTCTTATGCCAGGATAACAAACTACCTCCGCCGTTGGATTTCCAGCATGTCTCACAACAGAGTCACCGACTATTAGGCAAGATTTCTCCTCTTCTTTTTCTGTTTCTTCCCCCTGCTCCCTCAGTTGACGGTTTTCAGCTTCGAGCCTCCGAATGATATCTTCCGCCTGTTGTAGCTTAATGCGTAGTTCCCGTGCTTCTTCTTGAAGCTGCTCCAGTTTCCTGTGATTTGCGGTGACGGTCTTGGCTACCCTGCATTTCTTACATTCCCAGGTTTCCTCGATGTTCATGTCCCTCTTCACTTTCTGGCAGCCAAAGTGGAACCACTTTGAGCAATTACTGCACATAAGTCCGGTCCTCAGAACTTTAATACAGCTTTCACATCGTTGGTCCGCTACAGGTCCTGGATTAATCTCAATTCCGCCTATCACTAGTAAAGTTACTAACACAAAAATTACAAAATAACTCTGTGAAATCTCCGTAGTACCTTCACGCTGACTACCTGCTCCACGTGAGCGCAGACCCGACCACATTCCGATCCTCGCCCGGTAAATCACCAAGTCAACACCCATTTTCTCAACTCAATATTTGTTAGTTTATAGAATCCAAATGTACCCTTTGTTCCAAAATCACACCATATAGATTATTTCATGAAAGCTCTATGGAAGATGAGGGAAATATGTTGATATCAACGATATTTATTCTTCCAAAATATTTTAAAATATTTTTAAACTTCATTTTATTCCCGTTTGGGCTAAAAGTCATTAAAATCTTTTCATATTTATATTCCTGTTATAAATAACGAAATTGATATGTATATGTCACGTAATATTAAAAACCAAATCAACCAGTTGTTTCCATTGCATTGGGGGCAATAAAATTGTTCTAATTTCATGTTGTAAATTGCTGACATATTAAGAAATATTTACTAAGTTATCGTACTACGTTATAAATGACATGCCTGCCTTTGATGTTATGTTGGCAATATCATGGAGTAGAAACAATAGTTGTTACTCCACAGAATATTGATGGATATAGCACTCCGCTCTGTATAAAAAAATCGGTTATATTTGAAGGTAAGGAAGATACTACATAGGTATCCATGATGTAACACTTCAATAAAGTTCAAAAAATGACAGTCGACCCTATGTTATTATGTATTAATTTCTTTAACTATCATTTATTAGAGAGTACATAACGAAACTTTCAAATCATTTGAACTATTTTTATTGTAAATCTATCGATGATTGAATTGAAGTTCTGGGTGACACAATCTTATAATAACGCCATGTAAGAAAGTTTTGTTTTATTTCCTTTGTATTTATGTTGTGAATAAATTAAGTAGATAGAAATACTGCCATTAGGAATAATTGAAAAGGTGTTTTGTATTAACTATGACGAGTTTTCTCAATGTTTCGAGATTTTTTGTTTTCCAAATTGTTTAACGTCATGGACTGGGAGTGGGAAATTTTACTTCGTTGAATTTGTTAAAGCGTTCTCTATTATGTAAAGATAGTTAGCTTTTATGTATTAAATAACCACGGGCTCAAAATAAAGGCACAGAGGATTAAAGTACAACTGCTAGAATTTTATAAAAATTACTTGATGGTCCGGCTGAGGATTCAGGGAGGGATAGCCCCTGGAAGCTGCCGAAAGGAACTTTATAGAGTAGGGAAGTGGTGTACAATGGCTATTGTTTCCTGCGGTTTGTGTTTCTCCAAGAGGACTGACCAAGGTAGCCACCTGGTCAGTATGCGTACGGAGGGGATTCGGTACGTGGGCCACCATGCTGGGTCCATTGTTCCTATGCCCCCAAGTGGGGTCACCCCCGGGAGGAAGGATGAGGCGAAGGAGACAGAGGGCGGCCGATCCAAGGAACGACGACAGTACAGAGGGCAGGGTCCCTGCAGTTTAATTGGAGAGAGACTTCCCCGACAGGCCAGGATAACGAATTGGCTCCCCCACAGCGGGACGGCAACGAGCCCAGCAGCCGAGCTCCAAAGGTCCCAGGCTGGCGGTCCCAAAATGGTTCCAACAGAGGAGCGAGATCGGCAACCGACCTACCGGAGGAGGAAGTAGTTCTCCTCAGAGCATACCTTCCTGCCATGACCGCCGAGACACCCGCCGACACTTCTACCCTGAAATAGACCACCAGATGTGAGATGATATGAAATGATAATGGAGATGAAACGGAGGGACAGGAAATTTGGTGGATGTAATTAACCTACCCAGCTTTCGCCTAGCGACCCGGAAAACCCCCGAAAAAGCCTATGGGTCATGTAGATCGGCCGTGGGTATCGAATCCGGGCCCCCGAATACCGGCCACAGACTAAACCACCTGAACGGTTTAACCGATGTCAGTAGGTGTTAATCCTCTGTCGCGATCGTGATGGCAATATTTAACCAAAATGAAATTGAAATTTGGTAACTTGAACAAACTCTCCAGTATTTCAATTGTTTTTCTCGGTAATATCAGAAAGCTTCTGTATGCTTCAAGATTAGACAGCTTTTCAATAAATGGAATAGTGTAAATGGTGAAAATTAAGGTTGCCCAATCTATAAATTATAATTATTCCTTTTGATGATATTATTCTTTGTATTCTGCTGGTTTCTGTAACTGGGACTTTGAAGTGAGGCCAAAGGTTTAACAAAGTATACTGTAATTAGCAAGTTGACAAATGAATTCCGCACATGAGGTTTGCGAGTTATCTAACCTGAAGGAGCTGAACCATACCTGGAGATGAGTTCGCAAACAACGGTTCTTTACAATACTGTATGAACTATTTGATGTCTGTCGCTTGAGGACAGACACCACGTCAGCGAGCTCTTGTGAAGGATCCCCCACAAGAGGACTAATTAGTGTTTTTCCCCATTCAGAGTTATTTCTTTCATTCGCTGATGTATACAATTGGCTTGCTTCTTCTCAATCCTATTCCGTAGCAATATTCTGTTGTATAGAGGCTTTTGTGCTTTGCGCATCATCCTTCTTCATGGTTTTCATCTATTTTGAATAATGTTGAACGAGTTTCACTATTATTTAGATAAAAATCACATGTACTGTAACATCGAAGTTAATAAGTGCTTACGTATGCAAGGCTTCAGAAAAGGTTTTATCGAATAAATTAATTAATCAAATTGAAGCGAAATTCGAAATGCTATTTTAAACAATCTCTGCAATGAATCAAATGGAAAAAGGTAAAGAATCCTTAATGAGATCATTCATTGCAGTTTCTTTGGCGGAGGGTTATTAATTATTAATTACCTTTTTTATACATGTAACATGATTTAAAAACCTAACTGCATGAAGAACCGAACTGGAAATACAATGTTACTGCAGCATTTTTTTTTATTTTGCCGCTCACTTTAACGTAATTGGTATGTGGTCTGCTCATTTGAACATCATTACATTCATCGTCCGATATGACTTATCGTTGGAGGCTTTCCTTTATCCTGAAAGATGAATGTCTGATAACTCTAAGCTCTATGTACCTTTTACTCATTTGAACATATCATTCATCGTCCGATATGACTTAACGTTGGAGGTTTTCCTTTACCTGAAAGATGAATGTCTGGTAACTCTAAGCTCTATGTATCATGTACTCATTTGCACATAATTTCACTCATCAGCAGACTTGATTTAACGTTGGAGGTTTTCACTTATATGAAAGACGAATGTCTGGTAACTCTAAGCTCTATGTACGCTGTACGACGAATGAAATGATGTTCAAATGAGTCCAGGATAAATAGAGCTTAGACTTACTAGACATTCATCTTTTAGGATAAGAGAAAACCTGCAGTGTATAAGTCATATCAGAGGATGGGTGTAATGATGTTCAAGTGAGTCCAGGGTCCATAGGGCTTATAGCTACCAGACGTTCATCTTTTAGGATATGGGAAAACCCGGAAAAACTGTATCTAGATAAGTCACCCTGATCGAGATTCCAACTTGGGTCCTCTTGAACGTGAGGCAGTCACGTTACTATCAGCGCAACAGAGGTGGGCATGGTACAAGTGCACAGTGGTTCAGGAAAATATCCAACATCTCTTACACGCACAATAAGTAGTGAACCAGCTCCAACTACTTTGCAGTCAATACAAGAAGGCGAGGCAGGGGAATGTCTAACGTTGTCAATTTTGCTGCCCGCGTAATGTTTATTACTGCCGTCCGGATATGATATGAATGCTAGGTTCATCTAAAATACACAGTGTTGACAGATAACTGACACATAATGTCTATCATTACAATTACTTAAACGAGCATTAGATCTGGCAGCGTGTGTGATTCATATGTACTCTCATACATTTATTTCGTAGTAAACGTGATGTCTCTCATTGCCAAAGTAAGCATATATCAACATGGAACTCTACTACAGCTAAGGAAGTATGTGAACAGTAGAGTGATTGGCAAGACACGGCTGGATGCTTCATTGTTGTTATCTCGCTTTCGTCCAGTAGGAATCGTTAGCCGAATCGGAATATCTAGGGGCTGGTTGCTCTTTACTTGTGTGAACGTCTTGTCTGTCTACTTATAAAATGGACTCTACAAGACAAGGTGTGGGGTTACTTTGACCCGATTGTTGCTCCAGCGTGTCGTGTGCTAATGGTAGGAGGCGGTGGTTGCAGTGACGGTGACTGGTTTGCATATAAAATGGATGAGACTATGAATAAGGAGCTCTTGTGTATGTTGGGGCCCTCTGCTAAGCTTCATTAGCGAGTTAGAGGGATGGATACGGCACGCAGTCGACTTAAGTCTGACTTAACCAGTGCACACTACTTAACTTCCCAAACGTTGTTTCTTTTCCAGCAGACTCCGAATAAATGTTCCAACCATAATATTCGCAAAAGAGAAAAATATATCTTTAGAACCTTTTGACTCTGACAAGACCTGTTGCCTGTATCAGGAATAACTACTCCCCAAATAGATACGATACAAGGCTTCAAAGTAGGAATGGGTCGATAGCAGTTGTCCTCGACTCTCGATTCTCGATACCGATACACGATATTTTCCACGATACAACTCGAATCTCGATATCCTCATTTATATTTCTAATTTCAATGCAAAATAGAATTTTGGAATAACTGTGTAGGGGAGATGCACCCTGTAGCACACACCTAGGGATTTTTTTTAAAATTCAAAGGAAATGCAATGGAGAACAGGTAGCGTGTTACTGTTATCATGAAGCTACTAGCCTACAGAAACAGTATTAGTAATGAACATTCATGAACGCAAGTCATGTTGACTGTTAAAAACTAAAGTAAATATTAGTGATAACTGCGCATCTCAAAAAGTGTTTCCCAGTACCGGACAGACGTAAATAAATACATATATCTAAATAAAGAAAAAGGAACTGCATAATAAATCACAAGATAATTATTCTTATCATAATTATTGTATTTTTGAGATAAAACAGAACACGGTAACATGATAATATATTTTTCAAAACGTTATCTAGAGATTATCACAACAAAATAAAAATCTCTTAGAACTAATGAAATATTTTTTAACTCGGATCAGATCTATCAAAATCACTGTTCTCGTGCCCTGTACATTCAGTATGTGTCCAAACCTTGCACGATACGCACTGCACCCAAGCCTTGTCTGTGATTTCTTAGCAAATGAGACACTTCAATCAATAGTGGTTTTAATGGAAATTAATTGTTCTTTCACACTAGCCGTGTGTAGGACGCACTATGAAAGGGTAGAGTCAGAATGAAAAATTCAATGCCATAGCCGGGATTTGAACCACGGATCTTCTGGTTTCCGTCCAGCCGCACTACCATTGTGCTACTATATCCAACGTGCCGACATGACATTAAATTCTCCATCTGACTCGTGTTTCTCCCGGTAAACCACTAGGAGTTCTCATAAACACATGAGACAACTACCTTAATGGCGACTTACTATGCTGTAAGTACTTTAAGGCCCGGGCTTTATAGTTCGGACCACTATTAGGTACAACTAATGGAAATTAATTGTTCTTTCACACTAGCCGTGTGTAGGACGCACTATGAAAGGGTAGAGTCAGAATGAAAAATTCAATGCCATAGCCGGGATTTGAACCACGGATCTTCTGGTTTCCGTCCAGCCGCACTACCATTGTGCTACTATATCCAACGTGCCGACATGACATTAAATTCTCCATCTGACTCGTGTTTCCATTAGTTGTACCTAATAGTGGTCCGAACTATAAAGCCCGGGCCTTAAAGTACTTACAGCATAGTAAGTCGCCATTAAGGTAGTTGTCTCATGTGTTTATGAGAACTCCTAGTGGTTTACCGGGAGAAACACGAGTCAGATGGAGAATTTAATATCATGTCGGCACGTTGGATATAGTAGCACAATGGTAGTAGTGAACCAGAAGATCCGTGGTTCAAATCCCGGCTATGGCATTGAATTTTTCATTCTGACTCTACCCTTTAATAGTGGTTTTAGTTCCAAAATTTAATTTTCTTTTAGTCCTCTAAGGGTCTTCACTATTTACAGTTTCTGTTGGCACAGACCTAGATCTAGGTTTTCTATTTATAGTTTTATTAGTGTTAGTCGTGAGTTCCTTTGCTATTGGTTTGTTCTTCGGTTTTTGTGCCTTTCCTTGCAACATCAACTTATTATACAGTGTCGATGTTAATGCTTCAGCAATATATATTACTACAACCAGGCTCATTGTTCTTTCTATCACATTCTTTTTTGCTTGTTTCATAGTTTCTTCTAACAATTTTGCTTTGTTTTGGCCTCCATGTTGACAGGAATGCCTATAAACAGAAATTAATCTGTCAGTGCAAGTTCAGGGGATAAAAATATATCTTCGCGTACGGTACTGGGAAAATTGCTATCGTACGGTACTGAGCAACTCACACGTACGTATGTATAACGTCATAGCACGGCCCGATTCTTTGAAACCGACACTGTATTTTGTGTTAGTGTAGTCTACTTAATACCAAATAATATGAGTACAAATACTTGATTAGTTCTTCACCGGACAAGGCGCAGCAATGTCAGCAGGTTATTAACAACACAGCTCCAGTTCACTATATGGCTTCTCTGAACAATAACTTTCAATTCAAAGGTCAAAGAAGAGGAAAAACTTTCCTTTGGTAACAAAGGTAGTTCTTTGTGAAAATACACACCATGAGCGTCTACTATCTGTCGGCAACTACGAGATACTGTCACCCTGCGATACTGGACACTGTGCAGTACTGGGCGCATCACCCTTAATGCCAATAAAATTAATTATGTGCACATCTTTAACGAGACAGAAGTTAAAACCATCATTGTTCTTATTTTTAAACTTTACATTAAACATTTAAAAGCAAAACAGTCCACTTGTATAAGTTTTAGTTTAAAAACTACTAGCAATTTCGTTCTTTGGGGATCAAAAGTCTACTTCTTTCTCTGTCACACATGAGTCCTGCTGTGCTAAATAGTCTTTAAGAGAAAACTGTGCAGGTAGAATACACAAATACTTAGCAACTATTTTGCTTTTCTTAATTCTGGAAGTTTGGAATTTATTTTCCAGTAATGCAGTGCTAAAAAGAGGTGACAAATCGTCGTTCAGATATGTAGTGATTTCTTCTAGGGAACTGTTAATTGACAGTTGACACACGATTATTTTCTTGTATAATGCTACAGGTATAGTTGCGCTGTTCGAACGATTGCCATTTTTTGTTGTAATTTTACGTCTTCCAACGTTAAGTCATATCGCACGAAGAATGGAGGGGGTGAAATGATGCTCAAACGAGCATGGAGCATGGAGCTTGGAGGTACCCGACATTCGTCTTCTGGGATAAGGGAAAACCCTGGAAGAAACCTTATCCAGGTAACTCACCCTGACTGAGATTCGATCTCGGGACCTCCTGAACGTGAGGCAGACATTCTACCACCAAGCTACCAAGGCGGGCCAACGATTACCACGGATTTATCTCTGGTAATGGATAGCTCTCAGATAACGCACTGATTACTCCACGGGGAGTGAACATATATCTATCATTTGTGATTCCTGTGAATTCCATTGGCTGAAATGATGCGTTCATTGGTGCTTAGCATAGGACCAGGAGGCCCGTCAGTATCCCTCTCACTCTTACAAGAATAATCAGTGCCTTATCTGAGAGGTTTCTATTAACAAAGAAATCCATGGTAACGTTCGAGCAGCAGGATTTATATCACATTCCTGGCAATTTCTTGGGCTTTGCTCCGTTCTACTTGCAGCAATAATATTTTTTATTTTAAAATAAAAATTGCAAAATTACTACCGGAATATCGAAAAAGTATCGAGCGAATTTTCTAAGTATCGTTCGACGTCGATACTATGCGAGTTTCGAGGTATCGAGGTATCACAAGTATTGGGGACTCATTTCTGGTTAAAAGGAAGATTTTATTTTGTGAGTTGGTGTGATCGCGAAACGAGATCGCAGGCTGAGACAGAGGAACAAAATAAAATCCTTTTAACCCTTGCATCATATAATATTTTAGACAGTCTTAAATATTTATATATGTACGAGGGCTGATTACAGAGACTGAGACTAATTTTTTTCCTGTAGCTTCCGTGATAGTTTCATATTTGTAACATAAATGTTTAAAAAGAGCGGGTTTTTATGTATAATGTCGGTAGGCGGCAGCACCCTCGTATTGGTAGGTTGGTAGTAATGTTTCATTTTGTTGACCCTACGTGCATTTCGCATACCAGACAGTGGAGGTGACGCGAGAGGAGCAGTACAGCGCATTCACATTCTGTTTTCGTTTAAACCATACAGTCACCGAAACTTATGAATAGCTGAAGTAAGAGTACACTGAAGATGCACTACCTCGTACAACAGTGTTTAAGTGGTTCAAGGACTTCAAAGAAATAACCAAAAGTAGTTCTATCTGCAGGGAAAGTGATGGCGATCACATTTTTGGCTGTAAAGGAATGATTTACCAGCATGCAGTTCCCCCTCACACTACTGTTAGAGCAGCATACTACACGTCAGTATTGGCTTCACTGAGGAAGTACATTGCAAAGAAACGACCAGAGCTTTCTCGGACTGGGTAACGACTTCCTTATGACATTACACGGCCTCACGTCGCAAATCAAGTCATGTAGTTTCTGGCTCGATTCAACGTTACCTGTGTACCTCATCCACCTTATAGCCCCGATCTTGCACTCTGCTAGACTTTTGTTTTATTCCCATCACTAAAGGCAAAGCTTACGGGTATTCGATTTGAGAACTCTGAAGCAGTGCTCAAGAAAAGTGAGGCTATTTCCAAGGACCTGCAGCACGTGTTCAAGGACAGGCAGAGACACTATAAAAGTGCATTGAAGTAGGAGGGAAGTACTGTGAAAAGGATCACGTAAACTTTGAATTGCAGTAATAGACATCTGTGAAAAAAATTAGTCAATCTTTTTTGATCAGTCCTCGTATTATAGATTTTATATATATAAACATATGGCATTGTTTTACCTTTCTCACGATCGTCATGGGTTGCGATGTTCATTTGTCTTGCGTGTTTACATTATGACTTTCAGAAAACAACAGCTCTACATCAGGGGGCATTGGAAATAATAAAACAATTAAAATAAAGTAATAAAATGTAATTATTTAATAGATTACAGGTTTTTTCCAAACTTACTCATCTTTTGAGAAAACTAAGATGTTGGTTGCACAAATATTACAATTTGAAAGAGTTATTCCTTGGGCGGAGGAGTAACTATTTCAGTTACCAACTGAATTTCAGTTAAAGTTCTTCTCGGGAAACAAGCCAGGTAAAAAGACGACTAGAAAATGCACATCTGTCCTATCATCAGGATATTTATTAAATGCTATAACCACAAATGTATCACTGGATATAACTCAAACATAAACAAACACAAAACACTATCAAAATTCGCATTACTAAACAAAAGACTGTTTTCAGTAAATTAAATGCCAGGTCAGGAAATGGCGTGAGTATAGAAAATTAATTGAATCAAAGAAACGTAACTAAGTAACTTGATTATCAAACTGTATAGATCTGTGCTCTTAAGTCGACGGATTTAAGTTGAATTTCAGTTATTACTCCTTTTGGCTGGTAACTTTCAGGCTTACGTTTTGAAAATGCTATATGTTTGTAGTATTTACTGACATCGTAGTTCTTGTTTACATTAGGAGAGCCTTATCATTGAGTAGTTTTTAGAAGAGGACTAAATTTTATATTTTTCTTCAAAGAACGCTAACAAAACATTGTCAGTACAGTTATTTTGTATAAGTATGTTCTTTACTTTACACCAGACAGGAACTTGTTGTATGCAATATCGTATTGCTTTCTTACAATTCTAATTTTACTCCGTACCCTTGTAAAATATCAGCAGGTTTAGAATATTCTATATTAACATTCAAAGACTTGCCATTTTTACAAGTATTATTTAACTCACAGTCTTCTTGAATGAGGCAAATGTCATAACAAACCAAAGCTGGCATTACCGGTTGTGTTAGAAGCTTTTAAGCACAGAAAGAAAGAATTTTCTACTGTTAGCACAGTCTAGAACTGCTAAAAGGCGCGCTTTTAGAGCAAACGGTTCTGTGTGGGTAAACAGCATAACTTCAAATTCTATGTCACTTACGTACCAAGTGAGGTCATGAGTGCTGAGCAAAGCATCAGTAAGACATTAACTGAACGACCCTTGCGTGTGATTTAACTACAGACTGTTATTACGATTTTGTCTAACGAGTAACATAACCTCGGCTTAGATGTGGTTTGACTGATTACAAGAGCAGAAGCCAAACATAAATCTAAACATTAATTCTTACAGGATATATTAAATAACCTTGGTTGTATTTTTGACATGCAATGCCCTCTGAAATTTTACTCTTTGGAACAATATTACAAATGAAGTCCTAGTTTTAATATTTGCATAACAATTACGTAAGGAATTGTAATCCACGATTTTAGAATTGCTTTTAGCTTCTGTGTTTGTATTATTCGCTGAAATAATAGGAATATATGCTCACTAAACAAAATTTAATCAGAACTCTGAGGTTTAAAATTAATAATTTAAAAGTTTAGGGAATTTCTTTCTTATTGCAAAAATAAATGCACGAGGGTGGTCCGGAAGATGAAGATGGCAGCAATCATAAAAAAGCTAGTGAATTTGGTTGTTAATCTGTTGATAGTTACTCACCAAAGTTTCAGCCATTTTGGACGCTCAGTTGTTATGTAACAGTCGTTTGAGTGAGTTGATTTGAGTGTTTTTTATGAAAATGAACAAAATCGAGTATCGAGCTGTCATTAGATATTTGTTTTCGAAAGCCAATACGCCTATGCAGAACAAAGATGAGTTGGATTCTGAATATGGGAACTCTGCACCATCATTTACCGCAGTGAAATTTTGGGCAGCTGAATATAAATATGGCCTTAAAAGTTTGGGAGACGATGAACGTTCGGGGCGTCCAAAAATGCAAGTACCGACGAAAACATCGCCAAAGTTCACCAAATGGTGCGAGAAGACCGCCGAATTAAAGTGAGAGAGATAGCAGAGGCTATGAACATGTGTTTATCACATATTAAATCAACATTTAGACCTGAGAAAGCTATCCGCGCGTTGTGTGCTGCGTTTGCTCACGTTAGATCAAAAACGTGTTCGAATGAACGTTTCCAACGCACTGTTGGCGCAGTTTAAGCGCAATAATTCGAATTTTGGCGAAATTAATTACTGTAGATGAAACTTGGATACAGCATTATATGCCCGAAACAAAAAATACTGTCCAAACAGTGGACTACAAAGGAGGAACCGGTTCCAAAAAAGCAAAAACTGTTTTTCGGATGGGAAAGTGGTGGTGACTGTTTTTGGGATAGTCATGGGGTTATCCTAATCGATTATCTTCAAAAAGGAAAAACCATTACAGGAAACACTACGCGTCATTACTTGCCAAACTGAAGGCAGAACTTGCGGAAAAACGGCCACATTTGTAGAAAAAGAAAATCCTGTTTCACCAAGACAACGCACCGTCTCACACCTCAGCTGTTACAATGGCGAAAATCCACGAATTACGGTTTGAACTGCTTGAACTCACCAGATCTAGACCCAAACGACTTCGT
Organism: Mantis religiosa; assembly: GCA_030765055.1. NCBI lineage: Eukaryota > Metazoa > Arthropoda > Insecta > Mantodea > Mantidae > Mantis > Mantis religiosa. Next base: position 131,858,682 of record CM060950.1, read on the forward strand.
TTTGTTCCTTCATCTAAAAAGGGCTCGGAGGACAGAGATTTTCGTCAAATGAAGAGGGAGAAGTGTGTAAAGTTACAAGGAGACTATGCTGAAAAAAAATCTCAAAAATGTCTTGTATCTTTATCAGGTCGGAAACTTCTCATACTACCTATCTACCTACTGTCAATAAAGAAAGAAGTGATACACGCTGTGGATTCAGTTGATAGTTGATAGTTCTTGAATGATGGTGATGATTTGAGGGCAGATGATTTGTTTTATTAGATCTTGATCCTAGACCCTTACATAGGTTGTTATTCTATTGATAGTTTGGTCAAAGAAGTTATGTGCTCAGATATGCTTCATTGTGAATTTTAATTAAATTTTTGTTGGCAATACTGGCCAGAAGTAAGAAGCTGTAAATTATCAGGAAGCTTTTGATTTTATCATGGTCTTCAGATAAATAGTCAACTAATTATCCACTGAGGTCACATTCCATTAATTCAGAGTGATGTTGTCGTTAATATGATCACTATAAAAGCTATATGAAAAAGAATATATTGATTGTACAACCCGCTTAGGTATTACTTGGGGAACTTGAGTATTTTGTCTTGGAATACAATCACTGCGGATTGATTTACGACGATAAAGAAAGATACAGTACATTAAGGTATAGTTAATTTCTGTAATAATGATAACTGCCGAACAAAACAAACTCCTTGTTTTAATAAAGTAATTCAAGGCATACTTCCAGATAATTAGAGTTCTATTGTATTACCTTTGGGAGCTGAGCGATAACGAATGAGTTTTTCTCCCGGCGGCCAAAATTTGCAAGTTAAACGCTTGGAGCCAAGAGCCTTTCAGTCACATCTTTAAGCTGGACGTGATAATTAAACAGAGGCAACCAATGAGAAACTTTGAGGCAGTCAACAAATGTCAAACATCGCGGGCGCTTAGCCCGGCGGTTTTCGCCGAATATCTTCGTCAACGGTAGAAAAAAGAGGATACCAACGCGCTTTGAGGGGAGTCGGCAATAAATGTCCAGCTATTTTTAAAGAACGCATGATGTTATGAAAACCCACGAAATAACCCTGAGGAAAATGTATTGCTCTTGGAGCGCAAAGGTCTCTGATCTCTCATCATGTGGTGTGTGATACTGCTTGAGGTAACAGAAAGTCAAAATAGAACAATTGAAGTATGAAACCGATTAGAAGTGTACGCTGACAGCTCAATGAAATAACTAGCCCGAGGTTCATAGATCCTATGTCTGGATAGAAAAGCGTGTAACATGCCCCTTTAGTAAATCCTAAAAGAATCTGTTTACCTCAATTACATATCCAATTACGAGTTATGAACGATTTAGTAAAAACAATGGGTAAACCCTCTGAGGGAATCTTGACGTTGAAATTTAAATTACGATGCGAAACTAAAAGAAAGGATTTTTATATGACCACAAATACTGTCATTAGCAGGTGATGAACATTTTGAAGGACTGTTGAATCCACTGGAGAAAGCAGCCTGGCAGACTTTCAAATATTTATGCTGCAATTGTTTGGAAACTATAAAGCAGAGATCTATCGTGACAAGTGACTGATATTCTGCATTCCTATAAAGCTATGGGATGTAACATGTTTTTTCATATTTCACTTCTTGGATTCTCATTTAAAATTCTTCCCGGAAATACTTCTCAAAAAAAAAAATTATTAAAAAATTCAAATATATAAAATCTCGTGCCAGCCGACCTATGACCTGATTGCATCTGAACAGAGCATACACACACTGTCTCGCCATGTATGAACGTTAGGCTTGCGGGAACAACGCCGTTGATTGACATATATTCCGATACGCTTCCATGCCTTCCATGTAGTACCATGTAGTTCCAGGATAAGGGAGAACCTAGGACAAAGCCTTTATCAGGGAATTTGCTCGTACTAAGTCCTCTGTACACAGCTCCCTAACAATTTAATACAATTGTACATCATTTACAGACTCCCTCAATAAATAATAAAACTTAGTTTTAGAAAATAAATGTATACTTGTCTATGAAAAGCATAATCAAAAACAAAATTCTCCATAAGTTTCAAACTAGATATTTTAACTTAAGTATGTAACATTCAACCCCATCCCAAATTAAGAGGAAATAATGTTCGAAAATTTTGATTTTCTGAAAAATATCTCTGATTATTTTGTATAAAATACCACATGTTTAGCCGTTTGCCCAACGTGGGGGAAGCAGAATTTTTAAAATCAGAAACTAAAAGTTTCAGTAAAGATGCCATATGTTTTAAAATACCTTCATGAAAAGTAAAGTAAATGTCTTGAACCCTTAACAGTAGCGTCAAAAGATCTGTTTTATTCCGAACAACTTTAAATCATCTGTAAATCGTAGGAGATAGACAAAACCCTGTTACACTAAAGATATAGACGTCGACAAAAATCAACTTATATAAAATAACATTCCTGATGGCTTTAGACTATTACGGGATAAACTTTATTATTGATTTCAACTGGTTTAAACGTTTTTGTAACAGCAAATCTCTAATATTCCTTCCTTCCTTCTTTCCTCCCTTCCTCCCTTCCTCTCTTCCTCCCTTCCTCCCTTCCTCCCTTCCTCCCTTCCTCCCTTCCTTCCTTCCTTCTTTCTCTCTTTCTCTCTCGTTCCTTCTTTCTCTTTTTTCTTTTATTTCTTTATATCTTTCTTTCTCTTTTTCGCTCTATCTTCTGTTGTTTGGTTCTTTCTTTGTCTCTCATTCTGTTCTTACTTTATTTGTCTTTCTTTTTTTCTTTTTCTCTCCCTCTTTGTTTGTTTCTTTCTTCCTCGTTTTCGTGCAAAGAGAAGAGAATTTCAGAGTCCTAAATAGATTCTCATTAGAAAAACATTTGACTATCCCGCTCGCCTGTCTCCAAGGCATCCCGGATTCGATCAGATTTATGTGTGATTTGTGGTGAACAAATTGACTTCTTGATTTTCCGGTTTCTCCGTCATTTATTCCAGTAACATCTGATAAATCACATTTCCCATAATCCATTCCACTATCATTTCAATTCACCTTCTTCCTCAGTTACCTTTACTTATAAGTTCTGTGGGTGTTGATCATACATACGAGGTAAACACCGAAAGTAAAAAAGGGCGTTTTACTATATCTACAATAAATAAATCAATAATAAACGTATTTTTGTTCTTCCAATACAAAAAAGGATTTATTTAATTTGCAAAGGAAACGTGTTATGTGAACTGCGGTCTCCTCTCATTTTAGGTCGTCCTATTGGATTACAGGAATATGCTTACAGCAGTGTTAATGACATTTTCGTGACAGCGTGTTAGTAACGAAGTTTCGAGCTCACATGCACAAGGTCCCTAGTTCGAACTTCGGTTAAGGTTATTTCTGGGATTTTCACTTATTCTGAGACGACAAATGTGTCTATCACCTGTCGCTTTAAAGGGCATTAAACTTAGAATAAAGTAGAGTTTTTCGTAATAACAGTTTGAGGAAGAATGAGTAGGGATAAGCACGTGACAGTCATTTTTTAAGAAAAATATCTTAAATTTTAGTAGCGTAGGAATCTTCGATGAAATTTCAGTACACATAGTTTAGGTTCATTGAGCTAGGGAAGTGTAAACGCTGGAAAGCCAACTTACGGGGAGCATGCGAGAAGAGGGCAGTCTGTACGTTACAAATACATTTTTCACTACCCACAGAGACACGCTAATTCAAGATCCTTTTGCATCTGTAGTAGATAGGCGGGCGAGAAAGAGGGCGATTTTTTTTTTTTTGGCTGTACTCCCAAGACACAATGCTGTTTCCTCTAGCAGTTTTATTTTACTTTTTTTCTTTCCTTTAGCAGTTGTTTCCCTTTTCTTTTAAGATTAAAACTGACTGCAAGATATCTTGCTTGCCCCAGTTGTAGGGCTGACTGCAGTCTGTGTCATCTGAAATAGTGTTATGTGCCCAGAGAGACAGTTTAGTCAATAATGTATCTGTCTTACCGGGTTTACAATCAGATATTCAAGATGTTCAATAGTGTGTCGTCTCACATGAAAGTCATCAGGCCTTTTAATTACTTTCTCGCAGGTGATTAAGAGAGTAGATAGTAGCGCATCGGCCTCACGTTCAAGAGGTCCCGAGTTCGATTCTGGCTCAGGGTGATAAGGTTTTTTCGCAAGGTTTTTTCTTATCCTGAAAGATAACTGGTAACTTTAAGCTCTATGTACCCTGTACTCATTTGAATATAATATAACTTCATTCATCGTCCGATATGACAACGTTGGAGGTTTTCGATGAATATCAAATAGCTCTAAGCTCTATGTACCCTGTACTCATTAGAACATCATCTCATTCATCGTCCGATATGACTTAACGTTGTAGGTTTTCTTTATCCTGAAAGATGAATGTCTGGTAACTCTAAGTTTTATGTACGCTGTACTCATTTGAACACCATTTCATTCATCGTCTGATATGACTTTACGTTGGAGGTTTTCTCTTACCCTGAAAGATGAATATCAGGTAACTCTAATCTCTATGTACCCTGTACTCATTTGAACATCATTTGATTCATCGCCCGATATGACTTAACGTTGGAGGTTTTGTCTTATCCTCAAACATGAATGTCTGGTAACTCTAAGCTCTATGTACCCTGTACTCATTTGAACATCATTTAATCCATCGTTCAATATGACTTAACGTTGGAGGTTTCCTTTATGCTGAAAGAAGATCAGTAACTCAAAGCCCTATGGACACTGTACTCATTGGAACATTATTTCATTCATTGTCCGTTATGACTTAACGTTGGAGTGTTTCTCTTATCCTGAAAGATGAATGTCTGATAACGCTCAGCTCTATGAACGCTGGACTTATTTCAACATCATTTCGTTTGTGATAAACGTTGGAGGAGGTAAATTAAAATAAAATGTTTATATGATCATTATTTTGGAAATTATTGCGAGATCTTTGACTTTTCAGCTTATACAACGCTAATGTAGGAGGCATAGAGAGTGATTTGTTCTACGTGGACGGTTCAGTATAGTAATTTACTGGAGTTGTGAGGTGCCGTGTATCCCTCACACTCAAGAGGTCGCTAGTTCGAATTTGGCTAAAGATTTGCTACTTGGATAAGGTTTTCCGGGGGTTTCCCTTAAACTACGAAGACGAATGTCGGTTAACTAAGTTCTAGGGACCTGGACTCAATTGAGCATAATATCACCTGTTTCATTACTTAATTTAGTCATGCACGCCTTCATTCATTCATCGTTAGATATGACGTGCACTGTAGAAAGGATAAACAAAAATCGGTTTCTCTACCAAAATATTTTGAAACTAATACTGTTATTAATTTGGCAATGCTTTCTTAAATATTATGATGTATCTTAAAAGAGAAATAACAAATTGCGAGATTGCACATTAATTAAAACAAATAACAACAGTTATCGTATCTATGTACCAGGCGAAATTACGTACCTTTCTATTATGCGGGCAGACCCAATTCTTAAAGAATATATTTGCTTGCCGGTAGACGGAGGCCTCAAAGCCGCTATCAGCACATCAAATACGATCTCAAACCCCTAGGAGAATCGTATATAAACTCGCTCCATCAGCGGTGCTATTGATGACGTCAAGTTTGCGCGGTAAATTCACAGATAACAATGAACACCTTGTAGTGTGGGTACTTTAATACCAGAAGTTTGTTTTTGGATATGGTCATCCGAACGTCGGAACATCCTATAGAACGGGCAAGCAGGAGGGTTGGACGTGAAGTATTCTGGCCCGCACCCACCCATTAATCTCAGTCACTAACTGAGGGGATGATTGTCACTTGTCCCTGGCCGCCTCTTCCCTCGTCCCCTGCCATCTGGAACCTTCGCGGTGATTCACTGAAGCCAGAGACGTCTAGAAAACAGTGATTTTTCTATAAAAAGGGGTGCAATGAGTGAGGACAGTCAGTTCTTGGCTTAAGAGTGCAGTGCTAGTGTACGGACGAGAAGACTGTGTGAGTACTTGGCAAGCAGCGAAGTAGCGCTGTGTTTGCGAACTGTGTGCGTGCAACGGAAGAATATACGTAATTGTAAGCGTACAGTGGAATTTTAACGGACGAACTGGTGAATCGTAATTGTGTGCATTACGTAATTCTGTGTAACTGGCAAGTATTCAACTGTAAGTTGGTGGAAATAAAGAACATTTTTGAGTGGTGCAATCGGACTTTTAGTTTCACGAACCCACAGTCACACTGGTGTCAGGAAGCGGGACGACAACATCACCGAACATTACAGCCATGGACGCGGCATTGGAAAATATTTTGGAGAAGCTGACAGAAATGAAGACGGCAAATGAAGACCTCGCTGCAAAAACAGAAGCGGAAAATAACAAACTGGCCGCGGAACTCAAACTAATGAAGACGGCTAACGACAACATCACCGAGAAGATGGAAGAAATGAAGGCCGAGTTAACCACACAAATGAGAGCAGCGAACGGCAGTCTGCCCACGAAAATGAAGGTGGCGAACGAAGCTCTCGCCGAAAAGTTTTAAGAATAGTTGGCCGGCGTAAAAGAGGACGTCACAGAGTAAGGCGAGCGCGTCGAAGTCCAGGCGAGCCGCGTTAATGAGCTGAAAGGAAAGGCCGACACCAGCGTCAAGTCCCTGAGCGCCATGGTGGAGGACGTCGTCGGAAGGAGGTTGAAGAATTTGAAGGTCGACACGCCGGGACGCGAAACAACATCGGCGCGCGTGAAACCTCCGAAATATGACGGCGCGTAAACGTTTGAAGTCTTCCGCCGTAACTTCGACACAGTGGCCAAGCACAACAAATGGTCAACAGAAGAGGAGGCCACACAGTTAATAGCCAGCCTCCAGGGACCGGTCGCGGAAGTCCTAAACGCGGTGCAGACAACGGCGGGGCCCAAGGACATCTGGGAGGCCCTGGAGAATCGTTTCGGGAACCACCGATTAGTCGCACCGTACCGCAGCCAGCTAAAGGCAAGGTCACAGCAGCCGGGGGAGACGCTGCAGGAGTTCGCCCTGGCAGTTGAACAACTAGCAAGCAAGGCCCTAGTCGTCCTCCCACCAGAGTTCGTATCCTGGGAAACTGCCTACACATTCGTGGACGGGGTACGACATACGGAGATTTGTCAGCGTCTAATGCTCGACGATTATAACATCATCCACGAGGCACTGACAGCAGCATTAAGGATGGAGGCGGCCAAAGTAACAGCTATCCCGACGTCTAGAACGAGAAGTGTCCGCTACACCGGAGACAGAAGACCAGCCGAGGGACGCCGGCGAACACCTAGTGGCCTGCGTTGGGGGTGCGGAAGGCCCGGACACCTGCAGAGAGACTGCCAACACAAGGAAGGGCAGCTGGAAGAACGAGTAAGCTCCTGCGTGGAGAGGGGCACGTCGGCGCCATTACCACCATCCCCTCGAGTGACACTGCGCGCCTTCAGTCGGCGTATGGATGACAGTCTCATCGCGGACGGTTGGGTGAGAGGGAAGCCGTTCCGCGTGCTGGTGGACACTGGGGCAGCCGTGACCATCAGCAGACCTTACGTGGCAAAGGGTTTGCCGACGAGGAAGCCGAGCCGACCATACGAGCTTGTCACGACATGGGGCGACGCTTTGCATGTGGTAAAGGAGGCCCTGCTGGAGCTGACCTTGGAGCGGAGTGCCGTGCGTCTGTGGATGTTCGTCGCGACGGTGCCTGAGGAGGTAATTCTGGGACTGGATGCCTTCAGGAGTCACAAGGCGACGGTCGACGTCGGCAGGAAGGTCCTGCGGCTAAACGTAGAAGAGATTATACTCCGTCAGCCCGAAGAGCGCCTTGGAATGTGCAGCGTCGTCTTGAACGAAGACGCGGTTGTCCCGCGAGGAGCGAGGTGATGGTGACAGCGCGACCAGAAGGCCAGACAACAGGTTGGGTCCAGAGGCTGCAGGAGTACGACTTCACCTCGGAGCATCGTAGAGGGAAGAGCCACGGTAACGCTGACGCTATGTCCCGAGCACCCTGTCCAGAAGAGTGCGGCCAGTGCACAAGGGTGGAGGAGAAGGAGAATGCTGCAGCAGTTCGAGTATTCACGGCAGTGGCTGCGGATGGCTGGGATAGCGCTGGCCTTAGGAGGGAGCAGCTGGTGGACGCAGACTTGGGGCCGTCTTGAGGGAATTGGAGGCAGGGACGAGACCAACCTGGGAGGACTTCGCACCCAGCAGCGCCACCTACAAGTCGTACTGGGTCCAATGGGACTTTTTGAAGACCGGAGAGGGCGTGCTGTTCCGGGTATGGGAATCACCGAATGGGAAGACGCAGAGAAAAAGTTGGTACTTCCCTGGATTAAGGTCCCGGAAATCTTGGAAGAAGGGCTCGCCGGTACCTCAGGAGGACACCTGGGAGCGAACCGAACGATTGACAAACTATGGCAGCGCTACTACTGGCTGAGACTCCGAGCAGATGCTGAGAGATAGTGCCGCCAGTGTCACGTGTGCGCGGGGAGTCGCGGCCCCCAGACTAGATGCCGGGGTTCCATGCAGTAGTAAAACGTCAGAGCACTATTCGAACGGATCGCCGTTGACATTGCTGGACCGTTCCCAGTTTCCGACCAAGGCAACAAGTACCTAATGGTGGTCGTGGACTACTTCACCAAGTGGCCGGAGGTGTATGCCATCCCAAACCAAGAGGCAAAGACAGTCACAGACTGCCTCGTGGAGCAAGTGTTCTGTCGATTTGGGGTGCCGTTAGAGCTACACAGAGACCAGGGTACCAACTTTGATTCCAACCTAATGAAGGAGGCATTACAAAGGCTTGGGGTGAACAAGACCCGCACGACGCCTCTACATCCCCAGTCGGATGGCATGGTCGAAAGTTACATCAAGGCCTTAGAGGAACACCTGAGGAAGGTCGCAGCCAGCCACTAGAGAGACTGGGACGTCAAGGTGCCACTGTTATTGCTGGGCTACCGGTCGTCTACACACGACACAACTGGAATAACGCCAGCCAGCTTAATGTTTGGCCGAGAGTTACGCCTCCCTTGTGAGCTGGCTTTTGGAAGCCCTCCGGAGGCAAAGCAGCCGGTGGCCGAGTATGTGGAGAACTTGGTGCACCATCTCCACGACATGCACGAGATGGCTCGGCAGAACATCCAGAAGGCGAGCGCCCGCATGAAGACCAGATATGACTGGCAAGCTAACAGCCAAGTAGTCCAGCAGGGACACCTCGTCTGGTTGTACCGTCTTACCCGGACCAAGGGACGCTGCCCGAAGCTCCAGCAGCCATGGCAAGGACCTTACCGGGTGGTGAAGAGGATTAACGACGTGGTCTGCCGCAACCAGAAGTTTCCCCGAGGGAAGATGTTGGTGGTACACCTGGATCGCCTGGCACGCCACGATGGTGCTTTTCCGGACGTCCAGCTTTGAGGATGGAGCAGTGTCACCCGAACGTCGGAACACTCTATAGAACGGGCAAGCAGGAGGGTTGGACGTGAAGTATTCTGGGCCGTACCCACCCATTAATCTCAGTCACTAACTGAGGGGATGATTGTCACTTGTCCCTGGCTGCCTCTTCCCTCGTCCCCTGCCATCTGGAACCTTCGCGGTGATTCACTGAATCCAGAGACGTCTAGAAAGCAGTGATTTTCCTATAAAAAGGGGTGGAATGAGTGAGGACAGTAAGTAAGTTCTTGGCGTAAGAGTGCAGTGCCAGTGCACGGACGAGAAGACTGTGTGAGTGCTTGGCAAGCACCGAAGTAGCGCCGTGTTAGCGAACTGTGTGCGTACAATGGAAGAATTTACGTAATTGTGAGCGTACAGTGGAACTTTAACGGACGAACTGGTGAATCGTAATTGTGTGCATTACGTAATTCTGTGTAATTGGCAAGAATTCATCTTTAAGTCGGTGGAAATAAAAAACATTTTTGAGTGGTGCAAGCGGACTTTTAATTTCACCAACCCACAAAGTAACCTGGACTCAATTGGGCATCATATCACCTATTTCATTAATTAGTTTACTCATGCATGCTTTCATTTATTCATCGTTAGATATGACGTGCACTGTAGAAAGGATAAACAAAAATCTGTTTCTCTACCAAAAATGTTTTGAAACTAATACTTTTATTAATTTGGCAATGCTATCTCAAATTTAATTATATATCTTCAAAGAGAAATAACAAATTGCAAGGTTGCACATTCATTAAAACAAACTACAACAGTTATCGTATCTATGCACCAGGTGAAATTACGTACCTTTCTATTATGCGGGCAGACGCAATTCTTAAATAGTATATTTGCCTGCCGGTAGAGGGAGGCCTCAAAGCCGCTATCAGCACATCAAATACGATCTCAAGCCGCTAGAAGAATCGTATATAAACTCGCTCCATCAGCGGTGCTATTGATGACGTCAAGTTTGCGCGGTAAAATCACAGATAACAATGAACACCTTGTAGTGTTGGTACTTTAATACCAGAGGTTTGGTTTTGGATATGATACCAGACCGGCACATTGTGCATGAATGTTGATCAAGAATACGGATATTTTAAATTATATTAAATTCTTCAGATCAGTAACACAAATACTTTATTATTCATGTGCTACATGAATACAAATAAATTGCCAAATAACGTTACTTAGGTGGAGAGGATCTACTCCCCTTAGTCCTGGACCCGTAGGACCAAGGACCTGGGCCCCCTCCTACCCGGGAGCGATGGAAACTCCAGGGTCTTACCATGGGGCAATACCGTGAGTCTAAAAAGCCCCCCCTCCCACCGACGACAACGTCAAGACGGGTGGAAGTGGATAGGACACTTATGCGCGTCAACCCCGCAGGGAATACTACCGATATGATCTCGGTGGGGCCGCCTTCTACTAGCTCTGCAGGCCACCACCCGGGAATTATAAGGCAACACTCTACCCCCTCCGGGTGGCCGTAGCCTGGGCGGAGGTACCCAATTCCCGTGAGTGTCGGGAACACACTGCTCCCTCGAGTCCAATCCAATCCGAACAACTGCCTGACGGGACGGGGTTTGGCAGTTCGGCCCGAGGTTGCTCTAGTAACGTCAGAGCTACCACGAGTGCTAAGAGTCCGCAGCGCCCGCACCATGGTAACTGAAGGGGACGGATCCCCTCCCTTATGGGAGCCAACATAACATACAAGACATGGCAAAATTAATAAAAGCTAGACATACGATGGTTAAAATGAAATATAAAATGACTATTGCATTGTCTTGCAGTGACGCTGATTATATTTAGTTTAATGAAAAGAAAGCAAGAAATGGTATTGTAACGGGAGAGCTGGAACACCCTGTGAAGGCAGCTGGCAGCGGAAGGGCAGGGGAGGTTCGGTTAGCCACACCTCCTCCTCGTTCGTCTTGTAGTGGTGACAGGCTGTGGTCAGGGAAAAAACATGACTGTGTCGCCTGTTTTTCTCTACACCTGTTTCTCGATCTTTCTGTTACTAGAACAATCCTGTAAACACCAGAAAGCGGGATATTCCGATATAAAGAGGGTTACAGACAGACGGAGTTAGTTAGTCAGTTGTTGGTTTGGTCAGTCAGTCAGTTGGTTAGTGTGTGAATGAGGACAGTTCTTGGTGTAAGAAGGCAGTGTTAGTCCGTGACGTGTTAATGTACGAGAAGATTGTGCAACGGAAGACTGTACGTAACTGGTATGTGCAACGGAGTTTATGTAATCGCGAGTACAAGGAAATTGTAACGGACGAACTGGTGAATTGTAATTGTGTGCAGCAAGTAATTCTGTGTAATTGGCAAGAGTTTAACTGTAAGTCGGTGGAAATAAAGAACATTTTTGAGTGGTGAAATTGGACTTTTTATTTCACGAACCTACAAAGTCACAGTATTAAATGCAGTTCACAATAAAGTTCAATAGAACAACAGAAAGGTAAGTTATTATATCTTATGCCAGAATTTGGATTTTTTAAGGGCTGAAACAATTTCCAGAGCTAATCCAGCTCCTTATCAAGGTCAATAATTTTCGGTTGTTAATATTTAATGGATTCTTGTGTATCTGTATGTTCAGTCTGATCTCTGAGATTACATTGTACCAAAAACCTTACTAGTGTTGCTGGAGAAGGACTGTTCCTGGGTTGTGAGTAGAATGAATTATGGATACACCAGCGGACTCACTTGCTAAAAGAGGTAAAATCGTAGAGGTACATATTACGAAGGGGCCTTTGAAACCAGGTCATTGCAGCACATATAGTTCATCCGACAATTTGTAATTCTACCTTGAACCTTGGTAGGAAGGACTGGGAATAGAGTTGGAAAGGCGGATGATGAAGGTGGTAGGCGCGGTTGGGTTTCCAGATCAAATGCATCCAATGCCGTCCGAGCGCATCCACAAGCGCTCCCAACCGACGCCAGAGAAGAAACGTTTACAGTGCGCACATTCACCACCCAACTGTAAGCCACCGAAGACGTCGCCTGGTTCTATAACCCTCTGCTGGGTACAGAACATGAGGTCAAAGAGTCACCTCAGACTACAGAACAAGAGTAGCCAGAAAAACTCAATCTGTCAGTGTGTACGATCAACGGTGATCGATTGCAGGACCTCGCGAATAGAAGTCCTACCTACAGGTTGTTGCGAAGACACTTCGCTCGGTTGAGACAAGGGGCTTAAATATAGCAGAATGTATCAGTTATTGGCCACACAGTGCTTTCTACCATTATGTGTTTCAAATAGGATGATGTTTGTCCTTGTGCACTATTAGGTGAGCAACCAGTCGGAGTCCTGCGGTGTTGTATCGCATTCTTCCTAAGTGGTGTGTGACGAGCGCCAAACTAATCAATCAGTAATAAACACCATTCACACCAAGACAAACATTCCGATTTTGCCAAAACTGATCCATGAGGAAGGAGAGAGTAATATATTTAACATAACCGTAAAAACTCCATATTTTAGCTCAAATAGATTTCCTAATAAAAATTAATGAAGTAGATACCATAATAAGAATACATTGTGACGTAAGCAATGAATATCATTATACGCTGGTATGTATGCGTGAACGTATATTTGAAATTACTCAGAACTGAAACCTAAACATTTAACATGATGTGGTAAAAGAAATATTTACTTTGAATAAGCGAAGGTGTTTGTTAAACTCGATGTGAGGAAAAAATACACTTCCTGATGGTCTGGTAGAACGTGTCTCGTCGCATTATACCTTTGTTTATGAATGGTTCGTAATCTCTATTTACTCTAGAGAGTTCAAGGCATTATTATTCAGTTACTATATAAACGTATATCAACTGGATCAATGAGATACGATCCACCTTCACCTCCTTACTACTGCCAGAACATTCCGATAGTTAATGTGGGTTCAAACAGAAATAATATTTTTAAACTGACTGACGTCGAACGACTTATTCACGAAGAAATTGACAAGGAATACAAGACTGGAAAAACTGCCTGAGACCTCAGATAAACTACAAGAAGACGACTTTTGGAAAGAAATAGCATGTAACGAGATTTTGGAACCTATCATCATAAATTTTGTAGTACTCATACGTAGAAGACAGTGGAAATGACGAATTATCTCTTAACGTAACATTCACAGTTACATGGATGCACCGCTGGTACTTTCGTTGGATTAGAAAAATAAGTAATTCATAAACTATAACTAATTTTAAACTAAATCTATAAACCATTTGCGTAATATACGAATATCTATGTTTCTATTGTGATTTGAACAAGTGCATTATTATAAAAGTTTGAAAAATTCAGTTTGCGTTCCCTTACGTGTAGCAAGAGTGCGAGAGAAACGGAAATGCAAAAGGAGTGGGGATAACGAGGTGGCAACGCTGAATGCTCTAACGCATCTGACCCGCTACAGGCGAGAAGTCTTCCCATTTAAAACACATAATAGGTAGAAGGCAAGACTCCAAGACATCAGTAGCTTTACATTGTGCTACGTTAGCCACGGTTACTCTACGGTCATTTGGTGAGGTGCTTAAAGTCGCCTGGTGGTTATGCATCACGCCAAGCGTCGTGGTATTGCAGGTTGCGTGTATAGTACCTGTCTGTATTATGCGATATGAAAGCTAACGCAATAATGATTTGATTTTGGAATAAAACAAGCAAGATATTAATCAAATCCCCCTACGCTTCGTACTCCCAAACTCGTAAGCTCTCGTGAGATTACTGTATTAGATTCGAGAGGATGGAAGTCCTGCGTGTATTCAACTCGAGAGACTGTGAATTAGAAGTTCATTTATTTTGAACACAGAAGAAATAACTGCAAAGTTTAACATGTAGAAATAAATAAAATAACTAAAAATAAAGTGATTCATTTGGAATTCAATTTCTCTGGTAACTTAATTTTTTGCATTCTATTTCTATTTTAACTCTTTGATAACAGCACATTATTTCAAGCCTATGTCACTAGGTCTACAAAAAAAGCTATACGCGTGAATGAAACTGATAAAACGCAAAATGGTAAGATTAACTCTTAATATTGTGTATACTACATCGATTTTACTATCAGGAAACGTTAGCGTTAATTTAAAATTTTGGAAAAACTTTGAAAGTATAAACACGTTCAGAATAAAAAATCCGTCGTTTTCTTAACACCGCCGATTTTATAGTGCAATCCATAAACCTGAGCCATTTCAATAGGCCATAACCTTTGAACCAATAATAGGACACACGTGCAACTTTGGGAGAGTATAATACACAATTGGGAGATTACATTACACTATTTACATCTCAGAGAAAATGTTGGAAGTGTCCTCCACCAGCATCTATACATATTTGCACTCGTCCTACCATATTCTCTGAAGTTTTACGGAGAGTATCCTCGCCAATGTGACTTATTTGCCTCGAATGGATTCCTTGAGAACATCAGTTGTCCGTGGTCTATTCTTGTACACTCTATTTTTAGATACACCCACAAGAAAAAATCCGGTGAGGTTAGCTCAGGAGATCTAGGGGAGCCACAGATTTTTGAGGTTATTCGATTATCAAAGAAACTGGTTACAAGTTGCATAGTGTCATTAGATATATGACACGTTGCTCCATCTTGCCGGAAATAACCTTCTCTCAATTCGATATCATCCAGCTGCTCCACAAAAGTCTTGAAGATAGCCATATAAACTTCAGTGTCTACAGTCGTATCAAAGGAAATTGTCAACAATTGCAGTGTTGTCAATTCTCCCAGACTGTCTACCCGACAGTCCGAAGACCCCGGCATCTATCAACCCGGAAGCGATGGAAAGCTCCGGGGCTCTTTCCATGGGGCAATACCGTTAATCTAAATCCCCCTATTCAAGAAGGGTGGAAATGGATACGCCACTTACGCGGGTCAATCCCGCAGGGAAGACTACCGAAAACCTCGGTGGGGCCGCCTGGTGATCTAGCACACCTTCTTCTAGCTATGCAGGCTAGTACCCGGGACATTTTAGGCAAACCTCTACCCCCTCCGGGCGGACGAAGTCTGGCCGGAGGTACCCGATCTCCCACGAGTATCGAGAACACACCGCCTTCTCTGGCCCAATCCAATCTGAACAACTCACATTCAGGCAGGGGTTCGAATGTTCGGCCCAAGGTTGCTCTAATCCTTGTTTCACGTAAGCTTGCCACGTATCCCTTAACGGTCACGTAACCCTATCACATCTCATTGGCTGCTGTTGTGGTGCAGACTGTTGTGCGGTAAAAATTAGTTCGTTATTTAACATGGTGATATGTCTTTATATGTTGGAAGAGAATTGTCAAATTTATATTTTCGTAACTGTTTGAATGAAATATATTGCGCAACATATTTGATTTATTTGAAATGTATGTTAATTCTTAAACGAAGTAAGGAGGAGGTTCCTTTGCTCTCAAGAACATGGCACGATAGCACGTGATTTAGCGGTAGTGATGACATATTTGTTTATATAACTTTTATCACTGAGCTTGTTTTGAACTGGATTAGTCTTATATCGCCATTCGATGGTGTGCTATGCCGAATGCGAGAGCTAAATTATTTTATTGCTCGTTTATTGCGCGTGTACTTATTATATGTACAATGGCAGAGCCTACCGCCAGCTTTTCGCTGAAGCATTGCAACAGAAAACCTTTATAAAGTGGCAAAAAAGAATTGTGGTGTATGTGTTTAATGCACTCACAAAGAAGAATGCATCTTTGTCAGTGAGAGAAGTCGAACAGCTGTGCCCTGAACTTACAGGTGTGAGTGTTAGATACGTAGGAACATCGCGACATGAAACTGAGACAACAGGAAAACTTACCACTCCAGGGGCGGTATTGCTGTGTAGCGAAGACGTTATTTAGGGACAATCAGACTGTACCGAGATACGAGTTGCAAAATATACTACGTTGACGGGACTTGGGTGAATGCAGGACACACGACAAGTATGGCGTGACACGACTTTAAGACTGAAAGACAAGCATTTTTGCAAGGTATGTGTGCTGGTTCAAAAAGTCACAGGTGAAAAGGCCGAAGGCCTTTAATAATAAACTGGCTCCAGTTTCATTGCTCATTCATTCAGTTTAAACTTGCTCAGTTTCATTATAAACTTCATTATTTTTGCATGCCTTCATGTTGTTATTTCTATCTTCCTAGCAATTATTATGACGTTTACTGCAGGTATCAATGTGACGGGAAGACACCGCCTATGGCCTATGGCGCGAGAGCATTAGCCAATTAGGATGAGGGGGAAGTCAGTTGCACACGGAGTGATACATGTCAGCGGGACAAGGTTACATGAAACAGATATTAGTAACTTCAGAGGTACCAAGAGTGCTAAGGGTCGGCAGCGCCTGCACCACGGCAGCTGAAGGGGTCTGATCCCCTCCCCTACTTCCAGAGCCACTGAGATCATTAAAACCAATTTCTACATTCTACGAGTTTTCAAAGGGACATTATGGCCTATTGAAGTGGTTTAGGTTTATATGGATCGCACTGTATATACAAGCTTATCATCATACACAGAAATAGCACGGTAAATTGACAGCAAAGCAGGTCAATATGTTGTGCTTCTCAAATGTCTTTAATAGAGTTTGAGTAGAAAAACATACATATTTTTACATAAGTAGTGTAAACTAGTAAGGTAGTTAAAAACTTGAGGACAGAAACAACGAAGTTTATATCTTTGAAGCTTTCATTGCTCTCTTACTGTCCTGATAAGATTTCTCTTTGAAAAAGAATTTTGTTTCTGGAGAATACTTCCCTCACGGACGGATTTCAGTTAAAATGTTCGTGATGCCTTAATTGCTCAAATTATTTTTATTTTTGCTGCAGCAATAAATAATAAATTTCGCTGAAAAGGTTGGATTCCTTTGTTTAATATGCACCGCAATTAACAATAACACTTTGCGCAATTCTATCACAAATTATAGTGTAATTTACAATTAATGTTTATAATTCAAAATCCAAATGTCATATGTGACGTCAATGTACATTTTTCCTGGAGTAACAGAACATTTTATTAGTTTATATTGTCACAGTGGCGTGAAGCTGTCTATGAACCACCAAAGCTAAATCAGTACTTGGGCTCCGGCATGGCTAGTGGCCGGACTCTCCCAAAACTACATCCCGTGCACAACAGTATATAAGGACCTGTCCTTTGTCCAGCGGGGACCTTTGACAGTGACAAGTGAGCTATGTAGAGTTGGGTTAAATTCAGTCCCGAGTGCAGTTCAGGTGTGCGTTATGACTCAGCATATGAGTTGTGATTCGATTCATATTAGCAACTGATGCCATATTTTACAAAATGTGTAGCGTATAAGATAATTCCGCTATTTTTAGTGATTTGCGCATTATTACAGAGGAAGACAGCCTCAAGAGTTGTGACGTATTTCAGCCGGGAGCGAGGTCTTCAGAGCGTGTGACGTCAGGCAAGACCGTGTAGCACCAAGTTGCCTATATAAATGGCGCTGTGAGTACAGAATCTGAGGGTTCAGTCAGGTGTAGCACACTCGATGAATATGTAGCTGCCACGTACCTAGTGGAACTGCCAAACTTACAATGTGACGATTTATTTAAGGACAAATATACATACAAGAAATACTTGGCTTATTAATAAAAGAATGTCCCACAAACCAGATTTCCGAGGTTGTATTCACTTGCCGCACAGACATTGTGTATGCTTGGCGATATGTGTGCAAACAATGTTTCTGTTTCAGTTATGAATTTAGCCAGAACCAAAACCCGAAGTACCTTATGTGTTCACAGTCTAACATGCAGCTTTCGATTACAAATTTCCCAGACATTGCGTCCTGACATTGATAAACTAGTTAAAGAAAAACGAAACAGAAATTGTTGGAAAGTATCCACATAATTCTGTTCTGAGTGGGTCTGCTCTAATTTGTAGAGACATTTGTTTATTTTGTTTACTTCATAACATGCCTGACCTTCAGACAAACTACGAGTTGAAGTTTTATATATTTTCTCATAGAACAGACCTAAAATGTAATTGTTTATAATCTGTGACCACTTGTGTAATTAAAGCAGTCAGTATTAATATTACCCTGTCTTTCCTACGCTGTCAGAACCCCAACACTTCTTTCTTCTTCTTCTTCTTCTTCTTCTTCTTCTTCTTCTTCTTCTTCTTCTTCTTCTTCTTCTTCTTCTTCTTCTTCTTCTTCTTCTTCTTCTTCTTCTTCTTCTTCTTCTTCTTCTTCTTCTTCTTCTTCTTCTTCTTCTTCTTCTTCTTCTTCTTCTTCTTCTTCTTCTTCTTCTTCTTCTTCTTCTTCATCTTCTTCTTCTACCTTCATGGATTATGCTATAGCCTGTTCCGGTCTCACATCGATCCATCGTTTCCTAGGTTGTCCTATTGATCTTCGTCCTTTCGGTTTATATTCCATTATTTGTTTAGGGATTCTCTCTGGAGTCATTCTTCCTATATGTTGGAGCCAATTTTCTCTATATTCCATTAATTTTAATAAAACAGAATTGATGTTTAATTCATTTCTTATGTCTTAATTTCTAAGTTGATCATCGCTTGTACATCCCTTAACAGATCTTAGGAAACGCATTTCTGCTGCTTGTATTTTACTAAAATCTTTGTTTCTTAATGTCCATGTCTCACTTCCAAGACAGGGAGCGTCATGACAGAATAAAATTTTAATTGAGTTTCTCTTCTTGTTTTACCTTTTAGTGTTCTCTTAATTGATCCAGTTACTGCTCGAAACTTACTTATTTTCTGATTTAAAGCTTGATCCATTTCATAACTTAGGTCGCATCCAAGATACTTAAAATGTGACACTTGTTCAATAATATTATTCTCAATGAGAAATTTTGTCCTTACCGGGTATTTGGAATGCCACTACCTTAGCTTTTATATTTTAAATTTTTATATTATATATTTTACTGATTTTATTCAATTAATCCATTGCGTTTTGCAGCTTATCCTCATTGTCAAAATTTAAAAGTACATCATCAGCAGACATTAATATGTTTAACGTTCTTTGTCCTATATTAATACCACTGTTTACTTTAAATTTTCATGTGTTTAAAATATCGCCTAGATATATATTAAATAAAATGGGTGATAGACTGCATCCTTCTTTAAGTCCTTGATTTATTCTAATTAATTCTGTTAACCTCCCATTTACTTCAATAACCATTATGTTATCTACCTATAAATTTTGTATGATTTTAATCAAATGCTCTGGGTAACCTTATGTCTTTAATATCTGCCATTATTTATTCTGTTCTATTCGGTCGAAACCCCAACACATCAAACTGTTTCCTTCCTCTTGGGCAGCAGAAGTCAGTGCGGTGACGTCACACGCTAAGCTGCCTTTCGTTCGGGAGCATATTTGGCGGTTGGAGCTAGCCTCAGACCGCCACTATCTGTCTTCCCCTGCATTATTATTTAAGTAATTTGAAGGTGTTAGCAGGGGTAACAAACCAAACATTATCGCTTCATATATTTTATATGTGATAGACACTAGCTTTTGAATTTTCAGTTTTGTTTAAATATTTTTCATTGTTTTCAAACAACTTAAAATATATTTGTTGCTGTTCAGTTTCATTCGCATTGTTACTTAGAAGGCAGTAAGGTGCTATTTACAATGGAAATTTTATTTGAACATTTTTAGCTTTGTTTTAAACTATGATAAGTTTCAGTAATGACGTGTTTCGTAGAAACCTTTATAAGATGCGTGCCATAATTTACCTATTTATGATTTATTTTGAACAGTATAATTATGTAATGTGTTAATGTAGCATAAATATAGTTTTAGGAACTTTATTAAACTGTTCCGTTCTGAATATTTTCCCAACAGTCTTTTTTTCGTAGGTAAGTTAGTTCTAGCTTATTTTGTTCCAATTGTGGTGACGTAAGTCGTAGAATTTTGTATATTACTTAATGCAGCGCCTATCACTTTTCAACGCCTCAGTAGGTATTTGTGACTATTACGTTGATGGCGTGGTTCTCCCAGTAAATAAACGAGTGCAGGAGATTTGGGAAGCGGGCGATAATCAGGATCCTAACCCAGTTTCCGTTCTTCCCGTGCTACAGGTAGTGAAGTCACGTGACGAACACCGCGTAGCAATCAGACTGTGAAAAACATTGTGCTCGAAACGTGACATCGGGGAATCGCTTTTACGTAAATAAACTTGGAAATGATGAGGATGCGAACTGGGAGCAGCCGTGGATCTAAAGATCTGGATATGGAGGGATTTTATTATTAGACTCTGCCCTTAATAGCCTTTCATGTCGTAATATCAACTCATATCATTCTGGAAATGACAGAATCATCGTGTGACGTGACAGACATGTGAGTATCCCTCAAGTCATAAGCACTGAAGATAAAATGTTACTTAATCTAAGCCTTCAAGAGGTCCCGAGTTTGAATCTCGGCTAGAGTGAGTTACCTGAAAAATATTTTACCGGAAGTTTCCCTTATACTGAATGGCTAATGTTAGATAACTCAATATTGATATACCATATGAGTCAGCTGTCCCTATTTATTATTAACTATGCAACCCGCAATTTATAGTCTAAGGTGGAAATATTGACCCTTTTAGCACAAAAGCAGTTATTGCAGCTCTGCGTTCTATTCGGTAATATACGACCCAGCATTTATACTTACAGCCCTGAATGAGGACCAAGAAGCTGCAAAAAACAAAAAAGGACGATTTTTCGTGCATATAATACTATAAATAGACCAAGAACAAAATGCGGTTGGAGGCGTGGCTTACCAACACAGGAGTCCGCTAGCTTTCCCCCCTCTACCGCCATTCTTAGATTGCCACTCCTCTATCGCACGGGTTGTACTGCTCATGTTTCATTCGCTGTTACATTCACTCTTTGCACTTTCTGCCCAATCACTGCATTGTTCCTTGGGGTTTAAAGAAACTATGATCCTATCAATTGTTTGATCGATTGTGAGGTCGTGTCTGAGGTAATTATTTTCTGTTAACTTTGAAAATAAAAACAGTAATAAAATATACTCGTTTCGTGTGGTTTGAGCTCTGTCGCATGCAGGAAGGGAGGGGTGGGAGTCACGTGATGCTTGGATGGCGAGAAGGGCAGAAAGCTCTCTTCGCGCATGCGCACACTGACTTCATTTTGTTTGCAGTCTATCTGTAGCAAGGTAATAAAGGAATGCTTTCGCAACGAGCGACATAAATATCTGGCAGCTGGTCGAGATGGTTAGCTGTAGGCATATGGTTCTACAAGGGCTAGGTTCGAAGCGACGTCATATTGTTTTGGTTTTCTTACCTTTCTCCTAGTCTTTATTGTTTGTATTTTAGCAACTAAAATACAAAAAAACAAGAAACAGAATAAACAATAAAATTGTTTATTGTTGCTATTGGCTCTCTTGTGTAACAAAGACACAAGAATGACAATCAGATAATTAAGAGTCATGCTTAGCTTTGTGACTATTTATAATATGTACCGCATGTGGTGTTGTAAACCTGTAAACCATATTACATAGTCAGCTTTCATTTTCTGGGAACATTAAATATTTTATGCTTAAATCTTATGTTTCACTTTTTCTACTGACAAAGGGGTTGTGAACGAGTTAACTTCTCGGTTAAACAGAAAAATAAGTTGTCGAAGTGTAGATTTCATCAACGCAGTAAATGTTCAAAATTACGACCCCGACTGTTTTTCAGAGGTTTCAAATACTGAATACCTACATAGATAATCAAGCGTTCACTTACGACAAACATTGACGCAGGCGCAAGTAGCTAAAGCCACTTTGCATTTATAATGTGTTTGAAATTTGGTTGAATGCGTCAAGCACAATACCGACTATAATAAAATATCTACTACGAACTATAAATTTATATCTAACTGCCAGTAGAAAACACGGCCATTATTGTATTTAATAAACACGTATAATGTTATGAAAATTTTACTTTTATCATAATATCAAATTATAAGCCACAAGAGGTAAAACAAGGGGTAATAACGTGCCTAATCTAAACGCGAAGGATTTAAACCAAAGTTGCAGTGGCAGAGTACGGAGGTAACCTGTATAATACCATCTAGGCGACGCTGAGGTTTCTATACGAATATATTATTCAAAAGAGAAATAATACATGGACTAACCGAAAAATTTGTAGAAATATTCTATCATGTCAATATACTAAATATATAATGAAATAAAAATCATTCAACTATTTATGAGAAAAATCTAAAATAGAGAGAGTTAGACTTGACGTCTGTAAAATGCAACTTTTATAATCAGGTAACTTCAAAAAGTGTATTTATAGTGAAGTGTGTATATTTAATTCTTTTATATCATAAAGATTCCCTCTATCTCAGATGAAAGAGAAACTAATCATAAACGAAAATATTGAAATCACTGCAATATCTTACAAATCACTTTTGACACTCTTCTAGAGAAGGTATGTGCTCCAGAAATGTGAAATTTAAAAACAATAAAAGCGAAAGGGTGTTCAGGAGGAGAGAGTATCCACGAATTAGTTGTAAATAGCCGGTGGAGTCCAATTGTAAAACTGATAAAATCGATAACCTAAAATTACTGGCCAGGCGTTTAACAGAAAATTTTACGCTGAATTTGCATTCTCTAAAAGCGGCCATCCTAAATGGTAATTGCATTCTAAATGCTTTCGCATCTTTACCTTTTCTCATTTATGAGGGACAAAAAAACAGCTGAAAGAATAGTTCCTCGCCTTTTAAATTATATACCTACATATGTAATTAGGAATTAAAGCTGAAACTATGCAGATATTTTACTAGAAATGTGCATTTTAAGAGTTCTTAAATCTAAAAAGTCGTTTTATAAAATATATGTGTGTTTTTATTTAAGTTCTTGTGTTAAGCAAATCCTGAGTTCAATACTTAGAACCGGGCACTCTGAGCATATGGACCCCGGAAGTATTTGAGCATCATATGAGGCGTCTAGTATAAAAGACGGACCTTCGCCATCTTTATGAAACTGAGTTAAGAATCAATCTATTTCATATTTGGTCCGCTCTTTTTGAACCTGCAGTCCTTTTGTTCCTGAAAAGGACTTTTATACCTATTTTTCACAGTTGAAATATATAGTTAGTTTCAAAACCGGACACCTCCATGCTCAGTTGGTATCAAAAATGGACATGGCCGTTTGAGCCAATCAAATCGCTGGAAATCATTGAAAGCTGTCATGGGCTCCAGTTTATGGTTACATTTCGACGTGACTGAGGTGTTTTAAGTGCGTACGCATATTTTACTGAAATATTACAGTTTCGGGACAATTTGTAAGCTTTATATGGAGCAAAATGCATTGGAAAGTACCTAGGTGTCAAAATGGACCAACTAAATCTAGTGGATGTGGGAAAGTTATTAGCCAAGCATTTTGGAAGTGAGTGAAAGGAGAACCCCTATCTTAAGTGTATTCTGATTTCATTCAAAGTTGTAGTGACTACTTTGATAAGCCTTGCACTGACCCAGAAATTATCTGTACAGAAATACAGCAACTCCACCATTTTTCTGTTTCTTTGAGAGGTGTCCCTCCACCAGTATTCATCCATAAATTATTAAATATTTGAAAAATATATTACACAAGAAAACTTATTTGTCTAAAGTAATATCCGTCTACCAGATGGAGAAAGGAATTACCTTTACAGTAATATCCGCCAGTGAGACGATGTGCGTGATGTGCCTGTGCGAGTAAAACAATACTTTAGTAGCAGTAAAACAATGGTATCCACACAATACAAATTTCAACTCACATACGAAGCATATCTGAAATATCAGATCATATTAGCAATGCCCGATTGCCAGCTATATGTTGAGAAAATTTATACCCGCCTCAGAGACGTATGTTACCAATTAAGGGTTATTGCGCAGTCGTTTTCTCATTTTTTCGTATTAAGTATACCAATTTCAAGCAAAGTTTAAAGTGTGAGAAAATTCCTCTCAGCTGTAGCTGATACGATATATGTAGGTAAATATTGTCATTTGAAGAGAGAGCTCAGTGCTATATAATCATGTTTTAATAATCTAGGGCTGCATATGTAAAACACACCGTCACTACGGCGCGAAAATGCAAACAGATACAACACTACTCCTTGCTATATATAATCTACACGTGAAGGCCAGAAGAATGCTTCTCGAAACTACGGTGATGGTAATAAAGCAGGGGCAATCAGCTCCTAAGCACGCGTTACCTCTGCTGTACCTGGGGTATTGCGTGGGCAAAGCAGTTTTGTTACCATTAAAATATCAAGGATAGATTAGGAGTTAAGGAATTAGCCAAAGACTTTTTTATTCATGATTTAATATTCCTCTTGCACTTGTTAAATTATGTATAAAATAATCGAATACAACTCATTATGGAATTTAATTCTATTCAAGCAAATGATAACATATACATACAAAATCTATTATTATGAGAATGAAATAGTTCTTTGTGAAATTTATCACAGTTTTCATTCCGGAAAATTTTTCCAAATATTAAATAACAAAATAAAGTTTACTATATCTACAATTACAATAATCATAAAAGAGAACTTGAAATTAGAAGAAAATAAACTGTGTAATGAATACATTTTTAAGTAAAAATTTGATATATTTAGTTCTTCTTTGTATATCTCTTGCTTTTTGACATGCTTTGGCTTTCAAAATACTCGCTACATCTGCAGACAGTGAATTATACCTCCGAACCCTTGAAAGACCATAAGTATATGCACACCTTAAGTTCTGTCTTTGGGGACCTTTATAACCATTAGCATGTAGTGATACTAAACATTAAACGATTTTCTGACAAACTAAAAATGACATTAATGCTACATTCCATCAAGGAGTACAAGTTTCCCGTTCATCTCATTCTGAAAAGACAAATGTAAGGTGACTTATATCTCTACAGACTCAGAGATTATTTGAGCATTCACTCACACATTTCATTTATTCAACGTCTGATAGAATTTGCATTCTTAAAGTACATTATGTTCTGTACATTTAACTAAGAGATTTTTTTCGATGCGATGTACCTTCATAAACTGATCATGTTGATAATTAAATGACCAAATAACAATAAAAACCCAATGCCGCAAATCTGTATCGTTGTGGTTGCAACAGAAAGCATAGCATCAGGTGCTTCAAATATAATCCAGTCGACAAAGTAATGCACTGCAGTAAAAATAAGGATGCGCCGTTTTGGACGTTTAGGATTCGGAGTCGCTTCGCTAAGAACGCCGACCTGGATATCCTTATTGTCGCTGCGACATTGCAGTATTCCTCCCGTATTGTCGTTTTAAAAAGCTTAACATAACCTAATTCCAAATACTAATGAACAATTCTATTTCACTTGGGCCATAATAGTAAAGAATGTACCACTGTATTGCTATAGGGACCTAGTTAATAAATTCTTTTTCGCTCACCTGCGTATTAATACAGTACATAACATTCTTATACGTACACATCAGGTTTTTAATAAAAAGTTCATTCTATACTTGCTTAAAAACTTGTGTTTTTATTTCAGCCGTTTATATGTGCTTGATATACCTAAAACAAAACCTCCCGATAACAAATTTCATTTTAAAGCCGGTACCATTGTAGGAACCAGCAATACTAAGGAAGCAGCTCCCAATTTTATGCAACTTTCCTATTCGTACAGTTGTTAAGAATGACCACTGCGACGTAAACAACTTCAATATGCATGTGTTTGAATGGTTGCCTAGCCTCCGGCTGTCACAGTTGTAGAGGTTCTATTAGTATTACGATACCTAAGCAAAGGAGCTTAGTTCTGATCTAAAACAAGTAATTATAAACTAGGTATTTAGAGCACATTGTCTTAGAAAAATATTGCAAAAAGTAAATAAATCGCATTCAAACATACAGTAAATAGTCAACAAATTTAAAGAACGAGGTTCTACTAGTAATTTATCACGAAATGCTAAAGAAAGCAGACTGAATACAAGAGAGGAACGTTTCATTGAAAGCATAATTCTAGAGAAACCTAAATGAAGTGTTTCTCAGTTACGTCCATCAGGTGAAAATGTTTCGGGAAAGATGATGTCTGACCAAACTGTTCGTCGTGTATTATGGAAGTACAGATATCATGGCCGAACACCCAGGAGGAAGCCATACATATTTAAGTACAGAAAATGAGAAAAAAAAGAGTTGCATTTGCTAAGAAACATATGCATAAGTATGAAAAGTTCTGGAACACCGTAATATAGTCAGACGAGACTAAGATAAACCTCTTTGTGTCAGATGGGATAAATAGTCTGGAGAAAAGCGAATTCAGACAATGTTTCCAGAAACACTCTTCCCAGAGTTAAACATTGTGATAGTTCCATTATGATTTGGGCGTGCATGTCGTCCAACGGTGTTGGCAACATACAGTTTATTGATGGCACTATGGACCAACATGTGTCTTTTCAAATGCTAAAGAACAATGTAAAGCAGAGTGCCCAGAAAATGAGTATGGCGCCTGGTTATAGATTTCAACAAGATAATGACAGTAAACACAAGGCAAGACTGAAAATGAATTGGTTAA
The DNA here is from genome assembly GCA_030765055.1 of Mantis religiosa. Classification (NCBI taxonomy): domain Eukaryota; kingdom Metazoa; phylum Arthropoda; class Insecta; order Mantodea; family Mantidae; genus Mantis; species Mantis religiosa. The sequence continues at coordinate 131,885,553 of CM060950.1, forward strand.
TATGGAATGTACCTAAACTACTTCAAACACCTCCTCACAGGCCAGACTTGAATCCAATAGAGTATTTGTGGAGAATTCTGAAGAAATGAGTCCGCAAAAGCAATGTAAGAACTAAACAAGAGCTTAAATATGTTGTGGAGGAAGAATTGAACAAAATCAGTCCAGCAGAATGCAGAAACCTGGTTAGTTCTATGAAGAAACTATGTGAGGAAGTTATAAAAGCCAAATGATACCAACAAAAGTTTAGATTGTCAATTATATCTTTGTCATCGAACTGATGTTTCTAATCTACGAATAGAAAAGTTGTACTGGTCTTGTTTCTTTTGCAGTTTCATTTAGTTTAGTTTGTAACTTCATATGTTAATATCTAGGTACTTCCTGATATAGAATTTGTTATGTTGTTTCACATGTTGGCGAAAAAAATATTAATTCGATTGTGTCTTCTAACAGATATTAAAATATTTTCTTAGAAAGCAGGAGTGTACAAATAAGAATGTTATACACTGTATTGTGACGACCTGATCTTAGTTTGTGAAAATTAAGGAACACGTGGTGAGGTCGAACACGGGAGCAAACACTAAGGGCAGAACTACATGCTTTAGCGAGAGGTTGGGTTTTTTCTATAAAGGCTTCATTTCTACAAAGGTAGGGTAAGGCTGATTAAATGTCGAATTCACTTAATAAGAATATTTACTACAACAAGCAGATTACAAGGCGGCCATAATGGCCATTTACCTGTCCAGAAGTAGAGTCGCCTACAGTTGCATGTTGCTCCACCAAGAGTTAATTTAAGAGAGAGCACCTATCGCTTACATATTATTCATCTAGTCATAAAGTAGGGGAGGGAGTGACGTCACACCTACTACTTGAGTCAGCAGTGTGTAATTAATACAGTTATTTGTGACATCATGTATTTGAAAATTAATATGTTTCTATATACTAACCATACCAAGGCCAAGTTTGAGCCTCTTCCAGTGGTAGTCAGGATGCGCAATTACCCTCTTTGGGTATGTAGTACGCTCAGGTGTCTCCAAGTCATAGCGATCGCTGCCGAAGATTATCTCAGTCACATTCACATCCTCGTACACGCAATGTCCTGCAGTTAGTACCCAAGTTGGTGTGATGATGGAGCCTGTACAAATGGCCGACTGGTTCTTGACAGACACCGCCTTAATTGCTACTGCAAAGTACAGGTCTGCTTTCTCTTTGCAAACCACCTGAAGGCATAGGGAAATTAGAACGTATCCTTTGATAATTACCAAAAGCATTTTCGTTTCGAACTCCCAGCTAGCTGATCAACAAACACTCGATCCTTTTATTACATTTATTACATTTGCTTGAGTTTAGGATGTAACACACAACAACACGACGCTTTTTACTCAATGGTTTCCAGTTATTTCACAAAAATACACATGCGCTTGCGACAGACCTAACCTGCATTCCACTTTTTTCTTTTCTTTCATTTATATGCTGTCTTTAACATTTATAGTCATAGGTGGCTTTGCCTTTGAAACAAATGCTCATCGACAATGACGTTAACTTGTTTTATTAGTCCTTGGTTGGTTTACCTTGAGTTTTCAGCGGAACTGGAATACTCGTGTCAAAATTGAGGGTAGAAAAGAATATGAAAGTGAAGCAATAGCCTTACAAGTATTTTTTGCAACCCATGTCACTTGTAGTGCTTACCCCGCATATTAAAAGCAATATAGCGATATAAGAACAACAAACATGGTATGTTACCGCTACCACGCATGCGCAACGGAACAGCCAACTTAAAAGCAGCATTTTAGAGAGCACATCCAGGATCTATCGCATCGGATATGCTGAGCGTCGGCTTCGCTATGCCCAATGATGGGCTCCACGATGCCTATCCCTCTTAAGGTACGCCTTTTCAAGGCTTCAGTGCTTCCTGTAATGCTTTACGCGTGCAAAGTCTGGGGCATGGTTACAGAATAGATGTCTTCGGATTATGTATTCTGTATGCAGACACTTCCCCATGAGACTACTCCATGAAACCTCATTTCTCCCCTAGGTGGAGGATGTGATTAGACGCCGGGCCAAGAAATTCTACGAGAGTTTAACTCACAACCGGAGCGCCCTGGTTAGATCTCTTGGGGATTGTCATCCCAATGAACTCCACCTAAAGCGGTACCGGCTTCTCCGCATGGCTTCTGGGTATAACCGGTAACCTTAAGGTAATTCTACCAACTTAAAATTTTTCCCACCCAAGAATTGCCTGGATTATTCTAATCGAATCAATTGCTTTTTTCCTTTTAAAATGTTTACCCAGCGGTGCACACAGACTGTTGCACCTGATTTCTCAACCGTTCAGAGGCTTAGGCTGCCTCCCTCCTTTCATAAACCTAAATTCAAACCGCCATCCTGCAAAACCCACGTTCCCATCATACGTGGTTAAGTCCCTCCTAGAACCGGTACACACATGACACACCACGGGCTCTCCCTCAGCCTGTCAACAGAAATGAATGAATGAACCGACACAGATCCTACTGCTAAGCCCCGTCGTTCAGTACTCGTCTTCCCATCAAAAATATGCTTCTGCTACACTTACCAGTTTAAAACACTGAAACCTTCAGCTACACGAAAGTTGATGGTTGTTGATATTTCTAGTCTGTGTTGGCAGCACTACATTTGCAAAGTATGTACAGGTTTATGGTGACAACTGTGTAAAATTCATAAATTATATTTTATTTAATTATTCCCGTTTATTTTGTTTTCCATCCTTTACATTACCATACCGATGTTAGGGGACATGGATTCTAGTAGCCCAGAAAGTCAAGACGAGGGAATCCGAAGCACTAAGCCTGATGGAGGAAGTAGCCCAACGCCTGGGATGAGGGCGAGAGAAGTGGATGATAGTATGTTTCGATATGAATAAAAGGAAAGATGGATTATGGAGCGATTGGTAGAATGATGGCGGGGGAAACCAGAGGACTAGAAAGAAACCCGCCCCAGTGCCGTGTTGTCCACCAATAATCTCACTTTGTGATCCCCTGGGATCTAACTGCATACAATACTCATTGCTTGCAAGATTTGCAAGGTATCTGACAGCCTTTTTGTAGTGAAAACAATTTACTCAAATTTTCTTTATTAGTACTTTCCCATAATTATATAGCATAGGTAAGGTGTGCTTGAATGAGCTAGTGCTTGAGGTAGTATGAGTAGAAAGCGTAACGTTATTTTGTTGGCGTATATTGGCCACAAAAACCGTATCAACGTGCCCAATGGAATGCAATATTTCCAAGGTAAAGTAAAACATTTTTAAATGAATAAACATTGACAATATATAACAAAAGTGCTCATGTTTGGTATTTTGAAATTCGAAACGTAAAGGGACTAAAAGGTAGAATCCGTCTAAGAAAGAGAATAACGGACAAACGATGGATCAGATAAGACGCAGTAGCACAAAGGAAAGTTCCCAGTGAAATTACATTTCAGTGAAATGCTGTGTTTTCTATCCCTCTCGTCGAAATAGAATTACCCTCCTTCGTGACCTACGTCTGTAACTTCTTGTAACATTGCTTCTGGCCCCTCAGTCTACCGTGCAGAAAAGCTAGATGCAGCTAATTGTAGAGTAGAAAAACAGTATCGAACTACTGCGTTATTTAAAATGGAATAATATTTATCCTTAAATATTACTAGGTGACTCACCAAGCGTAGTCCTGCGATGTTGTAATATTGCATTCCCCAAAAGTGGGGTGAGATGAGCGCCAAGTGAATTCATCTATAATAAATAATATTTGCGCTAAGATAAAACTTCAAATTGTCAAAGAAAAAGTAACCATCAGGAAGTTATACTGCTGCAGCAGGAGAATAAAATATATGTAAACAAAACCACGTGACCGTTGATCGTAGCGCACCTTCTTCATAATCTTCATGATGCCTCCGCCGTGTATATAGTCCCTTGATATAGTACTGCTACTGAGGTGTGGAGTCTGAGTTCGGTTTGCTAAAGCGCACAAGTGTGCACTCATCGTACTTCAACTATAAAAACATACTAATAGATAGTTCAGTTAGTTTTTAATTAAAGTAGATCATGCTGCGCGTGCATATTGAAGCCGAGAGTATTCAGTTGTGAATCATGGCGAAACTAGTGAGTACTGTTAAAATGCGCTCGGCAAGCCTTTGCGCAGTGGTGAAAAGATAATATTGAATGTATTTAATAAGCTCGTGAAAAATGTCTAGAACTTGCTATCGATAAAGTGGTGAAGTTAACATTTGAGTTTACCGGTATGTCGGTTTCCAGCATTTATAGTGCACGCAAGGGAAAAGCCACATTCAGTGAAGTTTCAGCACCAGACCACGTGCACACTGTTGAAGAAACTAATGGCGACGTTTTCGAAGATTCTCCCCAAATTACAGCCGAATAGCGTTATTGTGATGGACAATGTCCCATAGGTTAGAATGCATAGGAAACAAGTGACATCATAACATGGTTACAAGTGTATGTAGTGTTTAACGCCCGCTTTTACTACATACCGCACCGAGTGATGATGCATGAGATGAAGATGGAGCACCGGTGGAATGAGATGGCGGGGGAAACCGGAGGTCCCGGAGAAACCCGGCCCCAACGCCGTGTTGTCCAACACAAATCTCACTTTGCGGTCGCCTGGGATCGAACCCGGGCCGCCTTGGTGAGAGCCAAGCGGTCTAACCACTGAGCCACGGCGTGGCCTAACTTGGCTACAGAGTACAAATATAGTTTTTCACGAGGGTCATGTTAATGCGGAATTTCTGGCAATGGTCAGGTCTCGTGCTAAGGAGTACGAAAAGTACGTAACTGACGAAATGGCAAATCTTACGGATCATACTGTACTCAGACTGCCCCTTCATCACTGTTGCTTAAATGGATCGAGCGACATGGAGACGTCGGACCTGGAGGGTACCAAACTAATTTCCAGCTCAGATTAGAGGAATGCAATTGGCGTAAGTAGCAGTTAATTTTAATAGATATTAGTAGTGTGCTGTGTGATACATAGCTCGATAAATGTGCCTTTAATGTCCAAAATTTATATTCATATTATACTTAGCGAATCGATTAAGTAGTTTTTTTGAATAAATACGTATTCTTTGTTTTGAAAATGCATATTCATATTATTAATACATATTAATATTATACTTAACAAAACGGTAACAAAACTGTTATTCCGAACACATGTGGACGCGGAGTGATACCAACCGGTGTTTTGTTTATGGTACTTTATTCTCTCTTTGGACATAGTATAGGGAATAGTGCTTTAAACATAGCCATGAAACCCCATAATTTAAATCTATAGTTTTATAAGAAATAATTTAATACCAATATATTATAACAGCGCATCATGACGTAAGCACTGTGATAAACATCATTATTTGTTGACATGTATGCGTGTACGTATATTTGTAATTACTTAAAACTGAAATGTAAACGTTTCACATGAATTACTTTGTATAAGCTAAGGTGTTTGTTAAATTCGAGAGAGAGAAAGAAAGAGAGATGGAGAGAGAAAGAGAGAGCGAGCGAGCAGTACACTTCCTGTGGTATGTTGCATCTGCAGAAGTGAGTCATCACATTATACGTTTGTTTATAAATGGTTCGTAAACTGTATTTACTCTAGAGAGCTCAAATCAGTATTATCCAGTGATTCTTCCATTTAAAAATCACGGGAAAGTGTATCAGCTGGATCAACTTGCAAGGAAATGAGACACGAAGTAATCCACCTTCCCCCTTACTACTGACAGTACAATCCAGTTGAGTTAGTATGGGTTCAAATAGTATTGCAAACAAAAATAATACTTTTAAAGTGTCAGGTTGAACGACTTATTCACAATTGTCATGGTAACACAAGGCCTGCTAAATTGTGTCATATATATAGAAACACTACAAGAAGAAGGCTTTTGGAAAGAAATAGCACGCGATGTGATTTTGGAGCCTATCAGAAATTTACAGTACTCGACGATGTAGACAGTGAAAATGACGAATTGTATCTTGACATAAGTGACATTTGTAGCTATATTGGAGTGCCACTGGCGGTTTCGTTGGATTAGAAAAATAGGTCATTAATAAACTATAATTATAATTAAAGCATTTAAGATTTGTGCATAGTAACCGAATATCCATTGTAGTATGTACCCCTCTGGAGCCAGACGGTCAAAGTCCAATCCTGGCGCCAAAGAAAGGTGAAAGGTTAAGAGGTGTTGAACTTTGAGGTGGACATTGGCGCCAAGAGTTTACCTTGAAGGTAAACTACTGACGTCAATGTCGACCTCATAACCTTTGTGCCTTTCTTTTTTTTTGTGGCGCCAGGATCGGACGAACCCGTCCGGCTCCAGAGGAGCACCTTTTTTTGCAATTACTTAAAACATTTCAACATCACCTCGAATACAGAAGTGGCAATCGGATATATAAGGTGGAAGTCCGTCTATGTGAGTTTGGCAGGTGGGCACATTGAAGTGTTTTGTGCAGCGACGATATTTGGCAAACACCTGTTGGCACTCTTCACTTAAATTTTCCCATACGCAGTCGACGTCACGAGGAGGAAATCGTTGCAGGAATAATGGCAGCGAAGCTAATAGACGTCGTTGTCCTGGTGTTAGCTGGGATAAACTTTCAAATTCGCATAGATATTTATGCAGAATTAGATCTATTTGTTCAGTCATACTTTGTTAGGTATCTAGAAAGAATAGAGAAGACATAGGGTAATGCAGATGAACTAGAGAGAAAAAATAAATAGGGTGTGTAGTGTTAATAACGTTTTTAGTTTATTTTGTTGCGGTAATTGCGTTGCATTACTACTATTACGATAACAAAATGAGTGCAAGCGTTACTGCTGTACTGGAAAACAAAAACACCTAATAGGATAAGAAAAAGTTGTGCATAGATAATTTTTTGAAAAAATACAGAAAGTTTAATTACAAAATATTTATTAATAGTGCGTGCCTTTTTTTACGCACCTTTATGTGTTGAGATGAAGTTGTTTTTGAGCTAGATGAGCAGAGATGTTGCACTGTTTATTGTACTGCAGCTGATTACGATGTGAGCAGGTCGAACTCGAACTTTATACTGACTGGAGCTTGCTAATGCCAGAATCTTTAGTAGGTTGCAACATGCAGTAATTACGTGATTGGCTGATTAGTATCACGTGATGTAATGCGTTGCACAAACAATCTTGTACAGTTGCCAACGTTATATTTTAATTATGTGATTGGATAACGATTATCACGTGATTAAATAGGGATTGCCATGTGATGCACTGCGTTGCATGAACAAGGTTTTACAGCTGTTGACGTCATATTAGAATCACGTGATGTATATATGAGGTATATATATGTTTACCTGGTAGGTGTAGTTTTATTATGTGGTGATAATGTTTGCAGTAGCGATACTGAGTTTTATTGCTGCACTAACGGGTGCTGAAACTAGTTGTGTAACTTTTGGAAGATGTGGATTTACTATTAACGATGCTACAGGACATTTGCAAAATGCAACTATATGCGAGGAAAATTATGAATTATTTTCTAATTGCTCGTGTATTTATAAACGTGATAGGAAATTTCGGTTTGAGGGTGCTTTAATGACTATTGAGAACTTAAATAACGTGTATACTTGCGTGAAACCTATAACAAAATGTCTTTATGGAGGGCGTTGTGGTAAATTGTTTTACGGAGATTTACATATAGGAAATATGCAATGCAATGAGGGTTTTGTCGTAAATGAGGTTTGTGAATGTGAGCAAAACTTTATGTATAATAGAATAGGTTGTAAGTTTACTGGCGCACCTGTTAAAATGTTAACTAATGATAATAATTCAATATTAGTAGAAATGATGGATTGCAGAAAATTGTTAGATAAATATGATTTACCGGTTGGTTTAAATTTAAATTGGAAATTAACCGAGGAACAAATAGAGTTGATGATCCTATACAGCGTCATTGACGACATGAACGCCTATTTTGCAAATAACTATATTTATGTGTTTGGAAAGTGTGGAGAAGGTGAGTGGAATTTAAGCATAGGCGGGAAACAGGTTTCAGGTAGAATTAAGCGCGGAGCTTCTTGGTCGGCTGAAGGTTCTTTAAATATTAGGTCTGAATGTGGCGACAGTGCAACAGAAACTGGACGTGTGCCAGTACATAGTTTACGAAAGGTCGTAGCGGAAAAATGTAAAGCAACTATTCAAAAAGTTAAGCAGAAGGCTGAACGAGAATGTAATAAGAAAGTTGCAGATTTAAATGATGAGTTAGATACTGCTTTAGCAGATAATGATAATCTTAGGGAAAGCTTACAAAAAGCTACTGAAACATTACAAAGTATGAAAGAAGCTTTGGCTATTAGACAACATAATTTAACACAACATCAAATGATAGTTAATAAGATAAAGGCTAACGTTAACAATATGCAGGAAGAGGTTATTGGATTAAAAGCTTTAATTTTTAATCTGACTAATTCTAATGTATGTGCTGGGAAGACTAAAAAATTACAAGAAGAGGAATTGTATATTAATTACGACGATGATTTAGACTTAACAGGTCAGGACGACGAAGAAGGAATTAAGGATGATGATGAATTTGCATATTCAACAAAATAGGTAAAACGTTAACATATGTTTATTTTTTGTTATATGCATGTGTACTTTATCACATGTTAGTACTATACAATGTTAATAAATATGTTTTATAACAGGATAATAATGATGAACATATTAAGTGCTATTACTTAATTACTAATGTTAATTATTATTGACACTGTGTGTACTAAATTTCGATATAAAATCCTCCGAATAAAACTATATAACTTTTTATTATTAGGGTACATAATACTTTGTTAGGTCTATACAATTTTCATGAATATATTTGAAAATAGGTTAATAAAGATGAACTTACAAAGAACCTTTATGTAATTATTTAAACCCTGGAAATATTACATATTTATATTAACGCCCCGAATTGATTAATGTAGTTTTATTGTTAGGAAACATAATACTATGTTAATTATTACTGACACATAGAGGGCTAAATTTTTATACTAATACCCTGAATAGTATAATTCAATTGTATTATAAGTAATATTATATGCATTATTATTTAATGCAAGTGAGCTAACTTTAACATTAGCTTTCAACTTCTTTTAATACATTTACAGTTGTTAACTGTTTGTACAGTTACAAACATATTAAAAGTATAACTGATATTTTAAATCGAGCTAATCTGGAACTTTAGCTCGCAATCACCAGCATTAGAATTTCAGCAGGTGCGCCTTTAACAATTTTTGCACTCACTACCCGAACATAATACTATGTTAATTATTACTGACACATAGAGTGCTAAATTTTTATACTAATGTCCTGAATAGTATAATACAATTTTATTAAAGTATTATTATATGCATTATTATTATTTAATGCCAGTGAGCTAACTTTAACACTAGCTTTCAACTTTATTTAAATACATTTACAGTTACAAACATATTAAAAGCATAACTGATATTTTAAATCGAGCTAATCTGGAACTTTGCTCGCAATCACCAGCATTATAATTCCAGCAGGTTCGCCATTAATAATTTTTGCACTCACAAGCTGAAATAATGTCAAACAGCGTGTAATTCGTTTGGGGTACGTTTATTGCAGTAAACGTAATTAATTTGAAAAACATACTCCTCTCCATATTACATTAATAATTTAAATAGTTCATTAAATTTTTCAACAAGCTTATGGGGTGCTGGTCATAAATTGTTTTTTTTTAGCCAACGCAAACGATGTTGTCTCTGTACAGTCTTTTGCATGTAGTTATTGAACCAACACAAATCCTTTTGGTACTTGCATTCTCAGTTTTGGTCTAACTTGTTGCAAAATTTTGTGCTTAATTGTGTAGTGCGCTGCTTTAGAAACAAGTATTTCTGTACGCATTCGCACTTGGTGCAAAGCATACATGTCAAGGAATTCAAACTGAAATTATGAGGTTGTATTTAATCAATATTCACAAAAACGAGTCAGAGTTTTTTTCCGTCGTTGTTGTCATCATTGTTATTTTTTATTTTGTTATTTTGATCAGAATTACAGCAGGTTCGCCTTTAACAATTTTTGCATTCACTAGCCGAAATAATGTCAAACAGCGTGTAATTTGTTTGGGGTACGTTTATTTTAGTAAACGTAATTAATCCAACAAACATACCCCTCTCGATATTATAGGAATAATTTGAATAGTTGATTAAATTTATAACAAGCTCATGGGGGTGCTTGTCACAAACTGTTTTACTAACGCAAACAATGTTGTCTCTGTACAGTCTTTTACATGTAGTTACTGTACCAAAAAATCCATTTGGTACTTGCACTCTCAGTCCTGTTCTGACTCGTTGTAAGGTCCCCGACCTAATGGTGTAGTGCGCTGCACTAGAAACAAGTATTCTTGTCCGCGTTCGAACTGGGTGTGAAGCATACATGTCAAAGAACTCATGCTGAAATTTTGAAGTTATATTTAAAGATTATCCACAAAACGAGTCAGATTTTTCGTAGTTGTCGTCATTTTGATTTTCGTCATCATTATTATTATTTTCATTCTCGTCATTGTGATTGTATATGTGAAGTCTTAATAAAAAAAAAGATAACCCTGGATTAAGCAAGTGGGTTCGTAATCCTGCCGCCATATTTTTTTTCAAACTTTCGCGCCATAGTTCGCTAATCCACCACCAGATTAAAAGCGACACTAGCGCTCTAATCCACTCTGGTGGCAGGATTATCGTTAATCCACTTGCTTAATCCAGGGTTATCGTCATTTTGATTGTCTTCTATATCTTCATTGTGAATGTCGTCAATATCGTCATTTTGATTGTCTTCAATATCGTCAGTCTCATGATTTGCAGTATCGTCTGATAAGAATATTGAGTCCTCGTCTTCCATGTTAAATTTTCTACTTAAACTGTTACTTGCCTGCTGTAAATCTGCTGTTTCTGCCTCTTGAAAGAGGAGGCGAAACGCCAAACTTTTAAACAGATGATCTTCAGTTTGAGCTCCCTTGCTTATCATGTCTTTCTTACACGGCTTTACGCTACTAATGACACTTCCCATAAAAGCAGGCAGTTGCTGGCGTTCTTCCGCATAAGCGGATAGGTGCTGGGGCTCGCCTACCTCTGTTGCCGACAGGTGCTGCGGCTCGCCTACCTCTGTTGCCGACAGGTGCTGGGGCTCGCCTACCTCGGCTGCCGACAGGTGCTGGGGCTCGCCTACCTCGGCTGCCGACAGGTGCTGGGGCTCGCTTTCCTCTGTTGCCGACAGGTGCTGGGGCTCGCCTACCTCGGCTGCCGACAGGTGCTGGGGCTCGCCTACCTCGGCTGCCGATAGTTGCTGGGGCTCGCCTACCTCTGTTGCCGACAGGTGCTTGGGCTCGCCTACCTCTGTTGTCGACAGGTGCTGGGGCTCGCCTACCTCTGCTGCCGACAGGTGCTGGGGCTCGCCTACCTCTGTTGCCGACAGGTGCTGGGGCTCGCCTACCTCGGCTGCCGACATGTGCTGGGGCTGGTCTTCTGCACCCTTGTCCAGACAGTTTTCCGCACAACGAGCACAGGTCTCTGTTTTGTTGCTGGTGGCAGGTTGCACCGGTATATTTATGTTTAGGTCAATTAGGCAACCTGGTTCCCGCTCCAGCATTGTTTTTTGCACAGTTTTTAAAAATTGCTGGGTGATTGGTAGCAGCTCAGGTAGAGGCGGTAATTCCACTTTAGATTTTTTACTTAAATCTAATGGTTCTTCAGCACCGCCACGTTTTAGTGAAAGATTTAATGGTGCGTTACCTGCATATGCTGAACGGTAGGCGAAGTTCCAGAACATGTTGGTTCAGCAGCTGTAGTTGTTGTTACTGATGATTAAATGACGCTTGTGGTCACTGTATTCACCACTTATGTTCTGCCAGTAGATGATTGCGAGCTGATATATATTCCAAAATAGCGTGTTTTAAACGCGTGCACAAACGATATTTTTGTCACAACTTACATTGATCTATAACCTTTAACTTACATTGAACTATAAGTGCGTCAATCCAATCACCCGGAATAACTTTTGCACTAGTGCGGAACAATGTGCAGTAACCCATAATAACTTTTGCACTAGAGCGGAACAATGTGCAGTCACCCGTAATAACTTTTGCACTAGAGCGGAACAATGTGCAGTCACCCGGAATAACTTTTCCAGTCAACCAAAACAACTTGTGTTCTTCCGTAATAACCTTTAATCTTTCTTGGCCTTCAAGCCGCTGATGCAACATTGCTACACAGTAACATACAGGAACTAAGCAAGAAAGCATACATCTTCTGCTTCGAATCTTGGTAAGTCACAATTATGACATTTACTATTGTTAGAACACGAACTAGAACTTCACCTAGATTTTATTCAGGATATACTGAAACTGAAGTGCAAGTTGACCCTATTCCAGATGACGAAGAAATAGACTTAATGGAATGGATTCATTGGGTTTTTACGGAATATTTAGATTTCGTAGATGAAAGATTGCTAAATTATCAACCAAGTTATTTTGGCATGTCCATAGCAAATTCAGCTTATCCAAATAGAAATTTCAATATCAGCGTTAGACGTTTTGATCAATTATCTATAGAAGTTATTTTAAATTCCATTGAACGCGTTTTGCAAAGTAATGAAGAGTTTTTCTTAAACGGTACTTTAACATTTACTTGCCTATATACACATATACTAGAAGGAGATTGTTTTAATGAATGTGAACTATGTTTCAAAAATAAAGGTATTATTGTTATTAAAATACTGATGCACTTTGTTTACCTAGAGCTATAGCTGTGTGCATAGCAAAGGTTAATAACGATCCAGAGTATAAGAGTGTTAAACAAACTGAAAGTGTGCAACACCGTAAAGCATTACTATTATCGCAATTGGTTGACAAAAATGAGAATTATAGTGTAGAGGACGTAAAGCATTTTGAAATAGTCTTAAAAGATTATTGTTTCACTGTTTTGATGGCCACAATGGAAACAAAGTATTGTACAAATCAATAACTAACAGTGATAAATATATTGACTTAATATATCACAATCACCACTTTAATGCTATGTAGACTTGCATAGAGCATTTAAATGTAAATATTATTGTAGAAAATGTAACTTAGTTTCTTCAAATAAGAAAGACGTGCATCGTTGCAAGTATACTTGTTCTAAATGTTATTTATCATGTGCTGCTTCTTTTGAAAATTATGTTACTTGTTCTTTTTGCAATCGTGATTTTAAAGGTGAAATATGCTATAACAATCATTTATTAAAAGGCGCATTTTATTCGAAAGGAAAATCGGTGTGTGACATAGAAAAAGTGTTTCTTAAATGTAATAAAATGTATAACCTTAAACGTAGAAAACTTGCCCATGTTTGTAACGTGATTTATTGTACTATATGCGATACATATGTCGAAGCAGATCACCGTTGTTACATCAAGCCATATCGTAATAAGCAATTAAGCAAAAACGTTTTATTTTTATTTATAGATTTCGAGTGCAAGCAAGAAAAACCATTTGAATCTCAAGAAAATGTATTTGAACATGAAGTTAATTTATGTGTTGTTTACCAAGCTTGTAATTATTGTATCGATGTATGTGAAAAAATGCATAGATGCGAATATTGTGGAGTAAAGGAATGGATATTTCAAAATAATCCTGTAGAGCAATTATTTAACTATATTACTTTACCTCGTGCTATCTTTAAGCACTTAACAGTTATTGCTCATAATTTAAAATCATATGACGGTCATTTCTTGCTTAGATATATGGTAGGCACTCTCAAATGGACTCCAGAATTAATAATGAATGGGAATCGAATATATAAAATGACGTACCGAAATGTAACATTTCTAGATTCACTAAATTTTATTCCATTTTCACTTGCAAAATTTTCAAAAAACATTTGGTTTAACAGAAAATAAAGGATATTTTCCTTATTTATTTAATACAAGTGAAAATCAGAACTATATTGGAAAGATACCTGATAAAAAACATTATTGTCCAGAAAAAATGTCTGTAGAGGAAAGACAATTATTTGAACAATGGCACGCCGAAAAATTGATGTCTAATTATGTCTTTAGTATGAAAAAAGAAATTGTTGAATACTGTCAAAATGATGTTCAAGTATTATGCTTTGGTGTGTCTAAATTTAGAAAGGAATTTATAGAGGAAAACAAAATAGATCCTTTTAGAGAATGCGTAACAATTGCAAATGCCTGTATGAATGTATACGGATATCACTTAATGCCTAAAGATACAATTTCCATCATTCCCCTTGGTGGTTACCGTTTAGCTGATAAACAATCTCGCAAAGCTTTAATATGGTTAACTTGGTTAGAAAGATCAAAAAATGTAAGGATTCAACATGCTCTTAACGGCCGCGAAGTAAAAATTTTTAATCATAAAGTAGACGGATATAGAGAAGATGAGCAACATAAATATGTGTATATGTTTCAAGGCTGTTACTTTCACGGATGTAAAGTCTGTTTTCCTAACAGATCGACCGTGCTTTATAACACAGGAAATGAAACCATGAATTCAAGATACGAATCTACTGAAAGGGTACTTACTAATATAAAAATGCCGGTTATGACGTTATTGAAATGTCGGAATGCGAGTTTAATAGTCAAATTAAGAGAAATAGTGATTTGGAAGATTTTGATAAAAATTTTAAAATTCCAGAACCTCTTGAACCTAGAGATGCATTTTTTGGGGGACGTACAAATTGTACTAAATTATATTATTAAACCGAAGATGAACATGAAAAAAAATTTTATTACGATGTTTGTAGTTTATATCCTTTTGTAAATAAGACCAAACCGTACCCGGTAGGACATCCAAAAATATATATTAAAACTTTCCAGACTTGAATAACGTAAAAGGAGGTTTAATTAAGTGCAAAATATTAGCATCTGTAAATCTTTATCACGCTGTTTTACCTGTTCGAATTAACGGAACATTACTGTTCCCGTTATGCAATTGTTGTGCTAAATTGGAAAATCAAGAGGATTGTAATCATACTGATGATGACAGAAGTCTTCTGGGAACGTGGGTTATTCATGAAGTAAAAGTAGCTCTTCAAGAAGGCTACATTATTCTAGAAATACACGAAATATGGGAGTATGAAATGGCACAATATAATTCGAAAACAGGAGAAAAAGGTTTATTTGAAAATTATTTGAATGTCTTCCTAAAAATTAAGACTGAGGCTACAGGCTTTCCTTCTTATTGCAATTCCGTTGATGATAAACTTAAATTTATAAATGATTTTGAAATAAAAGAAGGTATTAAATTAGATTACAATAACATGTTTCCTAATCCAGGTAAACGTGAAATGGCTAAGCTTATGCTTAATTCATTTTGGGGAAAATACGGGCAAAGAGATAATTTACCTACTTGCGATTTAGTAAGTAATTACTCACGTTTATTGGAATTATTAAACAATCCCAGTATCGAGGTACAAACCTATCTGCCTGCAACTGATGATATCATGTATGTAGTATGGAGATACGTCAAAATAAGTCCAAAATTAAATCCAACAACAAATGTAGTTATAGCCGCATATACCACAGCGCACGCACGGTTAGAACTTTATTCTTATCTAAAACAATTAAACAAACGAGTTCTGTATTTTGATACTGATTCTGTTATTGCTACTTGGAAACCTAACCAGTGGATACCGGCAACAGGTCCTTTTTAGGGTGTATGACTAATGAGCTAGAAAAGTATGGCCAGGATGCTTTCATCGATCAGTTTGTATCAACTGGACCTAAAAGTTATGGTTATAGAATTAAATATGGTGAGCATACAAAAGTTTTGTGCAAAATTAAAGGAATTACATTAAATTGTACAAACATAAATAAAATAAATACAGAAATAATGCGAGATATTGTCTTGAAAAATAATACGTTGTCTATTAATCTTAGTAATACTCAAATTACCAGAAACACATTGTGAAGAATAGTTACACAACCTGTTACAAAAACTTTTCGTATGGTAGTTACTAAACGTAAAAGAACTACAAACTTTGACACAGTTCCCTATGGGTATAAAAGACTCTGTTTAGATTAATCTGATTAACATATAACAAACAAAAATGGTACTGCGTACGTTACCTCAACAAGAAGTCTTAAATTACGACGTAGATAATTTAAGTAATACCGAATCCTTACGTATTCCAAAACGATCAGCTAAAGAAGAATTTATCTCTTACAATGCTAAATATCCTAGGTGGGATAACAATGCCGAAGAAAGAGTAAAACGTTCATCTGCTGTAAACATATCTACAAATCCTAGAAAATCTATTAGGTTAGATCAAACTGCCAAAGCTAATAAAAGAGCACCTGGCAAAAATTTAAATCAAGAGGCTCCATTATTTAAATTTAAACCGTCAAATATTGAAGGGTTTTTTCAACCAAAAATAGGCAAATCTAAAATATTAAAACCTCGAAAGTATTCTACAAACACACACGATTTTGAAATACATTGTAAATCAAAAAAAGTTAAAAGACCGATCATCGAAGACAGTGATCAAGAAACACGGTTTCCAAAATTACAACCTTTAGGTATTGAAAAATTTTTTCAACCCTTTAAACGTAAAGTTGAAGATGAAAATGAAATAAATCTATTTAAACGTCTTAAAAAAGGAAGCAACGAAACATCTTTAAGTTCCAAATGTAGACGTTTAAAAGCAGAAAAAACACATAAAAATTTAAGAAAACTAAAATATAACTTTAAAAATGTACCCACAAATTCCCATTTAAACGACACGGAAAACCCAGAAGAATTAAATATAGTTCAAAATGAAGATCATTTATCTGAGAAAACAGATTCACCCACGCATAATGAAAAATACAATTTTAAACACACTCATAAGAACGTACGATATGCACCTTATCACAAACTACAGCAACTAGCTGGTCAAGAAAGAGAAAAAAGAAAGGACAACATTCAAGACAAAATTCGTACAACTACACGTTTGCTTCACGAAAACAAAAGCGTACATAGAAATGATTGGAAAGATTTGTGATACCAACCTTATACAAAAAGAAAAAAATGTAATTCCTTACAAACCTTTTGAACATGTCGATGCTGGGGAAGCTGTAAAAATGGAAGATGTTGATAATAATAATAATGATCCTCAGTCTTTTAGTAATAACACTGAACAAGATTCGAATATTATCAAAGAAGTTCTTTATGGTGACCATGATGCTAATGATGAAGAAATTTACTCATCTACAGAAACCGTGGATCCTGATGTCGTAAGATTTAAATTTCCAAGTACAATGCAAGTTGCTGGGCCATCGCGTTGCGGAAAGTCAACATTTGTAAAAAATTTATTAAAACATGCGAATCGCTTATACGATAATCCAATAAAAAGAGCTCTTTGGTGCCATCCGCGAGAGTATCCGCCAAAATTTGGTCGTGAATTTCATAATTGTACATTTAACGTGCGCACTCATTAGGGGGTTCCAGATGTAGAAAACGTAAAAAACGGGGATTTAGCTATCTTAGATGATTTAATGTATGAAGCCGACAGTAATGACGTATCTAACTTTTTTACTAAAGATTCACATCATAAAAATTTTGGCGTTGTATACGTTTTACAAAACGTATTTCCACAGGGTAAAAAATTTAGAACCATGTCCTTAAATTCGATTTACATTGTAGTGTTCAAAAATAATAGAGATAAATTGCAAATAGATAAATTATTTCAACAACTCGAACCCCGGAATTCAAAATTTCTTCTAGAGGCTTTCAACAAAGCCACCGATGCGCCACATGGATACTTGGTAATTGATTGTACTCAACATACTCCTGATATATATCGCTACAGAACTGACGTTCTTCCTAATGAACGTCTTGCTTGTTTCAGACCCAAATAAATAGCATTCACGTTAAACATTAACATCATTTATAGAAACAATGTCCATGTATCAAGTACCTACACTGTCTTCTAAGGCTTATAAGAGAGTTTGTAAATTATCATCACTAACAGTACCAAACCAGTGTGGGGCTTTATTTGTATTTAGCAAAGCAAATTTTAAATCTCGCACAAAATTATTAAAACATGCTAATTCTAAATTACTAAAAGCAATTACTAAATGTATATTAAACGTGGTTAAGGGAACTATTCCAATATCTAGCAAAAGTATAAATCGTTTAAAAAGACATAAATCTAGTTGGAGAAAGTTAGTTAACAGAAAGACTTCGTTAAAGAAAAGGAAGAAAATAATATTACAAAAAGGTGGATTTTTATCTGCATTTATTATTCCCGTTTTAAGCGCTCTAAGTAGCGCTATCGCATCTAAATTAATACCATCATCATGAAATACACAAAACAGATAATGCTGCTACACTCGCAACCGGAAAGTGAAAAAAATTCATGTTATAGACAAGACATTTCCTAGCTTGATAGAAGAGATTAATAAAATAAAACAATTGAATCTATCACCCGAAGATAAATGGGGTCTACTTAGGTATAAATTAAGTAACTATTACGATATAATGACTAAGTTACGTAAACCAT
Organism: Mantis religiosa; assembly: GCA_030765055.1. Classification (NCBI taxonomy): domain Eukaryota; kingdom Metazoa; phylum Arthropoda; class Insecta; order Mantodea; family Mantidae; genus Mantis; species Mantis religiosa. Next base: position 131,904,085 of record CM060950.1, read on the forward strand.
ATACTCACGCTGCCAAAGAAGAAGAAAAAATATTAGAATTCGAAAAACCTGAAAATAAACCTACACCATTAAAATCGATAAAAAGGACCATTAAATTGGAAAAGAAAAGAAAGGATATAGAAACATCGAACAGCGAAGACTCCGATGAAGACACTAGATATAAACCTTATTCTTCCCGTGTTAAAAAACCAACCACTGGATACACTTTACGTTCACAGAAATGGCAAAAGGCCGTTTAACACGTAAAGAAACATCAATACTAGATAAATACTATTCCAAAATTAATCATTATGCTGGACTTGGAACTGTGCAAAAGCTATTTCATGCCACAGGTATTTCTAAAGATAAAATTAAATATTATTTACAAGGACAAGAAAGTTAAACCTTACACAAGCCTGCTCGAAAACGTTTTCCAACAAAGTTGTACCGTGTAACTAATATTGATGACCTTTGGGAAAGTGACTTAAACGTTTTGGATAGTATTTCAAAATATAACAAACCATTTGTGTATATTTTAACCGTTATAGATGTATTTTATAAATATGCATGGGCTTTACCTTTACAAACTAAAAACGGGAAGGAAATCACTAAAGCATTTTCAACTATATTTAAGCAATCCAAGCGTATTCAAAAAATACTTCAAACGGATAAAGGAACGGAATTTACAAATAAAATATTTCAAGAGTTTTTAAAATCGAAAGGCACTATTCATTACCCAACCAATAATAATGTAAAAGCCAGCGTAGTAGAAAGTTTTAATAGAACTTTAAAACAAAAATGTGGCGTTACTTTACCCATCAAAATACATACACATACATAGATGTGTTACAAAAGTTAGTTCAAGCTTAATAACAATTCTTATCATAGATCAATAAAAATGACTCCAAATCAGGTAAAACCTTCAAACATATTACAAGTATACGATAATCTATTCAAAAATCGATTTAAAAGAAATGCTCCTTCGTCACCAATAAAATTCAAAGTTGGGGAGCACGTTCGAATTTCTAAATCCAAGTTAATCTTCGATAAAGGCTGCGAACACAATTGGACAGATGAAATATTTGTTGTGCATAAAAAAATTAAATCAATGCCTGTAGTTTATAAATTGCGTGATTTATCTGGAGAAGAAATAAACGGCATCTTCTACACCGAAGAACTTCAAAAAGTTCGTCTTCCCACAGTTTACAAAATCGATAAAATCTTAGATACTCGAGGTAAAGGAAACAGTAAGGAGGTTCTCGTGAAGTGGAAAGGTTATCCTAACAAATTTATTTCTTGGATTAAACATTCGAAAATAAGTGCACCGGCATGATTCGTTCCGAACCCTTTTCTATTACTTTAACAAGTAATGGATCTTCAAATATATTTGAAAACAATACAACTTCCCAATTTTGGAACATGTTACCTCAACGTGTAGTTCTTCGAGGTAAATGGGAAGTAGCGCTCACCAAAATTAGATATCCCGGTTCATTTTTAAACATTTCAAAAGGCGGTAATTTTATTAAGGTACCAATGATTCATAAACTTGAATCAGGTGGTCCTCAAGAAGTAAACTTTCGATATTGTCACACCCTACATTAGAATAGATTTAATATTTATTAGCTTTGGGGGGAATCCGTAGCGGTAGAGCTAAACTATCTCAACAAACACTAGTTACACCACGCGGTAGGGTGGCCATGTTATTTTACTGATAACTAGCTTACCTGCATGGTGGTGAAAGGTGGAAGGTCCAGCGAAGGGAAACTCACAAGTGCATTTTAAAAAGAGGTTTTAATAATCCCAGACAACTTACATTCAATGAGGTTTGTGTTCCGGAGGGTAGCTAGAAACACATCCTCTCACGCTGGTGGCTGCTGGTCGTCTGCGGAAGAGGAAGCCAACCCCCTCTCCAGCACAACCAACGAACAAAGATCAGCCAGTAGCGCCAGGTCTGACAACCCATACAGGGTTGCCACACCTTCCCCGGACCACAAGCTGTTGACCCAGGGTCAACAGAACAATTAATAACAAATGAAAAGAAACTCGCTCGAGTGATGGAACAAAAAAAATTAGCATACAAACATCACAAACAGTATTACAAACATAAATCTTCTCTTGACGTTACACATTCGTTTCTTTACTCCAGTGTCTGTCTATAACTTTAATTAAAAAGCCCTCAAAGAAAAATAAATGAAGTTCAGCACTTTTCACCACTACTGCACCAAGCAAAAAAAGTTTCACAACCTGCCTGAACAGTACATTCCATTCCCACTGGTCTCACAAATGTAATAAAAAACTTGAAGCTTGCACTACAGTCACTGATGAATAAAGACCACTGAATTGAGCACAATTGTACTTGCTCTACACTGAATAACAATGTGGGGCATTAATAGTTCTTCTGCCCCCAACACAGGTACGAAGTGACAGCACTAATAGCTGCCAAAGCTCTGGCGAACAGTGGTCATAAAGGGCGGACCAGAGCCCGATGACACAAGGCAGTGTGGCAGGTTTAGTACTCCCATGGTGCAAACAGTTCGGCAGGAACAGTGTGGTGCAGCAGGAACGCAGATAAATAGGGCTGTCTTGATACGTATCATCATACTACAACATTATTTCCAAAAATATAAGTGTACGTGAATTACAGAAGACAACTACATCATTAAAAACAAACTTCACTTCTGAACAATAATAAATAATACAAAAAAATTAGGTACACCCCATCTGGGTAGCAAGATACATGATAAAACTAAGATAATTTCCATCACTCGGCAATATTTATAGCTTACAAATTTTGACAAGATAAATCAAATAATCTTCACAAAATAATCTTCACAAAAGAATACATAAAACATAGGAATGTCACAATCAAAACTTTACAAAAACCCCTTAGGGTAGAAATAATACAATACACACACAGCACAAAATAATTTGACCTTCCAAAACATTGAATAAAAATATTACAAATTTTCAAAATACCAAAACTTACAATTAGAGGGGTACCCCAAAGTATTTCACGTGGCCATAAACTTTTTAACAAAAACTGACGTGTACACTTAAACAAAAATGAGCTCAGTTTTTCTCTTTGTTTTACCATTATAATCTCAATCATATTTATTATGTGCGCGCACTACTTAATATCATCAGTACTACTACCTTTCAAATCAACAAAACTACTTACAATCTACTAACATCAAAATTTTGCATGCCAACAAAACTACTGTCACATTACTACACCAACAAAAAAAAATCGTTCTACAACCCAATACATAGAACAAAACTGAAAGAAAAAATTAAGTTCTGGGGCCTCAAAATTTCACATCCTAGATACACAAAAGAGAAAATATAGTATCATGTCTTAGCCTATTCTAAAAACTTTTGTATGCATTGAAGGGTACTTTTGCTTTTCAACATAAAACTTAGAATTCAATAAACCATTAAAGCATACTGGTAATCACACAACTCCAAAATATATATCACTCTTAATGCAAAACAATTTTATCAAAATGTTCAAACTATTAGCATCCTGCAATAAAGAGACAAAGTAAACATCTGTACTAGTAATGTGCTATCTCCCAAATACCTGGTAACTATGGCGAGGATGACAAACAGAACATCCCCAGGTCTCAGCTTCATAACGGTCATTCACAAACCTCTCTGTGATTCAGGTTTTCCTCATCATCTTAGCATGCACATTTCAGCACCAATGCTAAACAAAACTAAAAAAATACACTTAATTACTTGCATCGATAAGCACATTTCAGCCATTTATCGAGCCTAAACCACTGGATTAACGGGCACATTACAGCAACCCCATTAACCAGATAAACTTTACCTCTACATCTTTCACATAATCACACATAATTTCATTCATCCTTCTTATCGAGGTAGCAAAGCACTATTCCAGAATGTAAACTTAAAATTAATAAACAAAATTTCAATTTTCTAATCATTGCAAAATTTATTATAAAATGAGGTTATTCAACTCAAAACAGTTATTAGGGAACATATACTTTTAATATCAATTAATTGTGACTTTCAATAATAGCAATTGTATGTTCAACTTTTGACATCTAATTCATCAAACATCTATCCAAGTATTGCCATTTGCCAATAATATTCATCATATTCCAAAACAAAATAGCTTAGCACACTATACACTAAATCTCAAAATTCACACTCAGAAATCAAGGGACAATATACTTTACATACAACCTTTTTTACATTTAATGTGACACAAAAGAAAAGCAAAATGCATTTACAGTCTATATGGTCCCACAGGATCAAAATATGGGAATATCCTAGAAACATGTACTGATTGTTCCTTAACTCTAGGAGCATTTGGTCGACGAACCACATAAGTAACAGGAGTAATTTGTCGAACAATTTCAAAAGGCCCAAAATATCTATGAAGCAATTTGGTACATTTTCCCTTTTTCCTAATTGGAGTAAAAATCTTAACAAGCTGACCTACTGCAAAATGAGTATCTCTATGCTTAGCATCATATCTTTCTTTCTGTTTAATCTGTTGCTGATTAATATTATGGATGGCTACTTCACGAGCTTTCTGAATCTCTTCCAAAGTTTGCCGAACAAATAAATCATTTGAAGTGGCCTGAAGTTGCACCTGATTTGGTAAGGAAGGTTCACGACCATATATCAAATAGAATGGTGAAAATTTTGTAGTTTCCTGAACAGAAGAATTGTATGAAAAAATCACATATGGTAAAACATTAGACCAATTGCGCTGATTTGAATCCACAAAATGACTAAGACAATTTAGTAAAGTCTGGTTAAATCGTTCAGTAAGGCCGTTGCATGCAGGGTGGTATGAACTAGTAAAATGAGGGGAAACTGACAAAGCTTTCAAGAGTTCCTGGGTTACTTCACTCAGAAAGACACTACCACGATCAGACAGTAACATGGCAGGGGCCCCATGCCTGCAAATAATCTGATGTAAGATGAACTTAGTAACCTGGGGAATGGTAGCCAAAGAGAGAGGGGCAGCTTCAACCCACCTAGAAGCATATTCTGTAGCAACTATGATATACTTATGACCCGACGTAGAACGAGGCAAAGGGCCTAACAAATCTATTCCCCAACGTTCTCCAATAAAGTTAACTGGAATAGGCTGCAAAAGACCAGCAGGTTTTTGATTCTTAGGTGCCTTCCTAGACTGACAACTTGGACAAGTTTTCACAAAATGCTCAATATCTTTTTTCATACCTAACCAGTAGTATCTTGAATTAATCTTACTAAAAGTTTTAGAAAAACCTAAATGACCAGATAGTGGATCATCATGACATGAGGACAAAATTTCATGCTTTAACACATCAGGAATGACTAGTAAATGCAAGGGACCAGTAGAACCCGAATTTTTCCTGTACAAGACATCACTTTTCAAAATATAGGTAGAAGCTTGACGTTGAACCTTAGCAGGAGCAGATTCAGGATCCTTAAGGGCATTAATAATTGGAGTCAGAACTGGATCATCATTTTGTTTCTGAGCAACCTCAACCGGTGATAGCAAACAGGAAATTAGCTCATCAAGTTGTTCAATTTGATGCTCTTCAGGCTGTAACACAGGGAACCTTGACAAAACATCTGCGTCATTATGTTTCTTACCAGATTTATAACATATATCATAATCAAATTCCTGTAACTTTAGACTCCATCGAGCCAACCGGCCTGTCAAATCCTTTAAATTGTTCAGATAACAAAGGGAGTGATGGTCTGAAATAACATGCACTTTATAGCCATACACAAAAGTCCTGAAATGTGTTAAACCAAAAACGATTGCCAAAAGCTCTAACTCTGGTACACTGTAACTTCTTTCACATTTTGACAAAGTTCTAGAAGCATATGCAATAGGTCTAAGATTATCATTTACTTTCTGTAGTAAAACACATCCTATTCCTAGACCACTAGCATCAGTGTGTAATTCTGTATAGGCTCCAGGATTATAATGAGCCAACACAGGAGCAGAAACAAGAGAGTTCTTTAACTGCTGGAATGCTGTTTGCTGATCCGGGCCCCAAATAAAACTTTGACTTTTCTTGGTCAGCTGAATCAATGGATGGGCAATGTAAGAGTAATTCTTAATAAATTTCCTGTAGAAATTGAACAAACCCAAAACTTTTCTCACGTCTCTAACATTCTTTGGGCGTGGTAGTTCTTTGATCACTGTAACTTTCTCAGAATCTGGGGAAATTCCATCTTTAGATACTTCAAAACCCAATAACTTTATCTTTTCCATAGCAAAGAAACATTTCCCAGGTTTAAGTTTAAAATTATGCATTTCCAAACGTTGAAAAACAGCTTCTAAGTTTTCTAATAATTGTTCAAAAGTTTTGGCAAAAACAACAATATCGTCCAAATATGCTAAAGCTTTCTTAAATTTCAAGTCTCCTAACAATTTCTCAGCAACAAAACTGAAAAATCTTGGTGCATTAGCAAGCCCAAAAGACAAACGTTCAAATTCATACTGCCCTTCATGAGTAACAAATGAGGTATACTTTTTACTATTCTCCTCTAAAGGAATTTGAAAGTATGCTGACAACAAATCTAAGGAAGCAAACCATTTAGCTTCTCCAAGGTAACTAAGGAGGTCATCAATAAGAGGCAAGGGAAAGGCTGAGTTTACTGTAACCTTATTCAGTTGACGATAATCTACACAAAACCGCATAGAGCCATCTTTTTTCTTTACCAACACAACAGGTGATGACCAAGGTGACTGAGAATCTCTAATAATACCAGCATTTTTCATTTCCTCTACTTGTTGGGAAATAATCTCTTTCTGCTTATGAGCTACCCTATAGGGTCGTTGCTTAATAGGTTTTTCATCCTTTACCTCTATTTTAAATTCAGCTACATTAGTTGAGCCTAAATCTTGCAATGAAGTGGCAAAAACATGTTCATATTTTAACAACAGATTATGAAGATCTGACTTTTGAGCTTCAGTTAAGTTGGTATTAACGTTAAATTCAAACTTTGGAGCGTTCAATGGAGTAACATCCTTAGGTGAAACTGAGTTACTTTGAACAAATGCAACTTCATGAGCATTAGCTAATACAGTTTTAGCAAAAAGTGTTTGAGGAATAGCTGAATTATTATGTACTGGTATCACAAAGTCCTTTGAAGATTTGTAAACTACAGGTGGAATAGAAATATTCTTCTTATGCATAATACTGGTAGAAGGCTCGAACATAACCTCATTTGTAATATCAGCTGAAGGCTGCACTGCCACAAAACAAGTAGTAAGCGGTGGCAATTTAACATCTTTTACAACAGAAACTTTATTAACTATCTGTACCTCATCGTTCAATGGAATCACAGCAATATCTGTAAAGGGACCACCACATGTTGTTTCAAAAGGAATGTGTACCATTTCTCCCTCATGAGTTTGAATCTTAACTTCTGCACAAGAATAAGCAATGGTAACTTTATGTGAAGTTAGAAAGTCATTACCCAAAATGAGATTATGTGCCAAGTCTTTTACCACTAACACATCTTCCTGAAAAACAAGGTCATTAATTTTAAATTTCAAATTTGTTTGATAAGGCGCATCTAATAACTTGTTACCAGCTGTTTTAAGCAAAATCTCGACAGGTTTCATTTTAGAAATGTCATTGATATGAGCTGCATTCACAATGCTAACTGCACTTCCTGTATCCAACAAAATTGGAAGTTTTGACTCCCCAATGGACCCCAAAATTTGCAAAATTTGACCTGGAAGAGAAACAACATTAGACACAGGTGAACTTACTTTGGGTACCTCTAGGTTATGTAGTTGGAGGCTGGGCCTCTCGAGTTTTTTTGAAGCAGATGGTGAAGTCCAGCAATTACGTGCCATATGACCACGCTTGTTGCAATTGTAACACACAATAGGTGCCTGCTGTCTCTTTTCATGATGTCTTGGAGGCTTAAGCGGAGGTGGCTGCACAGTAGATGCAGCAGCAGTGAATTGAGACTGAAGCTGTTGCATTTGGGTAGCAAGTTTAGTGACCTGTTCACTCAATGTGGAAACAACATTAATAACTGGTTCAGAGTGATTTACACTTTCAAACCGTGATAAAACAGGTGCAGATGACACAGGTGGAGAAGTGTAAGTTGATGTTTGTGCTTGTACTAAATGTTGTCTATGTTTCACATAAAAATTAGCTTTATCAACGCTTTTAATAATTTGTAAAACCTCCTCAACTGTTTGTGGATTCAATGGGAGCAAAGCTTGCACATACTGAGGTTTCAATCCTTTCACTAAGTTTTTTACCTGCTCCATTTGTGTCATTGCAGCGTTAACTTGGTCACACAAGGATAATACATCATAAATGTAATCTAATACAGGTTCATTTTCTAATTGTACCCTCTGCCTAAGTTTAATTTCCAACAATTCATCTTGATTGGACATTTGAAAAGCGGCCAAAAACTGTTGAGTTAGAAAATGCCAATCATGCTCAGGGTGTCTATGGCAAAAAGTTCGGTACCACAGTGCTGCTGTGTCTCGCAAGTAACATGGGAAAAACTTCAACTTTTGTACATCTGACCAACCATTTGCTGTAGAAACTAAGTTAAATTTTCTCAAAAATTCTGAAGGAGATATCAGTGCTATCCTGTCAAAACAGGGTGGATCAATAAAAGGCCGAGAAACTTGCATTGTCTGAGTCTGATTAACATTAGGTGCCATGGATACTTCTAAATTACTAGGTACATGTGCACTTTGATTAGCTAAAGCAGAAGTCGAAGCTATTACATCATGTGAATCCATTGTAACTGGCACATTGGATGATTGCCGCGTTTTCTTAGGCATTTTGACTTACTTTTAAGTAACACTGGACACCAGAATAAAATAAGCAGAATTACCAACTGGAATGAACACAAAAATGAAGTGCATACTTCACAAAAACACCAAAAAAAGAAACTATTTACTTTGAATTTTACTGCCAAAACTCACACAGCGTCCCTTGAAAATCAACCCGTGACCACGTGGTGTCCATTATCAATTTCCATGTAGTTATAAAAAAAAATTTTAGCACAATATTATGAAATAAGTTTACTATTAACGAAATCAAATAAAAAACAGACCAAAAGTTAAAGGATTACGAGACGATGACCAGATTAGAATTTCTAACTAATTGAACACCACGCGGTCGGCCATGTTTCCTCCATCTTCCACCACCGTATACATTCAAAATTTTTTTCATAAAAACCGGACTAAAGCAAGGAGAAAAAAAAATTTGAGATCTTACCCGCGTCTCCACCAATATGTCACACCCTACATTAGAATAGATTTAATATTTATTAGCTTTGGGGGGAATCCGTAGCGGTAGAGCTAAACTATCTCAACAAACACTAGTTACACCACGCGGTAGGGTGGACATGTTATTTTACTGATAACTAGCTTACCTGCATGGTGGTGAAAGGTGGAAGGTCCAGCGAAGGGAAACTCACAAGTGCATTTTAAAAAGAGGTTTTAATAATCCCAGACAACTTACATTCAATGAGGTTTGTGTTCCGGAGGGTTGCTAGAAACACATCCTCTCACGCTGGTGGCTGCTGGTCGTCTGCGGAAGAGGAAGCCAACCCCCTCTCCAGCACAACCAACGAACAAAGATCAGCCAGTAGCGCCAGGTCTGACAACCCATACAGGGTTGCCACAATATGAATTAAGCGAAACAACAATAACAGATAATGTTATGCTTCTTTCGGTTATTAATGATAAAATTAAAAGAGAAACTCAAATTGAAAAACTTTTCCTATACAACAAGGAAACCGGCTTTGTTCACATTAATACAAGAGGAATAGAGACAAAAAAGGAAACTAAAAAACGAAATGACGCAGAAACATTGGAAGCAGAAGTTCATAGTGCCACGCGCAGCGATAGCGATTCGCTTTCATCATCCAATGTAAATCCCGAATTAAATGTTGCAGCACATGACATTGAAGTTAACGATCAGGCAGATAAATCACACGCCAGAAGAGCCACAGCTGTCGTTGGCGAGAATGTATTGCGTGAATTGTATCTCTCTCCAGATTTAAGCAGACAATTAGGATATGCACCTCAAACCGATGTCACTAAATATAAACGTGCTCCATTTCCGATGAATCCTTACGTATGCTTCCCATATGAAATGATTATATACTGTAATATTATAGAACCTCAAATGGTAAGCGATAAATTTACTCAAATTATCGAAAGCACAATAGTTGAGGTCGATATTCATCATAAACATCTGGCAATGGAAAATCATTTGTACCTCAAAACTGGGTACCTGTTCTTCAACATGATTTTCAAATTGTACAAATAGATATAAGGACCGGTACAGGAGAATTATTACCATTTATGGACGGATTTTCTTCAGCTGTAGTATTGTGGTTTACATCTTATGGATCATCGTGAACTAGTTAAATATTTTCTTAACCAATCCGGGCATGGCGATACTTTTATATTGTATAAAGGTTAACGTTTTCAAAGAGGACGCGGTCTTTTTGGTGCTTTAGGTAGTTTATTTAGATATATGTCGCCATATTTTAAAAGCGCTGCAAAATCTGTTGGCAAGGAACTCTTAAATGTAAAGGAAAATGATCTATCCGATGTAATTTCACAGAAACCTTTTAAGTATTCACTTAACGAAAGGTTAAAAGAAGGCGGTACAAATTTAAAAAGAAAAGCCGATCAAGCTTTAGATTCAATGCTCGGGTCAGGCATAAAAGCTCGTAAACAGCGTAAATTATCTCAGTCCAGGAAAAAGTGTGCAAGACGTAAGAGAATATCAAGAAAAACTAAGATAGTAAGAAAGAAAAGCAAACGCAAAAATAGCTTTAAGAAGAAAAAACAAACAAACAAGAAAAAGAAAGCGACTCGTGACATATTTTCATAATGTCTAAAGTTTATGTAAATTCAGCATTTATTTTTTTTGAGGAACCTCCTATTCAGACTAGTGTAATTCGATATACGGTTGTAGAATTAGAACCTCAAAATGTTATATCTTTCAAATGACCCATAGTTTTTCATTACAAGGGTAATGCCGATGCGTATATCGACGCTTCTCAAATAGAAATTCATTTACGCTGTAAAATTATCAGTCCTGATAACAAGGAACTTAAAGAATTAGATAAAATTACTCTGGTTAATAATCCTTTAAATTCACTTTTTCAGAAAATAGAGGTAGTATTAAATAATGTAACTGTTACGCCGCCGCAACCGGGATATCCTTACAAGACGTACATAGAACAGCTATTTAATTATTCACCCGATTCGCAAAATACATGGCTTGAATCATCTCTTTGAAAAAAGGATACAGCAGGAGCTTTCGAACTTTTTGATAACAATGCCGGGTTAAAATGGTGTTTTGACCATACCAAAGCAAGCAAAGAATTTGAATTAATGGGTCGGTTATCGTGTTCGCTATTTTCTCAAGATAAATACATTCCCAATAATATAGATATGACAGTAAAATTAACACCATCTGTACCAGAATTTCATCTCATATCTGTTGGAGGTCTCAAAGGAAAAACTATAATCACAAGTGCCACACTTAACATGACGTGTATTTATCCTTCCGCTTCCATGCTTTTAGCTCACCAAAATTTACTATCTACTGCTAATGGTAAAATAATATTAGATAAAGTCGATGTTCAACCTTTCAATATACCTAAAGAAACAATATCTAAAAAATTTCATGATATACTAGTGGGTAAAGCACAACGTAGAATTACAATTGGTTTTGAATCGGATTCCGCTTACGGTGGTCATTTTTCAAAAAATCCATATAAATTTCAACATTTAAACTTCAACTTTTTTCAACTTTTTGTAAATGAACAACCATTTTCAGCGCATCCACTGACACCTGATTTTTCAAATAACCAATATATAAAATGCTTTAACACCATTGCTAAAGCTTTAGATCTAAACCCCGAAGATAAAGGTCACACTATATCCAGAAATGATTATCCGAACGGATTCACATTTTTAATGTTTGATTTAACACCAGATAAAAGTGCTAGCGAAACCCACATTTCAGATTTACAGCACGGAAACGTTTCCATTAACGTACGTTTAGCTTCAGCTTTAGAAGAAGCAATGTGTATGATTGTTTTATCTGAATATCAACGCATTTTAGAATACGACGCCAACAGATCAATTTATGTAACATGAATACCGAACAAATTCGAAAATACTTATCAAATAACATTCATAACAAACCATATTTCATAGGCGTTTTTGCCTAAATTTATTCATAAACACTTTCCAATTGCGATTGTAGCAAATACGAATCCTATCAGTAAACCAGGTGGACATTGGATCGGAATTTTTATATCAAAATGTGGTAAAGGTGAATATTTCGATAGTTTCGGAAAGCCTCCACTTTCACATTATTTTATCCGATTTTAAACAGTAATTGCGGTAATAATTGGAATTTTAATAAGCGTAGACTGCAAAGTTCGATTAGTTCCGTATGCGGACAATACGCAATTGCGTACCTTACACATCGGTGTTGTAATTTACCCGTACATAACGTTTACTCTAAATTTAGAATATCCGATTACACTTACAATGATAATCTAATTTTTAAAACCTACAAAGATGTATGCTTTCTTAAAAAATGTAAAAATGCATTAGTTCCTCAACAAACATGTACATCATTAATATAAGGTAAGTACATTGGTACTTTTTGCTTTAGTTGATATTTGAAAACAACTTTGTTAACATGTCTACGGGAGCTGGATTTATTTATTTTAATTTTTTTTTATAAACAATCAAACTGAATATATCATCAAAGAAGTATCTATAAGCACTCTAGATCGTGAAGTGCAGACTTGGATCTTTAAACCACCATTTGATCAACGTTTATTATCCGATAAGGTTAATTCCATTAATACTACCATTAGCTCAAAAATTCATGGACTAAAATGGACCGACGGAGACGTGGAGTACGAAGAGCTTTCTTCTATACTCAAACGAAGCGCTAATCTTTTCACCGTCATTTTCACCAAAGGAGAACGAAGAGCGGAACATCTTAGCAAACTTACGAACAGAACCGTGATCGATATAAAAGAATTAGGATTTAATGACGAATCATTAATGACATTTTATACACCATCTTGCATGTATCCCTGTCATAGAATACAAACACTCAACTGTGCTCAAAGAAACGTGTTACATCTTGCCAAGTGGTACGCTCATACTGTAGATAAAAGAAACGCCTACCCTTGCGATCCACAACCGAACGATTCACGTCTGCCTCACGAGCTAAAGCATGAGTCATCAGTAAATTGCGCTCTTTACGATACTTTCATTAATCATTTGTTTTAGAACGCACCCTAGAGCTATTTGTCCCAGTAACAACGCAAACTCTCCACAGTGCAGTGCTTCCATTCATCATGTCCCCTTCGGAATTAAGGTACGTATATAAAATTTCACATGTTAGAAGTCAGATTGGCCGAGCGGTCTAAGGCGTTAGACTTAAGATTTAATTCTCCAAAAGAGATCGCGGGTTCAAATCCCGCATCTGACATTTATTTTTTACTGTTTCTAGCATGGGTGAACCGGAATCGAAAAAATTAAAATCAACTGAGGACGTAAAGCAGCCTCCATCCTTAATCGGTATAAGAAGCAATGTGTACTTCTTGGATCGCACACAAAAAAATTTGTTTGTGTAGGATTTTCTTGTCAAGGACCCTGCGAACTGTGCATTACTATCGCGAAATGTGGTGAAGATCGTGGTATCGTTCTGAACAACTTGTCCGATTGGAAAAATATAATTACTTGCATTTCACTTATCGATAAAAACCCTAAAAAAGAAGCCATCAAATGGAATTTAAATGTAAACGAAGAATTGAAGGTAGATGTCAAACACGTATTTGGCACTCCTAATTTAATACTAAAACAATATCAAGGTGACGACTCAGTCACTATATCTCTAGTTGAAGAAGAATGGAAAAATTTAATTAAACTCCACCCAATTATTAAAGATATTTTCTATCACCGAACAAAGGAAGTTGTTGAAGTTAATAATTTAATTATTGCTTACAACAAATATTTGCATAACGTAGAAGGTGTTGAAGAAGCCATGTCATATTCCGGATTCACAGAATATATTTTATGCGCCACTCCTTAAGATTATTATGAAATTCGTCTCTTTCTGCACAATCAACTGGCAGCAGCATACGATCACGCGTTAAAAGCGTGATGACATCATGCTTGTTACTCAACACAGTAGCAAGCACATACAATCATGCGCACAACACGTGCTAATCTCTTATTGCATCAGCTGCACTTAGCACATAATCACGCGCACCAAGCATGCCAATGACGTATGCATTACATAAACTTCACGTGTCACAAACATGCGTTTACGAACACATAATGGGTATATAATGAACATAACGCTTGCTTCAAGCACAGTGCTGCTTATACTTCATCTTGTGCTACACACCAGCATCAACAGCAACAACAATGGCTTCCAACAACACCGTCGCAGCAATGGAAACACTTCTTAACGCTATCGGCAATGGATCTATCTTGGGTTCCAAACCTATAACGGCAAATGAACTCATTGAAGGTAAGCCATACCTCATACAAAACATTAGCGCTATTAAAACCAAATGGGGCATAAAAGTTGTGGTCACAATTGAAGATAGAGGGTTAATGCCTCCACAACGATTCGAAAGACTAAGTGCGTCAGAATTACGACTCATTAATAGTCAAAAATTTTACCTAATATACAACGGGGAAGAAGAACTTTCAAACAATAAAACTAGACATCTATATAGTTTCGAGGGGGCAACAGAATAGCAACATTAAAAGCAGCAAAAATAATGTAGTTGTTACGTCACCACTAACATATATATAGCACCACACATCTTTCTGTTATCAGTGCCAAAGATGTTCTGCCCACATATGCCGTGCAGGCCTAATCTCATGGAATGCCAATGTTCAAAGTGCTACCATGGTCCAGCTCAGTGCATCGGTTTCGGTGGTTACCTGGAACAAGCTCTGCTAAGAAAACGTCCACGCTATGACGTCATCATAACTGACGATGATTTAACGACCATGCGGACAACCAAAGCAGTCAGTTCACAAGAAGCAACAACAGCGTCTGCAGCATGGATATCATTTTAGAGCCGATCGACGTAGGGCACAAGATTTGGTCTCGACTCATTTTCACCACAACGTCCCTGGTCAATGCCGATGGAAAGTGGGTGGACCAATGCTTCAAACTTGTCTCCACCGAGATACAATACCACGACGCAACGCTAAAACAGTGATTATAAAGCTGGAATGGCCGTCGTCTTCCTCAGTTGATGGTGACGTTCTAAACATCAATTTTAAAAGTTTTCTGGTAGACCCAGATTTTAGAGATTCAGCACGATTAACCATCACCGTTGGTAACGCAAAAGTACCTGGTTTGGATCAGTGCATCTCCGAATGGGGCTGCTGCAACCTGCTTCATTGGAACAACGATGGGCATAGCGAGCTCGTGGTGGGCGCTTTGTTTGTGCCAAAATTTACAAAGATGTGAGTAAAAACTTTTGTCATCTTACTTTTACGCGCATCACCAAAAACTTATCTAAAAAATTTACTCCATTGTGTTTAACGATACCGACAGTGAGAGTGAAACCGAATCCGAATTTAACACTGACAACGAGAAAACAGACAAAACTAATAGTGCTCAAGACGCTTCAAGCAGCAACACAAACAACTCTGCAAAAGGCAGTACCGGCAAAGAGGCAGACAGCGATACCGTCATCCCAAGTGATAAAGAAGTGGTCACCATCAGCTATATATTTATTTTTTAAAAAGGTATGCTTAATTGTTCAAATTGTATACATCATTAACATTCTTTGTTTAAGTCAATTATTATATCAAATGTATAAATTTATGTTAAAAATACATATCATACTGTGTTATTATGCATATCTAGCAATTGTACTAATTGTAATGGAAAAAAATAAATAAAAAAATGTGCTCCTCTGGAGCCGGACGGGTTCATCCGATCCTGGCGCCACAACAAAAAGAAAGGCACAAAGGTTATGAGGTCGAGGTCGACATTGACGTCAGTAGTTTACCTTCAAGGTCAACTACTGGCACCAATGTCCACCTCAAAGTTCAACACCTCTTAACCTTTCACCTTTCTTTGGCGCCAGGATTGGACTTTGACCATCTGGCTCCAGAGGGGTGCATACTACTATCCATGTTGGAATTGTAATTTAACAATTACATTAATATACAACTTTGAAAAGTTCAGTTTGGAATCCCTTACGTTTAGCGACAAGGAGACCCGCGTGGTTTAGAATAGAGTGGGAGAGGGAAATATAAAAAGAATGGGAATAACAATGTGGCAATGCTGAGTGCGCTAACGCATCTGGTTTGCCGTGGTCTAGAACTCTTGAAATTTGAGAAACATAATAAGCACTTTCAGCTTCGGTACTTTATGTCACACATATACTGTAGTATACAACTTAGAAATATTGTTCCTTATCTCATTCAACCTAGCCCTGCTCTCTCTTGCCTATTGCAGTAATCTACATATGCTCTCGTCCCCAGGTTCCTATTTTATTTGTTTGTAAAATTGTAATGATTTCATATTTTCTAGACATTCCCATATTTCCTGCCTTTTTGTATCTTCTATTCTGCATTTTACCAATTTACCCACATCATTTGTATTCCTGTCCTCTAATCTCCATATATCTCCCATTCCCATTTTTTCCGTAATTCCTCTTATCTCTTCCCACAAATTATTTGAGTTCTCTAATCTTTTTTGGTGTCTCATGCATAATTTCAAAATTTCCCCTTCTTCTTTGGCCAAACACCTATTCCAAAATTTTATTATTCTTTCCATTATTATTCCCTTTCTTCTTGTCTTTCCTAATTCTACTAAAGCTACTTCCCTAGGTGCTGATCTTGGCAAGCCTAGTAGCTCTTTATAAAACCTTCTGTCCTTTTGGTCCACCGGTTTGTTTACCTCTGCGGCTCCCGCCCCAGATCGCCACTGCATACAACATTTTATATTCATAAATGCTTTCAAAGCACTTGGTTGTCATTTCTAGCTTATATTTGCTTATTCTTATCCCATTCATTGCAGCTCTTCCTTTTGCTTCAATGTTTCTCCTGTGTGCTCCTCATTTTCCATTGTTATTCAACCTCACTCCTAAGTATTCAAATTAATTGACCACTTCTACCCTTTTGCCATTTAGTACCTACTTTTCCTCTTTTATAGTTTAACTCCCATCTTGAAGACCATAACTTTCGACCTATTTATGTTTATTTTTATTCCCCATCTTTCACAGAATTTCTGGATTTCATTTATTGACTTCTGCAATCCTACTACCATTATGGAACCTACCATTAAGTCATCCGCATATAGCAATCCAGGAATTTCTTTGTTTCCTATTACCGTACAGTGCTGATTGCCTTCTCTAACCTTGTCTACTATCTCGTCTACTAATAAATTAAATAAAATTGGATGAATTGTTGTTTTCGAAGTCATGGTGACTGTAGGAAATAAACTATCGCCTTTCTTTAAGTTTAGAAGTATATTGTTATGCTTAACTATGTAGTGAAGAATAACTGTCACAGGTTTCTCAATATGGATAGAAAAGGTAGAAGCAATATGGTTAACCCGTAACTGGTGTGGTTGGGTGTCAGACACCCAACTAAAATTTCGATACACCACTGCTACCACAGGGTTGTGATGAGGTCTTTGGCCGTTCCTATAACTTCAAGTCAGTTCGTTCCGAGCTGGTTGGAAGTGCAGTGGTCAACAGAACGGTGAGCTGTTTGATCTTATTCGTGATTGTTTTAAATTCTGAGTATACCTAACCCACTCTCACCAGTTGCGTAACTTTTTGCGATACTCTCGTTTTCCGTTTCATAGGTAGTATGGCATCTAGACCGTTATTTGTGTAACCTTGTAACCCAGGATGCAGTTGTCATCAAAGTGGTGAGCTTTTTACGTTATTCGTTATTGTTAGATATTCTGCACATCTACTATCATGTCAGTTGCCTAACTATATTCTAAATTATCGTTTCCATCAAAATCCACATATTTTAATAGGATAAATTTTCAGAATTTTATAATTGCTGTATTACGTACTAAACCTTTTAATTTTAGGCATGTAACAGGTGCTCTATGAAACCTAGTGATCCTGGATTTAGTGATTGGGCGATATCTAAGGCAATGGCCATTAGCCATATCTTTCACTCTCATGAATATTCTCCCGTTGAATGCTTATGTTCTCTACTGTGGATTCCCAGGGAATCCTGAGCTAACCAGGCTGGAATACATCAGACGATTTGCCAAAGAGCTTGTAGAACCTCATGGCCTCATCTCAAGCGCTGACTTCTGCGTGAGTTGCGGTTAAACATCAGTAGAATACTTCACACGCCAGTCATCAGAGAAGACTTATGCAAACAAGTAAGGTGCAATAAATTACCACCAGGCTGTGACAGAAAAACAAAAAAACCTGCAACAGTTGCAAGATACCAATTTGTGGAGCCTGCACAATTCCTGTATACCGTGATTGTGTAGAGTAGTGACTTGCCAATTTGTATGTGTGCAATATTTTGAAAATAAAACGTGGTTTCCTAAACTTTCATTGTTCCTATATAATGTGATGCTAGTATTTGCTTTACTTATTTATATACAATTAGAAAACATATGGATTATGTAACATGCAGCAAATTTTTAATTGGTTTGCATATGTTCCCAAATTTGAGGTTCTGATAATTGTAATGTATTTTCTGTGTTAAAAGTTTATCAGTAGCATCAATAAAGGTTAATATTAAAATATCAGCTGAGATTTTCCAATTGTCCTTCACCAGTGAAGGACAGATGTATTATTTTATCTTGACAGGAATCCTGCGCGGTAGGGATAAGTAGCAACTGTGGTGAGGATAGTGCACCTATCGCTAAAATGCGTCACACGCGTAAGATTACCAGAGTGGAGGGTGGTGCATAAGGTGTCTAAAAACAAATTTCATTCTCGAAGCCAGTTTTGTAACTCTTATAAACTGAGTTGTAATTCTTACTATGCTGGTACTCTCCACGCTTTTGTTGGATCTTAAATAGTGCATAGGTATTTGGAACAAAACCCTGTTCTCCTCCAGTAGGCATAATAAACAACTGTAGGCCTTTCAATATCGCTGCAGAGTCTCTGTAACGTATTGCACTCCAGGCATATGGTCTAGTATGTGCTGTATTTATATGAGTTTCATCCATATAAACTATATAAACTTCACTTAGATATTTCCGAATATTTCGTAAATACTTAAGCCTTTTTGCACCTATGGTGCGATGGTACGCAACTGACCTGCCCTCCCCTCCATTTGCAACCGTTCCTAGGTGGACTCGTCCAGATAACACTGCGCATCGCTCTGCACTTTTCAAGATAAAAAAATACATCTGTACAGGAGTCACGGAAACTACTGGGTATCTATAACCCAACCTCACCAGTTGCGTTACAAAATATCACTTCACCAGTTACGGTTTAGCACGGAAAGCGGGTCAGGTTCGATCCCACTAATGTGGTGGGGATTTTAGGTCCGGGGTATAGGACCGGTGCCCCCTCAGCATCGTGAGGAAAGTGAGGAGCTTACGCTAGGTAAGCGGCCCTTGTCACGGAAACCAACATTCCGGGTGGGGGATGCTGAGATGCCGTCCACATCTCCTCCCCATATCGGTTGGATGATCGTCCACCTCTGCCGAGCGCAAGTGGGCGTGAGACCGGCAGTCGATTTGGTAGGCCTTGGCCCTCTAAAAAAAGTTAGGGGTTAAGTTCCAACTGAAACACCTCGTACTTAGAGCAGACAATTCACATTTTCAACGTTCTCACCAATGTCACATTGTCAAATTTTCTAAACTCTTCATTCAAAACTGGAAATTTCTCGTTAAAATGCGTACCTACTTTGATTTCCATTTAGCAAAGGAAATTTAGCGCGGTTTTCATCCTTAACTTGAGAGCATGAAATATTTCTGTTTAAGAGAGATTTCAGCTAAAGGCGTGTTGTACTTGGGCATGCTTACGGATGTACCTGAAACTGAATGCTACATTCTTTTTTCTTTTTTTTTTCGTTTCAGTGGTGAGCCTGTTCGTCAACTGCCACAGTGTCAATCTGGCAACGGGAGTGCAAAACGAGTTCACCGCTGTCAAGTTGATCGTAATATGTGGCGGTGGTTACAAGTTGATCGAGCAAGGTGAGTAATTAGGTTTATTGTAGGTAAAAGGTGAACTAACCGCTTTAATCTGACAGCTAGGACTCTGGTTTAATGCTGTACCGATCATTCTGAGTAACAGCACTAAAATCTTGACGTTAGAGATAACACTGTCCTGTTCTCGACTTGTTGGACATTGTTGTGTAATCCGCTTCGATTAGCTACTGTTATTACAGCGCAGATTATGTAGTAGACGAGGAATGACGGTGATAGTGTCCCCACAAACCGCGCGACACGTTATTACATTGTTATATGTGAATATACTACATAATATGTATATTCTTCCTCTCTAGATTCTCATTCAAAGTCAATATCCTGAAGGTGTGCTCTACAGGGTGACTTATATAGAACTCCCACATTTCTTTCATTAATTTTTTCAACAAGAATTCTGCTAGCGATTACTTATTATACCTAAAATGTAGAGGAATCTTGTTTAGATGACCAAAAATGATGAGTCAATGCCGATTAATTTATCTGTCTGTTAATATTTAATATTTATGAAATGTTCCTTCGCTCTGGTTTCTAAATTATGTTTGGTCCTCCCAATATATATCTTATCGGATTCTAAACATTTAACTTGGTAAACACCAGATTTTTTCGTTATCTGAAATTTCTTTTGTAGTAAATTGCAGTAAACCTTTTTATTTTGAGGTGCCAGTATCATACCAACCACTTTGTAAATTTCTTGGAATTTTTTATTTGCCCACGGATGGTGAGTACAACATGCAAGGTTATCGGAGCACTAAAGATAACATCCTAAAGTTAAACTTACTAAAAATGTCTTACTCACAGCTAACATTAGATGCTGTTATTTTTTATTGTTATCAACTTACATGATTTACCGCTTATAGTGCGAAATGAAGGCATTGTTGTCACTAATTTTTCAATGACCCAAGTATATAAATATATTTTTTGGAGTATCAGGAAGGGAAGTCATCTAATGTTAGAAAAATACTAACACTTGATTGTATTTTCACATCATCCTTAATTATTAGTAATAACCACTCCTTCATAGTTCCTAAACGCTGAGATTTGAACAAATGTGTTGTAGTGGAAACAGACTAATGAAATGAAACTGTAAAAAATGCTATAGCCCTCTCTCTCTCGCTCTGTTTTTTCAAGCAGAAACATTGACAAATGAACTTCTAATGCTAAAGGGGATGTGAGTTTGCGGTGCTCGTAGGCGATCCACTAAACGTAGACAGCATAATCTCACCTTTTTATATTTTTTATTTTATTTTCTACGAGGCATGTTTTTTAAGTTGGTACCGTTTTGCGATTCCGCTGCCGCAGCGCTACGGTCGGCGATCTGCGCATGCGCGCTGGTTACTTACATCTCTTGTCTACGAACTGACGCCATTACAGTCTGATTCTTCATTGTATATGTTGGCTACTGAGTGTTTAAGATGCTTCCGACAGTCGTGAGTCCCACCGATTGTACAATTGTGATCAGGCATGTCTCTGGACGGGGTTGAGCGAAGCCATTAATATTCCCGAGTACTACCCAGCATAGCTGGTAGAAAGTGTGCTAGATCAACAGGCGGACCCGAAGAAGTCATATCGGTGGCCTTCCCATTTTGGAGTTGGCGCGCGTAAGTGGCGTATCCACTTCCATCCCTCTTGAGTCCCCACAGCCACATGGGGGGGGCGCTTGTTAATCTCTAGATCTTGCCCTATGGAAAGCCCCATGGAGGCGCCTGGCGCCCTTTTGGGACAGCTGGGTAACTCCCTGGTCGAAGGAAGACCGGGTCCCTGCCCTACGGGTCCAGGACTAATGGGAGTAGAACCTCTGGCATTAACTATCATCCTACCTACCGTGGCCCCAAAAGTCACGATGCCAGTTTGGAGATCAGAGATCGCCGTCCCCCCTCCCAGAGCAAGGAAGACGCCAGGCAGGCTTGCACAACCGACATATCGCCAGCCGCATTCCTGAATCGGAAACCTAGGCTGGCTCGGAGACAGCGTCCGTCCCAATCCGTCAGAGCACAACATTCTGCCATGCACCGCCAAGACTACCGCCGACACTTCTACCCTGAAAGTAGCCTCCAGATGAGAGATGATATGAGATGATTCTGGAGAAGAAATGGAGGGACAGGAAATGGGGGTGTTGTAATTAGCCTACCCAGCATTCACCTAGTGACCCGGGAAACCCACAAAATGCACGCGTCAGGTAGTTCGGCCACGGAAATCGAACACGGGCCTCCTGAATATGGGCCACAGACGAAACCGCCAGAGCCGTCCCGCTCAGTCCTATACCTGCAGATAAACAGTTATTTTGAAATGATATGTGGATGTATTAGGAGTCGCACGGTAGTCATTGAATTGTACGTTTA
The DNA here is from genome assembly GCA_030765055.1 of Mantis religiosa. Taxonomy (NCBI): domain Eukaryota; kingdom Metazoa; phylum Arthropoda; class Insecta; order Mantodea; family Mantidae; genus Mantis; species Mantis religiosa. The sequence continues at coordinate 131,926,607 of CM060950.1, forward strand.
CGAAAATAAGAATTTTAGGTCATATACTTCTCAATAAATGTAACAATGTTGATTTGGCAACTTGTGTGGGTAAACCATCGGAAAGAAGTTTCTACAAATCGTTAGAAAAGACGAACGTTTCCCTACGTTTTTTGCAGTTTTGAAGTGGAAGGCCGAACCATGTTCCTCTGGTTTCAATTAAATGAATATTTAGGTTTTTAGTTAGTATAGTAGTGTTAATTTAGGAACTGTCGCTTCCTTCAAGTTACTAACACACCTTACATGCAACTTTTCCATCTGTAAGGAAGTGCTTTGAACCTAACTCCTTCACAGTTGTATGCGTATATCTAGAACTAAAGGTCCTGCACTTGTGACATACTTGTTTATTTATTTTTCCTACGTTTAGTATTCGTTTCTGACTTTTCTTTTGACTCTTTTAAGTTTTTCTCCTACCTTTACTATTCATTTGACTTTACTTTTGAATATTTTAGTTAGTCTCTACGTTTACTATTCATTTCTGACTTTCCCTGCACTATTTTTGTTTATCTCCTAGTTTTTCTATGGTTTTCTGACTTTGCTTCCTTACAATTCCATGTCTATCACTCCCCTTCAATCACCCCTTGCTCCTTTCCTTCTCTTCCTCGCTATCCCCCTTCCTTTTCCCCCCGTCATATACCGGTAGCCTGAGGTACCACCGTGCAAGGTTGCTTTTCTTACTGCTCGTGTCATTTGGTTTGATATACAGTGTGGCCTCCTGGGTTCCAGATTCAGCTTCTCCTCACACCGGTAGCTCGCGTAGCTGAAAGTTTGACGCCTCAGTGTGCACCTCATTTGTCAGTTCTACTGAATATCTAACTGGCTTATTTACCTTGAGTTATCACTAATTACTTTTCCTCAACACGATCTAACAAGATTTAGCTTAACTTTACCTGTTGATTTTAATATATATATAATTTGGCCCCCCATTATTTGGTACAAAAATATAAATCTTATCAGTTATAAATTGCATCAAATTACTGCAACACTGAATGGAGCCTGGCACCGTCAGATGAACTTGGTTCATCGTGACTATATTTAGAAATCATCCCATAACTCTTTATCCAAAGTAACTGTTAGAATAATATAACAAAATACCCAAGACTGCTCTATATTCCCCGAAACTACTATAAAGTAATAAAGAGTACTTATAGATATTACTACTTAAAATCCAGTGATTCTGATTGAGTGATTAACACTCTGGCTCTTCAACATGCAGGTCCATTCTTCTCTGAGGTATGTAATTTCTCATTAACCAGTGCCATTCAGTCTGAAAATGTGTTCGCGAGCTATTAGAAAAAACTTGTGTTTACTCACACGTGTTTACTTCTACAAACAATTCTTAGATTAAGATAGCTATTCTACCCACTTCTTGCTCATCAAGATGTTTCATTACACATTTTATTGTAAGTATACATAGTTTTCAGGAAACCAATAAATGGATTGTTGAAAAGCACATGTCATGGTATTTGTAATTTGATCTACTTTACATACCGGTATAAAAAGAGAAGCGATTTACTCATTGGAAACAGCACCTGAGCTTGAAAATTCAAGAAAGTAAGTCGGATGTTGTTAAATCTTTGTTTAATAAAATTTTGTCCGTCTCTTACTGTTTACCAGTTATGCACAAATCATACTTAATGCAGAGGACTTCATAAGCAATTCTTAAAATTTTAAGACCTATTTTGTTTTGAAATTGTCTAAAACATATAGTATTTTAATCAAACACGTTAGTCATTTTTGAGAACATAAAAGATAATTCAGAATTTCCCATATGAAAGGTAGTTTAAAGTAGCCTTCTCGAATCTCTTCGACCTGTGGGTTTATAATTTTAAATCTTACTTCGTATGCTTGTGCAGTTCGACCTTCCTAGGAGCTCCTCCCAGTTTTCCCTAAGTTCCTTGATTTTATAATGTACGTTAAAAATATTTAGCTTTTCCCTTACATCCTTTTTTGTTATTTTATATTTTCTTGAATTTCCCAATATTGCTCTTAGAAATTTCAGTTCTATAGCTTGAATATGACTAAACCCTTTTTGTATCATCAGGATTCACTGCCATATAATTGAACCGGTACTGCCATTATGTTTGAAAATTTTAATTGTATATCGGCCCGTGTTTTACCATTCTTATAGTGCCACACGTTAATTCATATGTTTTATTTTCCATATTTCTGTTATAATCAAAGGAAATTTCACATTCCATATAATTGAAATAAACTTCTTCTAAAATGTGATGTAGAAATATTGTGATTTGCCTTGGAATTCCATGACTTTCGATTTAGGTACATAAATTCTAAAATTTTACTCTTTTTATAGCTGATGTAAACTGTAAGCTGCTCTGGAGATTATCTTCAGAGTTTTTAATAATAACTATCATCTGCATATGTTAATACCTCCATTACCTTTATTCTGCTTTGTTCGAGTATATATGGTGAAGCGATTATAATGATGGTAATTTAATGGTTCCACGTTGGCGCGACAGTTTGAAGCAATATAGTGGTTAGCGCAGGGTAAAGCAATGAGGTACTCTCAGGATATGCGGGAATATGTATCAGTAAGGACGGTTCTAATGACACTGGAATGCCCGTTTCAAACTGATTTAATGACTGCTTCTTTGTATCATTACATCGAACTCGATGTTGACAACCAAGGGTTACCAATATATCACTATTTAGAGTCACTGTAGGTGGAATGCTTATTACTCGATAATACTTAATTCGTTACGTATGAACCGACAGATCTTCCCTCCGGTTCTGAACTGCCTTCGACCAAGACAGAAACTTTAACAGCCTGAATCGGCTTCACACCGCGGACTGTGTGTCCTTACTTGGCACAGCTGCGCGTGGGTGTGTAACTTTCACTTCTGAAGCCCTCTGTTTCCACACAAAGATTGCCTTTGAGACTATTTTGTCCATTGTGATTATTAGTCTCGGTCATGCCATTATTGAGGGTCCTAAGAATACCTTTTTAAACGGAGCCAAGCGTCATTCATTTAAGATTCTTTCTAAGAAAATCTCTTCTCCCGTGTCTTTTGTTACACAACTCAACCAACTGCCTCTGCATGTGTTGTAACAAAGATCCAACATTCCTTTGAAATCCATTACTATTCTTCACTCATTGCACCCCTTAATTTTGGTATCAATTGCTTCTATCTATTTATGTCGTCGTATATGTTTATTAAACAGCGTGGGTGACAATACACTCCCTTGTCTTACGCCTTGGTTGGGTTGCCCTTATTATATGGCATATTAAGTGTGAAGCCCGTGCCTTGATATAAACCCTTTTAAAACTTATTACAGAGTGAGCCATATTAATGGGTTACATTTCAAATGCATTGCTAGGCAATATAAACATATTTATGAAATACTGTAACTTTGTGGGTTCGTGAAATGAAAAGTCCAATTGCACCACTCAAAAATGTTCTTTATTGCCACCGACTTATAGTTAAACACTTGCCAATTACACAGAATTACGTAATACACACAATTACAATTCACCAGTTCGTCCGTTACCGTTCCGATGCACGAACACAGTCTTCTCGTTCGTTCGCTAGCTCGTCAAGCACTGACTGACTCAACTCCAGCCCGACGTGTTGCCTATATAGGGTCAGCTGGCCAATCTGGAAGGTTCTAGATTAGATGAAATATCCCGTAATTTCGAGAACTCAGGTGGAACAGAAAGAGACGGCACAGTGAGGTTTTTTCCCCAGCCAACTCTCGTTACCGCTATAAAACAAAAGAGGGGTCGTGACGAACACCGACCGTCTCCTGCTGCTACCGGTTCTATAGGGAGTTCAGACGTTCGGGTGACACTGCTCCCTCCTCAAAGCTGGTCGTCCCGAACAGCACCATCGTAGCGTGCCGGGCTATCCAGGTTTACCACCAAAATCGTCCCTCGGGGAACCTTCTGGATGAGGTAGACCACGCCGTTAATCATCTTCACCACCCGGTACGGTCCTTGCCATGGCTGCTGGAGCTTCGGGCAGCGTCCCTTGGTGCGGGTAGCACGGTACAACCAGACCAGGTCACCCTGCTGGAACCCTTGGCTCTTGGCTTGCCTGTCATACCTGGTCTTCATTTGGTCGCTCGCCGACTGGATGTTTTGGCGAGCCATCTCGTGCATGTCGTGGAGATGGTCCACCAAGTTCTCCACATACTCGGTTGCTGGCTGTCTCGCTTCCGGAGGGCTTCGAATAGCCAGGTCACGAGGGAGACGTAACTCTCGGCCGAACATTAAGCTGGCTGGCGTCATCCCAGTTGTGTCGTGTGTAGACGAGCGGTAGGCCAGCAAGAACAGTGGCGCCTTGACGTCCCAGTCTCGCTGATGGCTGGCCACGACCTTCCTCAGGTGTTCCTCTAAGGTATTGATGTAACTATCGACCATACCATCCGATTGGGGATGTAGAGGCGTCGTGCGGGTCTTGTTCACCCCAAGCCTTTGTAGTGCCTCCTTCATTAGGTTGGACTCAAAGTTGCTACCCTGGTCACTGTGTAGCTCTAAGGGCACCCCAGATCGAAAGAACACTTGCTCCACGAAGCAGTCCGTGATTGTCTTTGCCTTTTGGTTTGGGATGGCATACATCTCCGGCCACCTAGTGAAGTAGTCCACGAACACCACTAGGTACTTTTTGCCTCGGTCGGAAACTGGTAACGGTCAAGCAATATCAACGGCGATCTGTTCGAATGGCGATCCGACGTTGTACTGCTGCATGCGACCCCGGCTCCTAGTCTGGGGGCCACGAACAGCCGCGCACACGTGACACTGACGGCACCATCTCTCAGCATCTGCTCGGAGTACCAGCCAGTAGTAGCGCTGCCGTAGTTTGTCAATCGTTCTGTTCGCTCCCAGGTGTCCTCCCGAAGTACCGGCGTGCACTTCCTCCAAGACTTCCGGGACCTTACTCCAGGGAAGTACCAACTGTTCTCTCTGCGTCATACCATCGGGTGACTCCCATACCCGGAACAGCATGCCATCTCTGGTCTTCAACGAGTCCCACTGGGCCCAGTACGACTTGTAGGTGGCACTCCTCGGTGCGATGTCCTCCCAGGTTGGTCTCGTCCATGCCTCCACTTCCCTCAAGAGTGGCACCAAGTCTGCGTCCGCCAGCTCCTCCCTCCTCAGGCCTGCGCCATCCGTCCGCAGGACCTGCCACAACTACTCGGACTGCTGCGGTACGCTCCCTCTCTTCCACTCTTGTGCACTGGCCGCACTCTTCTGAACAGGGTTTTCGGGACATGGCGTCTGCGTTACCGTGGCTCTTCCCTCTACGATGTTCCCAGGTGAAGTCGTACTCCTGCAGCCTCTGAACCCAACGTGCTGTCTGGCCCTCCAGGTTCTTAAAGCTCAATAGCCAGGTTACGGCGGAATTGTCAGTCCTCAGTTGAAATGGCTGACCGTACAGGTACTTGTGGAAGTGCTCCAAGGTCTTTACTACCGCCAATAATTCCCGTCGGGTGCCGCAGTAGTTCTTCTCTGCCTTGGATAGCGTCTTGCTGTATTAGGCTATCACCCGCTCATGGCCATCCTGGATCTGCGATAGGACACCTCCAATGCAATGGTCGCTGGCGTCGGTGTCCACAATGAAGGCGCCACCCGGTTGTGGGAAACCCACAATTGGAGCATTGCACAGGGTCTCCTTTAGGTACTGGAAAGCGTTTTCGGAGTCCTCTGTCCATGCATAAAGCCGGTGTTCCTCTGTCAGGCGGGTGAGGGGTTTTGCGATGTTGGAGAACCCATTTATGAAGCGGCGGTAATAACTGCACAGCCCCAGAAAACTGCGCAACTCTTTCTTATCCTTTGGGCGAGGCCAATCTCTCACAGCCTGTCTTCTCCAGCTGCTGAAACTATGTGGCCTAAGTAGTTCACTTTCTTGCGGAAGAGCTGGCACTTCTTCGCGTTCAGCTTCAAGTTGGTCGCATGCCGTCTCTGTAGCACCTTACTCAGATTCTCGAGGTGATCTTCAAAAGTCTTCCCGACAATGATGATGTCGTCCAGGTATAGCAGGCAGGCATCGTAAGTCAGCCCTTTCATCACTGACTCCATGAGGCGTTGGAAGGTAGCTGGTGCGTTGCAGAAGCCAAAGGGCATAACCGTGAACTGCCAGAGCCCTTGGCCCGTCGAGAACGCGGTCTTCTCCTTGTATCTCGGGTGTAGAGCTACCTGCCATTAGCCCGTCTTCAGGTCCAGGGTCGAGAACCACTGTGCACCAGCTAGCGTGTCCAAGGTGTCGTGAATCCGGGTTAAGGGAAAACAGTCCTTCCGAGTGACAGCGTTCAGCTTTCTGTAGTATACGCAGAAGCGCAGCTCGCCGTTTATCTTCGTCACCAAAACTACAGGGGAACACCAAGGGCTGTCAGAGTCTTCAATCACTCCCCTGGATCTCATGTCTTCCAGCATGTCTCGTACCGCCCCGTGATTCGCCAGCGGAACGCATCTATGTGGTTGCCGAATTGGTTGGGCGTCCCCGGTGTCGATGCGGTGAAGCACTTTGTCCGTGCGGCCGTAGTCACTATCACCTTAGCTGGGGTCGGATGTCTGGCAGTTAAGCCCCAGCTAAAGAATCTAGCTAAAGAGAGAGTGCTAAGCCGATAGGGTGTCAGTAGTGTGCACACGGCCCTATCGGAAGTTTGCCAGACAGATCCCGGGTTCTCGTCCCCCGACCCTGAGCAGTGGATAGGCTTTGTCTATCTACTGGCGGAGAGGAGCGAATAAAATGGATAAGGACAGAGGAAGGAAAGAGTCGGCAGAGGAAGTTGTTAGGCCGAGATAATCCCTGCCAAGATCTCCAATGAAAGGCAGCGGAGGCGATACGTTTACCACTGTAAGTGGAAGCAATAATCCAACACAAATTGAAGAAGTTGGTGTAGACATTACATCTATTATATCAGAAATTAATGGTGTAATTGGAGGAGATAAAATGTCTGTTTCATCAAAGAACAAAGTGTTCTCACTATTGGGGAAAGTTACAGGAGCATATAACGATCTGAAAATGGAAATAGTTAAGCTAAGGACAGAGGTTAGGATAGTGAGAGAGATGAAAAAAGAAGTATCTACAACATCATATGCACAAGTTGTGGCTAAGCCTAAACTACCGGAGGTTACAGAGAAAGTACAAAAAGTTCTAAGCAAGCAAACTTATGGAGTGGTCATCAAATCTACAGAAGGAAAATCGACACGTGAGATACAAGAAATTGTAACAACAAGTCTAAAACCAAATAAAGAGCAAATTAAAATTAGTGGTGTCAGGACAACAGATACAGGGCTATTTATAGAAGCTGATTCTAAGGAAGATGTCCAAAAGATATTAGGCAGTGCAAATTTACAAGGAAAAGGTATTACGGTTGAAGAGGTAAAAAAGAGGAATCCTTTGGTAATACTTTATGATGTGATAGCAACTGAAAAAGAACAATATATAAAAATGAACTTATATGAGCAAAATTGTAAGGAAGACTTTACGTGGGAAGAGTTCGAGAAGGGTGTCGCATTCAAATTTAGAACAGGTCCAAAAGAGAGACGAGTGGTACACCACATACTGGAAGTTGATCCTGGAATAAGGAAATGGCTGATTTGCAAGCAGAGAGTTTACGTGGGCTTTCAAGCCGTTTCTGTGAAAGATTATGTAGTAGTAGCCCGTTGCATGAAATGTCAGCAATTGGGACATGTTGCAAAATATTGTAAGAATGAAGTGCCTATCTGTTCCCATTGTGGGGAACAGGATCATCTTAAAAAAGACTGTGGAAAGAAAAACCAACCAGCAATCTCTGTTCCATGCAGTTCTAAAAAGAAAAACCAAGTGCAAGGGAAAATATTTTACTGTAAAGACAGACAGCATTGCCCCACATATTTAATGTTTTGGGAACGATTGATAAATAGGACAAATTATGGATAAGCACACACTACTAACCCAGGAATAGAGGAATAGCAGAAATTGTAAATGGACAAAAGGTGTACGAGTGGGACAAATCAATGCGCAAAGGTTGCGATTAGTGATGATGAAAATTAGGAAAGTAATTGAGGATATGAATATAGATATCCTTTGCATACAAGAGCCATATGTGGTCAATGGAAAACCAATCCATATGTCATCAACTGCAAGGATAATAATAGAAGGCAATGAGCCAAAGGCTATGCTGGTAGTAGTGAATAAAGATATTCAAATAATGAAAATAGCTCAATTCTGCGACGAATATCTGAACTGTGTAGAAATCACTATAGAAAATGTGGCGTTTGTATTATGCAACTATTACTTTCAATATAGAGACGACATACAATTACACTTAGACAGGATGACAAATGTACTGGAGGCGTATACAGGAAGATCCATGATTTATACAATGGACTCTAACGCAAAGTCTACCTGGTGGTTTAGCAGGAATCCAGACGATCGAGGAGAAAAACTGGAGGAAGTTATTAGTGCTTTTAACCTAATAGTTATGAACCAACCTGCAAATACATATACCTTTCACAATAGATCTGATGCCAAGGAGAACATAGATATAACCCTAGCAAAAGGTTATATAGCTGAAAGAATCACTATTTGGAAAGTAGCACAGGAAATGACAACGAGTGATCATAATATGATATACTTTGATTTGATCACACAAAAAGAAGGGGAACTAAATAAGTGCTACAATAAAAAAGAAAGGAAATACCAACTAAAAATGCAAATTGGAAAGAACTAAATAAAGTATTACAATTACCCGAGACGACCAATTTTGAAGATGACGTAGATAAGAAAGCAAGACAATTAACTCTGAGTATACAACGAGCTATGGATATCGTTCTGCGGAAAACATATGTTACAGAAAACAAAAGGTACCAAATATGGAATAAAAAATTACAAAAGCTAAGGAGTAAGCTACGTAAAAGAAGGCAAATATATCAACGAAGTATAACGGATCAAGAAAGGACAGTAAACTTGGAGTTATATAGGGAAATAAAGGAACAATATAAATCATTACTGGATAATACAAGAAAGGAATCGTGGGAAAGATTCGTTGAGGAAAACATAAGTACTGACGTTTGGGGTATACCATACAAACTGGTAATGGAAACAATTACAGCCCCCGAGATTCTTTCAACATTATCCAAACCAGATGGGTCAACAACAAAAACATGCTTGGAATCCATGAACTACATGATGAAGGCGTTGTTACCATTAGATGACAGTGAAGATGATGAGGATGAGCATAAAAGAAAAAGGGAAAGCCTTCAAAGCAACTATATAAATAATAATGTGATACTTCCATTTGACATATCTGAAGTAAGATTAGCCATCAGGGATTTAAAACCTAAGAAAGCACCCGGACCAGATAACATATGTGCAGAAGTCCTGCAAAATCTAGAAAATCAATTGGCTCCATACCTATGTGCACTAATAAGTGTATGTCTGGCTACTGGTAGGGTACCCTATTGTTGGAAAGAGGCCAATGTTATAATTTTATGCAAAGATAAAGACCGAGATCCCATGAATCCTAAAACCTATAGGCCAATCTGTTTGTGAAATACGCTTGGAAAAATACAGGAAAAGCTATTATATAAACGCATACATGAATATAGAACCATGATAGGAATGACAAACTTACAATTTGGGTTCAGGAAGGGAAGGTCCATTGAGGATGCTATAAATGAACTTGTGGAAAACGTGAAAAACAGCAATAGAAAATATGTGGCAGAAATCTTCGTGGATATATCTGGAGCATTCGACAACATTTGGTGGCCCGAGCTCTTCAGAATCCTGCGGGAAAAGAACTACCCTAAATGTTTGTATGAATCTTTGAAAGACTACTGTAAAGATAGGCGGGTACATGTCAGAGGCATAAGTAAAATAATCACAAAGGAAATAACCAAAGGATGCCCACAGGGCTCAGTATTAGGCCCCCTTTTCTGGGACATACTCATTGAACCACTACTGGAAGAACTATCAAATAGTCAGTATGTGCTAAATGTTATTGCATATGCAGACGATGTATTCCTGCTTATAGAGTCTGATAACAAAAGCAATCTTGAAATTAGAGCAAATACAGCATTAGAGTTACTAGGCACTTGGTGTAAGAAAGTCAAGCTAAAAGTAGCTCCGCATAAATCTACATACGTTTTGTTTAAGGGTACGTTCAAAAGGGATCCTATATTTAAAATGGATGGTAAGAACGTTAAGAGATCAAAAGCAGCTAAATATCTAGGAATATATGTAGATGAAAAGTTGAATTACGATACCCATATTGCAAACGTAAGGACAAAGGCGGGAAACATCATGCAAAAATTATACTCCTTGGCGACTCGAAAGTTTAAACTATCATTATCATCTGTTAAAACCTATCACATGAGCTTATTCGTGGGAATAGTCTCATATGGAGCCAGCGTTTGGAGCCATCGAGTAAACCTGTTGAAAAACATAACTTTGTTAAGAAGAACTCAGAGGCAGGCATTAGTTAGAATTTGCGGAATAGTGAGGACTACCTCTACTTTAGCACTACTAGTTATTCTAGGAATCTGGCCTGTAGATCTACTGGTTAAACTCCGAGGAGCGAGATTTTGGCTCAAAAGAGGCAATCTACAAGCGATTAAAGAAACAGTTGGAACAGAATGTAAGACCAAAGATGAGATAAAACAGCAGCTGATTAAACAATGGCAAAAAGAATGGGATGCGGAGAAAACAGGAAGGAGAGTTTATGAAATTTTCCCGAACATTCGAGAACGACTCAAGCTAAGAAGCATACAACCACGTAGATTTGGTGTTCAATACATATCCGGTCATGGCCCTTTTAAAACATACTTCAAAAGAATAAAAAGGGAAGAAAGCGACCTATGTGAGCAATGTCATGTAATAGACACGCCAGAACATGTCACATTTGAATGTAAATCACATGAAGATTTGGTAGGAGAACAGCGTAGAAGTCTAGGAGGGAAATACATATGGGATATAGTAAGACAGGAAGACAACTTTAATATCTTAGAAGAAATGGTAGTCTTAATATCGACTAGAGTGATGGAACAGTATCAGACAGAACAAAGAGAGACACGAGAAGGCAGAAGAAGGATTGCCGGCGTAGAGAGAATTAGGCGTTCAGTAAGGTTGAGAAATAGAAGTTTTTGAATGAGGATATAAACTACATATTACAATTAGGATTGTATCTGCAAAAATTTTAAAGGAAGAACAAATATGATAAGAAAATATCAATTAGAATTATGGAGAAATAGTCCAGGTTTTGACTCTAGATGCCTGGATAAAAGTTAGGCAGAATTTATTTTTTATTTTTTATTTTTTATTTTTTATTTTTTATTTTTTATTTTTTATTTTTTATTTTTTATTTTTTATTTTTTATTTTTTATTTTTTATTTTTTATTTTTTATTCTTTATTTTTTATTTTTTATTTTTTATTTTTTATTTTTTTTATATATCACCTTGGCTGAAGACGCGCTGATACCGTCTTAGCAGTTGTCGAACCTTCTCCAGCTGTTCTGCGGTCAGGTGGTTGGCCGCCCTCTCCAGTAAGCCTTTAAACCGGGGCCCCAGGTGTTGCTTCGGCGCCGGCTCCTGTGTGTCGTCGATTGCTGTTACGCTCACTACGGGCTCGCACGTTCCCAACTCCGTCCCGGCCTGGACGTCGCGATCGGCGTCCGTTTGATTTAGCAGTCTCACTGGCACCTTCTCTCGGCACGGCAGCAATGCCCTGGCTACACACAGTCCGTGTGCAGGCGTCTTCTAATCCAGCATCATGTTCCTGGTTCTCTGGCCCCCCAGTCGCGCCGTCACCACCATCTCACTCCTCGCGGGGACAACCACGTCTTCGCTCAAGAAAACCCTGCAAATTCCAAGGCGCTCTTCGGCTTGGCGGAGCATAACCTCTTCTCCGTTGAGTCGCAGGACGTTCTTGCCGACGTTGACCATCGCCTCGTGGCTCCTGAGGGTGTCCAGTTCCAGAATCACCTCCTCAGCCACCTTCGTGACGAACACCCAAAGATGTACGGTACTCAATCCCAAGGTCAGCTCTAGCAGGGCCTCATTCTTTACAGGCAAGGTGTCGGCGGATGCCCTGACAAGCTGATAAGGTCGGCTCGGCTTCCTCGTCAGCAAACCCTTCGCCACGTCAGGTCTGTAAATGATCACGGCCACCCCGGTATCCACCAGCATGCGTCACGGCTTTCCTCTTACCCAACCGTCCGCGATGAGGCTGTCATCCATAAGCCGGCTGACGGCGCGCAGTGTCACTCGAGGGGATGGTGGTGATGGCGCCGACGGGCCCCTCTCCACGACGGCCCTTACTCGTTTTCCGGCTGCTCTTCCTGGTGTGGGCAGTACCTCTGCAGGCGTCCGGGCTGTCCACACCCCAACACTGGCCACTAGGTGTTCGCCGGCGTCGCTCGGCTGGTCTTCTGTCTCAGGTGTAGCTGACACTCCTCGTTCTCGACGTCGGGATGGCTGTTACCCTGGCCGCCTCTATCCTTAATGCTGCCGTCAGTGCCTTGTGGATGGTTTTATAATCGCCGATTATTTGGCGCGGACGAATCTCGGATTCTCGTACCCCGTCCACGAACGTGTAGGCAGCTTCCTGGAATACGAACTCTGGTGGGAGGTCAACTAGGGCCTTTCTTGGTAGTTGGTCAACTGCCAGGGCGAACTCCTGCAGCCTCTCCCCCGGCAGCTGTGACCTTGCCTTTAGCTGGCTGCGGTACGTTGCGGCTAAGCGGTGGTTCCCGAAACGATTCTCCAGGGCTTCCCAGATATCCTTGGGCGCCACCGTTGTCTGCACCGCGTTTTGGACTTCCGCAGTCCGTCCCTGGAGGCTGACTATTAACTGTGTGGCCTCCTCCTCCGGGTACCATCTGTTGTGCTTGGCCACTGTGTCGAATTGGCGGCGGAAGACCCCAAATTTTGACGCACCGTCATATACGGAGGTTTTACGCGCGCCGATGTTGTGTCGCGTCCCCGTGCGTAGGCCTTCAAGTCCTTTAACCTCCTACCGACGACGTCCTCCACCTTGGCATTCAGCGACTTGACGCTCCTGTCGGCCTTCCCTTCCAGCTCATTAACGCGGTTACCAGGTCTCCGACGCGTTCGTCCACTTGGCCGGTCGATCCGCTTGCTGAGCCCCGTGACGTCCCCCCTCACGCCGGCCAACTGTTCCTCAAATTTGGCGGCGAGTGCCTTGTTCGCAACCTTCCTTTCTTCCATCTTCTCCGTGAGGTTATCGTTAGCCGGCTTCATTTCTTCAAGCTTTGCGGCCAGGTTATTTGCCGCTTCTGTTTTAGCAGCGAGGTTGTCATTTGCTGCTTTCATTTCCGAGGTCAGTTCGGTCTTCATTTCCATCATCTTCTCCAAAATCTTTTTCAATGCCGCGTCCATGGTTGTAATTTTCGGTGATGTTCCGGTCCCGCATCCTGACACCAGTGTAACTGTGGGTTCGTGAAATGAAAAGTCTAATTGCGCCACTCAAAAATGTACTTTATTTCCACGGAGTTACAGTTAAACACTTGCCAGTTACACAGAATTACGTAATGCACACAATTACTGACTCACCTCCAGCCCGACGTGTTGCTTATATAGGGTCAGCTGGCCATTCTGGAAGGTTCTAGATTAGATGAAATATACCGTAGGTTCCAGAACTCAGGTGGAACAGAAAGAGACGGCGCAGCGATATTTTTTTCCCCTGCCTCCCCTCGTTATGCTATAAAACAAATGAGGGGTCGTGGCGAACACCGACCGTCTCCTGCTGCTGCTGCTGCGCTGCCGATTCTATAGGGAGTTCCGACTTTCGGGTGAGTATTAATAACTCATAGTAATTAAAGAAACTTTGACGCAGGCGGCCGCAGCTCACCGGTCAACGCAAGTAACCATTGCAAACCATACGCGAGAAATGACAGTGCTCAAAGAGGCCATTAACGACCTCAGAATAACAAATGACCAGCCTCAGAGTACTGACATTCCGAACGTACCGGTTAGGCAGGGGATGTTGAACTCGTGCCTGAACACGCCTTCATCAGCCCCCACAGATACATGTAATAGTGTGAATCAGGGTAGCATTTTCAATAATTGCGCAAATACAGGATACCCCTACCATTTTAACCTATTAAATGAAATTACCGTGCCCACATTCAATGACGACAGGGACAACGCGAAGCGTTATATAATGGACGTAGAAGCATATTTCACTCTTAAAAACATCCCAGAGGAATACAAAATGCTTATTATTAAGAAAGGCTTACAGGGACGATCACTCACGTGGTTTCGATTAGCAGTTGGTGACCATACCAGGTATGCAGAGTTTCGACAAAACTTTCTCACCAAATATTGGAATAGCGCCACACAATATGCTGTGCGGACCAAAATAAATACAGGGAAATATCTGCACAGGGGAACACAGATGGTTGACTACTTTCTAGACCTAGCACAACAGAGTAAGATGCTTGACCCGCCGATAGAGGATCATGAATTCATTAATCTCGTGATAAAACATTTCCCAGAACATATAAAGAACCATTTAATAGTAGCAAGACCGAACACTATAAACGAGACGATCGAACTTCTGACGGCACTGCAACCACAGATGACGGACTCAAACACAGGACCACGAGAGGGCAGAGCGGTATACAATGAACCGAATCTTAGTGGGACCAGGGCATACAACACAGGAAATGCCCGGAGAAATGACAACGCCCAGAATAGAGAACGATACAGAGACCACGTACCTGCATTTGAACACAGAAACTACAATACACGCTACCAAAGACAAACCCGAGAAAATCCCCACCATTTTCAGGAACCACAACTACACAACGTACATTGGATACGTACACAAAGACCACAGCAAAGGAGAAACGGCTATGACAGGAACACAACAAGAGAGAGAAGATACAATGCTTTTAGGAGACCCTATACGAACGACATACCACGAGAAAATCCACCAGACCGTAATTGGACCAATAACGGACATTACCAGGAAAACCGACCCGCCGTGACAGATAACCGGACAGAACACATGAACAGTAGGGAAAACCAGCAAACGTCGAGGCAAGAAAACCCAGGCAATACATCTCCAACGACAGTATATAATAACAATGGCGCAGTGACACGACAGAAATGGTTTGCAAATCAGACGTTCGTCCCAACTACACACACATCTCTAAACGGCGCAACGAACACACTCAACCAGGAAAACTAGATGTGGGTAGGATAACGTTCCCGAATCCGACCCCGAGGTATGTGAAACAAGATGGGAACAGGAGCAAAGCTGTAGCAAAATTACAAATACAGGCAGATGAGACAGAGGCCGAAAGTGACAATACGACTGGAAAAATAAAACAACCGGACATTGTAGAAACGCCGCAAATAGAAATCACCATAAACGAAGAAATTTATCAGGCAACCTTGGATACGGGAGCAACTGCTTCTGTATGCAGTTTAAAATTCTTTAACGACTTATAAATGAAAGGTTTACGTCTACAAACACTACCCACAAAGAATGTATATATTTTGACAGCCATCAGCAGGAAAAAACAACGCATTCAAAAACAAACAATGATTCCATTTCGTTTAGGACAAATGCACGTCGAACTCATTTTCTTAATAATACCACATCTGGCAGTCCAAATCATTTTAGGAAGTGATTTCCTAGAGGCATTTAAAGCCAACATCAACTATGCAAACAGGTATTTAACTATACGACGAGATAACGAAGAGGCAACGATCGGGTTCTCTCAGCTGACTGACCAGGTCATTAACTTAACAGAGGCAGAAAACCTATTAGAGGAAGAAACCTTTTTTGTGCAATATGTGCAGGTAAAATCAGGTGTTCACATTGCGGAACTTAGAATCCAGGAAGTAAACAAAGATGATAAAGTCAAGGATAATTTTGACGACACCTGCGAGAGCAAGGAAGACCCAGGTAGACGAAACGAAACCAGTTATCCACACATCACTATTAGAAACGGCTCCCTGGTCGTAAGAGAAAATACACCTGTCAAACAAGGAGAGACAGAATCAACCTTTAGACTTCCCCCTGAAATACCAGATCCGTACGTAAACATATGGACCAAAATAAATGACAAAGTACAGGGAACCACACAACTAAACGACAGCCAAAAACAAATCTTTTCTCCGTTTTATGGAAGAATAAAGACGCATTTACAGAAAAAACAGGCTTATGTACATCATTCTGCTACGAATTTCACATAAAAGAAGTAAATCCCTGGCGCTACAAATGTAGGAACATTCCTATGAATTTAAAACAAGCAGTAGATGAAACCATCAAACAAATGCTAAAACAGAATATTATACAGGAATCAAATACGCCCTACATAAACCCTCTGTGCATTGTACGTAAGAGTAATGGGAAGGCACGCATTACCATAGATGCCAGACACCTCAATAAATTTATTATGCCAGACCACTTTTGAACCCTCAGTATAGAACAAACACTAGCCAGCATAGGAAGAAAGAAATGGTTCTCCTCAATAGATCTTACAAACTCATATTTACAAATTCCCATACCTCCACACCTAAGAAAATTCACCGGATTCTTGTACCAAGGCCGCGTGCTAGAATTCACGAGATTGCCTTTCGGCTTATCAGTGAGCGCAAGTGGTTTCTTAAGAGCCATGTATGCAATATTTAAAGATCATGCGCAAGAATTCTTAACAGAGTACGTCGATGACTTCATTCTTCACGACAAGACAATAGAAGAACACATACAACATTTAGATTATGTCATCTCAAAGCTGAGAACAAATGGGCTGACCTTGAATTTGGAGAAGACAAAATTCTTCCAGTTGGAAAAAAAATTTTTGGGATACAACATTTCGGAGAAAGGAATATCTCCAGACAAAGATAGAATTAAAGCAATCAGGGAAATTCCACCTCCGAAAAACATTAGACAGTTACGTCGAGTATTGGGCATCTTCCAATATGAGGCACGCTTCCTAATTAATTATGCGAAGGAGATAGCACCTCTGAGAGCACTCTTAAAGAAAGGCACAAGATGGCGGTGGACGAACGCACACCAAGAAATTTTCGAAAGGGTGAAAGAACTATTCGGACAAGCAATCTTACTAGAACGCCCACGCAGCGACAGAACTTTTTATATATACACCGACGCATCAAGTTCAGGTTTTGGAGCAATCCTGTGTCAACTCGACGACCAAGGAAACCAATGTGTCATAAGTACGGCATCGAGGAACCTGACACACACGGAGAAGATAGCCTGTGTCACTGAACAGGAAATAGCAGCCATTTTTTTCGCGATTCAAAAATTTAAGGATTTCATCTTTAACTGCAAAATAACAATATTTTCGGACCATGTGAGCCTCTCCTTCATAAATAATTGTAAACTGACAAGCACCAAAATCTCACGATACATACATGAAATTATGTCGCATGACGTCACCATTAAACACATCCCAGGAAACCAAAACATTTTTGCAGACACATTGTCACGTTTGAACACAAAAGGCGACATACCTGAATGCATAGGTAACACACAAAGAGAAGTCCACGTGTTGAAACTAGACCTGCAGGGCAACAAAGAACTGACAAAACAGATAAAGGACATTAAGAAAATCCAACAAGAAGACGACAAACTTGCTAAAATTTTAACAACAGCTCCTGAAATTCAGAAAGACACAAAAGGACTATATGGAAAACGTGATGGAATCCTTTATAAACTTCAAGGTAGACACCATCCAACATGGCGAACATACGCCCCACGCGTCCTTGAAAATCTTATAATTGATTCATTTCATACAGCAATTATCCACGGGGGAACAGAAAAAACGTGTTTGACGATAGAGGAGTATTTTTATATCCCTCGGCTTCAACACAAAGTACGGCAACGTATATCTGCCTGCATTATCTGTCAAAAAGCAAAACCCATGAACGTGAAATACGACACTCCACCAATATCAATATTACGCGACAAACCACTAGCTCTCGTCACAATAGATGCCCATGGACCAATGCCTACGGGAACGGCAGGAATGAAGTACATATTCGTAATGGTGGACGTATTTACCAAATTCACGAAATTATACCCGATGAAGAGGCTAACAAGCGCGAATTGTGCAAGCAAAATTCTGGACGATTTCATACCGAAATATGGTAAAATGGACGCCATTTTGGCGGATAACGCGTCCATACACAAAGGCAAACATTTCGTAAATAAGATAAGAACATCAGGTATCAAAATATATAATTCCACAGCATACCACCCGGAAAGTAACCCGTGCGAGAGATCGATGAGGGATCTATCCATCTACCTGCGAATATTAACATACCGCAAAAGACATACCTCGTGGGTCACCCAACTACCACTAATAGAAAAAATCATGAACAACACGATCAACCCGAACACTGGTATAGCGCCAGTCAAGCTACACCTAAACCAAACGCCAGAAAGCATTTTACCAGGCTTAAAAAGAGCAATTGACACAGACGAAATGAACGAAATCCAGCAAATACAAGAAGCCTACGAACGCCTAAGGAAACGAGCAGAAACTAGAAATAAAAGGAAGAAAAGATACAAAAAGAAATGGACGCCGAACATAGGAGATAAGGTGCTAGTGAGAACCCACAACAAATCTTCAATGCTTAACAAAACATCACAAAAACTGCATATCCTTTGGGAAGGGCCGGCTATGATCGTTGCGAAGTTCGGTGATCGTTCTTTTGAGCTGGTAGACTATAAAACGAAGAAAAACATAGGTAGATATAACATAGCACTATTACGACCCTTTAAAGAACTGGAAATCACACATACTCAAACCATTACCTGACGCGAACCGGAGTCACTGAACTCATTAATGTACGGCACAGGTAATTAGTAAACACCACTTTGTTACAAATAGAAGAAATACACACGTTTCACAGAAATAAGAATAACGGACATAGAGAATAAACGCGATGGAATTTAACTATAATATAAACAAATGCTACACCTGGTTATACTAATAAAAAAAAATTGTACTTAGAATAAGTTAGCGGAACATACAAGGAATTATAAATACAAGTGCCGAAAACAAAAGCAATCACGACATTGCAGTGACGCGAGTGACAGTGTATGAAACATTAAAGGTTCACTATACTTAAAGAGGCAATGTAAAGCCCAAAAGACAACAATAAAACAAATAATGTAAATAAATAGAGAAAATCAGAGACAATCCAAAAATGCAAAATCAGATTGATAACGTAATGTAAAATATTGGACACATTGAAAACTAAGAAAATATGTAACAATGTATATAAGGGTATAAATGTATAAATGTATGTATGTATTTTATTGTAAAAAAAAACAAAAAACAACCAAACAAACGCTCTAAAGCTCCTTGCTTGCACTTGCGTTGACGAAGGGAAAGAGGAGAAACTAGGTAACAATTGTCAGCGTTAGCACGTTAGTTAAACTTTGAAGGTCGCGGTTTAGTGGGACTTTCGAAGGAATTTGAAATTTTTCCCAACTTGTGAGAAAAATAGCAATATTCCTCCGAAGGGCATTTGAAGCAGAAACCTCAGGTTCTAAGAGGGAAAAGATCAATAGAAACTAATACAACAGTAGAGATCATAAATAAGCATAATGGGAATAAAAAGGGAATAAATGATATAAGAAACATAGTTAAAAAGAATATTCGAAATAGCAATACAGTACAAATGAAGAAAAAATTGGACAGGAGTTGCCTTTGGGCACATAGAGGGCAGGAAGCACAGAACAATAGAACCGACATCAAGACGCCAGTAAAATATGCGAGGTATAAGGAAAACTCAGCCAAGCATGATAGAATACCGTTATGACGCTGAGAGGTCATACAACCCAGAGGGGCGGAGAATAGTACTGATGCAGAGGAACGACATACGGAGGTGACCAATAAGAGAAAATTAAAGAAATAAACCCTGCCAATAAAATGTAGAGTAAACCACGTCATAGGCGTAAAATAGGAAAGGAATAGAAAATGGGCGGTGATAGGAAAGAAAAGCTAGGAGAGAAGCTGAAAATACGACAGGCAAAAGGGCGTCACTCTGCTAGTGAGGACGACGGGGAGAAGACGTGTTATTGGAAGGTTACTCCGGTACTGAGTATTGTGATAAAAGTAGGATCAGATGTCGCAGTCCGACTTAGAGTTATGGTCTTGAAGATAGTGCAAATATAGGGAATAACAAGGGAGTTCGCGAAGCAACGTAAAAACATCGTAAAGGGGAAAGGAAAATTAGGAAGTCAACGCAAGTGTTAACAAGAGAACTACGAGAGCCAGGCTAAAGAAAAATAAAGGAATTGAGAGACGGTCAACACGACTTTTCATAACTGAACCCTGAGAAAGAGATCCCAGCTCACCGACGATTAGACAAAACACCCACCTTTCCACCGCAACGTCAAACCTTTCACACTCCAGCCCTAAACAAGCACACATTAGGACAACGAACCGAAAAAGAACCCACACCAAAACGGACAAAGAAGAACAGAAAAACTTTAATGGAGCGCCATGACATCAGAACTAAGCGCCTCCATTATCTCAGAATGATGAAGCAATATAGAAGTGAGGGCCGTCCCTTAATATATATGGACGAGATGTATAGCCATTCATCTCACACTACTCCATATGCTTGGAGTAATGACAGTTTCCACGGCCTCTTAGCACCGGTATCCAAAGGTCAGCATCTTATCATCGTGCATGCTGGAGGTGAGCAAGGGTTTATCCCTAACGCGTATATTCGGTTCAAGTCCCAGCAGAAAACCGGCGACTACCACGATGAAATGAACTATACAAATTATGAGAAGTGGATAAAAGAAAGACTGATCCCTAATCTTCCCCAAAATTCCATATTGGTAATTGACAATGCACCTTACCACAATGTGATCCAGGCCGCACCGTGGCTCAGTGGTTAGACCGCTTGGCTCTCACCAAGGCAGCCCGGGTTCGATCCCAGGCGACCGCAAAGTGAGATTTATGGTGGACAACACGGCACTGGGACGGGTTTTCTCCGGGGTCTCCGTTTTCCCCCGCCATCTCATTCCACTGGTGCTCCATCTTCATCTCATGTATCATCAGTATCACCGCCTGCGGTGCCGTATGTAGTAAAAGTGGGCGTTAAACACTACACATTTCATTTCACACAATGTGATCCTTAATAAGGTGCCCACTGCAAGTTCCAGAAGAGATACAATGATTTCGTGGCTGAAACAAAACCTCTCCATGGAACATTTTACAAACATTGATTTCTCTTCCTTGTACAAACTCGACATTTACAATATGATCATTCCCCTCAAACCTAAAATCCCTAAGTACAAAATAGACAGTTTTCTTCAGGCACATAATCACACGGTTTTACGCCTTCCACCTTATCATCCTGAGTTAAATCCAATCGAACTGATTTGGGCTACTGTAAAGAACTGGATTGCAGAAAGAAATGTCACGTTCAAAATGGATGACGTCATTAAGTTAACTGACGAGAAGTTTGCTGACATTTCTGCAGAAGATTGGCAGAAAGGATGTCAACACGTCATTCAGATTGAACATGAATTCATGCTCAATGAAAGTTTGCTGGATGGAGGACAGGAAATCATCATTCATCTAGGAGATGACAGCGATCAAAGCAGTGAGTCATCCGAGTTTTCTAGTGAAGATGAAGGGGGGAATTTTCCGAAAGAAAAAACTCCTCAGTCTGCGGCTGAACAATTTCCTAGTGTTACTTCTGTTGCCTGAAACCAGTCTCAAGAAGATGCATGCGATTTCTCCTCTCTCTTGGACGCATGTGGCTGCCAGTCCTACCCCCACTCTCCTGGTTGCCCCTCTTCTACTGCGCAGCTAGCTGCCACCTCATGTTTACCAAGCTGTAACTTGTGTGCAGTTTGGCCGCCTCCTTTGACGAACCCTTATAATCATTTTACAACACCAGGCCTCCTTCTCCCAGTCCTTTCTGCAAGGTTGCCACCTTTCTTGATACATCATGGGTATCGTACAAGGTTTCGTCTAAATAATCTTATGTCCATTACTGCAAAACTTCCTTAGTTTTGACAAGTATATAGTCAAGCTACAATTCTACTGGATTCCATAATAACCCTTATCTTATTCAAAGTGCGGTATTTGAAACCCAGCTCCTGTATGAGACCACGCAAAGTGCAGCGTCCATAAGGAAAATCACAAATTTCTTGCAAATGTGCAACCAATTCATCTAAGACGGGTGCTTTCCCTTTTTGATAGAATCTATAAATTTCTCGGTGAATTAAATCGCATGTGAAATCACCCTTGATCGGCATCTTTGGTATTCCTTTTCATCACAATTTTTCTTACTGTATTTCTGTGAAAACCCAGAATTTATCAGGTTCATTGCATGACGCCTTACCAAGATTATTTTTCACCACATATTTGTATGTGTTCAAAACAAGAGCTTGAATTTGCTTAGAAAGAGTTCCCGTTATAACTTTGATTTTGAGGCTTCTTCAGTAACATAACTCCGCCCAGCAACACTTTCCAATTCATTCACACTATTGTCATCACTTTGATTATTTTCACTTGACTGGAAGTTATCTACAACTTCATTTGCATTTACCACTCATTGCATTTCCCTCCATGGTCTCCACATCGTGACATAAACAAATTTCTGCACGTAATGAAATAGATCAACTGGAAGTTGGAATTTTGGCAACTGAGACTCCACTTGGAGTAAACATGCGACTATCATTTCCAGGAAATCAGGGTTGCTATTGGTTGACTAGACAGACTTTACCAGACGACAGCATGTTACCCTAGACTACAGAGGATGACCCCCTCACCTTTGTTTAGGTGACCCCCAAAAATACCATGGGTCAGGTAGGCAGGTCATGTAAATCGATCCTGGACCTCCCAAATGTGGACCACAAACAAGATCGCCTGAGCCATCTCGCTTGACTGTATTAGGTTTAATACCTTTTGCAGCATTTTGAGAAAGTATATTAAATTGAATCATTTGTTTAACTGCTTAAAATCTACTGGACTGGAAGTGGTTTGAACCTGCAGCCTTAGGATTAATAGGCCTCACTTAACCAATTAAGTCAACCAGACCAAACCCCTCAAGTATGCTTCTTATTTTTGGGAAGAGTATAGTTGCTTTCTCTTCTGTTATTTTTGCATCTGTTATGTACTTGATACAAACTGATAGTTATACAGGGGGTATATAAATGAATATTGGGGTTTTAACTCTTTATAAGATTTATTACATTCAACTTAGTTATAAATGATATGTCAAATGAAAGAGCAACTCAAACAGTTTTACCAAGAACCTTATAAATATTCAGCGCAACTACCCTTTGTCACACGGCACATAAGTCTATAGGCTAGTTCTTCCCAAACGTTGATAAGTGTGTATTCAGTAATTGTAACAACAGCTGCATCTTAATTCAGGGAGGTCAGCGGAGGCACGTACACACGATCCTTGATGAAGCCCCAAAGGTAAACATCGCATGGTGTTAGGTCAGGAGAACGTGGAGGCCATGCATAGCAAGCCCTGTCATTGGGGCCATTGTGGCCTATCCAGCGCTCGGGTACAGTGACGTTCAACCAATCGTGTACTTCGTTATGCCAGTGAGGTAGCGCACCATCTTGCTGGAAAATGACCTTCTCTGGCTCATTTTCTTCCAATTGAGGGAAGAGCCATTGCTCCAGTGTATCAAGGTAAGAAGTGCCAGTTACAGTACGTTCACCAAAAACCATAAACTTTTCGCCGGGATACGACACAAAAAACATTCACTTTAGGGGAATCTCCTCGCATTTGTACCATCTCGTGAGGATTTTCTGAGCCACAGATGAGCACATTATGAGTGTTAACATGTCCACTAAGGTGAAAGATCGATTCATCACTGAAGACAACACGATCCATAAAATTGTCATCGTCATGAAACATGTCGTTTGCGAAGTTGGCACGTAATCCGTGGTCTGTCGGCTTTAGAGCCTGTAATAACTGTAAACGGTAAGGATGTAGCCATAAGTGTTTTCTTACAACTTTTCAAACAGTTGACACAGGAACTTGTAATTCACGACTACCCTTCCGCACTGATTTCTTTGGGCTACGAGTGAACGACTCTCTCACTCGCTCAACACTCTTGGTCGTCCCATGCTCTTCCCTTTACAAAGGCACAAACTTACAAACTGATGATACCATCTACGAATGTTATTATCACTAGGAGGATCACAATCGAACTTAATGCGGAACGCATGTTGTGCAGTAACTACAGGTTCGGTCTTTACAAACTGCAAAACACAAAAGGCTTTCTGTTTACTAGTTGCCATCTTTGCTTCTACCACTGTCTAGCAGATTGCGGCAGAAACATTTCATGCACATGTGCACTGGTGCCAACAAACGAAACTGTTTGAGTTGCTTTTTCATTTAACATATCATGTATAATTGTAAGTTTAATATAATAAATATTATAAAGAGTTAAAACCCTGATATTCATTTATATACACGCTGTATTACCTCACATCTAACATTGAATCAGTTAGAACTTTGACAGTAAGAGAATTACATTACCTTTTCATTATTTTGTTTTGCAGGTGCAGCTGACAGAGTTCCAGAACTGGGAAAATCAGGAAAGCGTCCTCATCATTACCTTCCAGATCTGTCCTATCACCATAACCAGAGTAAAAACTCAAAAAAAACCTATTAAGGTACTGAAAAGTAAAAGGATTCCTTTATTGTAAAATTGGGAGTTTCTTTTAGGTAAATTTATTTCATAAACTGCATAGGCTTGTCCTTTTAGTTTGTCTTACTATCAACGACTAGCTGTACACAATAACTTTGATAATAACAGTTTATTTTTGCAAAATGATATATATTTTCTACTTTACAGATTACACATTTGAAGTGAATTTTACACATTCTATGAAAGATCCAAATTTGTCAAACTACATGACAATGTAATTATTAAAGTTCTAAGGCTTTCACGGCCGGTGTCAATACTAGATACAATATTTACCGGGCTTGTGGGCCGTGGTCTATTGGGTTCCTTCGTCTTCCCAAACGTTTCGTCTGCGACTGCGGCAGACATCTTCAGTGGCGGCGAGGTCGAAGTTTCCTAGTGGAGATTTCAGCACCGACTGCGCTGGTCACCACCAGAGGTGCGGTATTTATGTCAGCGGCCGGAGGGGAGGTGTGTTGTGATTGGTCCGGATGGTCAGTGGGCTGTACTTGTATCAGCGGAGTACAATTACTTCACCATTTGCTGCTTTTTGTTATAGCTTTTGGAAATACTCGCAGACTTGAATCCATGATACAATTTATGTTATAACTCTATATGAATCTCTCCATTACTCACCTCTTCCCACTGAGCTAGGTTAGTTTTAATATTTAAATGTTTTACCATTTTATAAAAGGTCTCTGAAAGATCTAATGTGCTCTTTTTAAGTAGAATTTGAGTTTAGAAAATAATGAAATAAACGTATAAATCAATAAAATTTTGGAAGACACAATTAATTGCACTAATTGTTGTATAAGGTGTGTTCAGAAAGAAATGAGCCGGAGACATAATTACAGAAACAGCACCTGTATCTTAGAAGTACTGGCCCTGGCTGTTGAGACACTTGTCCCACTGTGAGACAAGGTGGTGAATGGCGTCTCATAAAAATACTGGGGCTGCGATGTGAGCCAGTTCCACACATACAGTTGGATGTCGTCCAAGGTGAATTGTTTGCCTCAGAGCCTTTTTAAGGGCACCAAAAATGTCATAATCACAGGGAGAGAGGTCTGGACTGTATGGAGGGTGGCCGAGAACCTCCCATTTGAATTTGTGCAGGAGTGCCGCAACTGTGTTGGCCGTATGAGGCTTTGCATTGTTGTGGAGGAGAATGACCCAATAGGAGAGATTGTCTGGTCGTTTTGATTTGATCACTTAGCGAAGGTTGGTCAAGGATTGCGAGTAATGCTGGGCATTCACTGTTATCCCGTGCTGCAGGAAGTGTATCAGAAGCGGGACATCTTGGTCAAAGAAGAACATCAGCATAACCTTTCCTGCACTTTGTGGATGGCCTTGGCTTTTTTGGTGGTGGTGACTAGATGCATCCACTGGAGACTTTGTCGTATTGATTCTGGTTCGAAGAGATGACACCATGACTCATCTCCAGCCACCACTCGTGCCAGGAACTCATTCCCTTCCTTAGCATAGCGCTGCAGATGACCAAGACAGTGGACCATTCGACATGCTTCTTGATGTAGTTGAAGACTGTGGGGCATCCATTGGGCACACTGCGCAAGAGCAATCGTTCCTTGATGATAGTGTGAACATTTCCGACGCTCAATCCGAATTCAGCGGCTATGGCTTTCACTGTCGCTCGGTGGTCCTGGGTAATGAGTGCATCAACCAGCTGGACGATGTCATCGGTAATGCAACATGGTGCTCCAGACCGTGCATCATCGGCTAACGAAATCCATCCTCCCCTGAAGCACTTGTGCCATGCCTTGACCCTTGCAAGGGACATGCAGGTTTGCTGTATACTTGTGACATTCGTTGATAAATGTCTGTTTCCCCTACTTCTTCCACTGTCAGAAAACAAACAATACCTCGTTGCTCTTCTTTTGATGCCTCTATTTCACTGTTTGCAATGCAACTAGCGGCATTGGATGATTTATGCATGCTCCTGCCAGATCTATATAGTCACATGACGTGCAGGCATGCCCTCTAGCAATGGGCTCTGGTCGGAACAACACTTCATTACACACACCAAAATATTATCATCCTGTAACTGGTTTGTGCATACCAGACTTCGGCTCGTTTCTTTTTGAATGTCCTTGACATCTGACTGCAATTGATTTTGTAAATTCCAGCTTTTTGGTCTTGTGGTGTAGGGCAAAGTAAGACAGCTTTGAGAGTTGTGACGTATTTCAGTCGGGAGTGAGGCTTGCAGTGCGTGTGACATCAGGCAAGAGCCGTATAGTACCAAGTTGCCTATGTAAATGGCACTGAGAGTATAGAATCTGAGGGTTCAGTCAGGTGTAGCACACTTGATGACAATTATGTAGCTGTCACGTACCAAATGGAGCTGTCAAATTTACAATGTGACGATTTATTGAAGGACAAATATACACACAAGAAAGACTTGGCTGATTTTTACAAGAATGTCCCCCAAACCAGATTTCCGAGGTTGTATTCACTTTCCGCACGAACATTGTGTATGTTGGCTCGACATATGTGTACGAACATTTTTTGTTTCTGTTATGAAATTAGCTAAGTCCAAACCACGAAGTACCTTGTCGTATCACAATCCAACATGCAACCTTTGACTACAAATGTCCCAGATATTAAGTTCTGACATTGATAAACGAGTTGAAGAAAAAGGAAACATAAAGTTTCAGAAAATGTCCACGTAATTCTGTTCTGAATGTGTCTCCTCTAATTTGCAGAGAAAATCACTTTGTTTTATTTTATTTACTTTATAACATGCCTGACCTTCAGATAAAGTACGAGTTGAAGTTTTATATATTTTCTCATAGTACAGAGCCAAAATGTAATTGTTTATAAACTGTGACCAATTGTGTAATTAAAGCAGTCAGCATTAATATTACAACATCCAAGATGTAATTGCACATATTATTAATACTCGATACGTTTCCTGTCTTTCCTAGTCTGTCGGAACCCCAACACATCAAACTGTTTCCTTCCTCTTGGGCAGTAGAAATCAGCGCGGTGACATCACACACTAACGTGCCTTTCGTTCGGGAGCATATCTGGTAGTTGGAGCTGACAGAGCTGACGTCACACCGCCCCTACCTGTCGTCCCCTGGTGTAGGGTCTGTTACCTATTACAAAGCAATTTCTGTGCTAAATTTGTTCTGTGGGGCTGATTGTGTTTCATGAAAATCTTCTTAAATTTGTAAAATGCTTTTGGATATGTGAATTTCTTGAATTTCAATTGTTTTTCTTCTTGGATGAGATTTGTGGTATTTTTTATATGTTTCTGTCATTTAAATTTTATAATTTTCTTGTCGATTGTTACTCAGTTGAAACCACTGTTTCTGGCTGTGTTTACTATATGTCCACATTTTAGATAATATTCTTCCTTGTTCAGGAAAGTGTACACCACACTATGTGTTAAGATCTTGGAGAAACTTTCTTTTGTGCGAAGCGAGAATATTTTCTAAATCCAACGGTGCATGTATACGCATGTGCAAGCAGACAACCTGCAGTCCTTGTGTTGTAGTCAACATGAGAAAGATATGTAACACTTGTAGCCAACCTCTGCCAAAATGCCCCAGACATCTGTCCTACACCGTGCAAAAGAGCATGTGGATGCGATTAGCATGATTCAGTTTTGGAAAATACCAACCATGTTTCCTTTCAGGTTTTATTGCTTTACAAAAGTAGGCTTGCTGTCCAACTGTACTGTTAGAAGTGAGGGCTGTTTGTTCTCTGCATTCTTCAACTATTTAAGATTTATTAATTTATAGATGAGTCGTTTTTATTACACATCTGCTTCACTTATGTACCTATTTTGAGGACATGTTTCGCAAATCATCATTTGCATCTTCGGCTCTTATGTAACTAAAGCTTGATCCAGTGGTGTGGGTAATTCTGAAGTTGTTGCTGCCATCTGTTGATTTAGTGATGAATAAAGTTAAATCTCGATATATTGAAGTGACGTCAAGTCAAGAGGAACATGCGAAAGTTAGATCCAGCCAATTTTAAAAACCGGACAACATGGAGGTAAGAAAGTTCACATTTGAAAATTTCAACGAACATTTCAGCAATAAAACATGTCCTCAAAATAGGTACATAAGTGAAGCAGATGTGTAATAAATATGACTCATCTATAAATTAATAATTATTTCGCTTCACTGTGGTGTTCCAATACAGTCTCGATATGTAAGATTTGTTCCGTACGTTGTTGAAAATCGAAAAATGGCTCGACAAATCACACCAAAAAGTAAAAATCATGGTTGTATATAAAAACATCAAAAAGTGTGAAGGACTTAGAAAAAAATTGCTCCATCGCATACTAGAAAGAAGAGCCAAGATGTTTAGTAATGCATGTTTGTGTTAAGGGATTGAAACTGTTGTTCTTTATGTAATTATCTGAATGTGGAGGTCTCCTGCATATTGTCACCCAATTAGCGGTAGGCATGAGGCCCACAGCTGTGAGGCCACGCCTCCCATTAGTCTCTGTCACTGACTGAGTGGTGGTTAGGGAAGGGTCGCTTGTCCCTAGGCGCTTCTCTCCCCTTCTTCTGCCCTCCGGAACTTTCGTGGGGGAAACCAGAGACTTCTAGAAGAACGGTGAAATTCCTATAAAAAAGGGTTTCAGAGAGACAGGCAGTCAGTGTTTGACGTGCTAGCGAAGGACGTGTTAATGAACGAGAAGATTGTGCGTGCATCGGAGTTTACGTAATCGCGAGTACAAGGAAATTGTAACGGACGAACTGGTGAATTGTAATTGTGTGCAGCACGTAATTCTGTGTAATTGGCAAGTGTTAAACTGTAAGTCGGTGGAAATAAAGAACATTTTTGAGTGGTGAAATTGGACTTTTCATTTCACGAACCCACAAAGTCACACTGGTGTCAGGAAGCGGGAAAACAACATCACCGAACATTACAACCATGGACGCGGCATTGGAAAATTTTTTGGAGAAGATGATGGAAATGAAGGCCGAACTAATCTCGGAAATGAAGACGGCTAAAGACAACATCACCAGGAAGATGGAAGAAATGCAGGCCGAATTAACAGAGACGCTGGAGACTAGAAATAACCTGGCCGCGGAACTGAAACTGATCAGGACGGCTAGGGACAACATCGCCGAGAAGATGGAACAAATGAAGGCCGAGTTAACCACGGAAATGAGAGCAGCGAATGACGGTCTGGCTACCGAAATGAAGGTGGCGAACGAGGCTCTCGCCGCCAAGTTTGAGGAACGGTTGGCCGCCGTGAGGGATGCCGTCGCGAACCTGGGCAAGCGGAAGGGTCAAGTAGACGACCGCCTTAATGATTTAGAGGAAAAGGCCGACAACATCGCAAAACCCCTCACCCGCCTGACGGAGGAAAACCGGCCTTATGTGTGGACGGAGGACGCCGAAGACGCTTTCCAGCACCCGAAGGGGACCCTGTGCAGTGCTTCAATTTTGGGTTTCCCACAACCGGGTGGCGCCTTCATTGTGGACACCGACGCCAGCGACCATTGCATTGGAGGTGTCCTATCGCAGATCCAGGACGGCCACGAGCGCACAAGAGTGGAAGAGAAGGAGCGTGCCGCAACAGTCCGAGTAGTTGTGGCAGTGCCTGCTGAAGGCTGGGATAGCGCAGGCCTGAGGAGGGAGCAGCTGGCGGACGCAGACTTGGGGCCACTCTTGAGGGAAGTGGACGCAGGGACGAGACCGACCTGGGAGGACATCGCACTGAGGAGCGCCACCTACAAGTCGCACTGGGCCCAATGGGACTCGTTGAAGATCAGAGAGGGCGTGCTGTTCCGGGTATGGGAATCACCCGATGGGAAGACGCAGAGAGAGCAGTTGGTACTTCCCCGGAGTAAGGTCCCGGAAGTCCTGGAGGAAGTACACGCCGGTACTTCGGGAGGACACCTGGGAGCGAACCGAACGATTGACAAACTACGGCAGCGCTACTACTGGCTGAGGCTCCGAGCAGATGCTGAGAGATGGTGCCGTCAGTGCCACGTGTGCGCGGCGAGTCGCGGCCCCCAGACTAGGAGCCGGGGTCGCATGCAGCAGTACAACGTCGGAGCGCCATTCGAACGGCTCGCCGTTGACATTGCTGGACCGTTCCCAGTTTCCGACCGAGGCAACAAGTACCTAATGGTGGTCGTGGACTACTTCACCAAGTGGCCGGAGGTGTATGCCATCCCAAACCAAGAGGCAAAGACAATCACAGACTGCCTCGTGGAGCAAGTGTTCTGTCGATTTGGGGTGCCGTTAGAGCTACACAGTGACCAGGCTACCAACTTTGAGTCCAACCTAATGAAGGAGGCATTACAAAGGCTTGGGGTGAACAAGACTCGCACTACGCCTCTACATCCCCAATCGGACGGCATGGTCGAAAGGTACATCAAGACCTTAGAGGAACACCTGAGGAAAGTCGTGGCCAGCCATCAGCGAGACTGGGACGTCAAGGTGCCACTGTTCTTGCTGGCCTATCGCTCGTCTACACACGACACAACTGGGATGACGCCAGCCAGCTTAATGTTCGGCCGAGAGTTACGCCTCCCTTGTGACCTGGCTTTTGGAAGCCCTCCGGAAGCGAAACAGCCAGCGACCGAGTATGTGGAGAACTTGGTGGACCATCTCCACAACATGCACGAGATGGCTCGCCAGAACATCCAGAAGGCGAGCGACCGCATGAAGACCAGGTATGACAGGCAAGCCAACAACCAAGGGTTCCAGCAAGGTGACCTGGTCTGGTTGTACCGTCCTACCCGGACCAAGGGACGCTGCCCGAAGCTCCAGCAGCCATGGCAAGGACCGTACCGGGTTGTGAAGAGGATCAACGACGTGGTCTACCGCATCCAGAAGGTTCCCCGAGGAAAGATGTTGGTGGTACACCTGGATCGACTAGCCCGCTACGATGGTGCTGTTCGGGACGACCAGCTTTGAGGAGGGAGCAGTGTCACCCAATTAGCGGTAGGCATGAGGCCCACAGCTGTGAGGCCACGCCTCCCATTAGTCTCTGTCACTGACTGAGGGTGGTTAGGGAAGGGTCGCTTGTCCCTAGGCGCTTCTCTCCCCTTCTTCTGCCCTCCGGAACTTTCGTGGGGGAAACCAGAGACTTCTAGAAGAACGGTGAAATTCCTATAAAAAAGGGTTTCAGAGAGACAGGCAGTCAGTGTTTGACGTGCTAGCGAAGGACGTGTTAATGAACGAGAAGATTGTGCGTGCATCGGAGTTTACGTAATCGCGAGTACAAGGAAATTGTAACGGACGAACTGGTGAATTGTAATTGTGTGCAGCACGTAATTCTGTGTAATTGGCAAGTGTTAAACTGTAAGTCGGTGGAAATAAAGAACATTTTTGAGTGGTGAAATTGGACTTTTCATTTCACGAACCCACAAAGTCACAATATACCAAAAGTTATAGTTCCTTATTCTCTGATTATTTTTAGATACAAGAAAGGTAACATGACTTCTTCTTCCACTTCCATTGTTAATTTTAAGTGGTTTTCTAAGTTAAGTAACACAATGATTCCAAAACATATTAACAGAGATTAAAATAAAGTCATGTAGTGTTACTAGTACTGACTCATCTTAAATAAATACATTTTCTGAAGTATATTTGTAGAATATTTTGTTACATCATGTTTCAAGTATTTCTGTAACACTTAGCAGAAGATAGATGGCAACCTTCCAGTGTCTTCTACAACAGATGAAGATACGGGGAAGGGAGGTATGCAGAAACGTCTTTCGCAGCTGTGGCCCAAGGTGCAGAAGATTCTTGAGAGTAAGGTTATCATTCGCAAGGCCAGTGGGTGAGTATCATTTATATTTATATTATCTTGTGTAGTGCATTTCAAATTCAAACTTTTACAAATTGTTTTACTGTTGCAAACATCACTCAACTGATAGACAGAGTCAACATGAAAAATTCAATGCCATGGCCAGGTTTTGAGCCACGAATCTCCTGGTTTCCATCTAGTCGCTCTAAACCATTGAGCTACCATGGTCAACATGCCGTCTGACACTAAATTCTCCATTTGACTGGATGGAAACCAGGAGATCCGTGGTTCAACTCCCAGCCATGGCATTGAAATTTTCATGTTGACTCTATCTATTAAAAACCTTAGCCTATATATGGCTAGTGTGAAGAAATGATTAATTTCCATCAATTAACTAATATAATCACTCAAGTGCTTCACTTTTACCGAGTGGGATGGCTTAGACAGTTTGGTCTGTGGCCTGCATTTGGGAAGTCCAGGTGCAAAGTATAAACTTGAAAGAAGCGTAGAGACAGTGAAGCACAACTTAGCACAAAAGTGAATCGAGAAGATATTGACATACTGCTTCACTCACACTGTTTTTTCACAGGACATGTTTCAAGAGCTCTTGCTCCTATCATCAGCTGGAACTCGACTAGTGCAAATTGTAGTGGTTTCCTCTTTCTCCGTATCATCGATAGATGGCATGATGTACCTGCCAAAGATGTCTGGTGGTGGAGTTTCAAAATTCATGACTCTATGACGATTTTTGTTAATGAAGATTTTTTCCCATGTGGAAAGGTCTATGGGCTGATTAACGTATTTTATTAAAGATGTTTCCAAGTTGATGTCATGTCTAGTATTCAAAAAATGGAAAGCTACTGCTGATTTTTCTGTTTCACCATTTTTAATGTTTCATATATGTTCTTTAGTTCTGATGTCAACATTTCTTTTTGTTTTTCCTACAAACAATAATAATTTCACTTTTTTCCTATAATTTCACTTTTGGTATTTACAGGAAACCGACACACACAGATAATTATATTAAGAACAACAGTTTCAACCCAAAACAACACCAACATGCCATTTTCAATAGTTTAATCTTTCGGATGATCAACTTTCCACTAAACAGAGAAGATTATCAAGAAGAATACCTACACATAAAAAAAATGTAGCTATGTCCAACGGTTTCAACCCAAATTTAGTGGACAAAACAGTTAA
This sequence comes from Mantis religiosa, assembly GCA_030765055.1. Taxonomy (NCBI): domain Eukaryota; kingdom Metazoa; phylum Arthropoda; class Insecta; order Mantodea; family Mantidae; genus Mantis; species Mantis religiosa. Next base: position 131,960,199 of record CM060950.1, read on the forward strand.
CATATTCAGATTTTATTCACCATTTGCAAAAAAATTTTACAAGGCTTCGTCAGAAATACACTAAACATAAATAAGAACTGTACAATAATTTACATACATTAGTATTATAAATCTTTATATTGCATGACTAACTACTATTGACATGTGGTATTTTATACTCTTCAATTGAATAGAAGGCATTTTTTAACAGGTATGTCTTAATTGCCTCAATTTTCTTCACCTCTGAATTTATTTCCTTGATGAGCTAAGAAAATAAAGGTAACCACCACCCTAGAGCCTACAGGAGAAAAAGAGAAAAAAAATTTTTTTAAAAAATTGACCTTTCATCCATCAGCCTATAATAAACTCCAAAAAATCTTCTCAAAGCACAACATAATTCTTGCACCTCAAAATAGGTTTAATATCAGAAATTTGTTAAAAGGTCCCCACAAAAATTCAATTACTACCAAAGAAAAACCAGGAATGTATGAGATCAAATGTGAAACTTGCCCTAAACTTTATATAGGAAAAACAAAAAGAAATATTGACAGCAGAACTAAAGAACATATAAGAAATATTAAAAATGGTGAAACAGAAAAATCAGCAGTAGCTTTCCATTTTTTGAATACTAGACATGACAGCAACTTGGAAACATCTTTAATAAAACATGTTAATCAGCCCATAGACCTTTCCACATGGAAAAAAATCTTCATTAACAAAAATCGTAATAGAGTCATTAATTTTGAAACTCCACCACCGGACATCTTTGACAAGTACATCATGCCATCTATCGACAATACGGAGAAAGAGGAAATCACTACAATTTGCACTAGTCAAGTTCCAGCTGATGATAAGAGCAAAAGCTTTTGAAACATGTCCTGTGAAAAAACAGTTTGAGTAAAGCAGTGTGTCAATATCTTCTTGATTCACTTTTGTGCTAAATCCAGGTGCAATTCCTGTGACCAACATATCCGTCCCCATGGGTTTTTAACTATCCAAATAATCCACACATAACCTCTACCTACCACTGATGAACAGTAAAGAAGAAAATGGAAACTGTTGCTATGCAAAGTGTGAGTTGACAAACACAAAGCATGCTTTCAAAAAATACTTTGCTTTTTTTCACTCAACAACACATAAAACATATGTTTTCAGTCAAATCTTGATAACAAATATTTGGATGGACATATAAAATGACTAGTGGACTTGGAAGTGAGCCCTTGAGCTGTAGGTTTTAACAAGAGACACCTCCTGTTTTGTTAATAAATACACTAAACTCTCGTTAATCTAGCCCTCAGTGGTTCAGCATCTCAATAATCCGCCCCACATCTCTTCTGCAGCTCACGTAAATGTTAAAAGCAGAAATGATGTGCAGCAATGTGTTAACGATTTTATTGTTACTGTACACTATTGTATCTTTGGATTAGCAAAGTACAATGTATAGCCAAACATTATCAAATCAATAATCCTGCACTTCCGCTAATCTGGCACCCACGTCTGCAAGGAATGGCTGGATTAGCGAGAGTTTAGTGTACAAACATAAAACTCCAAATAAGGTAATGGTTCAGAGACTGTTACAGTAAGCAGACATTATACATGTTCCTTTAGCCTGTATCTGTGGTGTAGGGGTGGCATATCTCACATTCAAGTGATATTTAGTTTCAACTGTTAGGGTAAGTTATTCAGGTAATGTTTTGCTTGGGATTTTCTCTTACTTGGAGAACAATGTCAGGTAATAGAACAACATTTTGGTCTTAACACTGTCACATGTTTATTTTTTGAAGGACTAGTTTTCAAAGCTATTGCTTCCATTCTTAACCTCCAAGATTCAACTGTCATCTTTTGTTATTTGCTATATTCTCTCTGGTGGTGGAACTATGAACTAGTGAGAAGACAGCAGACAACAACAGATGACAGTCAGACCTTCGAGGTTGAAAAAGCTTCCGAAACTAGTCTGTCAAAAAATAAAAATGTATGTGACAGTGTTAAAAACTGATTACAAATATTTTTTCCAATTAATTTGGAAGTGACTTTCATTAAATTCCTTGAAGCAAGCATAATGTCAGGTAACTTTAAGCTGTGCAGTACTTGGGCTTATTTGAGCATAATTTCGTTCATTCATTATCCAATTTGACGTACCATATTAAAAGATATATAGAATATGAGTAGTTGTCATGCAGTTTTTGAGATTACTCACTCAGATAAGATGTTCTCCAGTTCTCCATAAGCGCTTTTCGGTCTAGTTTAGACCATCTTCAGTGAATGCTGACCAACTACTATCTGAGTGAGTAATCTCAAAAACTGCATGACAACTACTCATATTCTATATAAAATATATCTCACTTTTAACACTTGACAATATCTTCTTTAAATTATTAATATTTATATTAAAAGATGTTTAAAACTTTAAAAAGTTACGTATGTTTGTTTTGTTTTGCAGGCACTTTTCACAGGAAGTGAAGTCTGTTTCCCAACTGCTAGAGAATGACATTGGCGAGATGATGGTACGATCAGGACTTGCCATAAAAGGCTCAGCCATAACGCCAGAGAAGAAACCAAGGGTACCAACCATGAGTGAGAGGGACCTCACACGAGTACATACTGCAAAACATTAGTGGCTTTTCTACACTATTTTATACTGCAGTGAAATGTTACATTATAAGTAAATTTTGTACATAAAACGTATTTGAAACAAGTACCAATGTCAATAGACTGTTACAATAAACAAGACTACAAGTGTGTTTGTCATTTCTATTTTAGTTTACATAGTTTATACGAGGGCTGATCAACAAATACTGAGACTGTTTATTACTACAATTCAATGTTTACCTGATCTTTTTCAAAGTAGCCCCCTCCTACTTCAATGCACTTTTTATAAAGTCTCTGCCAGTCCTTGAACATGTGCTGCACACCATTCTTTGTCAGATCCTTGAGAATTGCCTCACTTTTCTTGAGCACTGCTTCAGAGTTCTCAAATCGAATACCCCTAATCTTTGCCTTTAGTGATGGGAATAAAAAAAAGTCACAAGGTGCAAGATCGGGGCTATAAGGTGGACGCAGTACACAGGTAATGTTGAATCGAGCCAGAAACTGCATGACTTGATTTGCGATGTGAGGCCGTGCATTGTCATGATGAAATCGCCACCCAGTCCAAGAAAGCTCTGGTTATTTCCTTGCAATGTGCTTCCTCAGTGTAGCCAATACTGACGTGTAGTATGCTGCTGTAGCAGTAGTGTGAGGGGGAACTGCATGTGACATGAGACCATGCATTGTCATGATGAAGTCGCTACCCAGTCCGAGAAAGCTCTGGTTGTTTCTTTGCAATGTGCTTCCTCAGTGTAGCCAATACTGACGTGTAGTATGCTGCTGTAACAGTAGTGTGAGGGGGAACTGTATGTGACGTGAGGCCGTGCATTGTTATGATGAAGTCGCTACCCAGTCCGAGAAAGCTCTGGTTGTTTCTTTGCAATGTGCTTCCTCAGTGTAGCCAATACTGACGTGTAGTATTCTGCTGTAACAGTAGTGTGAGGGGGAACTGCATGTGACGTGAGGCCGTGCATTGTCATGATGAAGTCACTACCCAGTCCGAGAAAGCTCTGATTGTTTCTTTGCAATGTGCTTCCTCAGTGTAGCCAATACTGACGTGTAGTATGCTGTTGTAACAGTAGTGTGAGGGGGAACTGCATGTGACATGAGGCCGTGCATTGTCATGATGAAGTCGCCAACCAGTCCGAGAAAGCTCTGGTCGTTTCTTTGCAATGTGCTTCCTCAGTGTAGCCAATACTGACGTGTAGTATGCTGCTGTAACAGTAGTGTGAGGGGGAACTGCATGTGACATGAGGCCGTACATTGTCATGATGAAGTCGCCAACCAGTCCGAGAAAGCTCTGGTCGTTACTTTGCAATGTGCTTCCTCAGTGTAGCCAATACTGACGTGTAGTATGCTGTTGTAACAGTAGTGTGAAGGAGAACTGCATGCTGGTAAATTATTCCATTACAGTCAACAAATGTGATCACCATCACTTTCCCTGCAAATGGAACAACTTTTGCCATTTTTTGGTTTTGGAGAACCTGGCGATTTCTACACTGTGTTGGCTTGTTTTCCTTCAGGGTCATAAAGATGCAGCCATGACTCATCACCAGTGGTAATCAATTTTAAAAAGTGTATCTCCTTCATCAGCAAAGAGACGCAGCACCTCACGGCATGTCTCCATTCGCACAGTCTTTTGTTCAGGAGTCAAGAGACGTGGTACCCAACGAGCACAAACTCGGGTCATATGGAGATGGTCGTGCATGATTGTAAACACACTGCCATATGAAATTCTCAACACTTCACTGATGTTACGTAATGTTATACGCCGATCCTCTTGGATAATCACAGCAGCTGTGTTGATGTTGACTTCAGTCACAGCGGAAGCCGAAACACCAGGCCTACCTTGCTTAACACTGACAAGTCTGCCTTCTTTGAAGTCCTTGAACCACCTAAACACTGTTGCACGAGGTAGTGCATCTTCACTGTACGCTTGCTTCAGCTTTTCATAAGTTTTGGTGGCTGTATGGTTTAAACAAAAACAGAATTTGATTGTGCTGTACTGCTCCTCTCGTGTCACCTCCACTGTCTGGTATGCGAAATGCATGTAGGGTCTACAAAATAGAGCATTACTACCAACCTACCAATATGAGAGTGCTGCTGCCTACCGACATTATACATAAAAGCCCGCTCTTTTCAAATATTTATGTTACAGATATGAAACTATCACGGAAGCTACAGGAAAAATTCAATCTCAGTCTTTGTTGATTAGCCCTTGTACAAATATACCAAACTTTTCTGAAGGGTAGAGTCAGACTGAAAAACTCAGTGTCACTGTCAGGATTTAAACCATGAATTTTTCTGGTTCCGCTTTTAACCATTGAGCTATCATGGCAACATGCCAGTATAACATTAAATTCTCCAACCAACTCATATTTTTCTGATAAACCACTAGGAAATCTTACATGCAATGAGATGTATACCTTTTGTGGCAACTTACTATACTGAAGTATATTTAAGTCTGCATACTTTAGACCACTACTAGGTTGTTTTTTCACATTAGCTGTGTATAGGACAAGGTTTTTGGAAAATAGAGTAAGACTGAAACATTCAATATCAACGGGGATCTGAACCAGGAATCTGCAAGTCTCCGTCCAGTTGCTCTTAACCACTGTGCTACCAACAGTTCTCCAAGTGACTCGTACTTTCATGGTTAATCACTAGGAGATCACATACAATGAGATACGAGGGCTGATCAACAAAGACTGAGACTGAAAGGGTAGAGCCAGAATGAAAAATTCAATGCCATAACCGCGATTTGAACCACGGATCTTCTGGTTTCCATCCAGTCGCTCTAACCATTTGAGCTACTATGGCCAATGTGCCAACATGACATTAAATTCTCCAACTGACTCATGTTTCTCCTGGTAAACCTCTAGGAGTTCTCATAAACACATGAGACAACTACCTTAATGACGACTTACTAAGCTGTAAGTACTTTAAAGACCCGGGCTTTATAGTAAACCACTAGGAGTTCTCATAAACACATGAGACAACTACCTTAATGACGACTTACTATGCTGTAAGTACTTTAAAGACCCGGGCTTTATAGTAAACCACTAGGAGTTCTCATAAACACATGAGACAACTACCTTAATGACGACTTACTATGCTGTAAGTACTTTAAAGACCCGGGCTTTATAGTAAACCACTAGGAGTTCTCATAAACACATGAGACAACTACCTTAATGACGACTTACTATGCTGTAAGTACTTTAAGGCCCGGGCTTTATAGTAAACCACTAGGAGTTCTCATAAACACATGAGACAACTACCTTAATGACGACTTACTATGCTGTAAGTACTTTAAGGCCCGGGCTTTATAGTAAACCACTAGGAGTTCTCATAAACACATGAGACAACTACCTTAATGACGACTTACTATGCTGTAAGTACTTTAAGGCCCGGGCTTTATAGTAAACCACTAGGAGTTCTCATAAACACATGGGGCAACTACCTTAATGACGACTTACTATGCTGTAAGTACTTTAAGGCCCGGGCTTTATAGTAAACCACTAGGAGTTCTCATAAACACATGAGACAACTACCTTAATGACGACTTACTATGCTGTAAGTACTTTAAGACCTGGGCTTTATAGTAAACCACTAGGAGTTCTCATAAACACATGAGACAACTACCTTAATGACGACTTACTATGCTGTAAGTACTTTAAGGCCCGGGCTTTATAGTAAACCACTAGGAGTTCTCATAAACACATGAGACAACTACCTTAATGGCGACTTACTATGTTGTAAGTACTTTAAGGCCCGGGCTTTATAGTTCGGACCACTATTAGGTACAACTGACTCGTGTTTCTCCCGGTAAACCTCTAGGAGTTCTCATAAACAATGAGACAACTACCTTAATGGCGACTTACTATGCTGTAAGTACTTTAAGGCCCGGGCTTTATAGTTCGGACCACTATTAGGTACAGTGCGTCCTACACACGGCTAATGTAAAAGAACAATTAATTTCCATATATATTGGTAGGTTGGTTGTAATGCTCTATTTTGTAGACCCTACATGCATTTCGCATACTTGACAGTGGAGGTGACGCGAGAGGAGCAGTACAGCACAATCAAATTCTGTTTTCATATAAACCATACAGCCACTGAAAAGCTGAAGCAAGCGTACAGTGAAGATGCACTACCTCGTGCAACAGTGTTTAGGTTGTTCAAGGACATCAAAGAAGACCGACTTGTCAGTGCTGGTGTTTCGGCTTCTGCTGTGACTGAAGTCAACATCAACACAGCTGTTCTGATTGATCGGCATATAACATTACATAACCTCAGAGAAGTGTTGAGATATTTATTTTAAAAAATAAAAATTGCGCAATGAATTTTGAAATACCAGCAGTTGATTCTGTTTTTAGGTTTGTTTCGTTTTCAGATTTTAGTAATACTAATAAGATGGTAACTGGAATCCTTGACGAGGAAATTGTGTTGATGGACTGACGATGCAAGCAATTTGTTTGTGAAATCGATCTCAATTAGAAAGAAGAATTAACACCATTTTCTTAAGATAAGTGAAGTTTTTGTTACAAATATTTATATTTGTGTAATATTCATTGCTTTACTGTAGCTAGCTTCATTTCCTACATAAGTATATACCAAGTTGGAAACACCAAAGATGTAGTATTTATGTACTATTAAATAAAAACCAAGTGACATTCTCATTCATATTTTTGGTGTCCCGGGTTAATAGAATAGAATAGAATAGAAAAGGATAGAATTTATTCACCGTAAACAATACAATGTGTATATATGGCTTTGTCAATAGGTATACAATATACATAAAATACAAACTCATAATAATTATACAATTTAAAACATACATAGATTTACAAATTAACTTACAATTTGAGTCTGAAGAAATTCCTTTTCACTATAAAATTTGTATTTCATCAGCAGTCCTTTCACTTTTAGTTTGAGCTCTTTGCTTTTCAATGCGTTGACCGAACTGGGTATCTTGTTATACAAAACTACACTCTTATGAGATATACTGTTGATTGTTTTAACAAGCCTGTGATGATGCAGATGGATTGATTCAACAGAACGGGTATTGTAAGAATAGATGTCTTTATTTTTCAGAAAGTAATGCTGGTTACTATTAGTACTTAATAATACCACCAATTTTCCCCCTTGCAGTATACTTGGTGTCATTTGACATCATGCACACTTCACGGTAGGAGCTGAACCAGTCCGATACAGTCCGTGAGCTCATACATGTAGTTCCTACGGAGCACTCCATTATCATCGTGTCATAGGATTGTTTGTGTGCAAAACAGTGCATCAGTAACAAAATTTGACCGGGCGATAACTTAGCTTGCTCAAACCATGTAAGTGTTTAGTTAGCTATGTGGTGCAATTTAGGTACTACTTTGTGTTAGTCTGCTAGATAGTGTAATTTTGGAACAAGTAAGACTGTTGGCAGCATTGCGTTCAGTGGAGAAACAAGCATAGTTTGGCTGCACTGTATTCTTCAATATGGCTACATTACACAGTAAGTAAATAAACAAACAATAACCTTAAAAGAATGCCCTCTAACACATAATTGCACTAAAAAGTAAAGAAATTATATTGAAAATCATGGTTGTATATAAAACATCAAAAGCATGAAGGAATTAGAAAAAAATCGCTGCATCGCATATTAGAAAGAAGAGCCCATTAATTGGTGAAGTAAGCAACTGAAGGATTCCAATAGTTTGTGGATAAACCCCGTTCTGACAGGCCATTTGTCAGTGATGGGTTTGTAGGGGCAATACATGAGAGTTACCTAAGGAGGTCTAAAAAAAACCAGTGCATGTATGTGCTCGACAATGATACCTAAGGAAGATGACAGTTCATAAGGCGTTAAAGAAAGGTCTAGTTTAACAGGTCACAAACTGCAGCTGTTGCATGTTTTCAAACCAACAATAGACCCAAACGATTAGCATCTGCTACAGATATGCTTCATGAGATCAACAATGATAACCAATATATCGAGATTTAACTGTAGTAAATATACAGTATATATATAGGAAATATACAGTGGAAACTGAAGAGGACTGTACTCTACCTTTTTTAGACCTTAAAATCAAAAAAAGCAATGAAAAACTAGAATTTGGTATCCATAGAAAAGCAACACACACAGATAATTACATCAAAGCAAATAGTTTCAACCCAATTCCACACAAACATGCAACCATCAACAGTCTGACACACAGATTAGTAAATCTACCTCTCAGCCAGCAAGAATATCAAAACGAATACCATCAAATCTTAAAAACTGCTATTAAAAATGGATATGGAAAAAACCTTGTAGATAACAAACTAAAATCATTCAAACTTCAAAAGAGATTAAAACAGATCACAGCTCTCACACCAATAAAACAAGAAATTAGATTTGCTAAATTTACTTACCACCCCTGGACCACAAAAAAGTTCCAAAAAATATTCAAGAAATACAATATAACATTGGCACCAAAAACAATTACAACATTAAAAACCTACTTCACAGTAATAATACTGATAAGATAAAACCAGAGGAAAAGTCAGGCATTTACAAGATTAAGTGTAAAGACTGTGAAAAAATTTACATAGGGAGGACAAAAAGAAACATAGGCACTAGAAAGAAAGAACACTTCAGGCACTTAAGATACAAAAATATTGATAAGTCCGCAATAGCAGCTCATTTCTGGTCTGAAAATCATGAAATTGAAGATAGCACAGAATTACTAAAATACGTACAAAAACATAGTGAACTCGTCATATGGGAGAGGATATACATAGAAAAACATAAAAACCAACTAATGAACTTTGAAATCCCGCCAGAAGAGAATCCCACATTTAAGTTCATCACTAAATCAACAGATGGCAGCAGCAACCCCAGAATTACCCACACCACTGGATCAAGCTTTAGTCGCATAAGAGCCGAAGATGCAAACGATGATTTGCGAAACATGTCCTCAAAATAGGTACGAAAGTGAAGCAGATGCGTAATAAATACGACTCATCTAAAAATTAATAATAATAACCAATTTCTGCAGAAGATTGTGTTTAGCAATGAGGCGACATTCCATGTTAGTGGACATGTTCAATGCCATAACATTAATTCTTTAAAACAGAGAATCACAAACGTTGTTCACTATGTCACGTCCTTAACGTTGGAGAGAGGTTGAAAATGGAGGCAATGGCTTCTGCAACTAGCCCCTCGATAATATAAAAACATAAGTGAAGAAGTGTCAATAAACTGACTACAAATAGTTTTTCCGATGAATTTTGACGTCACTGTTACTAAATTCCTCCAATCACACATAACTTGAATATTGTTTAGATGTATGTAGGGCAACAAATGCAGCCCACATAGAACTGCACTGAATAGGTATACAACTTTAAGAGATTTAACACCATTTTATTGATGCTTCATTGTATCATAGTCCTTATTCATAGAAAGAGATTTGCTTTTGTTTGGCAAAGATTTCACATTTCCATCTTGTTTCGTTGCTTTTCTGTGCCCAATCAAATGTGCACAATGACTTTACAGATGCACTGTGTTATAATGTGTTTCAAATGGGAAGAGTTTTTGCCTGCAGCGAATCACATGCATTAAGAGCCTTCAGCATTGCCAGCTCGTTACCCCCACTCTTTTAATATTTCCCTCTCTCACACACTTGCGAGTCTTCTTGGTGCTAAACCTAAGGGAACGCAAACTAAATCTTCCAAAGTTTTATAATAATACAGTTGTTGAAATCGCAATTACAACATGGATATTCATATTGTGACTTTGTGGTTCGTAGAATTAAAAGTCCAAGTTGTAGAAATTTAAAACGTTCTTTATTTGCAAAGAAATATACTCACAGTAGCCAGTTACAGCAGAATTACATCACATACACATTCAATATATACCAAGGTCGATGACCACAACAGCGTTCTGATTACGTCTGTTTACAACATCAACTCTCGTTACAACAACACTTTACAGCTGTTTACTTCTGATACGACTGACTCTTGGCAAGTCGTCACCTTCTTAAATACCTCATTGATAGATTCGAGAGATTTCTGGAACAAACAAGAAATCGACTATTAAATTTTAGATGAGTCGCATTTTTTACACATCTGCTTCACTTTCGTACCTATTTTGAGGACATGTTTCGCAAATCATCATTTGCATCTACGGCTTTTATGCGACTGAAGCTAGATTCAGCGGTGTGGGTAATTCTGGGGTTGTTGCTGCCATCTGTTGATTTAGTGATGAACTTAAATGTGGGATTCTCTTCTAGCGGGATTTCAAAGTTCATTAGTTGCTTTTTATGTTTTTCTATGTATATCCTCTCCCATATGACGAGTTCACTATGTTTTTGTACGTATTTTAGTAATTCTGTGTTATCTTCAATTTCATGATTTTCAGACCAGAAATGAGCTGCTATTGCGGACTTATCAATATTTTTGTATCTTAAGTGCCTGAAGTGTTCTTTCTTTCTTTCCTAAGAGCCGTAGATGCAAACGATGATTTGCGAAACATGTCCTCAAAATAGGTACGAAAGTGAAGCAGATGTGTAAAAAATACGACTCATCTAAAATTTAATAATTTTTCGCTTCACTGTGGTGTTCCAATACAGTTAAATCTCGATATAAGAAATCGACTGTTCTATCACCTTCCAGAAGCGTAATTTAATCTGTGCAGGCAAGACCTTTATCTCCGGCGCTATGTTTATCTGCTTATGCAAGCTCTTTATCTCCGTGAAACACTATCCGTCTGTTATTTATTTGCGCCAAACCTTTTATGCCCATCGCCGCGATAATATATTACACACATGTTTGTATATAGTTTAAAAATAATTATAGTTTATGAATTATTTATTTTTGTAATCCAACGAAAATGCCAGCAGTGCATCCATATAGCTGTGAATGTTACTTAGGTTAAGAGATAATTTGTCATTGTCATTGTCTTCATCGTCTGAGTGTTGAAAATTTATAATGATAGGTTCCAAAATCCCCTCACATGCTATTTCTTTCAAAAGTCGTCTTCTAGTAGTTTATCTGATGTCTCACGCAGTTTTCCCAGTTTTGTTGTGTTCCTTGTCAATTTCTTCGTGAATAAGTCGTTCAACTTCAGTCAGTTTAAAAGTATTATTTCTGTTTGCAATATAATTTTATTTCTATTGGATTGTTCTGGAATTGTTAAGGGCGAAGGTGGTTTATAAATACCTCGTGTCTAATTTCAATTGTAAGCTGATCCAGCTGATACACTTTCCCTGGTTTTTAAATGGAAAAATAGCTGAATAATGCTGCTTTGAACTCTCTAGACTAAATAGAGATTACGAAACCATTCATAAACAAAGATATAATGTGACCAGACACTTTCTGCTAGGCCAGTAGGAAGTGTATTGTTTCCTCTCGTTTGAATTTAACAAACATGTTGGCTTATTCAAAGTAATTCTTTTATCACGTCATGTAAAACGTTTATGTTTCAGTTCTGAGTAATTACAAATATATGTTCACACATACATGCCCAACAATAATGCTATTCATTACATTGCTTACAATGCAATGCATTGTTATAATATAATAGTACTTTATTTGTATTAGGAAAACTATGAGCTAAAAATATGGGGTTTTTATGGTTATGTTGTATACATTACCCTCTATCTTCCTCATGGATAAGTTTTTGCAAAATCTGAATTTTTGTCTTAGCGCGGATAGTATTTATTAGAGATCGATTAAGTTAGCGCCTGTCACACACCACTTAGGGGGAATGCAATACAACAACACCACAGGACTCCGATTGGTTGCTGACCTAGCAGCACTCACGGACAAACATCATCCCATTTGAAACAGATAATAGTAGCTTGTTTATTACATAAGATAAACATTGGAAATACATAGTGATTGTGATGAAACCAATATCTTGGTGAATAGATGGTGAATAAATTCTCCAAATAATTGCCTTTTCTGGTGATCATGCCAATATTATAGCTCAGGTGTTGTCTTCTAGGTATTATTCCGTCTAACTGTTTGAAGCTGCATCAGAGAGTGCTCAGCTTTGTTAGGTGCCCAATGTGACCTCCCAGAGACTTTGTAAAGTAAAGCCATCCTTGAGTTTCTCTATTGCCAACCCAAGTTCGTTACTGTACACAGGATCTCGATCTTTCTCATGTCCAGTGTCAGCAAAATATGCTGCAAATGCATTCGACATCTCATCAGTGGAGTCATCAAATTCCTGAATATCCTCCACCAGACTTTGGGGCTTTTCTACTGCTTCTGTCTGAAACACAAACCTTACGTTAGTTATCTTAAGGATCCTGGGAAATGATCTAAAATATACACCTCTATGTGTTTTATGTACTCCTTAACATTTAAAAATTCAAAAATCTTATGTATTATAGTCATATGGATTTCTCACACATTTTATTGATAAAAGAAGGAATAAAGTGTGTGGAATCAATTATTGATGCCTATTATCAATCCAACATAAAAAATTAGTATCCAAGAGTTAAGCAGGAAAAACTACAAGGTACGTCCAGAAAGTAAGTTCTGCTTGGTAATAAAATTAAATTGTGTACAGATACAGAAAAATTATTTATTGCACAAAATTCTACAACTCTTAAACTACTTTTCCACATAACTGCCGAAATTTTGCAGGCATATGTCGTAGCGAGGCACAAGTTTTTGTATACCTCCTTCATAGAAGTTTGCCGCCTGTGTCTTCAACCAGTTGGAAACATTTTCTTTCAGCTCTTCGTCATTGTTTAAGTGTTGACCGCCAAGGAAAGATTTGAGATGCAAAAACAGATGAAAGTCGCTAGGAGTGAGGTCAGGGCTGTATGGGGGGGTGGTCAAACACGTCCTAGCCAAATCCCTGTAGGATGTTTTTCGTCACATTTGCAGTGTGTGGTCGTGCATTGTCGTGAAGAAACACAACACCTTTTGACAGCATTCCTCGGCGCAATCCTAGCATTCAGAAAACGAATCACAGATCTGTTTTCACAAGCGGTGGGATTTTCAATCAACACCGACATTGTAAACAAGCACAACAAAGCATACGTGGCTGAAAGCGATCTCACAATGGCGCATGTTTCTTCTCCTTGATACAGAGCATCCACCACGCATGTGCGGAACTGCGATCGCAGCACTGTAGTGGAGATAAATTGAAACAGAACTTACTTTCTGGACGCCCCATGTATAATAAATTTCTTGGCATGATGTATTTTTAACCTTTCTTTTATTTTTCACCATATTCATTTTTCTACTCTATATGTTTGGCTCAACAACCCACTTACTTATCTGTTTACACCTTCAATATAAAATATATTTAACTTCCAAAATTTAGATTTTGTATGACATGATTTCCATTTCTAAAGTATATCTCTATCCAGTTAGATATTTCTTCAATTTGGAAAGAGGAATGGGAGCCCAATGTACTGTATGTGGCAGGAGTTCAAATACAAGTCATAATTGAAGAACTGTTCACCTTGGTGGAAAACATTTCTTCCCTAATGAGTGCATTTTCCTTCAAAGTATCCTTAATTGTTTCAGTAAAGCTGCATACACTTTCTATTGGTGGTTGTGTCCTTTACCAGGTACTGTACCAACATCACACTCCAAGTTCAAATGACAGAAGCACAAACTCACTTTAGAAAACACCAATCAACAAATCAATAAATAACATTGTAATTTAATCTCTGTTTCATATAACCTTGCTCTGTTGACATGTATCATTCCTCGTGCAACTACCTTCCCCCTCACCCTAACTGGCTAATGCTTTCGTGCCATAGGCCATAAGCGGTGCCTTTCCATCACATTTAAACCTGCAGCAAACATCATAATAATTAATATAAAAATTATTAGTGGTTGGTTTATTGACACTCGTCACTTACTTTTTCATATATTTATGAGAGACTAGTTTCAAAGGCCCTGGCCTCCATTTTCAATCTCTTCCCAACTGGCATCTGTTGTTATCTGCTCTCTCTGGTGGTGGAACTATGAACTTTTTTGTCAAATTATCTGCTGGCGGGATTTCAAAGTTCATTACGCGATCCTTATTTTTCCAGATGAATATGTTCTCCCATGTTGTCAATCTATTTTGGTTTATCACTCCTTTTAATAATTTTGGATTTGGATCAATGTCATGGTTTTCATTCCAAAAATGAAATGCTACTGCTGACTTGTCTTCTTGTTTCAATCTGATGTTTCTAAAGTGTTCTTTGACTTTGGTTTTTAAATTTCTTTTTGTTTGACCTATGTAGCATTTTTCACAATTCTTGCAATTTATTTGGTATATTCCAGATTTGTTACCTGAAGGGATTTCATCTTTTGTTTTTGAATTTAGTAATTTTAAAATTGAGTATCTATTAGTAGGTGCCAAGATGATATTTTGTTCCTTGAATATCTTTTTAAATTTATTAAATGTTTTTGGATGATATGTGAATGAACTGAATATGCTGTTGCTTTCTTTTTCTTTAATAAATGTGGTTGCTTCCTTAATGGTTTTCTTTAGTTTAGATTTTCTAATTTTCTTCAACACCAAACTTTTGTTGTATCCATTCTCTTCTGCTATGTGTATTATTGCTTTTTGTTCCTTGAAATATTCTTCTTTTTCCATGGGTATGTTGACTAGTCTGTGTGTAAGGCTGTTTATTATTGCATGTTTATGTGTAATTGGGTTGTGGCTATTATTTTTTATATAATTTTCTGAATGTGTTGGCTTCCTGTAAATTCCAAATTTTATTTTTGTATCATTCCTGATGATATTTAGATCCAAGAAAGGTAGTTGTCCATTGATTTCCTTTTCTATTGTGAATTTGATAGTCCTTTCTTGTAGATTGAGTAATTTTAATGCATCATCTAAATGTTTACTTGGTACAATTGCAAAGATGTCGTCAACATATCTATACCAAACCTTGAAGATCAATGGGAAGGACTTTTTAATTTGTGTTTCAAATGCACTCATAAATAAGTTAGCCAAAAAAGGTGAAAGTGGATTGCCCATTGATAATCCTGATTTCTGCTTGTAGTGTTTTCCATTAAAGCTAAGGAAGTTTTGTTCAACACATATTTTTGTTAGAGAAATATATTCTCCTGCTTCTATTGCTTCCATATCAATTGTAGCTAGCCATTTTTTTAACACAGTCTGCAATTTTTCTGTTGGTATGCTTGGAAATAAAGATGTGACATCAAATGAAACCAGTCTGTCATTTTTGTCCAAATTTATATCTTTGATTTTTTCTACTAAATCTAAAGAGTTTCTTAAATTTGCACTTTCAAATTTTGGAAAACTATTAAATGTACTTAGTAACCATTTGGCCAAATTATATGTGGGGGCATTTATGCTACTAGTAATAGGTCTCATGCCTTTCCCTGTTTTATGAATTTTTGGCAGCCCATATACTCTTGGTAATGTTGGATTATCTACTTTAATTTTGTACAATTCTTTTTTGTTGATTATTTTGCTCTCTTTTAGCGTTTTATTTGTGGTTTCAATGCAGTACTTTAATGGATTAGTTTCTACTTTTTGGTAATTACTGTCTTCTAACAAATCTTCCATCCTCTTTGTGTATTCTTCTTTTTCCAGAATTACTAGTTTATTTCCCTTGTCTGCTTTAGTATAAATAACCGGTTTCTTTTTAAGAGCTTTTATGATTTGGTTACTAAAATTCTTTTTCTTTTCATTTTTAATCTCTTCTACTATTTTGGAGCATTTGTTTTTACTGTGTTTTTACTTTCTTCATTAAGTGTTTGCGTAGCAATTTGGATGTCAGCAATGTAATCTTCAATTTGCTAAATCTAGGTTTAAAGACATGTGTAGATTATTCCAACCAAATTGAAGATTACATTGCTGACATCCAAATTGCTACACAAACACTTAATGAAGAAAGTAAAAACACAGTAAAAAACAAATGCTCCAAAATAGTAGAAGAGATTAAAAATGAAAAGAAAAAGAATTTTAGTAACCAAATCATAAAAGCTCTTAAAAAGAAACCGGTTATTTATACTAAAGCAGACAAGGGAAATAAACTAGTAATTCTGGAAAAAGAAGAATACACAAAGAGGATGGAAGATTTGTTAGAAGACAGTAATTACCAAAAAGTAGAAACTAATCCATTAAAGTACTGCATTGAAACCACAAATAAAACGCTAAAAGAGAGCAAAATAATCAACAAAAAAGAATTGTACAAAATTAAAGTAGATAATCCAACATTACCAAGAGTATATGGGCTGCCAAAAATTCATAAAACAGGGAAAGGCATGAGACCTATTACTAGTAGCATAAATGCCCCCACATATAATTTGGCCAAATGGTTACTAAGTACATTTAATAGTTTTCCAAAATTTGAAAGTGCAAATTTAAGAAACTCTTTAGATTTAGTAGAAAAAATCAAAGATATAAATTTGGACAAAAATGACAGACTGGTTTCATTTGATGTCACATCTTTATTTCCAAGCATACCAACAGAAAAATTGCAGACTGTGTTAAAAAAATGGCTAGCTACAATTGATATGGAAGCAATAGAAGCAGGAGAATATATTTCTCTAACAAAAATATGCGTTGAACAAAACTTCTTTAGCTTTAATGGAAAACACTACAAGCAGAAATCAGGATTATCAATGGGCAATCCACTTTCACCTTTTTTGGCTAACTTATTTATGAGTGCATTTGAAACACAAATTAAAAAGTCCTTCCCATTGATCTTCAAGGTTTGGTATAGATATGTTGACGACATCTTTGCAATTGTACCAAGTAAACATTTAGATGATGCATTAAAATTACTCAATCTGCAAGAAAGGACTATCAAATTCACAATAGAAAAGGAAATCAATGGACAACTACCTTTCTTAGGTCTAAATATCATCAGGAATGATACAAAAATAAAATTTGGAATTTACAGGAAGCCAACACATTCAGAAAATTATATAAAAAATAATAGCCACAACCCAATTACACATAAACATGCAATAATAAACAGCCTTACACACAGACTAGTCAACATACCCATGGAAAAAGAAGAATATTTCAAGGAACAAAAAGCAATAATACACATAGCAGAAGAGAATGGATACAACAAAAGTTTGGTGTTGAAGAAAATTAGAAAATCTAAACTAAAGAAAACCATTAAGGAAGCAACCACATTTATTAAAGAAAAAGAAAGCAACAGCATATTCAGTTCATTCACATATCATCCAAAAACATTTAATAAATTTAAAAAGATATTCAAGGAACAAAATATCATCTTGGCACCTACTAATAGATACTCAATTTTAAATTTACTAAATTCAAAAACAAAAGATGAAATTCCTTCAGGTAACAAATCTGGAATATACCAAATAAATTGCAAGAATTGTGAAAAATGCTACATAGGTCAAACAAAAAGAAATTTAAAAACCAGAGTCAAAGAACACTTTAGAAACATCAGATTGAAACAAGAAGACAAGTCAGCAGTAGCATTTCATTTTTGGAATGAAAACCATGACATTGATCCAAATCCAAAATTATTAAAAGGAGTGATAAACCAAAATAGATTGACAACATGGGAGAACATATTCATCTGGAAAAATAAGGATCGCGTAATGAACTTTGAAATCCCGCCAGTAGATAATTTGACAAAAAAGTTCATAGTTCCACCACCAGAGAGAGCAGACAACAACAGATGCCAGTTGGGAAGAGATTGAAAATGGAGGCCAGGGCCTTTGAAACTAGTCTCTCATAAATATATAAAAAAGTAAGTGACGAGTGTCAATAAACCAACCACAAATAATTTTTATATTAATTTTGACGTCACTGTTACTAAATTCCTCCAAACACACAACACAAAATTTTATTTATGTTAGGGAGTTCATTTCTAAAGGAAAAACTATGGACATGACGATGCACAGCACTTTTCATGAAATCATTGCATTCTCTGAGCACATGCTTTTGTTTATTCCTGCTTTTGCCTGGAGTGGTAAGTTTTCCTGCTGTCTCAATTTCACATCGTGATGTTCCTAAGGATCTAACACTCACACCTGCAAATTCAGAGCACAGCTGTTCGACTTCTCTCACTGACAAAGACGGATTCTTCACTGTGAGTGCATTAAACACATGCACCACAATTCTTTTTTCGCCACTTTGTAAAGGTTTTACCCTTGCAATGCTTCAGTGAAAAACTGGCGGTAGACTCTGCCATTATACCTACATATAATAAGTACACGTGCAATAAACGATCAGTAAAATAATTAGCTCTCATACTCGGCACAGCACAACTTCGAATGGCAATATATGACAAATCCAGTTCAAAACAAAGTCGGTGATAAAAGTCACATAAACAAACATGTCACCACTACCGCTAAAGCACGTGCTATCGTGTCATATGAAAGGTGGGCATGAAAGCAAAGGAACCTCCTCTTTACTTCGTTTAAGAATTAACATGCATTTCAGATAAATCTACTTTGTTGTATAATATATTTAATTGAAACAGTTACGTAAATATAAATTTGACAATTCTCTTCCAACATATAAAGGTATATCACCATGTTAAATAATGGACTAATTTTTACCGCAAAACAGTCTGTACTACAATAGCAACCAATGAGAGGTGATTAGGTCACATGACTGTTAAGAGATACAGGGCAAGCTTATGTGAAACAAGGATTAAATTAATTGATGAAAATTAATCATTTCTTCACACTAGCCGTATATAGGCTAAGGTTTTGTATAGATAGAGTCGACATGAAAAATTCAATGCCATGGACAGCATTTGAACCACACATCTCCTGGTTTCCGTCCAGTCGCTCTTACACATTGAGCTACCATGGCCAACGTGCCGTCTTGACATTAAATTCTCGAATTGACTCATATATTTTCCGAGTAAACCACTAGGGGCTCTCGAATCCGAGACGCACCGTTTGTGGCAACTTACTATTGTAAGTACTTGAGTCCCAGGCTTCATCATTTAACTCTTTATTATTTTAGTTAATTGATGGAAATTAATAATTTCTTCACACTAGCCGTATATAGGGTAAGGTATTTGATAGATACAGTCAACCATTTAGCCATGAAATAAATCCAGAAGTTAAATTATTAAAACAATTAAATGGTCTGATAGATTTAATGGTTTGGGAAAAAATATTAATTAAAAAAAAAAAACATTGCATAATGAATTTTGAAATATCGTCAGTTGATTCTGCTTTTAAGTTTATTTCATTTTCAGATTTTGCTAGTACTGGCAAAAAAATAGTGACCTCTAGTAATCATAACGTTGACAACGAGGTTGTTTGAGCTGACGATGTGAATAAATGTTCACAAAATCGCGATCCTCGTCAATTAATAAGAAAATTTTCATCATTTTCTTTTAAGGTAAGTGAAGTTATATGATACAAATTATTACATTTGTATAGTCATAACGAAGCGTCTTTATAAACCTCACTTTAAAATTAACAGGAGCAAATTTTGTGTTTTAAATATATATGCAGAACATTATAATAGTATGTGTAATGTTACTTCAGAAGAGCCATGCTTACCTGTTCGCCCACAGTAAACTGCACACCAAACATGGGCACCTCCCCATACACCTTTCTTAATGAATTTAACTCTTTATGAACTGCATGCAGCTTTTCCTTTGGATCAATACGGAAACCTAATACGTAGCCACCACAGATCTCGGCACATTCGACTACCAGTGCTGGCCCAAACTTGGATTCTCTTATCTTCACCTGCAACATATATGAATACAACATTTGAAACTAATGCTTGAAATATAAATTATTCACCAATGTATGGCCTGAAGAAATTCAACAGAATGATGGTGCAGGTTATGATAAAGGATAGGAAAGTTTTAGAAGTGTTATATCGTATATGCTTTTCAAAGGTGTAGGAACAGGTACATGCATTTCCAGTATTAAGGTGTTTCTGAAGGTGCCATTAAAAAATTCAAACATTTAAAGCACCTTTTTTTTTTTAGTTTGATTTATGAGTCACTTTGTTTACACTCAAACTTCACTTACTTGTTGTTGTATAATTGAAATGTTTTCAAGATCATTCGATCTCATCCTCAGCTGTTTGGTGACTAAATGAACATTCTTCTTCCTCCACTACTACGGTGCTCCGATCCCTCTGCCCTCCTAGAAAATCACATACTAGTTTCTTTTGACATTAAGGCACTTTTTACTAGCATTCCAGTAGAAAAAATACCTACATTTCTCAAAAAATGGCTAACTCAGACTACAACGGACCCCACAGAAACAGATGACATCAATCTTACAGATTTATGCATAAGGAATATTTACTTCATGTTTAAACAAAAATTCTACAGACAACAAAAAGGATTAGCTATGGGGAGCCCACTTTCGCCTATTTTAGCAGACCTATACATGAGCTATTTTGAAACACACATAGTAAAGGCCTTCCCACAGATTTACAAATTTTGGCGGAGATATGTAGATGATGTTTTTGCTATCATTCCGGAAAAACTTAAAGAAGATTCTCTAAAATTACTAAACCTGCAAGATAATCATATCCAGTTTACAATGGAAGTAGAAAGAGAGAACACCCTACCCTTTTTGGACCTCAATGAAATGTGTAGTGTTTAACGCCCGCTTTTACTACATACGGCACCGCAGGCGATGACACTGATGATACATGAGATGAAGATGGAGCACCGGTGGAATGAGATGGCGAGGGAAACCGGAGGTCCCGGAGAAAACCCGCCCCAACGCCGTGTTGTCCACCACAAATCTCACTTTGCGGTCGCCTGGGATTGAACCCGGGCCGCCTTGGTGAGAGCCAAGTGGTCTAACCATTGAGCCACGGCGTGGCCTATTTTGGACCTCAAGATAACTAGAAATCGTCATGGTGTAGAGTTTGGAATATACAGGAAGCCCACACACATAGATAATTACATAAAGAAAAATGAATACAACTCAGTTTCACATCAATTAGCTGCCTTTAGAAGCCTAATTCATCGGCTATACAACATCCCACTGAGTAAGGAGGAGTTTTAGAAAGAACAACAACATATAAAAGAGATAGCAGTATTAAATGGATTCAACCCAGCCATCATATGGAACATGATGAAAAGAAAGGATCAAGATAATATCAAAAAAGACCACTCTCACACTACTTAAAAACACAAACTGGCAATATAGAAAATTCACCTACCATCCATGGGCTTTTAGAAAATTTGAACGAATCTTCAAAAGACTAAACTTAAAACTAGCAAAATATTGTCGCAAATCCATTATTACTGGTGGTGTATGCACTAAAATGGTTCGGCGCAGAACAATAACAGACAGATAGCACAGTGTGGAAATAAAGATCCTGCAAAAACAGATAAAGATAGCCCGGAGATAAAAGACTTGCTGATACAGATAAAGTTAGATGTCTAGAACATTCGTGTTTTATCTGGTGACGTGTTAGAGAACATTCTACAACCGTCTGGAATCATGAATGGTCGTGTATAAACAGAAGCCGGGCTAGTTTATCGGACAGTCGTAAAGAGAGTGTAATCAGAACTGAATTGTGTGAATGAACACTTTTGTTTGTGGACGGCAACCTTGGAAGATTGTAATTGTGTATGTGACGTAATTCTGCTATTGTAAGTGTACTTCTACAGAAATAAAGAACATTTTGAATTTCTGCGACTTGGACTTTTAATTCTACGAACCCACAGTCACAATATGGAGCATCAAGTACTAGTTCAACTCAAAATTATATTAATTTTGTGCCTCATTGTATCATAGTCCTTAATCATTATGAATGAATGTTATATTGCTGTTCAGTTCTTTCAGTGATATCCTGTATTCTAGCATTTATAAAGCTGTAATGGCATTTACCATAAATGTACAACATTGCGCTGAAGCAGAGTGCAGTTTAACACCGATGTAAATGCACTGTATTGATTATTGCAAACATCAAGAGATTTGGACCGCAGAATAGATATACTTACATGATTAATTTGAAGATATGGTAGTGACAAATTGAAATTCTCATTCATGTCAGCAAACCACACAAGTCTCACATTGGTTATAATGAATGAACCAAGGTTTCCCTGCACAAAAGAAACAAATTTAACAATATATTTCTAGATATCAACGTAACCAATATGACAAATTTCTCTAAGTAGCTTTAGTCAGTGCTTTTTAAAACAAATGCAGGCATTATACCTGATCACTGGAAAGGTTCCATACTCCTGGCACCGTTGTATAAACTTGTTCAAGGGGCAGAATCTTCAGCTGTTTGTTGTGTATGATAGCACCTCGCAGTTTCAACTCTCGATACATTCTGGACGATATATATGCCCTAGACAAAACAATGGATGCTGTGCAATACCTTAATTTTGTCAAAACAAACTAGTAACCTCAGAGAGGCAAACTTACTTATGTACACCCATAACTGATGTGAAGTGTCGCAGATTACCAGGAATAAGGTTTGTAAATATAAACTCAAATCTTGTGTTGTTGGATTTGGTCAAAATGTGTAGAACTTCAGTCACTCCTTTCAGTTGCTGAAAATAGGCAACAAGTAAACATATTTTACTCTCAAAAGAATACAAACTTCAGCTTTATCTATACTACAGTGTGCTCCATATAAAACTGATGTGCTTTGCTGTACTCATATATAGATGTTGGCGTCAAAGCCATTCTGAAATTAATATTTACACCTGTAAATACTATATGCACACGATAAGTTGAGCACTTGGGTTCCAAGTCCTCATTCAGTAGGTTTCGTCTAACTCCATAAACACAGTTGATAACTTTGAAACTTAAAATGTGCTATACACTGACATCTAGTGGCTAATGCGCTAAGCTTTATCATGTCCACCATATTTTGTTTTGATCAATTTCGAGGTTAATTAGCTAACCAGTTTACAACAAAGGTATGTTATGAATGTTATGGCTCTCGAAAGGGGACACATTATTATTTGTCTACCTCCGTATAACTGTGATCTGAATGCAATTGAGCTGGCATGGGCAAAACTAAGGAATGTTTTCAGAGGATGCAACGTTACTTGTGATATGTCAGCTCCAAATCTGCGGAAACATTAGAAGCATTATCTTCCGTAACCACAATGCATTGCAAGAAGGTCCAAGAGCTGGAAGTGAAATATTGTAGAAACGATGGTGTAATAGAAAATGCAATTGCTGAAATTATTGTCAACACATCAGAGGATACTAGCGAAAGGGAAAAGTAGTGCAATTTTTAGTAGTAGATCAAATATTGTGAGAAATGGCATCAATCAATGGCATTTTTAATTCAATGCTAATTAGCATGCTCAACTACTTTTATATGACGTAGTTGTAACTCAGTATACTAAGTCATTGCTTAGCCAAGTTTAACAAACTTATATGATGTAATCTTGGAGTACAATTCTGCATTTGCTTAGCTTGCACATGCAACTGAATCAGCAGATATCAAATAGCCTGACTAATGAATTGAGACACTGAGAACCATAAGGGTCCAAAGCATGAGAAAAATATGAGGTACGCGCAGAAAGTAAGATCTGTTTGGTAATAAAATTAAATTGTGTACAGATACAGAAAAATTATTTATTGCACAAAATTCTAAACTTCTTAAACTACTAAAATTAGGCAAGTGAGTCGACCTTGTATATACTTTTCTCCACTTACAAGTTTTTTATGAAGACTAGTTTCTGGGGACTTCTCCCCTATCGTCAGCTCTGTGGTAGACTCTACCACAGAGCTGACGATAGGGGAGAAGTCCCCAGAAACTAGTCTTCATAAAAAACTTGTAAGTGGAGAAAAGTATATACAAGGTCGACTCACTTGCCTAATTTTAGTAACTATGGCACTCCACTTTCTGAAATACTTCTTTTTATTCTATATTCTTAAACTACTTTTCCACTGCTGAAATTTTGCAGGCATTTGTCATAGCGCGGCACAAGTTTTTGTGTACCTTCTTCATAGAAGTTTGCCGCCTGTGTCTTCAACCAGTTGGAAACATTTTCTTTCAGCTCTTTGTCATTGTTGAAGTGTTGACCGCCAAGGAATGATTTCAGATGCAAAATCAGATGAAAATCGCTAGGAGCGAGGTCAGGGCTGTACGGGGGTTAGTCAAACACGTCCCAGTCAAATCCCTATAGGATCAAAAACTAAAGTGCACTACCCATCCGTTTTGTTTTCAGTTGCTCAGTAAAAATCTTTGGCACCCTTTCTGGATGCCCCTTGTAAATGTTTGTTGAAATCAGAATTTCCACTGCAAAGTACTACTTGTCAAAGTGATGTGAAGAGTAAATTATGTTGGCAACACTAGGTAAAAATTGAACACTGCAGAGTAAACAAAATGATACTTTATGATGTGGGCCCTTATGTAACGGGAAAACTGGCAAGACTTATTAATTTATAGATGAGTTGTATTTATTACACATCGGCTTCACTTACGTACCTATATTGAGGACATGTTTCGTAAACCATCGTTTGCATCATCGGCTCTAATGCGACTAAAGCTTGATCCAGTGGTGTGGGTAGTTCTGGAGTTGTTGCTGCCATTCGTTGATTTTGTGTTGAATTTAAATGTGGGGTTGCCTTCTCGCAGGATTTCAAAGTTCATTCGTTGGTTTTTATGTTTTTCTATGTATATTCTCTCCCATATGATGAGTTCACTATTTTGTACGTATTTTAGTAATTTGGTGCTATCTTCAGTTTCATGATTTTCAGACCAGAAATGAGCTGCTATTGCAAACTTATCAATATTTTTGTATCTTGTGTGCCTAAAATGTTCTTTCTTTCTAGTGCCTATGTTTCTTTTTGTCCTCCCTATGTATATTTTATCACAGTCTTTACACTTAATCTTGTACATGCCTGACTTTTCTTCTGCTTTTATCTTATTAGTATTATTACTGTTAAGTAGGTTTTTAATGTTGTAATTGTTTTTTGGTGCCAATGTTATATTGTATCTCTTGAATATTTTTTGGAACTTTTTTGTGGCCCAGGGGTGTTAAGTAAATTTAGCAAATCTAATTTCTTGTTTCATTGGTGAAAGAGCTGTGATCTGTTTTAATCTTTTTTGAAGTTTGAATTTATTTTTTTACCTTCATAGATTGTGCATGCCTTCTCATTGTGTGAGCCCCTGACATAGGTATATTCCTGGCTAGTTAGAATTTTCATATTTTGTTTCATTTCGGATATATTTGAAGTCGCACAGTAGGTGGGACATCCTGTATATTTTAAACTTAAAGACTGTGCTGCATTGAGAATTGTTAATATTGACAAAATGGCTTGAAATCATCAAAATGTGATACAGAACTCACCGAGTTAACAGTCTTTGTTGCCACCGAGACTATGCAGTTGTAGCCAATAGCTGAAAAACCAATAACAATTAGTCACATCCATTAACAGTTTTTGTCCCCATACAACAAATGATTTAAGACATTTGAGTTAAGTCAACTCAGTATAAATTCACCGCTCTCAAGTGATTGAGGTGGAGGACAGGTAAAAGCAAATAATAGATACAAACACCTAAATAGACAAATAAATACATAAAAACAGAAGCTAATAGCAGTGAAGAAATACAAATATTGAAATAAAATATAACAATTTACTACAAACTTAGCTTATCTTTTTAATAAATTGATAATTTCCTTAAAAAGATAAGTGAAGTTTGTAGAAAATTATTATATTTTTGTAATACCTACACAAATATTCTTACAAGTGACTGCTTAATCTAAATAATACGTTGGATTATCTTTTGACTAGTTATGTGTGTGACGTCATGTCACGTGACTTCTACCTCCCTCCTCTTGATGGTGAAGCTTGTAAGAGGAAGTCTCTCTGCCTCTCTTGTAGCAACAGGTGACCTGAACGGATGTGTGTGTGTGTGTCCGCAGCTTGAGAGGGCAGGTAACCAGTCATACGGCCACCTATGTTAACTTCCATTATTGTAGTAAACCTTTGTTTGGCTAAATTGGTACAAAATTGAATCAAGAAGATATTGACACATTGCTTCACTCACAGTTTGTTCACAGGACGTTTCAAGAGCTTTTGCTCTTATCATCAGCTGGAACTCGACTGGTGCAAATTGTAGTGGTTTCCTCTTTCTCCGTATCATCAATAGATGGCATGATGTACTTGTCAAAGATGTCCGGTGGTTGAGTTTCAAAATTTATGACTCTGACGATTTTTGTTAATGAAGATTTTTTTTCCCATACGGAAAGGTCTATGGGGTGATTAACGTCTTTTAATAAAGATGTTTCCAAGTTGATGTCATGTCCAGTATTCAAAAAATTAAAAGCCACTGCTGATTTTTCTGTTTCACCATTTTTAATGTTTCTTATATGTTCTTTAGTTCTGCTGTCAATATTTCTTTTTGTTTTTCCTATATAAATTTTAGGGCTAGTTTCACATTTGATCTCATACATTCCTGGTTTTTCTTTGGTACTAATTGAATTTTTGGGAGGACCTTTTAACAAATTTCTGATATTAAATCTATTTTGAGGTGCAAGAATTATGTTATGTGTTGAGAAGATTTCTTGGAGTTTATTATAGGCTGATGGATGAAAGGTCAATTTTTAGAAAAAAAAAAATTCTCTTTTTCTCCTGTAGGTTCTAGGGTGGTGGTTTCCTTTATTTTCTTAGTCTTGTTGAGTTTGTTAACTGTTTTGTCCACTAAATTTGGGTTGGGAAATAACAAATAAAAATGCACAATGTGTATTTTATGGCTGGAGTCCAAGTTGTACTCAACTGAAGTCCCGAATCTCTATTGAAATTCCAAGAATAGAGTTTAATCAGGATGGCTTTATTATTAACTTTGATATGGCTGATGACCCATGAAGCTTTGATTGATAATGCTTGCCATGAAAGTTTTAAGTTTTATAATTTAATAAATTGTAAGTCGTAGCTGCTAAAATGAAGAGCAAAGTCTGTTTATTAATACTACTAATGAACTCATAGCTCAAAGTAAGAGGAGTTAAGTGAATGAAAAGAGAAAGTTTGAAGAAAATTTGGGATGACAGATTTTATTAATTCAAAAGGAAATGCTACTCAGGAATTTCTGCTTTTAACCCTTTATTTGGCAAATGATTTTACTACTTATGTCGGTCTTGCTATACTTGCTAAACCGGTTCTCATACGGTTTTCTGCTGGTTTTTCTCATTTCACTTATAGTGGTACCCAACTGTACAATAAGTTACCTCTTTATTTAAAACAGATTGACAACCAAAAGATTTTTAAATTGAAATTACATAAATTTTTAAGTGAAGCATGCTTTTATTCTATTAACAGTATTTGGAAAGTTATAATTATTATTATATTATACTTTGGCATTTACTCTTATACATGTTGTATGCAGATTTAAAGGACGAATAAATTGAATTGAACTGTGCCTCAATGCATTTTGCTCGGATAGCCATGGTCGTTAAAGCGATATGCAATGGGTTGGCCACCCATTCCAAGCTAAACAGTGTGGGTTCGAACCTTGACATCTGCAGTCAAATGTGCCTGTGCTAAAGGATGGGGAGGGTCCAAGGAAAATAATCGGTGATGGCATGCTTGGATGTTGACGGGGTATCATTTGACTGCAGTTGCTTGGATTTTGCCTTATAATACTATAAAAAAACACTACAATGTAATTGTAAAAATAATATAATATTATCGCAGTGACATGCACAAAAGGTTTGGTGCAGAGAGATAAGCGGGGCTTGTGTACACAAAGAGCCTGCAGATAAAGATAGCAAGTATATAAACAGCTGGCCTTCACGGATAAAGTTACGCTTCTGGAAGATTCAAGTTTCGTCTGGTGACAGAACATTCGACTTCTTGATTGTGACAGAAGAGTCTTGAATTATCAATGAGGTATTTAAAGAAGCGACGACTCGCCAAGAGTTAGTCGTAAACAGCAGCAAACAGTTGTAGAGTGTTGTAATGAGAGTAGATGTAGTAAACAGAAATAATCAGAACGCTGTTTGCTGTGGTAGATTGTGATTGCGTATGTGATGTAATGCAACTACTGTAAGAATAGAACAGAGTGTATTTCTATGCAAATAAAGAATATTTAGAATTTCTGCAACTTTTGACTTTTCATTCTACGAACCCACAAAGTCACAATTGGTGTCAGGAGTGAGACATTACGAAGATGGAGGCTGCATTGGCACAGATTCTAGCCGAGTTGAAAAAAATGAAGACGGCTGATGACAACCTCACCGTCAAAATGGAAGAAATGAAGGCGGCTAACGATAACATCACCGAGAAAATGGAAGAGAAGTTGGAGACAGCAAATAACAACTGGGCCGCAACAGTATTTACAATTGAAAAGACTAAAAATTTTGATAGTATAGCCGACAAAGGCCAGTAGAATATTATAATTAAAAAAAAACTGTAGCACTAAAATATTTTAAAATTGAATGCATGTAATGTTGCCCCAAGGCAAAACTGCCAAATAAAGGGTTATGTCATGAGTCACTTTTATTAATACCATCCAATCTTTTCTCAAGATATTCTCCCTTCCTTGCCCCTCAAAGCATCGAGATATTTGAAAAGCTATACTTGCAAGCACATACACAGATTGACACGAGGTAGAACTAGAGAGTGCCATATAACTCTCAAATTTGACACTAGCAGTCTGCCTTTCTCCCCACCATTCCCCTTTGTGTCTTCAATGGCATCCAATCGGTCCAGAATCTTCTCACCAGGTCTCATCTTCATCTCGCTGTAAACATTCCATCAATATTATTATTGGATTCACAAATAATGTGACTTTAAAGTCATGACTTACTAATCATAAGAGATTTTGCAAGGTATGGCAAGGTATTTATTTTTCTGTTATATGCACTGAATTTATCACATTCACTTGAATTTGTCTCATTCATAAAGAAAATTATTCTTAATTGTATTTTATATTTACTGGTTACACGAACTATAACGCAGCACTTCTTGGCAACATTTGTCTCATCCACATGCATGAAACCTCGGTAGTGTAGATTGTAGCGTGTCTGCCTCACATTCATCCCACTTTGCGGTCGCCTGGTGAAACCCAAGCTGTCTAACCACTGAGCCATGGCGCGTCCACAAATTTGTTTGATAAACATTTAACATAACATGAATTCACATTTTACGGTTATCCACTTACTGTAGAATTACATGAGGCTACGAATTCATACTTAATAATAGTACCAGTTATCGCCTTCTTCAAACATATGTAGCCTATAGGAACATGAAGCCAACTATACAGTTTCATCAACATGTCAGTTATGAGACACTATTGTCACAAGTGACTGTATTAATTAATACTAATAATACTCCTCCAGCTCTGGTATAACTGAGTGTAAAGTGAGAATCTCATTTTCTTTTGTGTGCAGGTCTCCAACCTGACAGGAACCTGACAGGGCGTGAAGCCCTGACTGTGAAAGGTATGGGTCCGCGCGTGACCATTTTTGTAGTTAATTAGTTTAGTAAATATTCTTATTAAGTGAATTATGTTAATTAGGTTCACCTATACCTTTTGTAGAAATGAAACCTAATAGAAAATCCAAACCTCTCACCAAGCATGCATTCCCTACCAATTGAACTACTCTCCCCCGTGTACGATTTGGCCATGTGTTCCTTAGCTTTCACAATCCAGGGTTAGTTCGTCACAATATCATTTATGTTTCATTGTTACCAGACAGCAGTTTGTCTGGCTGCCAGTCAGCTACCAGGGTCAGTGCGTGGCTACCCAAGCCTGGTGGGGTTAACGACCCTTTGTCTGCAGAACAATGGTCTATGCAGAATTCTGCTATCTCTCTGCTCCCAACAAAGCACCGAGAAGGTTCCTTTTCTAAAATGTAACCTTCCTATCCAGGCCAACCAACCCAGCAGGATGGCTCAGGTGGTTTCATCTGTAGCCCGCATTTCGGAGGTCCGGGTTTGATTCCCGTGGTCAACTTAACTGACTCATGGGTTTATTCGGAGGGTTTCTCAGGTTGCTAGGAGAATGCTTGGTGGGTTAATTACATCTCCCAAATTTCCTGTCCCTCCATTTCATCTCCATTATCATTTCATATCAACTCACAACATGGATTTAGGAAACATTATTCAACAATTTTGGTAATTATTGAATGTACAAATAATATAACAAAGCACTTGGAAAACAAAGAAAAAACTGCAACATTATTCTTTGACCTCTCTAAAGCGTTCGACTGTGTGGATCACAGTATACTACTAAATAAATTAGAAGTATATGGAATTAGGGGTTTAGCTAAAAATCTAGTTTGTACCTTATGGCGGAAAACAAGCAACACAAATATACTATAAACAAGGAAAGTAAACAATAAAAAATACATCCAGTTTTTAAACTGTTAATTATGGTGTTCCAAAGGGTTCTGTGATGGGTCCTCTCTTATTTATACTGTATGTGAACGACATACCTAACAGTGGACAGATTAAAGCAATATCATATGCAGATGACACAACAACTGTATGCTGGGGCACCTCGATTCTAGAATTACATAACGCAATGACACAAACTATTGAATCACTCTTTAATTATTTTTGGGAGAATAATTTGGAATTTAACATGTCTAAAACAAAGTTAATACAGTTTAATTTGAGGAATTTAAATAATGTACAGGACTCTATAATATTATCAGATTACAACATACATGTTACAAATATCCATAAATTTCTAGGCATTATAACTGATCAAAAACTTACATGGTCGGAACATATTCAGTACATGTGTGGGAAAATCAGTAAGTCATTGTACTTGCTAAGGCACTTTTCTATTCTACTGGAAGAAAAAGAATTAAAAATTATCTACTATAGTGTCGTATTTCCTCAACTAGTATATGGAATTGAAATTTGGGGGTGTAGTGCAAAATCAAATATGGAAAGATTACTAAGATTACAAAAGAAAGCAGTTAGAATAATGTATCATCTAAACTACAGGGATTCTCATAGGCAGTACTTCAGGGAAATACAAACTTTTGCAATATTTTCATTATATGTATATAGGGTAATAATTTATGGATTGGGAAAGGATAACTTGAGAAATAGGGATATGAATAATTATAATACACGACACAACAATGTTTTTTTTAGACAGGGTTTTCGTATAAATAGTAGTATGAAAGATCCAAACGTAATAGCACTAATTTTATACAATAAACTGCCAAATTCTGTAAAGCAAGCCATGTCAGAAAATACGTTTAAAAAGGAGCTTAAGATTTACTTCATAAATAAGGCACTGTACACGATTGATGAATTGTAATTCTATTGGCATATGTATTGCAAGTTTTATATATATATAAACATTGTAATTGTAATTGACAATGTCAGAAACTGCATTGCAGTCTATAACAACAATAACAATAATAATAACAATAATAATATTAACAATAATAATAACAATAATAATAACAATAATAATAACAATAATAACAATAATAATAATGATAATCATAACGATAATAATAATGATAATAATAATGATAATAACGATAATAATAATAATGATAATAATCATAATAATAATGATGATGATGATAAATAATAAATAATCATAATAATAATGATGATGATGATAAATAATAATAATAATAATAATAATAATAATAATAATAATAATAATAATAATAATAATAATAATAATAATAATAATAATAATAATAATAATAATAATAATAATAATAATAATAATAATAATAATAATAATAATAATAATAATAATAATAATAATAATAATAATAATAATAATAATAATAATAATAATAATAATAATAATAATAATAATAATAATAATAATAATAATAATAATAATAATAATAATAATAATAATAATAATAATAATAATAATAATAATAATAATAATAATAATAATAATAATAATAATAATAATAATAATAATAATAATAATAATAATAATAATAACAATAATAATAATAATAACAATAATAACAATAATAACATTAATGATAATGATAATGATAATAATAATAATAATAATAATAATAATAATAATAATAATAATAATAATAATAATAATAATAATAATAATAATAATAATAAGAATAATAATAATAATAATAATAATAATAATAATAATAATAATAATAATAATAATAATAATAATAGTAATAAATAATAATAATATATAAATAATAATAATAAATAATAACAATAACAACAATAATAATAATAACAACAATGATGACAATCATCATCATCATCATCATCTAGATAGATATATCTCTCATCTCCGGGAGTCTCGGCGGTGCATGGGGGGATGATATGCTATGAGGTAAACTACTTCCTCCTCCGGTAGGTTAGTTGCTGGTCTCCGCTCCTCTGCTGGGACCATTTTGGGACTGCCAGCCAGGGACCTTTGGGGCTCGGATCGCCTGCATGGGACCATTAGGGCTCGGCTGCTGGGCTAGTTGCCGTCCCACTGTGGGGGAGCGAGTTCGTTGTCCTGGCCTGTTGGGGGAAATCTCTATCCAAGTAAACTGTAGGGACCTGCCCTGTGTATTGTCGTGGCTCCTTGGATCGGCCGCCCTCTGTCTCCTTCGCTTCATTCTTCCTCCCGGGGGTGCCCCCACTTGGGGCATAGGAACAATGGGCCCAGCATGGTGGCCTACGTACCGAATCCCCTCCATAATGAAATCACAATCCCAATCCCAGGCCAACCAACTCCGGGCTGAAAGTGAACAGTTTTTTTTGTAGACTGTTGAGAGTGAAGAGTTCAGTTGAGTGTAATGGACAGTGCTGAGTACAGTTCAGTGTAATTTGATTAAATGAATCAGTTACATGACTTGACAATACAGTTGAGTTTTACTGTGAATGCATGCTGCAGTGTCGAAGGTGTAATTGTTTGTGCTTTTTTTTTTTTTTTTTTTTTTTTTGTAATTTTACGTCCTCCGTTAAGTCATGCCAGACAGTGAGTAAAATGGGTAAAATGATGCTCAAATGTGTCCAGGGTCCATGGAGCTTAAGCTATCCAACATTCGTCTTTAAGGATCTGGGAAAACCCTGGAAAAAACCTTATCCAGGTAACTCACCCTGACCCGAGATTCAAACTCGGTACCTCTTAAATGTGAGGCAGACATGCTACCATCTAGGCTACCGAGTGGGCGTTTGTGCTATGCTAAGAGCTTAAGTGACGCATGTATTTTGCAGTAATTGGCATTTTCATTTGTTATGTTGATGTCAGAAGTGTGATCAGATGCCACAATGGAAAAAATACTTCAATCCAAAATGACCAGAATTGAGAAAATGGAATGGAAATCAAAATTCAGAATGAATATTATTTATTAAAAACTCATTTTGCTTACTAATGATGCTGTCAACTTTCAGATTATATCAGCGCCACAATGTGATGACATTTTGTCCTGCTGGCACATGGCTGTCACATTTAAATATGCTTACAAACCATTAATCTGGGCAGGGTTTGAACCCACTAAATTGGAAGTAGTAGCCCAGCACCGAATATGACAAACTGGAATTCTGGATTGAGAAGATGGAGACAAAAATGGAATCAAGAATGATAAGATGCAGGCAGAAATGTCCAAGGTAACGACACACTATCAAACAAAATTTACAAACAACTGGCCGACATGAGGAAAGACATGGAAGAGCTGGAGAAAAGATGAAAGACTCTGGTCAACATGTTATCGCTCTTGAAGACCTTGGGAACAATTTAACAACCTGGAAGGCATAATCATAGTGTAGGCCTGAGGAGAGTGCAACTAGTGCTGAAGGTAACAGCTGTGCCAACCTTGGAGATCTGTATTTGTTACAATGGAGGTGAGAATCAACCTAAGGACATGTATGAAAATCTTCTGGTTGTGTGTGTTAGGGGATGTAACCAGCAGGACATCATGGACCTAGCCAATGAGCATCAAGTGGTGTATATTGGGGATGTGACCAGCCGGGACTTCTAGATTTCCAGCAACGTGGTATGATCGCCCTATCCGAACCAATGGACGCTGCCCTAAGCTTCAGCAACTATAACAAGTACCATACCGTGTGGTAAAGAGATTGACGATGCAATCTACTACATCGAATTGCTGTCCTGGGTGAAGATTATATTGGTTCACTTGGATCATATGACCCAAGGTGCTAGTCAGGATGCTTAAGGAGGTGGTATCACTGCAGCGCTAGTCTGCCTTCACGTAGGCTGTTCCGTTAGAAACAATAGCAATTTTGAGACTGTTTTGTTTCAGCTGCTCCAAGGATTCTTTTCCAGAACATTTCCTTCCTAACCCAATTTTGAGACTGTTTTGTTTCAGCTGCTCCAAGGATTCTTTTCCAGAACATTTCCTTCCTAACCGGGACCTACATATTTATATAAGAAGCTGAATAATGTCCAGCAGTTCAGTTTGTCATTCAGTCAGAGTTGAGTTGAGATGCGTCGGAATTGACAATGCAGTTGAGCTGAAAATCAACAGCTTTTCTGTAGACAAATTGACTGAGCTTTTTATTATGTATTTATTTAACATCCTCCAACGAAATTCATATCGGACGATGAATGAAATGGATGAAATTATGCTCAAATGAGCCCATGGTCCATAAGGCTTAGAGTTACCAGATGTTCATCTTTCAGGATAACGGAAAACCCAGAAAAAACCCTTATCAAGA
This sequence comes from Mantis religiosa, assembly GCA_030765055.1. Taxonomy (NCBI): domain Eukaryota; kingdom Metazoa; phylum Arthropoda; class Insecta; order Mantodea; family Mantidae; genus Mantis; species Mantis religiosa. The sequence goes on from CM060950.1 coordinate 131,995,281, forward strand.
CAATTCATCCTGACCGAGTTCTCTTGAATGTGAAGCAGACACGCAAACCCCACACCACAGAAGTGATCTGGCAGTGAGATTTCAATTGTGATTCGATAGTTCTGTTCTGTTGTATTCCCTGGTGTTACGCGGAATTGAACCCTTCTGCGGCAACGTTACCTAAACTTTTTCTACGTGCAATACTTACCTCAAAGGAACATCGAATCTAATTTCTCTATCTTGCCACAAATTATCAGCCATCGTATTTTGTACACTATCAACACAATAGTTATTAATATTGCTTTTTCCCAGAGCTATAAGTGCCATAAATTATTACGACAGCACAGCAGAATGCATTGTAATAAAAAAGGTACAACTAAAAGGAAAGAGATTCTTAAATCACGTTAAGTAGTTCATTGACGAAGTCATTCGCAATATTCACATCACAAAATATATTTACATTTCCATTATAGTACACCACCCTGTGTGCAACTTGTTTTGTTTACAAACTTAGGAATTTCCATAGAATAACAAGACAATGTTCCACCAGGCAATCACAGAGACTAAATAAAAGCGAAGCGAATGCCAAACAAACTCTAAACCACAGATCAAAACGAAGGCTATTTCAAAATATACTGATATCCAACAGTGTATATAGGTTAAATTATAGAAACAAAGAAGACCATCAGTTGAGGAGACATATATGCTCATAAATTTTGATAAAATGTTTAAGCACGGGAATTATTCTTTTTAAATCAATGAATACAATATGACAATATGAACGTAAACGTTACATAAACTTTTTCAATCATCATCATCATCATCATCATCATCATCATCATCATCATCATCATCATCATCATCATCATCATCATCATCATCACCATCATCAATCATCATCATCATCTTCTTCTTCATCATCATCATCATCTTCATCTTCATCATCAACATTATCATCATAAGTTAAAAATGAGCGAACTTAATAAATTATTTATTTCGTCTTTGTATACCATTTTTCATTTAACAGCAATTTCACTATGTTGGCCATAGTAACTGAGTGGTTTAGAGCAACGGACGGAGACCGGGAGATTCGAGATTCAAATCCCGGCTATGGCATTGAATTTTCCAGTCTGGCTTTACTCATCGAAACCTTGGCCTACACACGGCTAGTGGGGAAGAAATGATTATTTCCAATTTCAGAAGAACCATTAAAACTATTACGCTATTCGAAAAAAGCTTTAGTATTTCATTTGCCATGCAAATATCCTAAACAAATATTTAAACCAAAATCATTAGAACCACTTTTATGAACGTCAAAATAGCTATTCTTCCCCCCTCCCATTTACAGTCAGCTTGTGATTTTGAAGGACTTTCTTGAAAATTAATGTGACACATTTTTGGACGATGCTGAGCAGATACCCAAGTTGGGTGTTTTAATTAATTTTCCTTGTGGTCACAATTTCTCTTAAACAGTTTTTGTTAACTTTGGGCCCCAAAAACGTCTATTTCCAGTGAAATGTTATATACAATTTTTGGCTATAATGCCATACTTACTGCAGTAGTAGAGAGAAAAGAAAGTTAATAGCGGCCAATTTTTGAAGTGTTCGAAAATTTTCGATAATAATATACACATGACATGTACTGTGTAATTTAAACAAATATGGTTTTCTTGTGTTATAAGACTTTATTTACATATATTTTATAGTTTGCCTTTAGTTGCACAAATGACATACCAAATTAAGAGAACTTCATTTCAAATACCCCTTTATTTTTTAATATTCTTTGCTACATAGAACTAGTAAACCACATACAAAGTGAATTTCTGTGAGTATTTTTCGTACGAACATGAACTCGCCGACTTCCCACACACATATTAAGACCCAAACAACCAGGACTTGCATAGAACTCTGTACTTACACTTAAGATACTCATATGCACCACCATCATATGCCTTTGTGATGTACGCATTATGAGATAACATGTCAGAACATATATGTACAGCACCATCCTACGTCATTACTTGTAATCTAGAACTTGCATACACAAGATAGGCAGTAACTAGCTTAGCCCTTTGGCTTGCCTCAACACCGTGAAATTGCAAGGGGAAAATATTAAACAAATTTGAGACTTCCATAAAAGTCTTTGGAGAGTAGGTTTTACAAAAACTTCATTGCGGAAACAAAAAATTCAATAATTTTATAGAACGTTTTAAATGACGTAAAGCGAGGGACAGATGGAAAGAAAGAAAGAAAGAAAGAAAAAAAAAAGAAAGAAAAAAAGGAAGAAAGGAAGAAGGAAGGAAGTAAAGAAGGAAAGAAGGAAAGAAGGAAGGAAAGAAAGAAGGAAAGAAAGAAAGAAAGAAAGAAGAAAGAAGAAAGAAAGAAAAGAAAGAAAGAAAGAAGAAAGAAAGAAAGAAAGAAAGAAAGAAAGAAAGAAAGAAAGAAAGAAAGAAGAAAGAAAGAAAGAAAGAAAGAAAGAAAGAAAGAAAGAAGAAAGAAAGAAAGAAAGAAAGAAAGAAAGAAAGAAAGAAAGAAAGAAAGAAAGAAGAAAGAAAGAAAGAAAGAAAGAAAGAAAGAAAGAAAGAAAGAAAGAAAGAAAGAAGAAAGAAAGAAAGAAAGAAAGAAAGAAAGAAAGAAAGAAGAAAGAAAGAAAGAAAGAAAGAAAGAAAGAAAGAAAGAAAGAAAGAAAGAAAGAAAGAAAGAAAGAAAGAAAGAAAGAAAGAAAGAAAGAAAGAAAGAAAGAAAGAAAGAAAAAGAAAGAAAGAAAGAAAGAAAGAAAGAAAGAAAGAAAGAAAGAAAGAAAGAAAGAAAGAAAGAAAGAAAGAAAGAAAGAAAGAAAGAAAGAAGAAAGAAAGAAAGAAAGAAAGAAAGAAAGAAAGAAAGAAAGAAAGAAAGAAAGAAAGAAAGAAAGAAAGAAAGAAAGAAAGAAAGAAAGAAAGAAAGAAAGAAAGAAAGAAAGAAAGAAAGAAAGAAAGAAAGAAAGAAAGAAAGAAAGAAAGAAAGAAAGAAAGAAAGAAAGAAAGAAAAGGGAAGGAAAGAAAGAGAGAGGGAGAAAATTTAAAAAACAAGGGTATACAAGTTTACTTTTATCACAAAATCGCCAACACTACATCTCCTTGCTGTACGCTTCTCGTTCAACTAAGTAAAGCAGGTGGTAGCGTGTCTGCCTGACGTTCAAGAGGTTCGAATCTCGGTCAGGGTGAGTTATCAAGATAAGTTTTTTACGGGTGTTTATTTTATCATTCATTATCCGACATGGCTTATCGCTGGAGGTTTTGTCTTATTCTGAAAGATGAATGTCTGGTAACTCAACGTACCCTGTACTCACTTGCAAATTACGTCATTCATCTTCCAATAAGACAACGTTAGAGGTTTTATCTTATTCTGAAAGATGAATGGTAGCCCTATACTCTTTGGAACATGTTTCATGCATCGTCTGATAAGACTTAATATTGGAGGACGTAAAAAGGGTCCTGTTCTCTCTTTGAGCTTCCCTATAGTTGTGTATAGTCAGATCATTGATTAGATTAGATTGATTTGCGTTCAGTAGGTTCACTTGTAGCCGGAAAAGGCTGTGAACATTGGACATGTCTTGTTCTTCACTTCACTAGGCTTGACACGAATGGCTGAGTGGTGTCATTTTATTGTGTAATGATTCGAGGTAAAAGATTCAACCACTTTTATGGCCCTAGGGCTATACACTCTTGATTCGCCATATTCGTAAAGTTTTCTTATTAAACATTCAACAGCTAAGCCTTCACATTGGCATAAATGCAATGGTTGATGTAGTACTTTGTCATTCGATTTTTAAAGTGCTTGTTATAAAATTGCTTTCCGTTATCACTCTATACATTCTTGTGCGGTCTTGTATAACATATTTCACACCTCTTATAGCTCGAATTCCTGTCTTGTCTTTTAAGGTTTTTGTATGCCATTTTAGAATAGAACTTGATTGCAATGAAGATGTGTAAGAAATTCCTTGTGACTCTTGGATGTGGCATCCTCTCGACAAAGTTAACCTTCACGACGTCATGCATACCTTTGCTGATAATCTTACGACGTAAGAAGTTTCTTCAGACAGCGCATGAAGCTCACTGGTATAACTCTGGCTGATTTTACTTCTTGAACAAACTCTGCAAAGTTTTTAAATATGGTTGTTTTCAGCGTCTCTGGGTGCGAATAGCTAGTCTCACTCAATTTGCCAAATCATTGGGATTGCTCAAGTCTTGTTTCGTGTTAGAATAGTTCTCTTCAATCAAGCCTAGACCCTTATGTTTCTTCACTGAAATTATGCATAATACTTTTAGAAATTGTCCGATCTCTGTTATCCATGGTTTCAAAGAAGAAGATGTGGTGATTTAAAGATTTCATCCTATGTGTCAAGATTCTCTTCTCATATATTTCAGGCATCTTCTTGAAAATGCGTTCAATCTCCGTCTATTCTCTACAGCAGCGGTCACCAGGTGGATCGATTTTACGCTAGAGCAAATGACGTAGCACTGTGCACTGCCACGAGTACCGTGCGACTTCAGTTTGAGACAAGACGTGGAACTGGACAGCAATGTTGTCTCGTCTCTTGCGGTTTGTTTTCGTAAATACAATGTCGGTTGGAGAACGTAATGTGACACGTAGGACATCTACTTCTACATTTATGCCTTCATGGGAAGAGTGTTTCTTTTTTATAGAATGTGATAGTGTGACTTTGTGGGTTCGTGAAATAATAAAACGAGGTTACGAAACACAAAAACTACACTTTATTTCCCTAGCAAATACATTCGTCGCCATTACAGTTTGCTAGCTAACCTTAAACTGTTTCTTTTTCTCTCTAAAAACTACTCTCATCTGTCTCTCACTTCCGGTAACGATCGGCCATCATTTTTCATCGGCTTCGCGAGCCTACCACCAGGGTGACACTGCTCCCTCCTCAAGGCTGGTCGTCCCGAACAGCGCCTTCATAGCGGGCCAGGTGATCCAGGTGTACCACCAACATCTTTCCTCGCGATGTTCCGAGGTGAAGTCGTACTCCTGCTGCCTCTGAACCCCACCTGCTGTTTGGCCTTCCGGTCGCGCCGTCACTATCACTTCGCTCCTCGCGGGGACAACCACGTCTTCGCTCAAGACGATCCTGCCAATTCCAAGGCGCTCTTCTGGTTGACGGAGTATAACCTCTTCTCCGTTGAGCCTCAGGACCTTCCTGCCGACGTCGACCGTCGCCTCGTGGCTCCTGAAGGCATCCAGTCCCAGAATCACCTCCTCAGCCACCTTCGCGACGAACCCCCACAGACGCACGGCACTCCGTCCCAAGGTCAGCTCCAGCAGGGCCTCCTTCTCCACAGGCATGGTGTCGCCCGATGCCGTCACAAGCTCGTATGGTCGGCTCGGCTTCCTCGTCGGCAAACCCTTCGCCACGTCAGGTCTGATGATGGTCACGGCCGCCCATGTGTCCACCAACACGCGGCACGGCTTAACTCTTACCCAACCGTCCGCGATGAGGTTGTCATCCATCCACCGGCTGACGGCCTGGATTGTCACTCGAGGGGATGGTGGTAATGGCGCCGACGTACCCCTCTCCACGCCGGGCCTTACTCGTTCTTCCCGCTGCCCTTCCTGGTGTGGGCAGTCTCTCTTCAGGTGCCCGGGTTGTCCACACCCCCAACACAGGCCACTAGGTGTTCGCCGGCGTCCCTCAGCTGGTCTTCTGTCTCCAGCGTAGCGCACACTCCTCGTTCTCGACGACGGGATAGCTGTTACCTTGGTCGCCTCCATCCTTAATGCCGCTGTCAGCGCCTCGTGGATGTTTTTATAATCGCCGAGCATTAGGCGCTGACGAATCTCCGTGTCCCGTACCCCGTCGACAAAATTGTAGGCGGCTTCCCGGGATACGAACTCAGTGGCAGGTCAACCAAGCCCTTGCTAGCCAGCTGCTCGATCGCTATGGCGAACTCCTGCAGCGTCTCCCCCGGCTGCTGCGACCTTGCCTTTAGCTGGCTGCGGTATGCTGCGGCTAAGCGGTGGTTCCCGAAGCGATTCTCCAGGGCCTCCCAGATGTCCTTGGGCGCCACCGTCGTCTGCACCGCGTTTAGGATTTCCGCGGCCCGTCCCTGGAGGCTGGCTATTAACTGTGTGGCCTCCTCCTCCGGTGACCATCTGTTGTGCTTGGCCACTGTGTCGAACTGGCGGCGGAAGACCTCGAATGTTGACGCGCCGTCATATTTCGGAGGTTTGACGCGCGCCGATGTTGTGTCGCGTCCCGGTGCGTCAGCCTTCAAATCCTTCAGTCTCCTGCCGACGACGTCCTCCACCATGGCGTTCAGGGACTTGACGCTGCTGTCGGTCTTTCCCTCCAGGTTGTTTACGCGGTTCGCGAGGTCTTCGACGTCTTCAACCATGGCGTTCAGGGACTTGGCGTTATTGTCGGCCTTTTCCTCTAGGTCATTGAAGCGGTTCGCAGGTCCTCGACGCGCTCGTCCACTTGGCCCATCCGCTTGCCCAGCTCCGTCACGTCATCCCTCACGCCGGCCAACTGTTCCTCAAATTTGGCGGCGAGGACCTCGTTCGCCTCCTTCATTTCCGTGGCCAGACTGTCGTTCGCTGCCTTCATTTCTGTGGTCAATTCGGTCTTTATTTCTTTCAACTCTGCGGCCAGGTTGTTATTTGCTGCTTCTGTTTTTGTTGTTAACTCGTTCATCTTCGCGGCCAAGTTGATATTTGCCGCTTCCGACTTCGCTGTTAATTCGTTCATCTTGTGCAAAGGCATTTCCAATACCGATTCCATGGCCATAATGTTCGGTGATGTTGTTATCCCGCTTCCTGACACCAGTTGTGACTTTGTGGGTTCGTGAAATAATAAAACGAGGTTACGAAACACAAAAACTACACTTTATTTCCCTAGCAAATACATTCGTCGCCATTACAGTTGCTAGCTAACCTTAAACTGTTTCTTTTTCTCTCTAACAACTACTCTCATCTGTCTCTCACTTCCGGTAACGATCGGCCATCATTTTTCATCGGCTTCGCGAGCCTACCACCAGGGTAGGCATTCAAAATGAAACGATCCTTATGGGAAAGGCAGTTAACCTCAAAGAACTTGGTACATTTCCCAAAGCTCTCGACAGTTCGTAGCAGTTTGTTCAGGTCATACACTTGCAAGAATATGTTTAAATATTAAGAGTTGAACCAAGAATTTCAGAAAAGGTTTCAAGACGTGGTGCTTGTTTGTTTGTAATTTATGTCCTCCAATGTTAAGTCATATCGGACGATCAATGGAATGGGTGAAATGATGCTCAAATGAGCCCAGGGTCCATGGAGCTTAGAGTTACCCGACATTCATCTTTCAGGATAAGGGAAAACCCCGGAAAAACCTTATCCAGATAACCGACCCTGACCGAGATTCGAACTTGGGATTTCTTGAACGTGAGGCTGACATGCTACCACCACGCTATCAAGGCGGGCAAGACGTGGTGCAGTTATAGCCAATTTTCCAAATATTTGCTGAGCCTTACTCTACAGATGTTGATAATGTTCCATCTGAATTGGAACTTGAACTTATCGATTTGCAATGCAATCGTCAAATGAAAAATAAATTCCAGAATAGAATTAGTTTGAAAGATTTCTATTCACATTTTCCAAGAAATACATTTCCTCGACTACATAGAAATGCTGCTCGTTTTCTGAGTATGTTCGGATCGCTAATGAAATTTAAAAAGAACCGCTGCACAATTCAATTGTCAGATCAGAACTTAAAATGTTAACTTAGACTAGCTGTTGCACAAACATTAATACATAATTTTGAAAAACTAGTGTGTCAAAAGAGTCAACAAAAATCTAGAAAACTAGGTTCCACTTATGAGTTGTGCTTATTGCTGTTCTTCGAGCTGTTATTTAATACTGCTGTATTGTAAGTAGATTGTCGATTATTTTCATTTTGTTTAAACTATCAATTTATTGTTCATTTGTTTTTTGTTTTTATTAAAGTAAAGGTACATAGTTGAATAAAAATGATAAAAATAATTAAAACAATTATATCCTTCATATTACAATTCGATTATTATTGTTGCACAGTCAATTGTGCATTTAAATTGCAAGATCGGCATTCCGTCACTGCTCTGAATGCTACGGAGTACACGGTAGACTATTCCGACGTGCAACGGGTAAACTTGCATGGCCTACTGTGCACACTGTGGTGGCCATTGCTCTACACTTCATCATTACTCTGACTGATTGTTTATAAAGTCAGTTGGCTTATTTCACATCACGTAACCTTCATCCTCGTACTTTACTGAATATGATTAAAATATTTCGTCATTATTTCGGACTTTTTACTGGAAGTTTGAGATTCTCTAGTTTTTGTCCTCTTTAGCCTGGACGTATATTTACCCTTTTGCTTTAAATACTAGTAATCTTGTTCTGTATTTCCAAGATCTTTAAGTGATTCTGTTACTGACTAAACAGCTTCACTCTCTGGGATTCAAACTGTTATCCTTTTAGTGCGCTCAACATCCCTTCAGTCACACAATACATCCATATCCGTTCCCGAAACTTTTATAAAAGTCTCCCATTTAATTTCAATTCCCTCATTTGTGGTTTAGATGAATATGACCTCGACCTGGGTGAGAAGTACATCCACCTGAGAATAGTTCAAGGATAATAACTATCATTCCTCTAACCTCACCCGAACATCCAATTCATCCTCAACATAATCACCCGAAAATCTGATACTTTCTCCAAACATAAACTCTGCTATCATTACTCCTCTGAAATACAAAACCTCACCACCAGTAGAGCGCCTATACCTGATCTGGTAAAAGAGGAGACATACCTCAGGTCTTCTAATGTCCATCCGCTGCTGCTACAATTTTTCCTGTGTAACCTGGCTTACATATTATTTGAATTTTATGCTTTCACTATCTTGAATTGGATTGGATTACGCTACCGAGGGGATTCAGCACCGAATTCGGAGGTGAGAGGAGACAGAGGGCGGCCGGTCTAAGAAGTCTCCGCAGTGCAGAGGGCAGGGTCCCTACTGTTTATCAATTGGAAACTCCCGCGGCAGGCCAGCACAACTGGCATCCCACTCAGTGTGGTCCTGAAATGGCCCACCAGATTGATCCAGAGACCGTAAACCATCCTACTGAAGGAGGAAGGGTTGAGGAGGAGTTTATCATCTGACCAAACAGCGCCGAAACCACCACCAACACTTTTACCCTGAAAGAGACCACCAGATGGGACATGATGTGAAATGATAATGAAATGGAGGGACAGAAAATTCGGTGGATGTAATTAATCTACTCCACATTCACCTGACGATCGGGGAAAACACCAGAAGAAAACAATCTATGACGTAAGTCAGCCATAGGAATGGAATCCGGAGCCCCAAATGCAGACAGAAGACGAAACCACCTGACCCATTCCGCTTGGTTTACAGAAGGTGTCATCATAAGACACTGCATTGTTCTATATCATATATGCATATATTGATATGGGATCTCTAGCTCAATGCGTAAAGTATGGTCATCTAAGCCACAATTGGCAGGCGGATAAATGTTACGTGATATGTTTTTTTAAATTTCAGAGAATAGACTTCACGATATTGCCATTTATTATGATTCTAGTGTTCATTTTATGGTGAGCGAGTAAGTGTTCCCCAACATTTGGTCTGATATTATAATAATGTGCAATAGTAGACTTCCATTTAGTGTAAATCAATAGTATGAGGGCTGTTCAATAAAGAATGATCACAATTTTTTTTAACAACATACCTTTACTCATCCTCATAATTTTGATGCTCTTTCTCAAAATAGTCTCCCCTGAATGTGATGCACTTGTGCCAACTTTTCCACCAGTCTTCAAAGACATGCTGGAAACCATTTTTGAGAGATCCTTCAAAATCGCCTCCGCAGCCTTCACCACTGCTTCTGATGATGGATAATGCCTCCCACGAAGGCGTTTCTTCAAGTTAGGGAATAGAAAAAAGTCATAATGGGGTTAAATCCGGACTATAGGGAGGTTGAGGGATGCACTTCACATTGATTTTTGCAAGATATTCAGCAACAACCTTGGCATTATGCGGCCGCACATCCAGCCTGCTTCACGGAAATGTGGTCCTTTGCGCCTGATATGGACTTGCAAGTTTTCAGGACATCCCTGTAGTATTGTTCAGTTACTGATGTGTGTGCAGTTACAACATGCTGATAAACCATTCCATGAATATCAAAGAATGAGATGACCATAACTTTCCCAGCAGAAGCAACCACTTTTCCTTTTTTGGGGGTTGGTGATGAAGGAGATTTCCACACTGAGCTTTGCTGTTTGCTCTCAGGATCAAAATAATGTAGCCAAGTTTCATCGCAGTGATTACGTTTGAAAGAAACTCCGGATCTTCCTCTAACATCAACTTTAACTGCATGCAGACCTGGATGTGAATGTCCTTTTGTTCGGGAATCAACAGTCTTGGAACCCATCACGCACAAACACATCTCATGTGTAATGTTTCTGTCACCAATGTGTGGGTAGCACCCAATGAAATGTTCAGTATTTCAGAAAGTGATCTTAAGTTGATTCGTTGATCCTCTCTCACAATGGCAGCAGCAGTGTTGGTGTTTTCTTCTGTAAGAGCAGTAACTGGAGCACTGGGTCCACCTTCCTTTGAAGTTGTCTCCCCTCTTTAAACATTTTAAACCATCTTCAAGCTGTGTTGTAGGGAAGAACAGACTTTCCATAGGCCTCCTGTAACATTGTATAGGTCTCAACTCAAGATTTGTTGGGACGAAAGCAGAATTTCAAAGCCACATATTGTTCCTCACGTGCTACCTCCATTGCAGCAGTAGGCGATACTGAACATGTCTGAACTTGCCTGGTTCTCACAGGCAGGAACCAGGAGTACCAACAATGAAACTACTATGGCGTGTTTGTTTCACATTAAACTAACTATATAATAAGATTGAATTTTGGTGCAAAAAATTATGACCCTAAAAACGTTATGATCATTCTTTATTGAACAGCCCTCGTTTTTATGATCTGTTGAAAGTGCAGGCTGGATGCAACAGTGTTCGTAGTTGAATGACAGTTGATCCTCTCGGCAATGTTATCTGAGCTCTTAGTTTATCCACTACCTTGGCAACGTGTGCAATCACCAATTTTACACAATCAGTATCGCCATTCGTATCTTGTACTTGTCTCTGAGTGCTATTTGAAATGTCTTCCAGCTTTTGAATTGCCTGCTCTAGATTTGAGATTTGTCTTATGTTCATTATTGGCATCGGACAAGGCCTTTATATTCGCATCTAAACATTCAGATTCTGACCTGTAATATTATGTGCAGTTTTAAAGCTCTTTTCTCTCTTTCTAGATTTTCATATACTTTGTCATTTAAGCTTTCAACTAAACCATTGAATTGTTCAGTCTGATTGCAGAATTCTTTGATGCATTTGTGATTGATTTTGAATCAGCTTCTTGAATGTAAAATGAGGTTCATCTCCACTTCATGTAAGCAACCTCCTGCATTCAAATTTCAGTAGAAGCCGTAAACCTATCAACATAGCGCGATTAGTGCAAATGTCTTCCTTAGGGTCATGAAAAATGCACAGTCTCGTGAATTGGTAGTTTCCTTTCCTATATTTTTTTATGAATAACTGAGGAAGTACTCTTTTAATTGGCCAGTGATACGAACTACATAGTGTAGATCTCGCCCGCCTCGGTAGCGTAGATGGCAGCATATCTGCCTCACGTTCAACAGGTCCCGAGTTCGAATCTCGGTCAGGGTGAGTTACCTAGATAAGGTTTTTTCCGGGGTTTTCCCTTATCCTGTAAGATGAATGTTGGGTAACTCTAAGCTACATGGACCCTGGACTCATTTGAGCATCATTTCACCCAATTCATTCACCGTCCGATATAACTTAACGTTGGGGCCGACGTAAATTAAAAAAAAAATGGTGTAGATCTCTTGCACCACTAAAGGTTAGGTTTTTTTTATATATAATAAGATGGTGCTCAATGACTGCTCAAATATTTCACTTGTATTAAGATGTAGCCCTCTCTACCTAATTCCCTAAGTGACTCATGAGTTACCGAGCTGGATGGTTCAGGCAGTTTCGTTTGTTGCCCACATTCGGGAAGCCAAATTAAACTTTAACAGAGTTTTTCTCATACAGAAAAGAGCTATCAGATACCTGGCAAAAATAACATGTATGAGTTCATGCAGGCCCTATTCTCAAGAATTAAACATACCTACTCTTAATATAATTTTGAGTCAAACTAATACTCAATGCTCCACTTATTGCTAGTATTTACCTAGAATGCGTTTCGTTAAGATCTTCCTAACATCATCAGCTGCTTTTTGTATCATAGTCCTTATACTTGGAATACTCACTCTTCCCTACATATTTATTTTGTGAACAATAATTTTTGTATATAACAGGAATATAACCTCCACAAATTGTGATGTCCACACATATGAAACAAGGGGAAAGAATAACTATAGCTAAAGGTCATAGGATAAAACGTCATAGGATAAAACTTTTTGAATATTAGCCCCAATACTTTGGTCCAAAACTACTTAACAAGCTTTCGGAAAGCCTAAAAAATACTGCATCAGCTGTTAAGTTTAAATCTAAACTGACTAAACTCTTGTCAAGCAGAGCCTACTATAATATAGATGAATATTTTGATGACAACTTCAATGATTCTGTGTGTGTGTGTGTAAGAGAGAGAATGAATGACAACTTTTTGACAATGTTAAACATGACATACAGTAGCACAAAATTGAATTGAGAAGATATTGACACACTGCTTCCCTCACACTGTTTTTTCAGTCTTTTTTCTGTGAAAAAACAGTGTGAGTAAAGCAATTTGTCAATATCTTCTTGATTCAATTTTGTGCTAAGTTGTGCTTCACTGTCTCTACTCTTGTTTCAATTTTATAACATATAATGTCTGTATTATGTTATAGTGAACAATAAATTGATTTATTAACAAAATAATAAGGGAAGCTTTGTGGTATAAGTTGAGGTGAATCAGAAAAGAGGCAAAGATGTAAATTGAGTTCTATCCTGTTAAATATTTTTATTGATGACATCATGGATTGTCTAAGTTAAGCCAATAAGCATATGCCAGCAATAAAAAGCAGAGAGATCCCAGGCTTATTATATGCAGATGACTTAATGGTGGGGTCAATAACAGAAATTGGTTTAACTCGTGCAATAACTGAGATAGATATTGTAACGTCTGGGGTCTTAAAGGAAATAATGATAATGATAATGATACTGAATCTGATACTGATAATGATAATGATTAATGATAATGATGATGGTGATCATGATAATAATAATAATAATAATAATAATAATAATAATAATAATAATAATAATAATAATAATAATAATAATAATAATAATAATAATAATAATAATAATAATAATAATAATAATAATAATAATAATAATCACAATCACAATCACAATCACAATCACAATCACAATCACAATCACAATCACAATCACAATCACAATCACAATCACAATCACAATCACAATCACAATCACAATCACAATCACAATCACAATCACAATAACAATAACAATAACAATAACAATAACAATAACAATAACAATAACAATAACAATAACAATAACAATAACAATAACAATAACAATAACAATAACAATAACAATAACAATAACAATAACAATAATAATAACAATAATAATAACAATAATAATAATAATAATAATAATAATAATAATAATAATAATAATAATAATAATAATAATAATAATAATAATAATAATAATAATAATAATAATAATAATAATAATAATAATAATAATAATAATAATAATAATAATAATAATAATAATAATAATAATAATAATAATAATAATAATAATAATAATAATAATAATAATAATAATAATAATAATAATAATAATAATAATAATAATAATAATAATAATAATAATAATAATAATAATAATAATAATAATAATAATAATAATAATAATAATAATAATAATAATAATAATAATAATAATAATAATAATAATAATAATAATAATAATAATAATAATAATAATAATAATAATAATAATAATAATAATAATAATAATAATAATAATAATAATAATAATAATAATAATAATAATAATAATAATAATAATAATAATAATAATAATAATAATAATAATAATAATAATAATAATAATAATAATAATAATAATAATAATAATAATAATAATAATAATAATAATAATAATAATAATAATAATAATAATAATAATAATAATGTGACTTTGTGGGTTCGTGAAATGAAAAGTCCAATTGCACCACTGAAAAATGTTCTTTATTTCCACCGACTTACAGTTAAACACTTGCCAATTACACAGAATTAATGCACACAGAATGCACACAATTACGATTCACCAGTTCGTCCGTTACAGTTCCACTTGCCCTCGCGATTACGTAAACTCCTCCGACGCACGTACACCGTCCTCTCGTCCGTACACTAGCACGGCGCTGCTTCGATGCTCACCAAGAACTGACTGTCCTCGCTCATTGCAGCCCTTTTTATAGGAATATCACTGTTTTCTTGAAGTCTCTGGTTTCAGTGAATCACCGCGAAGATTCCAGAGGACAGGGGAAGGGGAAAGAGACGGCCAGCGACAAGTGACACTTCCCTAATCAACCCCTCAGTTAGGGACTGAGATAGATGAGTGGGTGTGGCCCGTATGCCTCTGGTCCCTTCTCAGCTGTCGTTGGTCTGACTTTCCGATAATTGGGTAACACTGCTCCCTCCTCAAAGCTGGTCGTCCCGAACAGCACCATCGTAGCGAGCTAGACGACCCAGGTGTACCACCAACATCTTCCCTCGGGGAACCTTCTGGATGCGGTAGACCACGTCGTTAATCCTCTTCACCACCCGGTACGGTCCTTGCCATGGCTGCTGGAGCTTCGGGCAGCGTCCCTTGGTCCGGGTAGGACGGTACAACCAGACTAGGTCACCTTGCTGGAACCCTTGGCCGTTGGCTTGCCTGTCATATCTGGTCTTCATGCGGTCGCTCGCCTTCTGGATGTTCTGGCGAGCCATCTTGTGCATGACGTGGAGGTGATCCACCAGGTTCTCCACGTACTCGGTCACCGGCTGCTTCGCCTCCGGAGGGCTTCCAAAAGCCAGGTCACAAGGGAGGCGTAACTCTCGGCCAAACATTAAGCTGGCTGGCGTCAATCCAGTGGTGTCGTGTGTAGACGAGCGGTAGGCCAGCAAGATCAGTGGCACCTTGACGCCCCAGTCTGGCTGATGGCTGGCCACGACCTTCCTCAGGTGTTCCTCTAAGGTCTTGATGTATCTTTCGACCATGCCATCCGACTGGGGATGTAAAGGCGTTGTGCGGGTCTTGTTCACCCCAAGCCTTTGTAGTGCCTCCTTCATTAGGTTGGACTCAAAGTTGGTATCCTGGTCACTGTGTAGCTCTAACGGCACAACAAATCGACAGAACACTTGCTCCACGAGGCAGTCTGTGATTGTCTTTGCCTCTTGGTTTGGGATGGCATACACCTCCGGCCACTTGGTGAAGTAGTCCACGACCACCATTAGGTACTTGTTGCCTCGGTCGGAAACTAGGAACGGTCCAGCAATGTCAACGGCGATCCGTTCGAATGGCGCTCCGACGTTGTACTGCTGCATGCGACCCCGGCTCCTAGTCTGGGGGCCACGACTCGCCGCGCACACGTGACACTGACGGCACCATCTCTCAGCATCTGCTCGGAGTCTCAGCCAGTAGTAGCGCTGCCGTAGTTTGTCAATCGTTCGGTTCGCTCCCAGGTGTCCTACCGAAGTACCGGCGTGCACTTCCTCCAAGACTTCCGGGACCTTACTGCGGGGAAGTACCAACTGTTCTCTTTGCGTCTTCCCATCGGGTGATTCCCATATCCGGAACAGCACGCCCTCTCTGGTCTTCAACGAGCCCCATTGGGCCCAGTACGACTTGTAGGTGACGCTCCTCGGTGCGATGTCCTTCCAGTTTGGTCTCGTCCCTGCCTCCACTTCCCTCAAGAGTGGCCCCAAGTCTGCGTCCGGCAGCTGCTGCCTCCTCATGCCTGCGCCATCCCAGCCGTCCGCAGGCACTGCCACTACTCGGACTGCTGCGACACGCTCCTTCTCTTCCACTCTTGTGCACTGGCCGCTCTCTTCTGTACAGGGTTTTCGGGACATGGCGTCTGCGTTACCGTGGCTCTTCCCTCTACGATGTTCCGAGGTGAAGTCGTACTCCTGCAGCCTCTGGAACCAACGTGCTGTCTGGCCTTCCAGGTTCTTAAAGCTCAATAGCCAGGTTAGGTCGTAATGGTCAGTCCTCAGGTGGAATGGCTGACCGTACAGGTACTTGTGGAGGTGCTCCAAGGTCTTTACTACCGCCAATAATTCTCGTCGGGTGACGCAGTAGTTCTTCTCTGCCTTGGATAGCGTCTTGCTGTAGTAGGCTATCACCCGCTCATGGTCGTCCTGGATATGTGATAGGACGCCTCCAATGCAATGGTCGCTGGCGTCAGTGTCCACAATGAAGGCGCCACCTGTTTGTGGAAATTCCAAAATTGGAGCACTGCACAGGGTCTTCTTCAGGTGCTGGAAAGCGTCTTCGGCGTCCTCCGTCCACACATAAGGCCGGTGTTCCTCTGTCAGGCGGGTGAGGGGTTTGGCGATGTTAGAGAACCCCTTTATGAAGCGGCGGTAATAACTGCACAGTCCCAGGAAACTGCGCAACTCTTCCTTATTTTGTGGGTGAGGCCAATCTCTCACAGCCTGTGTCTTCTCCGGGTCTATGGCCACTCCGGGTGCTGAGACTATGTGGCCCAAGTAGTTAACTTCCTTGCGGAAGAGCTGGCACTTCGCGTTCAGCTTCAAGTTGGTCGCCTGCAATCTCTGTAGCACCTTGCTCAGATTCTCGAGATGATCTTCAAAAGTCTTCCCGGCGATGATGATGTCGTCCAGGTATAGCAGGCAGGCGTCGTAAGTCAGTCCTCTCATCACTGACTCCATGAGGCGTTGGAAGGTAGCTGGTGCGTTGCAGAAGCCAAAGGGCATAACCGTGAACTGCCAGAGCCCTTGGCCTGTCGAGAATGCTGTCTTCTCCTTGTCTCTTGGGTCTAGAGCTACCTGCCAGTAGCCCGACTTCAGGTCCAGGGTCGAGAACCACTGTGCACTAGCTAGCGTGTCCAGGGTGTCGTCAATCCGGGGTAAGGGAAAACAGTCCTTCCGGGTGACAGCGTTCAGCTTTCTGTAGTCTACGCAGAAGCGCAGCTCGCCGTTCTTCTTTGTCACCAAGACTACAGGGGAACACCAAGGGCTGTCAGACTCTTCAATCACCCCCCTGGTTCTCATGTCCTCCAGCATGTCTCGTACCACCCCTTGCTTCGCCAGCGGAACGCGTCTATGTGGTTGCCGAATAGGCCGGGCGTACCCGGTGTCGATGCAGTGAAGCACTTTGTCCGTGCGGCCGTAGTCACTGTCGCCTTGGCTCCCCGTAGGAGAAGGGATCCGTCCCTTTCAGCTGCCAAAGTGCGGGCGCTGCGGACCCTTAGCACTCGTGGTACCTCTGACGTTACTAGAGGAACCTCGGGCCGAACAGCCGAGCCCCTCCTTCGGGAGTTGTTCGGATTGGGATGGTCTCGAGGCGGCAGTGTGTTCCCGATACCCGTGGGAGATTGGGTACGTCTTCGGACGGGGTTGAGGGAAGCCATTAAGTTTCCGGGTACTAGCCTGCTTAGCTAGTAGAAGGTGTGCTAGATCACCAGGCGGCCCCATCGAGGTCATATCGGTAGTCTTCACCCCGAGTGTTGACGCGCGTAAGTGGCGTATCCACTTCCGTCCCGTCTTGTGTCCCTAGGACCAGATGGGGGGGCTTGTTAGGAAACTAGGTCTTGCCCTAATGGAAAGCTCCACGGAGGATGCCAAGCGCCCTTTGGGACAGCTCGGATACTCCCTGGTTGTAAGAGGTCCGGGTCTTGTTCCTACGGGAGCAAGGCTAATGGGAGTAGACCCTCTGCACTCAGATGTCGCCTTGGCTGAAGACGCTCCTGGTATCCAGCATCATGTACCTGGTTCTCTGGCCTTCCAGTCGCGCCGTCACCACCACCTCGCTCCTCGCGGGAACAACCACGTCTTCGCTCAAGACAACCCTGCAAATTCCAAGGCGCTCCTCTGGTTGACGGAGTATAACCTCTTCTCCGTTGAGCCGCAGGACCTTCTTGCCGACGTCGACCGTCGCCTCGTGGCTCCTGAGGGCATCCAATCCCAGTATCACCTCCTCAGCCACCTTCGCGACGAACACCCACAGACGTACGGTACTCCTTCCCAAGGTCAGCTTCAGCAGGGCCTCCTTTTCTACAGGCAAGGTATCGCCCGATACCGTGACAAGCTAATATGGTCGGCTTGGCTTCCTTGTCGGCAAACCCTTCGCCACGTCAGGTCTGATGATGGTCACGGCAACCCCGGTGTCCACCAGCACGCGGCACGGCTTCCCTCTTACCCAGCCGTCCGCAATAAGGTTGTCATCCATCCGCCGGCTGACGGCGCGCAGTGTCACTCGAGGAGATGGTGTGGACGGCGCTGACGTGCTCCTCGCCACGCCGGGCCTTACTCGTTCTTCCGGCTGCCCTTCCTGGTGTCGGCAGTCTCTCTGCAGGTGTCCGGGCTGTCCACACCCCCAACACAGGCCACTAGGTGTTCGCCGGCGTCCCTCGGCTGGTCTTCTGTCTCCGGTGTAGCGGACACTCCTCGTTCTCGACGTCGGGATAGCTGTTACTTTGGCCGCCTCCATCCTTAATGCTGCCGTCAGCGCCTCGTGGATGGTTTTATAATCGCCGAGCATTAGGCGCTGACGAATCTCCGTGTCCCGTACCCCGTCAACGAAGGTGTAGGCAGCATCCCAGGACACGAGCTCTGGTGGGAGGTCGACTAGGGCCCTGCTTGCCAGTTGTTCAACTGCCAGGGAAAACTCTTGCAGCGTCTCCCCCGGCTGCTGTGACCTTGCCTTTAGCTGGCTGCGGTACGCTGCGGCTAAGCGGTGGTTTCCGAAACGATTCTCCAGGGCCTCCCAGATGTCCTTGGGCGCCGCCGTTGTCTGCACCGCGTTTAGTACTTCCGCGGCCCGTCCCTGGAGGTTGGCTATTAACTGTGTGGCCTCCTCCTCTGGCGACCATTTGTTGTGCTTGGCCACTGCGTCGAACTGGCGGCAGAAGACTTCAAACGTTGACGCGCCGTCATACTTGGGAGGTTTGACGCGCGCAGATGTTGTGTCGCGTCCCGGCCCGTCGGCCTTCAAATCCTTCACCTTCCTGCCGACGACGTCCTCCACCATGGCGTTCAGGGACTTGACGCTGCTGTCGGCCTTTCCCTCCAGGTTGTTTACGCGGTTCGCAAGGTTTTCGACGTCTTCCACCACGGCGTTCAGAGTCTTGGCGTTATTGTCGCCCTTTTCCTCTAAATCATTAAGGCGGTCGTCTACTTGACCCATCCGCTTGTCCAGCTTCGCGACGTCATCCCTCACGCCGGCCAACTGTTCCTCAAATTTGGCGGCGAGGACCTCGTTCGCCTCCTTCATTTCCGTGGCCAGACTGTCGTTCGCTGCCCTCATTTCTGTTGTCAGTTCGGCCATCTTTGCGGTCATTGTGGCCAAGATGTTGTTTGCCGCTTCTGTTTTTGTTGTTAACTCGTTCATCTTCGCGGCTAAGTTGTTATTTGCCGTCTCCAACTTCTTTTCCATTTTCTCGGTGATGTTGTCGTTGGCCGTCTTTATTTCTGTCAGTTCCGCCTTCATTTCCATCATCTTCTCCAAAATCTTTTCCCATGCCGCGTCCATGGCCGTAATGTTCGGTGATGTTGTCGTCCCGCTTCCTGACACCAGTGTGACCTTGTGGGTTCGTGAAATGAAAAGTCCAATTGCACCCCTGAAAAATGTTCTTTATTTCCACCGACTTACAGTTGAACACTTGCCAATTACACAGAATTACGTAATGCACACAATTACGATTCACCAGTTCGTCCGTTACAGTTCCACTTGCCCTCGCGATTACGTAAACTCCTCCGATGCACGTACAGCGTCTTCTCGTCCGTATACTAGCACGGCGCTGCTTCCCTGCTCGCCAAGAACTGACTGTCCTCACTCATTGCAGCCCTTTTTATAGGAGTATCACTGTTTTCTAGAAGTCTCTGGTTTCAGTGAATCACCGCGAAGATTCCAGAGGACAGGGAAAGGGGAAAGAGACGGCCAGCGACAAGTGACACTTCCCTAATCAACCCCTCAGTTAGGGACTGAGATAGATGAGTAGGTGTGGCCCGTATGCCTCTGGTCCCTTCTCAGCTGTCGTTGGTCTGGCTTTCCGACAATTGGGTGACAATAATAATAATAAATAATAATAATAATAATAATAATAATAATAATAATAATAATAATAATAATAATAATAATAATAATAATAATAATAATAATAATAATAATAATAATAATAATAATAATAATAATAATAATAATAATAATAATAATAATAATAATAATAATAATAATAATAATAATAATAATAATAATAATAATAATAATAATAATAATAATAATAATAATAATAATAATAATAATAATAATAATAATAATAATAATAATAATAATAATAATAATAATAATAATAATAATAATAATAATAATAATAATAATAATAATAATAATAATAATAATAATAATAATCATAATCATAATAATAATAATAAATTTATTCACCATTCAGTAATTACAAATAATTACAATAGGCTTCGTCACATGTATTAGCTACCTTAAATCTAGTAAGGACACTATATTTCAGAAACATCAAAAGAGTACGTTTTATATGTCTTCCTTACATTTGTCTATAAACTCTTGTAAGTTATAAAAGGGGTTCTCAATTAACCATTTGTACAGTCTCTCCTTAAACATTTGAGTAAGTAATTTGTGTATTCTTACAGGAATTACATTGAAGAGTTTTATGCCACTTATTTTATAACATTGAGAGATCTTCTGAAGCCTATGGAAGGGCATATCCAGTTTTTTCATGTTGTGCATATTGTATGTATTTCATTTATGTTATAATTTTGTGTATTTTCTTTAATATATACCAGCACATCACAAATATATAAATTAACTACTATAGGAGTTTTAGCTGCTATAAACAATGGCTTAAAATGCTCTATTGCTTTGAATCTGTTAATATCCAAATAGCCTTCTTTTAGAGTTTTAGTACCTCCACTATTTTTGGACTACTACCCCATAGTATCAAACCATATCCAAAAATACTTTGGAAGAATGAAAAATATGCCATGCATACATATTCTTTTGATACAGCTGTTTTTAAATTTGCTAATAAGAATACATGTGATGATAACTTATTACAGACATATTCAGTGTGAGGGTTCCATGATAAATTGTGATTGATAGTAATGCCAAGGAGCTTTACAGCTTTACTTGTTTTGTCATTTAAACAATTTGTATTTTTTAAAGTAAAAAGGATATTTTGGGTTTTAGTTTCATTTATAAAGAAGCCATTGCTTTCGAACCAAATTTGGGCTTGTTTTAAGGTTTTATTTACTGACTCTGATAACAATTTGAACTCACTGTCTACATCCAAGAATGATGTATCATCTACATACACCACAGTGTGGCATGGAACACACTTCTCTGTATCATTTATCATTATTAAGAACAAAGAGGTCCTAGCACCGAGCCCTGCGGAACCCCTATTTTCACCTTGCTAACTTGAGAACATTTTCCCTGTAGTGATACAAGTTGCTTCCAATCCTCTAAATAAGATTTGAAAATATTTAAATTTTGACCTTTGATTTCATAGATTTTGAGCTTCTTTAAGAAGACATCATGTTTCACACAGTCGAAAGCTTTGTTTAAGTCACAAAGTGTGCCCTGAGCTAAAACACCATCCTCGAAAGCTTGATATATCTTTTCAGCAAATGAATCTACAGCATTATGGTAGATTTTCCACCTCAATATCCAAATTGATTTTTAAAAAATAAATTTTGCATTTCAAAATATTCTTGCAATTGATTTTTTAGATGATATTCAAACATCTTTGCTATTGTTGAAATGATTGAGATTGGTCTCTAACTACTTGGTTTACTCCTGTCTCAATTTTTGTATATTGGAATAACTTTTAAAATTTTAGCATTTTAGGGAAAAAAACCTTCAGCAAAGCATTTATTAATACAGGAGGTCAGAGGTATCAGTATATATTGCATTATATCTTTGATGAAATTATTAGAGAGATCATATATGTCTCTACTTTTTGAGCTTTTAAGCTTTTTGGTTACTTTTTCCACTTCAGCATAAGTTACTTCTCTAAGGTGAAATCTTTCATTTTCATCATCTAGTTTTGTATCATTTATGAAGCTCATAGCAGTATCTAAACAGGGGTTTAGTTGTGTAGTTATTTCTTTTACTGATTCTATAAAACAGTTATTGAAAACATCTGGGGCTGACTGATCTATACTAGTTCTGTTTTGCCAGCTATGGTGTTTATTACCGACCAGGCCGCTTTACATTTATTATCAGAATTTGCTATGAGTTTTTCATTTGCTTCTTTCTTTGCCTCCAGTAAAGCCTTTGTATAGCTTTTTCGACAATCTCTTAATAAGTTCCGCTGTACTTCATTGGCTTGATTTTTATACATATCAGGTCACTGTTGCAGGTGCAAGCCTGTGCCACTTATGTCAGGTAGGGGGGGGGGCTCTACCCTCGGGTCTGCTTGGCTGGATAGCACAAGGACTTGAAGGGCCGCAGAAGGACAGTGGTGTGTCTTAATGGTGTGTTGTGTTGTTAGCTAATTGGCTGGTTGCATCAGTCGGGTGACATAGTCATTCACATCTTTGTCATCAGTGTGTTTATTGATCAGTATGGTCCTGTTAAAACAGCGACAGGGGCCTTTTGTGTTTGCCAATATTGGCATCGTACTGTCCCAGGTTCGAAATGAGGGGATTAAAGTGATTCTCGCATCTTTTGTACATGTTAAAAGCTAGCCGTTTAATAAATTGTTCTATGGTATGCATGCTGAGATTGTTGTGGAGTATATCTACTGGTGCGGTCCATGGTACTTTGGAGCTAAGGGGAGGTCAATGCTTATATATAGCACCAATGATGAAGGTATCCTGGTTTGGATACTTATTATCAGCCTTAGTAGAGTCTAGGAAGGGGTATGGGGTGGAAACATGAGGAAGTTGAAAATGGATGGGTGAAAATGGATCTTGTATTAAGAGCATACTGTAAATTTATGCTGGGCATACACCAGAATTCAGCAAATGTAGGAGTACTTTTAGAAATGGGAAAAAGTAATGTAAAAGGAATGGTGATGGAAAGAGTGGTTAAGTATTGGTACAGTATACTGAGTTGCCAGAGGATAGCTTTAAGTGCTGTTCAGTTTTCAAGAAAAGCTTCTAGTCAGGGAACCTCGTTGAAAAGGGTTGGAAAAAACAGTTGGAAAAGGGTGGATTATTAGGTGATATTTGGCTGCTTAGACATAGTTTAGCATGGGGAGTATAGAAGATAGATCTAGATTTGAGGATATGGATCATCAAACTATGTGGGCTGAGTTGGAAGAGAAAAGGTCCCTTGGTTCTTTTAAGGATGTTTGGAACAGAATCAAGGTCAGAAAAGAATTTAGAAATCTGTAATAAAAGGGAAAGAGAAGCAATAGCATGGTACATATTAAGGGTTTGGAAACTTACGAGGTCTAAGGGGTAGTATACTGCAAGGTCACTGTCCGATATATGGGGACAAAGAGGATGGAGAGCATATTATATGGGAACGTAGAGGTACAGATGAATGGAGGAAAACATTGATTAGGGAGAAGTGGCTGAGAAATAAAAGTATTGTAACCATAAAGTAAATGTTTTCTGATCAGAGTCAGATGAGACAATTAGGAGAATTTCTATGGAACGTGAGATCCAAATGGAAATGGTCAATTGACAGATGTTGAGTAAGAGTCTACAATGTTAATTTTATATCATAGAATGTATATGAAAAAAGGTTGTGAAGAATTGGTAGCATTTTAGAAATCTCCTGGATAAGTGACTAGGGTCACTTCCAGTAAATGCAATTTATGTATTAGCTTGGCACTAAAATAAATAAATAAAAAAAATAATTAGTACACTTGTAAGCATAGACTGAACTTTACAATATAGTACTCACATGTTGCAAGGGACCATAACTGGTACCCATTACTTATAGCGTTTCCGCTTATGAATTGTTGCATCCTGTTGTGTTCATAGTAAGGTTCTACAGCTTCATCAAAAGAGAATGAACATCCTAGTGGTGAATTACAGAAATATGGTGTTGAGGTGTTTCAAAAGAGATTCAATGTTGTATCTTTATTACTTGTAACTATATCATAGAGAGAACGTAAGCTTTCATGGCCGGAGACAATATTACAATTAATTATAATTGCACCACTAAAGATGTCTACCGCAGTTGTGGACAAAACATTTGGACGTTCTTATGCCAACAGACTACAGCAAAACAGCCCAGAAATAATGTAATATGTAACTACAAAACAGGAATGAATATAAGGTGGGGCTAGGCATGGCTGTTCTATGGCTACTAGCCAATGCGGTGTATACAACGTTGTACATTTAAGCATGCATACTGACTTGCTTTGCCGAAGCATGTAGCTAATTTCTTTGCATGCCCTAAAGATACTAATTAAATAATTATTTTGTTTTCCCCATGTTACAGAGCTAGTTTTTCTGAGGATTACTGTCCAAACCCCATGTTTGTAGCACATCTGGTTTCGGAGATATGGAAAAATAAGATGCCTGACTAGAAAGAAAAGACACACATGTGCTATGCTGCAGTTGCATTTTGTACCCTGCACTCAGTAAAGCGGTGATCTTTTAAGAGCACACATGTGCTTTTCAAAGTTAGTAAATATACCACTTAGCAAGCCTAGTACTGGTGCATCTAGTAGTAACTGCGAAACAACTCGTAAGAGTTTACATAAATAGGCGACAAATATTCCTGTTAACGTGTATTCCTTTTTCAAACACATGTCAATTAAATACATTTTCGAAAGTACAAATTTCACTCAGAGACGAGAATTAGTGTTACAAGCTTGTCATGTGAGTGCTCATTCTGTGATGAACATTCTTAAAGAAAGCAAACAATTTACTAAATTAGGAGAAGTTTTCATATTTAGATCTCCAGATTAACATCGGGCAGCTTAAAAATTGCTACCAACTTAGACAATTTTCAAAAGTGTTTCACGTAGAACAATTTATGATTTATATGACAAGGGTGAATATCCAACTGCCAAAATGATGAACAATTTAATGAGGGGAAAATAGAATATACGGATTCTGTATCTTCTATGCATAATATTCTGAATCTCTTGGGTTCAAATATAGGAGAAACAATGATGGTCGCAAATTTCTACTTGACAGAAGTGATATTGTTGCAGCAAGACTAAACTTTCTGCGTACAATGCATAACATTAGTATATGAGATTCATGGTGTAAAAATGCTTCATAAATACAGATCCATGTCTTCCGTACTTAGTAAGTATTTTTATGAAACAAAAATTGGTTTAAAGTCCATTATAAGCAGTATACAATACAATATCATTAAAGTAGGGGTTATATTCACAAATCGTTGAAATGTCACTATCTTGTTTCACTGTAGTAGACACCTTATTTCGTAGAACGCATCTACTTTGAGCCATTTTGTTTTGTGTGCATATAAACGATAGCTACATAAGTGAACTGTTGTCCAGTTCAAGGTTTTAAGGTTCAGATTGTCTGATAATAATCATTGTGTATGTTCTCACACACATGCTCAAATATTAAGCGAACTTCTCTGTCAGCAATGTATCACTGTACATCTCAGAATCTGTGTGATACTTGCTAGGTTGAGACAAAGACAGATATATCTTCCATCTTATTTAAGCAGGAATATATACGCTCGGAGCTCTTAGCAATTAAGGAAGCTATAAAACGGTGTACTGTTAATGGGAACAGTGTCCATATTCTAAGTCATTCACAATCAGCTCTACTCGCTATTAATGATAAATACAACTTAAATTCATTAGCACATGAAATCAGAACCTTGCTTCAAAACCATCCAGGACATATTTTCATGGGATGGCTTAAAGGGCACAGTGGAGTTTTAGGTAACGAGAGAGCTGATTTCTTGGCTAAGAAGGCTGTAGAATCCAATCTTCCTGTGACATACTCTTTATGTCCTATTTCTAATGTAAGGAGAATAATACATCAACATATTCTTGAAGAATGGAACCAACAATGGCTAACAACTCCAAATGGAAGTTTAACAAAAACATTATTTTTCCCTAGTGTATATGACAGAGGAGAATGTGAAACTCTTGTACCAAATTTTGTTTTGACATTTGTAAGTGGACATGGTAAATTTGGTGAATACTTATCACGCTTTTACTTAACATCCAACCCCGAGTGCATGTGTGGTGAAGAATTTCAAACTGTGGTTCATCTCCTTTTCTTTTGTCCCAATTTTTGGAGAGAAAGACAAGAATTAATATTCAAGCTAGACTCTCTAGGAACTGAATTTTCTGCTCCGCTCACATCTTTGCTAATGAAGCCACAACACTATAAGTTCTTCATGATGTTTATAAACTCAGTGTTTAAACGTCTGAAATAGTTTAAATTAATATGCATTAGATTAAAACATCATTTCTTCATTCTAGTATTTAAAATATTTTTGTTAAAATTGTATATTTTTATGTATCAACTCTAACCCTAATATACCACTATGTAAAAAGGGTTCAATAAATCTGGATTAAAATATATATATATATGCTCTAAGAATATTATGTCAAAATGTCAGCCTTCTTGTACTTTTAATGTCCTATTAAGCACATATACATTCTATAATTAAATATGGAATAATATTTTGGTGAAATTCACCAGAAGCCAAAGATATATTTATTAAACAAAAACAAGCCATTCCAATTATAGGCACCGAAACAATGCTATGTTCATGTAAGCCACTGTTCAAAAGCTTTGCATACTTCCTTTGGCATGTGTTTATATACTGGAGACAGCTTTATTTGTAAAAAGATATAGATTAACTTCCAAAACAACGGAAGTGTTCATGTGCATTACACGAGGCATAATAAGGATATACACTTAATCTCAATCAGAACTACAATGTTTAAGAATGGAGTACTGCATTCCTGTACAATAGTTTATAATTCTCTTCCTAATGACATCAAAAGCATAGATAACTACGTGTTTAAAACTAGATCAAAGGCTTTCTTGCAGGAGCACTGCTTTTACACAGTAAAGGAATATCTGCAATTTAACAAATCCAGATAATCATAAAACATGAATTTACTTAGCTTGTTCATTCCTCTCATTTATAATTATATCCAATTTGTGGTAAATTATAATTGAATGTAGATTGGGTATATTTGATGTTTAACTTTGTAATATAAAGTGTAAATTTACTGACGTATCCTATGTCAAGGTACTATATACAGATTTGATTTTAAAGGATGAATAAATTTGAATTGAACTGAATCTCTGTCACCTGCAACACCAAGACAGTAGGATAACCGTATTAGCTCAAACCATGTTGTTTCTTATTTTGTGGCTACTCTATATCATTATCCTCATCTCCTAAAATTCTTCTGCAAGAGATTGGAATATAATTTTTTTTTTTAAAAAAGTAACATCCCGCTTTTAAGCATTTGTATTCATAATTTTAATTTTATGTTTTGTAAATTTTAATTATTTAAACTTTTTTTTTCTATTTGTAAATTTTTATACATTAATTTGACATATTCAGTATCATCTACTTCCTTGTTCTGAATGAATAAATTATTGACATTTCTTAGTAGAATGTACTGAATTAGAGAAATGGAGACAGGATATTTAGAAATCAAAGTGGGACAACAGGGACAAAAAATGATATTCATAACACTATTACGAGGTAAGAGAAAAAAAAGAAGCAAGACTATGGAGGAACTTTCAAAGAGGATTAAGAAAGAAATGTTTACGGAAAGTAAAAAAGGTGAGGGAGCAGGATGATGAGAGGAAGGAGAATGAGGTAAAGCAACAATCACAGAAGCTGGAAAAAAATAAGGGCTAACAAAGAAAAATAAATAAACCAGACTGAAATTGTATTTGAACATATACAAACTTTAATACAAATTTAATACAAATAATCTAAACATATGATTAAAGGAATCTACACTGACTAGAAACATTAAAGCCAAATTTAAAATCTTAAAATACTATTTTCTTAAAATTATTAAACCATGTATAAAGACTAAACTTGTTGTCTGGATCTCTTGTAACAACCAACTGTGATGAGTTGCTAATCAGCTGACGATGAAACTGCAACAGTTTCGAAAATGTTCTTGATTTTGTAAAAGGATGTGAGTGAAGTTACAAGTTTTAAAAGGTTGACTCAATTTTAGTCTTTATACATGAAATTAGCTTCACTGTTAACAACATTTTTATTTATAACTATTTAAATTATTAAACCATTATTGCAAAATATACTTCAGCATTTTATGCTATATGGAAGTAATGCAAATTAATTACCAATTCTCACTTAATTCTGTAATATTTTATATGTATATTTAAATACAAGGGGCGTCCAGAATGTAAGTTCTGTTTCAATTTATCTCCGCTGCAGTGCTGCGATCGTAGTTCTGCACATGCGTGGTAGACACTTTGTATCAAGGAGAAGAAACGTGCGTCATTGTAAGATCGCTGTCAGCCACGTACACTATGTTGTGCTTGTTTACAATATCGGTGTTGATTGAAAATCCTGCCGCTTGTGAAATCGGATCTGTGATTCGTTTTCAGAATGCTAGGATTGCGCCGCGCAATACAGAATAAGCGCCGAGGAATGCTGTCAAAAAGGTGTTGTATTTCTTAATGACAATGCACGACCACACAATGTAAATGTGTCGAAAAATATCCTACAGGGATTTGGCTGGGATGTGTACAGCCCTGACCTCGCTCCTAGCAACTTTCATCTGTTTTTGCATCTCAAATCTTTCCTTGGCAGTCAACACTTCAACAATGATGAACAGCTGAAAGAAAATGTTTCCAACTGGTTGAAGACACAGGCGGAAAACTTCTATGAAGAAGGTACACAAAAACTTGTGCCTCGCTATGACAAATGCCTGCAAAATTTCGGCAGTTATGTGTAAAAGTAGTTTAAGAGTTGTAGAATTTTGTGCAATAAATAATTTTTCTGTATCTGTACACAATTTAATTTTATTACTAAACAGAACTTACTTTCTGGACGTACGTCATACATGGTGGAAGTGAAATAAACCTGCAGACTTTTGTTGCTTCTTTAGTTCCTTTGGAACTGGCCACATCTCATCAGCTGCTTCTACTTTGTTCCCATATTGGTAACTCAGGTTAGAACATTTGCAGCACTAATGTTTCTGGTAATGGTAATGTTTCTTACATGAGTAAGTGTGACACATATAAAAATATTTCAAGAAACCTAGGTAAACAAAATTGACACTGTGACTGTGCTGTTAGTCAAGCACTAACCATTATTTACTAGGTGGCTTTAAAACAACAACAAAACATGAATTGTAATCTAGCATTTATTAGCGTGACAAACATTGAGATTGATTTAAAATACCTGAACTTGCTTCCGGGATGTAGATTTGAAATAAGAGTTTAGAGGAAGTATTTTGTATATCCACTATTTGCCTTCACACCATTCTGGCCAGTTCTGATGTACCTTGGGGAAGACCCCTGGGTTGTTTTTAATTTCCTCAGCTTTTAAAAAAATGTGTTAATGCAGCTCATACGCAGTTTCTATTTCACCCCTATACACGTTTCATGTCACTCCAGTAACAAAATTCTAGGGTATTCAACTCAGGTGATCTAGGAGTCAAAGCTGCAAATTTCATTGCATAGTTCTTGGGTTCTCCACTGACCATTTGTGAGTGTTGTGGAAGTTTGTGACCCACTCGTGTGAAACAGGCTTTATGTCTTGGATTGATACAGTTGACATGAAAAATTCAATGCCAGGGGAGCGGCAATCAAAGCAATATTTTAACTCAGAATCCAAAAACAGAAGAAAATAGAGAAACTCATTGTTTGGTTAAAGAGATACAAAATAAGAATATAGTCTTCCAGTGGATTCCTACACACTGTGGATTGAGTAACAATGAGAAGGCAGACATCCTAACAAAAAAGGGAACTAAAGTTCAAAATAAAAGCTGTTGTTATGTTCAGACTTACAACTAGACATGTTTGTCTCAGCAAACACCTACATAAAATTGAATTGTTATCATCTCCAAATTGTCTGTTATGCAACAAGGAAGAGGAAATGAACTTTGAACATCAGTGAAAAGTTAAAAACTATCTAGACTTGATCTCAAATTTATGGGAGGCAAGAAGGAGAATGGCTTTGTTGCTAAATACCTGAGTATTAATTATACGAGGGTGAGTCAAATGAAAACCTTAAATTGGTAATAAGGAATCGAAATTTTGCGCCGTTATCCTGTAAGTTGGTAAGCGTGCTACAAACAGCATGCAGAATGGCCTGTAGGTGGCAACACAGTGCAGATGCACACATATCGTCGCAATATCAGTATCAGTATAAAGATGGCTGCCACACTTGCGACTTGCACCAGGGAAGAACAGTGTTCTGTTATTCGGTTTTTGAGTAGTGAAGGTGTGAAACCTATTGAAATTCATCGACAAATGAAGGTTCAGTATGGTGATGCATGTTTGTCACAGCAGCAAGTCTATGAATGGAGTAGGAAGTTCGCAAATGATATGACTTCAGTGGAAGATGCTCCACGTCCAGGTCAGGCAAACAAGTTGTGACTCCACAGAACAATGCAGCAGTTGAAGCCATAGTGAAGGAAAACCACAGAGTGACACTGGCAGCATGTTTGCACATTATCCACGGGTCAGCACACCACATTGTGCACGGTGTGTGCCAGTTTCACAAAATGTCTGCAAGATGGGTGCCATGGCAGCTGACTCCTGAAATGAGAGAATGACGTGTTGATGCTTGTGAAGAACTTCTTTGGTGCTTTGAACGGAAAGGTGATGACTTCCTTGCAAGAATCGTTACTATGGACGAAACCTGGGTTCATTTCCACCAACTGCAAACGAAGAGAGCGAGCAAGGAATGGTGCCATCCCTCATCATCTAAACCGAAGAAGTTTCAAACAGAACCATCAGCAGGGAAGGTTATGCTGACTCTCTTTTGGGACGAAAAAGACCTCATTTTGGAGCATTACACTAGAGGGACCACTGTCACCAGTGCACCATACACAGATCTAAAAAATCATCTGCAGCCTGCAATCAAATCAAAGCAACTTGGATTGCTGTCAGCAGGTGTCCTTTTGCAACATGACAATGCAAGGCCCCACACTGCCCATACAACAGTTGCAACAATCACAGACCTGCATTTTGAGTGTCTTCCTCATCCACCATATTCACCAGACCTTTCCCCAAATGATTTCCATATGTTTGGACCACTCAAAGATGCAATGGGAGGAAAGATGTTCCATTCCAATGAAGAGGTATACCACACGGTGCATGAATGGTTGTGTGGACTACCAAAAGAATTTTTTTCTAAAGGTATTTATGCACTTTGTAAGTGCTCGAGGACTTGCATTGAGCATGGGGGAGATTATGTTCAAAAGTGATATAGCTTTGTACCACTTCTGCACAAGGTTTTCATTTGATTCAACCTCATATATATGCATATATATCACTGTAATGTGGTGTTGCATTATAATCAAAACACACCTTTTAAACTACACATATTTTATGTACATTACAGTAACAATTTCACATAAGAAATTCAGGCCTTTAAACATGCCAAATAAAATCATTGTAATCACATGGTAATTGTAGAATTCAAGATAACGTTTGCATAAGATGGAGTGAACAACAGTCTCACTTTTTCCCAGCATTTTCTGGTGTTTCATATTCCAAGTAACAAAACATATGAATTCGATCAACAATGTCACTTACATACTTTTTAAAGTGTTAGAATAGTTCATTTCATCACCAGAAGCAGACTACTCAATCAACAGTTGTTCCATGTTGCCACTACTCTTTCTAAATGTCACTATCTAATTAATGGTGCATTTAATTACAAGAAGGCATTAAAAGTTTTTGTTCATTTACCTCCTTCATTCTGCAGAATTATTTCACTTCCACTCAGTATAATACAAACCTTAAATAAGTTGAAAGTTATGAATAAAAATGTTGATAAAAATGAAGCTTTTCATAATAACTTTATTAAAATTTAAAATTTCGATTGCAAAAACTATTTGTAGTTGGTTTATTGATACCCATCACAGGTACCAATAAATCAACTACAAATAGATTTTGTGATTAATTTTGATGTGACTGTTACTAAATTCCTCCAAACACGTATAATTTAAAATTTCACTTTACAAGAGTGAAATTTTAAGTTTTAATAAAGTATGACTTCAATACTGAGAAAAGCTTATATGTGTACTGGAAACATAAAAACACTAAATGACGCACATAGTAATACGGAATTCACTGACTTGCACATCATCATGAAAAAAGTCACTTTATCTGTTTTGAATTATCAAGTCCCACAATCTTTTTTAAAAGCAGCGCTTACCTTTTAACACAATCACTTATTAATATGTTTTGAGCACAGGGAACTGCACATATAAATGATGTTATGAGCACTATTTTAACAGTCCATATATACCTCTCCTTTTGGTTTAGAAACAAAGTATGGCACTGATATATTGGTGAGAACAAAGCATCAGCACATTAGGTACAATTGATGACATGCCAGAAAGCTTTGTCAACAATAACAAGAGGAGCTAGCTTTCACGTATGAAAGGATCAAGTATGTGGTTTGGGAAGAGAGGCTTT
Organism: Mantis religiosa; assembly: GCA_030765055.1. NCBI lineage: Eukaryota > Metazoa > Arthropoda > Insecta > Mantodea > Mantidae > Mantis > Mantis religiosa. The sequence continues at coordinate 132,028,167 of CM060950.1, forward strand.
TTATTCCAACAGGAGGCCACAATTTAATTCTTGTTCCTTATACGAGGCCCGTCTAAGAAGTATCCAACCTTAATTTTTTCTGAGCAAAGTGGTGGTACTAAGATGGTGCCACTGTACACAGTGGTAGGAGGAACTTTAATGTGCAAGCTTGAATTTTCTCATCTTGTTCACATGTGTCAGTCGCTGGCTGCAGATTGCCAAATGAGGTGCCATTATAAGTGTTCATCGGATTTAGTTTTCTCGTAAGATGACTGAATGAATTGAGCAAAGATACTGCATCAAATTTTGTCAAAAACTAGGTCATTCTCAAAAGCATGACAGGTGAGAAACAAAATCAAAGTGATGCTAAAAGTGTTCTTTGATTTCTGTTAAGTTGTGCATCATGAATATACACCGGAAGGACAAGCAGCAAAGGAATACTATTAAAATGCTGTCTGCGGTCTCCCTCATGCAGTTTGGTGGAAAAAATCAGACCTCTGGAGAGCATAGACCTGGCAGTTGCATCATGGAGCAAGTTGGAGCAAGTTCATTGCAACAGATACTGACTAATAATTATGTAGAAAATGAACCTAGCTGGAGTGAAGCAATGAATATTACACAACTATAACTATTTGTAACAAAAACTTCACTTATCTCAAGAAAAATGTCAAATTTTTCTTATTATGGAGATCGATTTCACAAACAAATCGCTTGTATCGTCAGTCCAAAACACTTTGTCATCAAGGATACCGGTTACCATGTTATTATGTTTTTTTCAGTGTTACCAACATCTGAAAACGAAACAAACCTAAAATCATAATCAACTGCTGGTATTTCAAAATTCATTACGCGATGTTTATTTTTTAAAATAAATATCTTCACTCAAACCATTAAATCCATCGAACAATTTAATTGTTTTAATAATTGAACTTCAGGATTTATTAGTTTGTTTATACTTAATGCTACGAAAATGTTCTTTCGTTCTGGTTACTAAATTATGTTTTGTCTTTCCAATATAAACCCGATCACAATCTAAATAATTAAATTGATAAATACCAGATTTTTCATTATTAAATTTTATTATAAATTTACTACATTTCTCTAAAAAAGATAAAATTCCTATCTAATAATAAAAAATCTGGTATTTATCAATTTAATTGTTTAGACTGTAATCAGGTTTATATTCGAAAGGCAAAACATAATTTGGAAACCAGAACGAAAGAACATTTTTGTAACATTAAGTATAAACAAACTGACAAATCGGCCATAGCAGATCATTTTTGGTCATTTAACCATGAAATATATCCTGAAGTTAAATTATTAAAAAAATTAAATTGTTCGATCGATTTAATGGTTTTAGGAAAAGATATTTATTTTAAAAAATAAATATCGCGTAATGAATTCTGAAATACCAGCAGTTGATTCTGTTTTTAGGTTCGTTTCATTTTCAGATTTTGGTAATACTGAAAAAACATAATTACATGGTAATGGTATCCTTGACGACGAAGTGTTTTCGACTGATGATACAAGTGATTTGTTTGTGAAATCAATCTCAATTAATAAGAAAAATTTCACATCATTTTTCTTAAGATAAGTGAAGTTTTTGTTACAAATAGTTATATTTGTGCAATAGGATACAGACTATTTTGGCAAAACATGAAGTTAGTCATTTGCTAACCTCGCTACTCTCCAGACATGGTTCCTTGCGATTTCTGGTTGAAGACATCTTTGAAAGGATCCCATTTTGAGAGTAGAGAAGAGATAATGAGGACTATGATGGTGGAATTGAATGCCATTCCAAAAGAAGCTTTCAAGAATTGTTTTCAGAAGTGGAAGGAGCAGTGGGCTAGGTGTGTGAACGCAGAAGGGGTCTACTTTGAAAGGGATTGGGTCCCGATGCCATCAGGTGAATAATCTATTTTTCCCAGACACAGGTTGGATACTTTTTAGACATACCTTGTAAAGCACTGTACAAGGGGCAATCAAATATTAACAGGCCTTTGTTTACTGCACATACATAGAGTGCTGTATGGGTTCGAGGCTTTTACAGCACATGCAGTGAGGTCCTAGGAAGGGAACAGTGGCCTTGGGAACTCGTTTGGCTCTGTCCCTCAGTTGCTGCCGAGATGTCTGAGAGAGAGGTGGATCCAGCCATTGCGCAATGAGTAATAATCAAGTTTCTTGTCAATGAAAATGTCGGTGCAGCTGAAATTTGCCGTCGGTTACTCCCACAGTTTGTGAACAGAACCCTTTCATGGTCCAGAGCTTAACATTGGTGCCATCAGTTTAATGAAGGACGTGAATGTCTTGAAAACTTGGCCCACCCTTGCCGCCCATGCACCAGCATCCATCCAGAAAACATCCAAGCTGTTCAAGACATCATTGAAGGGGTTCGCCACATCACAGTGCTTGAGATTTGTCGACAACTTCTCATGAGCTATGGCGGAGTCCCAATCAATCATTCGAAAGGAACTGAAATTGAGAAAAGTGTCAGCTTGTTGGGTTCCGCAGTATCTCAGTGAAGAACAAAAAGCAGTGCGAGTTCAAATGTGTTGCACGCTTCTCACGCACTACAAAGAGGAAGGTGATGCTTTTCTGAATAGAATCATCACTTGTGATGAGATATGGGTGCATCATTACACACCTATATCAAAGAGGGCCAGACACTTCTTCACATCTTGCTGCTGCTGTGGAAACCACAGTTCTATTTGTTGGTGTATCATAGGAAACAGTGACATCTGTCTTATTAGTACAAAATTGAATCGAGAATATATTGACACATTGCTTCACTCACACTGTGAGTGTACTAGTTTGTGCTTCACTGTCCCTACGCTTCTTTCAAGTTTATACTTTGATCTGTCTTATTGTTTACAGAAGCTTGCCCCACTACAGCTGCTGCACCATTAGTTTTTCTTGGGTTGTTGCCTGTTGCTCCTGTTGTTACAAAAATTCCTTGATCTCCTTTCACTTGTACAGCTACTCAGAGATTCATTTGCTTTCTCAGAAACATCCTTTATCTGTACAGAAGCTGGCTCTGCTACAGCTGCTGTACCTAAACCACCTCTTGCTGTATGACTGAAAGTGGTACCATTTGTTTTTGGGTTGATGACTAAACCCTGCAATTGTTCTGCTATTTCCAGACACCCTGGCTTCCTTTTACTTGTTGTAAAGGAGTTTGTAAACTCAGAAGCTTGCACAAAAGCTGGCTGCACTACAGCTGCTGGTTTTAAACCACATCTTGGACGCCTTAAAGCTGTACCATTTGTTTCTGGGTTCTTACCTAGCAGTAGTGTAAGATCTATTCCTGGTGTTGTTTCAAATTCCTTTCGATTTGGCTTCATTCTTCTATGCCTAGTCACCAATTTATTTGATTTGTCAGAGACATTGTTTATCTCTGCAGAAGCTTGTTCCACTACAGTTGTTTCTAAACCACCTCTTGCTGTATGACTTAAAGCTGTAACATTTGTGTTTTTTGGGTTGTTGCCTTGCCGTTTAACTGCTGCTCGTGTAGTTCGTCTCTTACAACATGGCTTCTGTTTTTTTTTTTCTTTCACATCTTGGTTCCTTTAACTTTACAGAAGATTGTTCCAGTACAGCTGCAGTTTCTATACCACTCTGGTACTCTGTGCTTGCCACTGAGGATACCTCTTTGGAAATATGCATTATTTCTGAATCATGGCTATCTTTTTCTCTCTCCTGTTTCTTTGGAGTTGAACTATAAAGGAATTTCAGTTGATGAGGAACATCCTTATCCTCATTCAAAATAAATTTTATTTTTTTGCCCACTGCATTTACATTAATGAATTTGTCACAGTCTTCTTGATTTCTAATTATTATTTCATTGGAACTTGTAGCTGTGGAGGCACTAACTGTTTGATTTGTTGATAGAAAAGGAATATTTTCAGTTTCTACCTCCAAAGTACAATTATTGATGCTCAAATCATTTTGTACTTTACTTTCTTTTGCTGTGACACTAGTACAACATACCGCCAGAGGCATATCCTCAGATGCCTTAGTAACTGCACCACCATCTTGTTTGGCAATCACATTAACATTCAAATCATTATCTTTTGAATGTGGGATGGTTTCATTTTTGTCAACATTATTTATTTCCAAAGTTTCTACCTCAAAATCATCTGCATTCCACTGCATATCTGTCTGATTCTCTTCAACACATAACATTTTCTCTGACTCACTCATAGAGTCCAAGGATTCCTCATGAGAAGCATTTCTGTTTACTTCAGTCTTGCCAGCATCAATATTTGATGTTTTTGGAAGTTCAACAAACAAATCACAGAGCTCCTCAGTACCTGACAAACGTTCATTAGTGACACGACAATGAACTTCATGCACAGCAGTAGCAAACCCATTTATATCGCTAAGAAATTTAGCTTTCAAATCCTCATTAAAAAGTTTGTCCCTTTCTTCCTCAGATTTCACAGATTTCACATATTTCTCTACCTCAGAAATGTCATGATCTGAAACAAAAACATTTTAAACAAATTAGTTTATCACAACCAATTTTCCTTTACTTAACTTTGCAAGTTAAAGTTAACTTGTGCTTCTAATGGTATCTTAATGGCTGCAAGATGCACACCTACATATTTTAATATAAAAAGTTCTGCATTTAAAACAGCAATTTCCTTCAAACATTATTCAAATATCAAGAAAACTATCTGTTGCAAGCACAGAAAAGAAATAGGCACAAAGATACTCTAATGCCCAATTTCACCAACAGATGTTAAGACTTAACACGGCTTTAACAATAGTTATAACAAAAATTGCATTTCACCAACAAGTGTTAGCTTAACACTCGTGTTAAATTTCTTGTTAAACTAACAAGTCAAATTTCTGATGTTAAGTCCTTAACAAATGTAAATAGTCAAGATGGCGGGCGTGAATGCAGCTGTTGTTGTCGATTTGCTATGTTTAAGACTGCATAAATGGCATTCGTAATAGAGTACGGCCTATAAGGAAAAGGAATTTTGAGGAGCTATCATAAGAAAATTTCCTACAGAGGTATAGACTGTTGAAACAAATTGTTATGAAGGTTACTGCGGAAGTACAAGAGAGGCAAGAACATGCATCAAAAGGAATATGCCAATCTCGCCTTTACTTCAAGTATTAATAACTTTGCAATTTTATAATTCACTGAATTATGTGGATAATACACTGTCTACCACCTGTCTTGAAACGTTCAAGTCACTCTTCACTTATCCTTCGCTCCTTGTTTTAAATTTACGTAATACTGAGTTAGAACATGCATAGAAAGGAATATGCCGATCTCACCTTTGCTTCGAAGTATTAATAACTTTGCAATTTTACAATTCGCTGAATTATGTGGATAATACATTGTCTACCACCAGTCTTGAAACGTTCAAGTCACTTGTCACTTATCCTTTGCTCCTTGTTTTAAATTTACGTAATACTGAGTTAGAACATGCATTGAAAGGAATATGCCGATCTCGCCTTTGCTTCAAGTATTAATAACTTTGCAATTTTATAATTCACTGAATTATGTGCATAATACACTGGCCACCTCCCATCTTGAAACGTTCAAGTCACCTGTCCTTCTTCGCTCCTCGTTTTAAATTTACGTAATACTGAAGATGTTTCGTGTTTCTAGTAATGACACATACATTTGAATTTCGTTTCCAATTTTTTCAGACGTGACATCTTTCTCTTTTACATTCACTGCATCCGTCCTCTTATTTTCCACGATATCCTTATACTTCATCACCAATTCAATTAACAATTCTTTCTCATCTATGAGAAATTTGCTTCACAGCTTTTGTTTACGATTTTGTTTATCCACCATTTTTTTTAGCTGTGTGCAGACGAAAATGAAAACAAAAGCACATCACAGTACGTTAAAAAAATAATAAGACTCATCCACAGCCTTCTATAGCTGTAATATTTACAAATTAACACCTCCTTGCTAACATTTTCAGAAAACAGGTTGGTGAAATGCAAGAAATTTAACAGCTTTGTTAGCGCTGTTACAATTGTTACGTTACATATGTTAATGTTGATTTTAACATCTGTTGGTGAAATCGGGCATAACTCATCTGTTTGTTAACCAAGGCATTTGAAATAATTAGAAATTACTTCAATTTTAAACTTGACTCAACAAACAATGGCATATAATCACTGATTTATGTAGTTTATCCTTATAGGTCAGATACAAGGTTGTATAAAAAAAAGTAACTGGAATTATTTTTTTCTGTTGAAACACATGCTCGTCAAAATTCACCAATCATAGTAACAGAAAAGTCTGACCTTGACTGACACTGGGATAGGTGTGCCACACAGTTTGTGTGCTGTTCAGTTTGTCTGAGAGAGCCATTGTGTAAGCATGTATTTAAGTGATCCCACATGGATTTCAAGTTAGAACAACGAGCGGCAATTCGGTTTTGTGTTCTTCTCAGAAAATCTGGAACTGAAATGCTGCAAATGATACAGGAAGCATATGGAGACCTAGCTTTATCAAAACCGTGTGTTTTTGAATGGCATAAACAATTTAAAGCTGGTGAAAAAAGTCTAGAAGATGCTCCACATTCAGGACGGCCCTCCACTTCAAAAACTGAGGTGAAGTGCAGCACCATTGATGTCCTGTTACAAGAAGAAGACGATTAATGATAGCAAAGATAACAGACATTACGCACATTTCCTACGGGTCAGTTGAAGACAATTTGTAATGATTTGGGCTACAGAAAAGTGGCGGCAAAATGGATTCCACGAGTGCTTAATGAGGAACATATGTATCATCAAGTCATGACCTACCAGCAGTGGATCACAAGGCTTTGGAGGGGACTCTACTTTCTGGACCAGGTTGTAACTTGCAATGAGAGCTGGTTTCATCATTATGATCAGGAAACCAAACAACAAAGTGCACAATCGAAACATCCTGACAGCCTAAGGCAACCAAGTGCAGGGTAAGTCATGTATCTTGTGGTTTTCGACAAAATTGGGGTAATTTATAACCACCTGTTCCTAAAAACACCACAGTAACTGCTCAATACTACAGTAATGCCCTTAAAGGAACACTAAGGAGGAAAATGACTGCCAAGAGACCAGAACTTGCTGCTATTGGATGGATCTTCCATCAGGACAACACCCTTACTCACTGATCCATTGCAAAATAAAAGGCAATCACATGCTGCTATTGGATGGATCTTCCATCAGGACAACACCCCTACTCATTGATCCATTGCAAAACAAAAGGCAATCACACAACTAGGTATCAAAATCATGTCCCACCCACCACATTTGCCAGACCTAGTTTCTACAAATGAAAAAATATCTTCATGGGCGCCATTTTCAAACCCATACAGAACTAAACAGTGTTATTTCGGGTATAATGAACAGAATGTCAAACAAGGGCTTCTCTGAGCGTTTTGAAAAGTGGACAGAATGTTGGAACCAGTATATAATGTCAGAAGGAGATTGATTGTGGAGCGAACCGTTAATGGCCAAAGGCAGACAACAATACCAAATCCCTGAACACTATGGTGGAGGTCATCGTGGGCAGAAGGTTGAAAGATTTGAAGGCAGACACGCCGGGATGCGGCACAACATCTGCGCGCCTCAAACCACCAAAGTATGATGGCACGTCAACGTTTGAAGTCTTCTGCCTCTCTTCCTAGCACCGCAATTAATTTAACTGACTATTACTTCCATTGCACTGTTCAAAATTCACTTTCTTTTACCTCAATGAGTACCTGATGCATAAAAAATATCTGCACTGCTACTGAAACCTAATGCATACACAAGAACTAATTGCTGCAAACTGATCAAGTAAGAATACAATAAACCTTCATTAGTTAGAGGATAGAATTCAATTATGTAAGTTTCACAAACGTCCAGGAAAAGAAGCATATGACAAAGAGAAAAATTCTGAAAGTGAACATGTTCATATGAAAACAAAACATTGACTGTATGGTAAACTATACTGGACATAGATGGAGTCAACAAGAGGCCGGGATTTGAACTACGGATCTTCTGGTTTCCGTCCAGTCACTCTGACCCATTGAGCTAACATGGCCAATATTACCAATGGTAGCTCAATGAGTTAGAGCGACTGGATGGAAACCAGGAGATCTGTGGTTCAAATCCTGACCATGGTATTGAATTCTTCATGTTGACTCCATTTATCCAAAACCTTAGCCTATATATGGCTAGTGTGAAGAAATGATTAATTTCCACCAATTAACTTAAATATACTGGACATTTAAGTTAAATGATGGAAATTAATCATTTCTTCGCTCCAGCCGCATATAGGCTAAGGTCTTTGATAGCGTCAACATGAAAAATTCAATGCCATGGCCGGGATTTGAACCACGGATCTCCTGGTTTCCATCCAGTTGCTCTAACTCATTGAGCTACCATGGCCAACTTGCCGTCATGACATTAAATTCTCCATTTGACTCATATATTTCCCTAGAAGACCACTAGGGGCTGTTGCATTCGAGAAACACCGTTTGTGGCGACTTACTATCATAAGTACTTGAGCCCCAGGCTTCATCATTTAACTCTTATTATTTTAGTTAATTGATGGAAATTAATAATTTCTTCACTCTAGCTGTATATAGGCTAAGGTCTTTGTTAGATAGTCAACATGAAAAATTTAATGCTATGGCCGGGATTTGAACCATGGATCTCCTGGTTTCCGTCCAGTCGCTCTAACTCATTGAGCTACCATGGCCAACCTGCCGTCATGACATTTAATTCTCCATTTGACTTGTAGCTTCATCACAGGCTTCATCATTTAACTCTTATTATTTTAGTTAATTGATGGAAACTAATCACCTCTCCACACCAGCCGCACACAGGCCAAGGCTTTTGATAGAGTCAACATGAGAAATTCAATGCCATGGCTGGGACTTGAACCACGGATCTCCCAGTTTCTGTCCAGCCGCCCCAACCAAATCGAGCCACCATGGCCAATATGCCGTCCTGACACTAAATTCTCCATTTGACTCGTAAATGATGAAGCCTGGGACTCAAGTACTTATGATAGAAAGTCATCACAAATGGTGTATCTCAAATGCGAGAGCCCCTAGTGGTTTACCGGGGAAATATACGAGTCAAATGGAGAATTTAATGTCAGGATGGCACATTGGCCATGGTAGCTCAATTAGTTAGAGCGACTGGACGGAAACCAGGAGATCTGTGGTTCAGATCACAGCCATGGCATTTAATTTTTCATGTTGACTCTATCTACCGTTATTGATGTTGTTGATAAAGTTTCAGATATTTTTAGTTCATCAAAATCTAGATCCTGATTATAAGTAATATGCTCTATGGTTATATGTATAATCTTGTGAGCTTACTTGAATTGGAACAACCAATGTTAATAAAAAAATCTACTTTTATATTGGAGTGAAGAGTTCCACTTTACACACTGTGTTGGAAACAAATGAATACATAATTACTACATAAATAAGCTTTATCAATTCACTTCATACCTTCCTTCTCTATTTCTAGCTTGACTCCCCTTAATTCAGGAGTGACTCCACGAACAAATGGATATGAACACTGCAAAACAAAGAAGCACAATTTAAAAAACATACATTCATCATACTGTAACTAAAAATTGTATCCAGTGAAGAATCAATGTGTACTAGAAATCTTTGATAATGGTCCAACCCAAAGAGATTAATTATTATTCATAATAGAATAAATTACAGCCAGATTATTAAAGCGTAACTATTTGTTTGGAGGTGTAGTTAATCATCTAGGTATTAAATTTCATATTACTGACAGTGTAAACCACAATAATAATATCCCTGAAGTAAAATTAAATAATAAATTGATCTCATATAAAAATGAAACAATTTTTTTAGGCTTGTGGATGCAGAGTAACTTAAAATGGTAAACCTATATAAAATATTTAATAACCGCATTAAGTAGAAATGCCTGCCTCGGTAGCGTAGATGGTAGCATGTCTGCCTCACGTTCAAGAGGTCCCGAGTTCGAATCTCGGTCAGGGTGAGTTACCTGGATAAGAATTTTTCTGGGGTTTTCCCTTATCCTTAAAGACGAATGTCAGGTAACTCTAAGCTCCATGGACCCTGGACACATTTGAGCATCATTTCACCCATTTCATTCAGCGTCCGATATGACTTAACATTGGAGGACGTAAAATAAAAAAAAGTAGAAATATACAGAGAGTGTAAAAAGTGTTTATAAACATAAGAAATGATGTGTGTTTGGAGGAATTTAGTAACAGTGACGTCAAAATTAATATAAAAATTATTTGTGGTTGGTTTATTGACACTCGTCACTTACTTTTTCTTCCCAGTTGGGAAGAGATTGAAAATGGAGGCCAGGGCCTTTGAAACTAGTCTCTCATAAATATATGAAAAAGTAAGTGACGAGTGTCAATAAACCAACCACAAATAATTTTTATATTATAAGAAATGATATTAAAATTCTTGGAAAAACAGGACTGGGATGTTTGGCAAATTTGTAAATAAATTAATCATGTCCAGTAAAGCATTTATGTTGTATTTAGTAATATTTTAGATAATAACTGGTGCAGCAAAATCAACTCCAATCACGGCAATGCAAGCCTTAACTCGGAACTATCCAATACATCTAACTTTAGAGGAGCAGGCACTAATACAACATGAAAAAATGTTGCGGTTAAACACAACAAAATAGGAGAAAAGATTACTACAACCAATGAAGCTGAAAACACAAACAAGTTTCCTACACAAAGTTATGGAATTAAAAACAGATCTGAATCTTCCTAATTCTAAAGAAAACATTTTAATCAAAGAAAACCCACTGACTTTTGAACCAATTAATATTCAATTAGATTTAGAACAAATAGTTACAAAATCTGAAACTTCCAAACCTGTACTAAAAGCACTAGCATTAGAAATTGTGAACAATATATACCCAGATAAAGAATGGTTACATATCTACACAGATGGATCTAACTTGGACAACTCAGGAGCAGGAATTAAGTGTGCACTGTTCTCATTCTATCAACCAGTAGGATACCACACAACAAATTTTGATGCAGAAGTAACGGCTATTCATATTTCACTCCAACACCTTCTATACAGAATAATTAAATTCAAAAATGCTGTCATACTTTCTGATTCTAAAGCAGCGTTATATGCAATAAGTTCTTATAAAATGAGGTCAATCCAAATTAAAGAATGTCACAAAATGATTCAACAACTTCAAAAACTACAGAAAAGAATTATATTACAGTGGATACCTGCACATTGTGGAATTGCTGGAAATGAATCAGCTGATTTTCTTGCCAAAAAAGGTGCAAATTTAATTCAGAACAAAAGTAAAAACTTACCCTTTACATCCATAAAACGATTAATTAAAAACAAATATAAAAACAAACAAAACCAATCAATATCTAACAAAGCCAAAGATAAGAAATGGAACATTTAAATTAAAAATCCAGAAATTAATCCAGAAATCCCACCTAAAGCTGCAGTAGCAAATTTTAGATTACTTACGGAACATGATTATTTAGCCAAACACCTACACAAAATAGGAATTTATACAAGTCCAAATCGTCCTCTGTGCAACAAAGAAGAGGAAATGACTGAAGAACATCTTCTAACCTGTGAGGTCCTACCTGCCGGACCCACTACACAGAAATATTGGAGAGCAAGAGAGCTAATGGCTTCATTGCCAAAGCCTAGCATTTGACAACAAAGAAGAGGAAATGACTGAAGAACATCTTCTAACCTGTGAAGTCCTACCTTCCAGACCCACCACACAGAAATATTGGAGAGCAAGAGAGCTAATGGCTTCATTGCCAAAGCCTAGCATTTTAAAACAAAGAAGAGGAAATGACTGAAGAACATCTTTTAACCTGTGAAGTCCTACCTGCCGGACCCACTACGCAGAAATATTGGAGAGCAAGAGAACTAATGGCTTCATTGCCAAAGCCTAGCATTTGAAAACAGAGAAGAGGAAATGACTGAAGAACATCTTTTAACCTGTGAAGTCCTACCTGCCGGACCCACTACACAGAAATATTGGAGAGCAAGAGAGCTAATGGCTTCATTGCCAAAGCCTAGCATTTGACAACAAAGAAGAGGAAATGACTGAAGAACATCTTCTAACCTGTGAAGCCCTACCTGCCAGACCCACTACACAGAAATATTGGAAAACAAGAGAGCTAATGGCTTCATTGCCAAAGCTTAGCATTTGAAAACAAAGAAGAGGAAATGACTGAAGAACATCTTCTAACCTGTGAAGTCCTACCTGCCAGACCCACTACACAGAAATATTGGAGAACAAGAGAGCTAATGGCTTCATTGCCAAAGCCTAGCATTTGAAAACAAAGAAGAGGAAATGACTGAAGAACATCTTTTAACCTGTGAAGTCCTACCTGCCGGACCCACTACACAGAAATATTGGAGAGCAAGGGAGCTAATGGCTTCATTGCCAAAGCCTAGCGTTTGACAACAAAGAAGAGGAAATGACTGAAGAACTTCTTTTAACCTGTGAAGTCCTACCTGCCAGACCCACTACACAGAAATATTGGAGAGCAAGGGAGCTAATGGCTTCATTGGCAAAGCCTAGCGTTTGACAACAAAGAAGAGGAAATGACTGAAGGACTTCTTCTAACCTGTGAAGTCCTACCTGCCGCACCCACTACACAGAAATATTGGAGAGCAAGAGAGCCAATAGCTTCATTGCCAAAGCCTAGCATTTGAAAACAAAGAAGAGGAAATCACTAAAGAACATCTTCTAACCTGTGAAGTCCTACCTGCCGGACCCACTACACAGAAATATTGGAGAGCAAGAGAGCCAATGGCTTCATTGCCAAAGCCTAGCATTTGACAACAAAGAAGAGGAAATGACTAAAGAACATCTTCTAACCTGTGAAGTGCTACCTGCCGGACCCACTACACAGAAATATTGGAGAGCAAGAGAGCTAATGGCTTTATTGCCAAAGCCTAGCATTTGACAACAAAGAAGAGGAAATGACTGAAGAACATCTTCTAGCCTGTGAAGCCCTACCTGCCGGGCCCACTACACAGAAATATTGGAGAGCAAGAGAACTAATGGCTTCATTGCCAAAGTCTAGCATTTAAAAACAAAGAAGAGGAAATGACTGAAGAACATCTTCTAACCTGTGAAGCCCTACCTGCCGGACCCACTACACAGAAATATTGGAGAGCAAGAGAGCCAATGGCTTCATTGCCAAAGTCTAGCATTTGACAACAAAGAAGAGGAAATCACTAAAGAACATCTTCTAGCCTTTGAAGCCCCACGTGCCGGACCCACTACACAGAAATATTGGAGAGCAAGAGAGCCAATGGCTTCATTGCCAAAGCCTAGCATTTGACAACAAAGAAGAGGAAATCACTAAAGAACATCTTCTAGCCTTTGAAGCCCCACGTGCCGGACCCAATACACAGAAATATTGGAGAACAAGAGAGCTAATGGCTTCATTGCCAAAGTCTAGCATTTGACAACAAAGAAGAGGAAATCACTAAAGAACATCTTCTAGCCTTTGAAGCCCCACGTGCCGGACCCACTACACAGAAATATTGGAGAACAAGAGAGCCAATGGCTTCATTGCCAAAGTCTAGCATTTGACAACAAAGAAGAGGAAATCACTAAAGAACATCTTCTAGCCTTTGAAGCCCCACGTGCCGGACCCACTACACAGAAATATTGGAGAGCAAGAGAGCTAATGGCTTCATTGCCAAAGCCTAGCATTTGACAACAAAGAAGAGGAAATCACTAAAGAACATCTTCTAGCCTTTGAAGCCCCACGTGCCAGACCCACTACACAGAAATATTGGAGAACAAGAGAGCCAATGGCTTCATTGCCAAAGCCTAGCATTTGACAACAAAGAAGAGGAAATCACTGAAGAACATCTTCTAGCCTTTGAAGCCCCACGTGCCGGACCCACTACACAGAAATATTGGAGAACAAGAGAGCCAATGGCTTCATTGCCAAAGTCTAGCATTTGACAACAAAGAAGAGGAAATCACTAAAGAACATCTTCTAGCCTTTGAAGCCCCACGTGCCGGACCCAGTACACAGAAATATTGGATAACAAGAGAGCTAATGGCTTCATTGCCAAAGTCTAGCATTTGACAACAAAGAAGAGGAAATCACTAAAGAACATCTTCTAGCCTTTGAAGCCCCACGTGCCGGACCCACTACACAGAAATATTGGAGAACAAGAGAGCCAATGGCTTCATTGCCAAAGTCTAGCATTTGACAACAAAGAAGAGGAAAACACTAAAGAACATCTTCTAGCCTTTGAAGCCCCACGTGCCGGACCCACTACACAGAAATATTGGAGAACAAGAGAGCTAATGGCTTCATTGCCAAAGCCTAGCATTTGACAACAAAGAAGAGGATATCACTGAAGAACATCTTCTAGCCTTTGAAGCCCCACATGCCGGATCCACTACACAGAAATATTGGAGAACAAGAGAGCTAATGGCTTCATTGCCAAAGCCTAGCATTTGACAACAAAGAAGAGGAAATCACTGAAGAACATCTTCTAGCCTTTGAAGCCCCACGTGCCGGATCCACTACACAGAAATATTGGAGAACAAGAGAGCTAATGGCTTCATTGCCAAAGCCTAGCATTTGACAACAAAGAAGAGGAAATCACTGAAGAACATCTTCTAGCCTTTGAAGCCCCACGTGCCGGACCCACTACACAGAAATATTGGAGAACAAGAGAGCTAATGGCTTCATTGCCAAAGCCTAGCATTTGACAACAAAGAAGAGGAAATGACTGAAGAACATCTTTTAACCTGTGAAGCCCCACGTGCCGGACCCACTACACAGAAATATTGGAGAACAAGAGAGCTAATGGCTTCATTGCCAAAGCCTAGCATTTGACAACAAAGAAGAGGAAATGACTGAAGAACATCTTTTAACCTGTGAAGTCCTACCTGCCGGACCCACTACACAGAAATATTGGAGAGTAAGAGAGCTAATGGCTTCATTGCCAAAGCCTAGCATTTGACAACAAAGAAGAGGAAATGACTGAAAAACATCTTTTAACCTGTGAAGTCCTACCTGCCGGACCCACTACACAGAAATATTGGAGAGCAAGAGAGCTAATGGCTTCATTGCCAAAGCCTAGCATTTGAAAACAAAGAAGAGGAAATGACTGAAGAACATCTTTTAACCTGTGAAGTCCTACCTGCCAGACCCACTACACAGAAATATTGGAGAGCAAGAGAGCTAATGGCTTCATTGCCAAAGCCTAGCATTTGAAAACAAAGAAGAGGAAATCACTGAAGAACATCTTCTAACCTGTGAAGTGCTACCTGCCGGACCCACTACACAGAAGTATTGGAGAGCAAGAGAGCTAATGGCTTCATTGCCAAAGCCTAGCATTTGACAACAAAGAAGAGGAAATGACTGAAGAACATCTTCTAACCTGTGAAGTGCTACCTGCCGGACCCACTACACAGAAATATTGGAGAGCAAGAGAGCTAATGGCTTCATTGCCAAAGCCTAGCATTTGAAAACAAAGAAGAGGAAATCACTGAAGAACATCTTCTAACCTGTGAAGTGCTACCTGCCGGACCCACTACACAGAAATATTGGAGAGCAAGAGAGCTAATGGCTTCATTGCTAAAGCTTAGCATTTGAAAACATATAAATAAATATAAAACATATAAATAAATTATTACTTCTTAAAATAAAAAATATTGCTATTATTTCACTCAAAAGAGGATCGTACACCTACAATTTTAATAACATTTTTAAAATGGAGAGCTTTCCTTTTGCTTTTATAACTGCCTCCAGTCTCTGCGGCATTGATTTCACTAGCTCTCTTGTTTACTTTGGTTCAATTAGGTCATATTCTATTTGAAGTGCCTGTTTTAATCCTTCTTTATTGGAAAATGAGTGATTTTCCTCTCCAAAATAGACCACAGGTGTTCTATAGGGTTGATATGTGGTGACTGGGGAGGTGTATGAAGTTATTTTGGTGTATTAAATTTTAGATGAGTCGTATTTTTTACACATCTGCTTCACTTTCGTACCTATTTTGAGCACATGTTTCGCAAATCTTCGTTTGCATCTACGGCTCTTGTGCGAGTGAAGCTAGATCCAGCGGAGTGGGTAATTCTGGGGTTGTTGCTGCCACACCCACACCGCTGGATCTAGCTTCAGTCGCACAAGAGCCGTAGATACAAACAAAGATTTGCAAAACATGTCGTCAAAATAGGTACGAAAGTGAAGCAGATGTGTAAAAAATACGACTCATCTAAAATTTAATATTTTTCGCTTCACTGTGGTGTTCCAATACAGTTAAATCTCGATTTATTTTGGTGTGTTATTAAGCAGCCACAAGCAAGTTATTTCCAGCTGTATATTTGGGGTTGTTGTCCTGCTGAAACATAAAATTGTTCTCAAGACCTAGTTTCTGGGCACTAGCACGGAGATTTTCCTTTAAAATGTCCATATAGACTTTATGGTCCATAGCTCCATCAATAAAGTGCAGTTGACCCACTCCTGAAGCACTCATACAACCCCAGACTATCACGGAGCCACTTCCGTGTTTTACTGTAGGCACTAGATGTTTAGGATGTCTTTACTTTTCTTGTGCCATACCATTCGCCTTCCATCGGAACCAAAAATATTCAACTTACTCTCATCGGAAAATATAATCCTATTCCAGAAGTCTGTTCCTTTATTTTAGTTAATTGATGGAAATTAATCACATCTCCACACCATCCGTATATAGGCTAAGGTTTTTGATAGATAGAGCCACATGAAAAATTCCATGCCATGGCCGGGATTTGAACCACGGATCTCCTGGTTTCCTTCCAGTCGCTCTTAACCTTTGAGCTATGACCAATGTGCCATAAAATTCTCCATTTGACTCGTATATTTCCCTGGTAGACCACTAGGGGCTGTTGCATCCAAGATACACCATTTGTGGTGATTTACTATCGTAAGTCTCAGTCTTCATCATTTAACTCTTATTATTTTAGTTAATTGATGGAAATTAATCATTTCTCCACACTAGCCTTATATAGGCTAAGGTTTTTGATAGACAGAGTCAACATGAAAAATTCAGTACCATTAAAAACCTTAGCTTATATACGGTTAATGTGGAGAAATGATTAATTTCCATCAATTAACTAAAATAATAAGAGTTAAATGATGAAGCCTGAGACTTAAGTGCTTATGATAGTAAGTCACCACAAATGGTGTATCTCAGATGTGAGAGCCCCTAGTGGTCTACCGGGGAAATATACGAGTCAAATGGAGAACTTAATGTCATGACAGCACGTTGGCCATGGAAGTTCAAAGGTTAAGAGCGACTGGACGGAAACCAGGAGATCCGTGGTTCAAATCCCAGCCATGGCATTGAATTTTTCATATTGACTCTATCTAGCTGTTCCTTTATGTTGGTGCTCCTTTGCAAACTCCAATCGCTCTTTCTTTCTTTCTTTTTTAATTTACATCCTACAACATTTAGTCATATCGGACGATGAATGAAATGGGTGAAATGATGCTCAAATGGGCCCACAGTCCATGGACCTTATAGTTACCCAACATTCGTCTTTCAAGATAAGGGAAAACCCCGGAAAAAACCTTATTCCGGTAACTCCATGGACCCTGGAAACATTTGAGCATCATATATCGAGATTCAACTGTATTGGAACACCACAGTGAAGCGAAAAATTATTAAATTTTAGATGAGTCGCGTTTTTTACACATCTGCTTCATGTTCCCCATTTCATTCACCACTGCTGTCATTGTGTGAGAGGATGACGAATTACCTTAAGACCACTTTCTGAAATAGTGCACATTTGATTGGATGCCACCCACACGCTCTGCCTCACGTTCAAGAGGTCCCGAGTTCGAATCTCGGTCAGGGTGGGTTATCTGGATAAGGTTTTTCCGGGGTTTTCCCTTATACTGAAAGAGGAATGTCAGGTAACTCTAAGCTCTATGGATCTTGGGCTCATTTGAGCATCATTTCACCCATTCCATTCATCATCCGATATGACTTAACGTTGGAGGACGTAAATTTCAAAAAAACACCAATACACGTTGGTGACTGAAATATTACACATGAGACATGTCTGTGCGCGATGGGTTCCAAGACTGTTGACTCCTGAACAAAAGGACATTCGCATGCAGGTCTGCATGCAGTTAAAGTTGATGTTAGAGGAAGATCCGAAGTTTCTTTCAGACGTAATCACTGCTGATGAAATTTGGCTACATCATTTTGATCCTGAGAGCAAACAGCAAAGCTCAGTGTGGAAATCTCCTTTATCACGAACCTCCATAAAGCAAAAGTGGTTGCTTCTGCTGGGAAAGTTATGGTCATCTCATTCTTTGATGTTCATGGAATGGTATATCAGCATGTTGTACCTGCACACACATCAGTAACTGGACAATACTACAGGGATGTCCTGAAAACATTGCAAGTCCTTAGCAGGCGCAAAAGACACATCCGTGAAGCAGGCTGAATGCTGCACCACGATAATGCGTGACCGCATATTGCCAATGTTGTTGTTGAATATCTTGCAAAAATCAACGTAAAGTGCATCCCTCACCCTCTCTATAGTCTGGATTTAGCCCCATGTGACTTTTTTCTATTCCCTAACTTGAAGAAACGCCTTCGTGTGAGGCATTATCCATCATCAGAAGTAGTGGTGAAGGCTGTGGAGGCGAATTTGAAGGATCTCCCAAAAAATGGTTTCCAGCATGTCTTTAAAGACTGACAGAAATGCTGGGACAAGTGCATCGCATTCAGGGAGAATATTTTGAGAAGCACCATCAAAATTATGAGGATGAGTAAAGGTACGTTGTCAAAACAAATTATGATCATTCTTTATTGAACAGCCCTCATATAAATAAGTACAATGTGTTTAAAACTAGAACAAAGGCCTTCTTGTAGGAACATTGCTTCTACACAGTAAAGGAATATTTGCAACTTAATAAATCTCTGCAGTATAAGACATTACATTAATTTGTGTAGTTATCTCGTAATAAGGGCTGTCCTGTGGCTAGGTAACCTACCGCTTGGTTCTCACCGCGGCAGCCTGGGTTCAATCCAAGGCGACTGCAAAGTGAGATTTGTGGTGGACAATACGGCACTAGGGTGGGTTTTCTATGGGTTCTCCGATTTCTCACACCAGCACTCCACAAATTGCTCCATCATCTCTCCTATCATTTCATCTCGCCCTCATTCTGCCATCCGCTCTCCTCACGAGGAATTGGGCTGATTACCCACTCTGGATTCTCTCTCTCTCTCTCTCTCTCTCTCTCTCTCTCTCTCTCTCTCTCTCTCTCTCATTGAGATAGATTACATTCATCATCAACCCACATAAGTTTTAAGGAGAACAAGAATACCCTGACACCACATAGTGGTATAAGAGGGCAGTTCAAGAAGTATATAATAATTTGAACACAGATTACAAATATATGTCATTTCTACTCATGCCCAATTTCACCAACAGATGTTAAGACTTAACACGAGTTTAGCAATAGTTAAAACAAAAATTGCATTTCACCAACAAGACAAAACACTTTTTAAACCCATTCTCTAACTGTAAAAACACTTAAGCTCCACTTACTTTTGAAATTAGGACATGTTTAGAATATGCTCTGAACTTTCTATTTAAAACAAAAAGAGAAATAATCATTTGTGGTGACATAAATGTAGATTATCTGAAATCAAGTCTTCAAAGGGAACAGCTTAGCTCTTTATTTACCACATACCACATGACACATACAGTTAACTTTCCAACAAGAATCCAAAATAATTCATCCACAGCTATTGATAACATATTTGTAAATTCAGATATAACTAAATTTTGCTCTGTCTCATCAAAAACTAATGGACTATCAGATCATGATGCACAAATTCTAAGGATTGATAAGATAAATTTAAAACTCAAACCTAAATACACATATATTAAATATAGGGAGTGAGTGAGTGTGTGGTGTTTTAGGGTCTGTCGACAACAAGGTCATTTGGGCCCGAAGTCAACATTAAAACCTAAAAGCTACACTAATTAGGCTAAAAAGGTAAAATAAAATAAAAACACTGAACTATTAAAGGTACATAAAAAACTTATCCCATTGCTAATAATTTAAAATCTCTAAAATTAATAAATATAAAACACAAGTCAGACTTGTTTATTAAAACCAATTTCAGTAACAAACCGCAGTGCCTTAACCACGGCCACTGGGTCGTCACCTAAAACACCGTGCAAGTTAGTCCCCAAGCCGAAAGACTGGCCAACGCGGGCGTACTGCGGGCGATCCTGCAATACATGCCACACAGTGAGTCGTACTGCACACGGAGCACACACAGGGGCCGGTTCCCCTCTTAACAGATGGCCATGAGTCGCTCATGTGCGTCCAATTCTCAGCTGGGTGAGTATCACCTCGGCTCGCCGGTTATCCCTGCAGGAAGTTGGCCAGGGTTGTACGCTCTCCTTTATTGCCCGGAGTTGTGTGCCTTCCAAAGCTGTCCAGGATTGCTGCCAAGCAAATAGGAGTTGGCGACGGAAGAAACGTTGCACATCCTGGTATGGCACCGTAGTTAAACTCCGGGGCAAACGGCAAGCGGACTTAGCAGCCGCGTCCGCCTCCTCGTTCCCTGAAATCCCCACATGGCCTGGGGTCTAAGTAAAAACAAAATGGTATCCGCAACTGAGCATTTGCGAGATCTGGGCCTGTATTTTTGAAACAATGGTGTGAGCGGCAGTGTGCTGTTGCAAGGCATGAAGAGCACTTAGAGAGTCAGTGCAAACAATAAAAGAGCCAGGAGCTAACTTGCAAATAAAAAGGAGCAAATAGAGGATAGCATACAGCTCTGCTGAGAAGACCGAAGTGGAGTCCAGAAGGCGAAATTTATGAGCCTCACCGTTAATAAAGAACGCGCAACCCGTAGTGCTACCTAACTGAGAACCGTCTGTAAAGACCGGAACATAGTTAGGGTAACGCCCCAGTAGTTCGGCAAAAAGTTGTTGGAAAACCGAATGTGGAGTAGCGAGTCTAGATTTGCTGGAAAGAGCGAGATCGAATCGCGCACGATCGAGCTGCCAAGCGGGATAAGGGCTTTTGGGCGACCTCTCCACGCGAGGCATTAGGAGGCCATGCGAATGTAGGGGATCCCGAAATCTTATTCCCATGGGGCGTGTCCGAGAACCAGGGCGCATATAACGGTGGGCTAAATCTGGACACAGAACTGGTTTAAAACATGGATGATTGGGATAACTTGCCAACTTCGAGACGTATGAGCAGAGTAACAGCGAGCGACGAATATGGAGTGGAGGTTCGCCTGAGTCTGCATACAGGCAGTCGACTCGACTGGTGCGGAAAGCTCCTGTGGCAAGGCGGATACCAGTATGCACGGTGTCTAAAAGGCGAAGTTTAGAGGCGATCGCTGCGCCATAAATAAAACAGCCGTAGTCCAGATTGGATCGGACCAGGGAGCGATACAGCCTCAACATTACCGTGCGATCGCTCCCCCCCCCCCCAAGATGCTCCAGATAATACCTTCAGCACCCGCAGAAAACGATCGCAAGAGGCTCGAAGGTGACGAATGTGGCGCTCCCAGTTGAGTTGTCTGTCCAAGTAGAGGCCCAAGAACTTCAGGTGCGAGATCAGGTGGAGGGTGAATACCTCGTAGACGATGGAAGTGGACACATTGTGTCTTCGCAGGAGAAAAACGGAAGCCGGTGCGAAGCGCCCAGACTGCCAGCTGGTTGATGGTCAACTGCAGTTGACGCTCTATATGATCTAAGTTACAAGAACGATAATACATAGCAAAGTCGTCAACACACAGGGACGATGGAATTCCGCCGCGAACGACACTAGTAATGCCATTAATAGCCACGGCAAAAAGGGCGACGCTGAGAATCGACCCTTGAGGTACACAATTCTCCTGGATCCGCTCCCTTGAGATACTGTTCCCTATACGGACACGAAAACGACGTAGTGCTAAAAAATAACTTAAAAATTCCGGTAAGTGGCCTCGCATACCGTAACTGTGCAGGTTACGTAGTATGCCATACCGCCAAGTGGTGTCATAAGCCTTCTCCAGGACAAAGAATACTCCCACCACATGCTGTTGCAGTAGAAAGGCATCATGAATGTAAGCCTCAATGCGTGTTAGATTGTCAACACTAGAGCGAGGGCGACGAAAACCGCATTGAAGGTTGCACAGCTGGTTATTAATTTCGAGCCACCACACTAACCGAGAGTTTACCATTCGCTCAAAGGTCTTACAGACGACACTCGTCAGGCAAATGGGGCGGTAGCTAGATGGAAGTGTGCGGTCCTTTCCGGGTCGAGGGATGGGGATGACAATACCCTCTTGCCAGGAAGATGGAAAGACCCGCTCATGCCAGATGCGGTTATACATGCCTAAAAGGAAAGACATCACATCGGGTGGAAGATGTAGCAGCATCTGTCTGTGGATGCCATTGGGACCGGGAGAAAAGTCTTTAGCTAGGGCTAAAGAATGTGCAAGCTCGGCAGCGGTAAAAGGTTGGTTGTACGGCTCATTACATTCGCTATTAAAATTAAGTTTTGTTCGATGATGATGATGTGTATACGGGCGCTCAACTACGGCGGTCATCAGCGCCCTTTAAAAAAAACAAGTCAACAAGTCATGGCAAAAGCCAGATATAAAAATTTCCAAAAATATATTATATATAAATCTATTAAAACTGCACACACATATATACTAAAAGAAAAAAAAAAGGAAAGAAAAAAATACTTGAGATTAAATTCTAAAATCCACAGCTGAAACAAACGCTAAAACTTTGCCCACCGCCGTTTCGTCATCCGCGAGGATCTTAAGTTTTGTTCGCTCCGCAGCTTCCTTAATAGGAAGGAAGAGGGCGTCGTAACTGGCCGTTTGGCTAGTAGCAGCGAATGAGGTGGCAAGGGCTTCGGCTATATCTTGCTCGGTAGTGCAGATGGAACCGTTGAGGGCAAGTCCGGGAATGACCGTTCGGCGATACTTGCCATGCATCCGCCGAACAGCTGACCATACCTGTTTAGCGGAGCTGCGACGAGAAAGGGAAGACACGTAGGCTTCCCAGGATCTTCGTTTCGCATTGCGAAGCACAAAACGTGCCTTATCTCGAGAACGTTTAAAAGCAACGAAGTTCTTTTCTGTCGGGTGCAACTGAAACAGCCGCAAAGCACGTTTGCGTGCTTTTATAGCCACACGGCATTCCTCAGACCACCAGGGTACAGGGGTATGACGTGGGGTAGAAGAACCTCAGGAATGCTGGATTCAGCGGCGAGCAAGATGGAACATGTAAAATATTCCACCATTTCATCGACGGTATCAAAACCATCGTCGGTGAGGTGTATACGGGAATGAAACTTTTCCCAGTCAGCCTTGGAAATAATCCAGCGAGGATGTCGCGAAGGCGCATGGTGGCGGCCGGATAAATGAATGTTAATTGGGTAATGATCGCTCCCAAAGAGGTCGGAAAGCACAGACCAATCAAGGAGTGGAACTAATACCGGGCTGCAGATTGAGACGTCTAGTACCGAGTGCGTACCATCAGCGGATGACAGGAATGGCGGGTCACCAGTGTTCAGCAAAATCAGGTCATGCGAATCAAACGTGTCTACTATGAGGCAGCCACGAGCATCATCAATGTCGGAGCCCCAGAGCGTGTGTTTGGCATTCAGATCTCCCAAGATGAGTAACGGTGAGGGGAGCTGAGCCAAAAGAGCCTGAAGATCCTGCTTTTGAATTACACAGAGCGGGGCCAGATAAATGTTGGAGATGGTAAAAGAGATGCTCTCCCACTGTATACGAACAGCGACAGCTTGCAACGGCGTGGTTAATGGTATATTGGTGGCAGAGATATTAGGCGCCACTAAAGTAGCAACGCCACCACTTGCTGGTGCGCCTGCAACGGAGTCTCCCCTAAATGCCGAAAAAGTGCTTAGGTGTAATGAGTGATAGTGATGCAAATGGGTTTCTTGGAGACACATAACTGATGGTGACCGTTGAGAAACTAAAAACTGTAGGTGTTGAACGCGCGCTCGGAAACCATTGACGTTCCACTGGATTATTTCCATAAAGAGTTTTTAGCGGGCCGTTTTAACTTTTTTCTTGACTTTGGCTGACTTGGGCCCTACGATTCGAAAATCGTTAGCCTCCTGTGACTCCGCTGATGTTCGGGAGTCAGAACTCCTACGGCTCGTAGAACGAGACCGGGATCTCATAGAAAACGAGTGACTTCGCGATCTATGTTGTGGCCGGGATCGGTTTTTCATATTTACTACGGGATGGTTGTTACCCGCTGATGGCTTGGTTGCTGGAGTCTGTACGGTTGAAGCGGAGGTAGTGCTGGTGGATATACAAACAGTCTGAGACATGGGTTTAACGGCTAGAAAGTCAGTCTGCGTGGATGCGTGGGCGACAGGGACGTGTTGAACAGCAGCAGTGGTGTTAGGAGTACGGCGAACTGCTGATGCATATCCAGTAGTAGTAGTAGCAGGCTTTAGTTGTTGAAAGCGCCGTCGTGCCTCTGGAAATGTCAGGCATTCCTTTACACGTAGCTCCTGAATGCTTTTTTCGTCCATGAATCTAGGGCACTGTCGCGAACTGGAGGGATGACTGCCGCCACAGTTCACGCAACAAGGTGTTCGACTGCAGTTTGGACCGTCGTGTTTCGGTAGGCCACATTGCTCACAGACAGAAGGATTGGTACACGTGACCTTAGTATGTCCGAACCGCTGACATTGGAAACAGCGCATGGGGTTCGGGACATACTGGCGGACGCTAGCACGTTCGTAGCCACAATAGATGAATTCGGGTAATTTAGTCCCAGCAAAAGTTAGAAAAACCGTACGTAAAGGTTACTCCTTGCCATCTTGTTTTCGTGTTAGCCGGTACGCCTGACAAGCAAGTTGATCAGAGAGGCAACTTACTATTTCTTCATTCGCAAGACCATCTAAGCTGGAGGTGGTGACTACTCCTCTACAGGTGTTAAGCGTTTTGTGTGGGGCTACCCGAATAGGGTACGAGCCCAACAAAATCGCTTTTTGCAGCTTGCGAGATTGGTCTGCACTCGTGCTCTCTAATAGTAAGGTGCCGTCTCGGAGACGCGTAGCGTTTCTGACCGGGCCGCTGATTTTGTCCAGTTCGCGCTTTATGTAAAACGGACTAACATCTTTAAAGTTTTCCCATCACAAGCCAATGTCATTACTAAGAACGCGTCAGTGAAAGAGAAATATAGGGAAATAAACGAAAATACTCTGAATGAATCTTGGAAACAAACTTATGAGATTAATGGAACCAACAACAAATATAATAGCTTTCTTCAATGCTTTAAAACTCAGTTTGAATTTTGCTTCCCATCCAAGTATAAAAAAACATTTAACTTTAAAAAAGACAATTCCTGGCTCACTTTAGGAATTAAAACCTCATGCAGGCACAAAAGAGAACTATATCAGCAAGTTAGAATCAGTAACAATTTGTATTTAAAAAACTACTACAAAAAATATTGTGAACTTCTAAAGAAGGTAATAATAGCAGCTAAAGTATTGCATTATAATAAACTAATTCAAAACTCAGGAAATAAAATAAAAACCACTTGGAATATAATAACAAATGTGACACGTAAACACTCATCAGAAAATTGCCCAATAACACTCAATGTTGACAATCATGAAATTGCCAAACCTCTTGTAGTTGCAGAATTGTTTAACAAATTCTTTTTGGATGTAACAAAAAAATTTAATATTAATTATGGAAGTAAAGATGCAGCACTAGAATTTCTAAGATCAAGTTTCACAAACTCTGTACCTACATTTAAAATCAGTTTAACTACACCTTCCGAAATAAATAAAATTATTGACTCTTTAAAAATGAAGTATTCTTCCGGTTATGATGAAATAACTACAAAAATCCTAAAATCTTGCTCCTCACAAATTAGCATTCCCCTTAGTTATATATGTAATGAGTCTCTAAAGACAGGTATTTTCCCTGACAGAATGAAATATACAGTTGTTAAACCTCTTTTCAAAAAAGGCAAGTGCAATAATGTTTCAAATTATAGACCAATATCTCTCTTGCCAATATTTTCAAAAGTTCTTGAAAAAGTAATGTTCACCAGACTGTATAAACACCTTGAATGTAACAACATACTTGTCAGTGATCAGTTTGGATTCAGAAAGGGAATATCGACTAATCATGCAACTTACAAGCTTACACATGAAGTGTTGACTGCCTTAAATGATAAAAGACATATAGGTGGAATTTTTTGTGATCTAGCAAAGGCTTTTGATTGTGTTAA
Source organism: Mantis religiosa (assembly GCA_030765055.1). NCBI lineage: Eukaryota > Metazoa > Arthropoda > Insecta > Mantodea > Mantidae > Mantis > Mantis religiosa. The sequence continues at coordinate 132,054,426 of CM060950.1, forward strand.
TCATGACATTCTTATAGCAAAACTGGAATTCTATGGGCTAAAAAATGAACATTTAAGATGGTTTGTATCATATCCAAATGAAAGAAAACAGAGTGTTGAAGTAGCTGTCAGTGATTTTGGTTATGAAAAACAAACTTCGAACTGGAAAATAGTAACTCATGGAGTACCCCAAGGTTCCGTGTTAGGGCCTTTATTATTTCTTATCTATATAAATGACCTCTCACTTTATATAAAGGACATTGCAAGTATAGTTCTTTTTGCTGATGACACTAGTGTCCTGGTGACCAGTACAAATTTAAACGAGTGTATAATTAAAATGAATTATGTTTTGAACTGTATGTCATGCTGGTTTAAAGCAAACAAATTATCTGTGAATCTAGACAAAACAAAAGTGGTCAAATTTATAACCTGTCGTACATCACATACTGAAATAGAAATCGGGATTAATGGTATGTTATTAGAAGAAATTGACAGCATAAAATTTCTGGGCCTTCATGTGGACAGATGTTTAGATTGGAAAGCTCACATAAATTATATCTTACCTAAACTTAGCTCTGCCTGTTATGCTATCCGAGAGCTGGTTAATGTGAGTTCTATTGACACACTTAAATTAGTATATTATGCATACTTTAACTCTATTATGGAATATGGAATATTATTTTGGGGCAACTCAGTAGAAAGTAAAACAATATTTCTTATGCAAAAGAGGGTTATAAGAATCATTAGTAACACCCACACCAGATGCTCCTGTAAGGATCTTTTTACAAGATTGAAGATATTAACGCTTCCTTGCATGTATATATTCTCGATCCTAAAATTCTTTGTATGCCATCGTGCCTTATTTGCAACAAATAATGTAATTCACAAAATAAACACTAGACAAAAATATAATATCCATTATCCCAGTGCTAAAGTTTCTTGCTTTCAGAAAGGTGTGTATTATGAAACTATCAAAATATTTGGCGCACTTCCTAATGTTCTTAAAGAAAAAGTTGTTAATTTCGGTGCTTTTAAAAAAGCTGTTAGAGAGTACCTTTGCCCAAAATCTTTTTATTCTGTACAAGATTATCTGAATGACAAATTATCCTGATAATGCTTCTGTAGATCTATAAGTAGTATTTAACCATTCCAATGACAAATCATTACTTATAAATATTTGATGCAAGCTGAAAGTTTATTTTTAATCTATATGTATTTAATAAATAACAAGAATGGTATCCATTGCAAAAAGGTTGAGACGTACTGGCATAAGCCAAGTGAAAGCTGGTTTAAAAAGTGTTTCATTTTGTATCATATATATATATATATATATATATATATATATATATATATATATATATATATATATATATTTATCCCTGCTTTGTTTTCCATATTGTTGTTCATATTGCCTGTATACTATATGTGTCTTATGTTAACTTTTGTACATATATATGCTATTAAACTTTATACCTCTAGACATGTTCAATGTTCACAGCCTTTTCTGGCTACAAGTGAACCTACTGAACGGAAATCAATCTAATCTAATCTAATCAAGGACACCGCGTCCCCATCATCAACTGATGTTCTACTGGTTCTTCAGGTGACCGCCTCCCTCTCCTGGCGCTGTTCAATGAGTTGAATGACGTCATCTACTATTGGAATTTCGAAGTTCATTGCTCTCTTTTTGTTCTTCACAATGTGTATATTTTCCCAAACTGTTAATTCCCAATACTTTTTTGCCGGTACCAAAAGTTTTATGTCCTTGGAAATATTATGATTTTTTGACCAGAAGTGATGGGCTATTGCCGATTTATCTGTCTGTTTGTATTTTATACATCGCATGTGTTCTTTCATCCTTGTTTCTAGGTTTCTCTTTGTTTTTCCGATATAAATTTCGTGGCAATCCTCACATCTTACGCAATAAATTTCGGATAGTTTGTTGGTTGGACTTATGTTTTTTAGCGGGTGATTCAGCATGTTTCTCATGTTATATTTGTTATGTGGTACTAGTTGTATCTGAAATTGACGGAAAATGTTTTTGAATTTATTAAATGCCTTAGGGTGATACGTAAATTTGCAATATACTTTCTTTGGGTCGTCAGCTATTAAAGTGCTAACGTCCTTTAAGGTTTTCCGTATTTTATGCTTGTGTATCATTTTTTAAATAAATTTTGGATCAAAGCCATTCACAATTGCAACATATTTAATGTGATCTACTTCTTTGGTATATTCTTCTATAGTCAATGGGATGTTCACTAACCTATAGAATAAACTGTGAAATACCGCATATTGGTGTTATTTTGGGTTGGAGTTGTTTTTAACCAGTAGAACATCAGCTGATGATGGGGAGGCGGTGTCCTTGAAACATGTCCTAATTACAAAAATAAGTGGAGCCTAAGTGTTTTTACAGTTCAAGAATTGGTTTAAAAAGTGTTTTGATTGATGAAGCTCCACTGTTTATAAATAGTTCTAACGTAACACTCGTGTTAAATCTCTTGTTAAAATAACAAGTCAAATTTCTGATGTTAAGTCCTTAACAATTGTAAATAGTCAAGATGGCGGGAGTGAACGCAGCTGCTGATGTCGATTTGCTATATTTAAGACCGTGTAAATGGAATTCGTAATAGAGTAAGGCCTATGAGGAGAAATTATTTTGAGGAGCGATCAGAAGAACATTTTCTACAAAGGTATAGACTGTCGAAACAAGTTGTTATCAAGGTTACTGCGGAAGAACAAGAGAGGTTAGAACATGCATCAAAAGGATTTTGCTGATCTCGCCTTTGCTTCAAGTATTAATAACTTTGCAATTTTTTAATTCACTGAATTTTGTGGATAATACATTGTCCACCTCCCGTCTTGAAACGTTCAAGTCACTTGTGCTTTGCTCCTCGTTTTAAATTTACGTAATACTGAGTTAGAACATGCATCAAAAGGATTTTGATCTCGCCCTTGCGTGAAGTATTAATAACTTTGTGATTTTATAACTTACTGAATTATGTGGATAATACACTGTCCACCTCCCGTCTTGAAACGTTCGTCATTTGTCCTTCGCTCCTCGTTTTAAATTTACGTAATACTGAGTATGAATATGCATCGAAGGAATATGCCGATCTCGCCTTTGCTTCCAGTATTAATAACTTTGCGATTTTATAATTCACTGAATTATGTGGATAATACACTGTCCACCGCCTGTCTTGAAACGTTCAAGTCACTTGTCCTTCGCACCTCATTTTAAATTAACATAATACTGATGAAGTTGTTTGGTGCTTGTAGTAGTGACACAAGCATTTGAATTAAATTCGTTTCCAATATTTTCCCACGTGACATCTTTTCTTTTACATTCACCGCATTCACTCTCTTTATTTTCAATGATGTCCTTACACTTCATCACCAATTAACAATTCTTTCTCCATCGATGAGGAATTTGTTTCATGGCTTTTGTTTACGATTTTATTCACCTGCCATTTTTTTTTTTTTTTTTGCTGTTGCAGAAGAAAATTAAAACAAAAGCGCATCGCAGTACGTTCAGAAAATAATACGACTCATCCACAGCCTTCTATAACTGTAATATTTACAAGTTTCTTGGCGTTAACACGTGTTTGTTAACCTTTTCAGAAAACAGGTTCGTGAAATGCAAGAAATTTAACAGTAGTGTTAGTGCTGTGACAGTTGTTATGTTACATTTGTTAACATCGATTTTAACGGCTGTTGATGAAATCAGGAATAAAGTTTGTTACCACATAGGAATCATACGTAACATTCTGTGTGATAAAGCATGTGGGTCTTTTGAATTACAACAGCACTAACACACATACTCTCCCAATGTCTGTCAATGTCACTAATTATTAACAAACAGAGAAAAGGGAATGCAGAGAGCAAACAGAACCACTTAAAAATAGTTCAATGCTGGCCAAACAATTCTCAGTAATTAATACACACATCCAAACAAAGCTCTATACTTCATACAATAGTAGAGCTTCTCGAGTTACCAGCGATGCGATATTTATAATGTTGCTCAAGCTTTCGGCCATGTTTACTCTACGGCCTTCTTCAGGAAGTATTCCTGAAGAAGGCCATAGAGTAAATATGGAAGATTTCCTGAAGAACTCCCTGAAGAAGGCCGTACAGTAAACATGGCCGAAAGCTCAAGCAACTTCATCAATATTGCATGGCTGGTAACCCGAGAAGCTCTACTTAATAATCGTTGTGAAAGCTTCAAATCTTACACCTAACTGATGATTCATTATTTTTGCAGCTACAATATTAAACAGATAAAGTTATTCGCAAAAACTATTTTTAGTTGTAAGACTTGAAGCTTTCACGGCGAGCATTACTAATCAAGGCTTAGTGGGTGATCAGCCGAAAGCTCGACGTTTATTAATTTGACATGGCTGATCACCCCCGAAGTCTTGATTAGTATTTTTAGTTGGCTTATTGATACTCGTCACTTACTTTTTTATATTATTGAGAGACAAGTTTCAAAAGCAATCGCCTCCATTTTCAACATCTGTTGCTCTCTCTCTCTCTCTCTCTCTCTCTCTCTCTCTCTCTCTCTCTCTCTCTCTCTCTCTCTCTCTCTCTCTCTCTCTCTCTCTCTCTCTCTCTCTCTCTCTCTCTCTTTCTGGTGGTGGAACTATGAACATTTTTGTCAAATTATCTACTGGTGGGATTTCAAAGTTCATTACGCGATCCTTATTTTTCCATATGAATATGTTCTCCCACGTTGTCAATTTATTTTGCTTTATCACTCCTTTTAATAATTTTGGATTTGGATCAATGTCATGATTTTCATTTCAAAAATGAAATACTACCGCTGACTTATCTTCTTGTTTCAATTTGATGTTTCTAAAGTGCTCTTTGACTCTGGATTTTAGATTTCTTTTAGGAAGCAACCACATTTACAAAAGATAAAGAAAGCAACAGCATATTCAGTTCATTCACTTATCACCCAAAAACATTTAATAAATTTAAAAAGATCTTCAAGGAACAAAATATCATCTTGGCACTTACTAATGGACACTCCATTTTAAAATTGCTAAATTCAAAAACAAAAGATGAAATCCCATCAGTCAACAAATCGGGAATACACCAAATAAGTTGTAAGAATTGTGAAAAATGCTACATAGGTCAAACTAACAGAAATCTAAAAACCAGATTCAAAGAGCACTTTAGAAATATCAAATTGAAACAAGAAGATAAGTCAGCAGTAGCATTTCATTTTTGGAATGAAAATCATGACATTGATCCAAATCCAAAATTATTAAAAGGAGTGATAAAGAAAAATAAATTGACAACATGGGAGAACATATTCATATGGAAAAATAAGGATCGCGTAATGAACTTTGAAATCCCACCAGTAGATAATTTGACAAAGAAGTTCCTTGTTCCACCACCAGAGAGAAGAGAGCAGACGACAACAGATGCTAGTTGGAGAGAGGTTGAAAATGCAGGCGACTGCCTTTAAAACTTGTCTCTCAATAATATAAAAAAGTGAGTGACGAGTATCAATAAACCAACTAAAAATAGATTTTGCAATTAATTTTGACGTTACTGTTACTAAATTCCTCCAAGCACATATAAATTTATCATTGCAAAAAATATTTGAGTAAAGTGTAATGCTAGATGTCCTAGACAGGCTTATGCAGGAGCATTTGTTCTTAAACTACAACATTTAAATAAAGCTAGGGGCCTCCCAGGCCTTAGGTGACCAGCAGAGGGTTAAGAAATATTTGACAGAAAATGCTTTCTACAGTACAGAGGAATTTAAGCACAATGCTAAATACAATCAAAGTGAGTAAATACGAGGTGCGTTCAAGTTATAAACACAATCTTTTTCAGGAGTGGGACCAGAGTGAAATACACCTGGACTCTTTGGAATGCATGACAGAGATGGCAGCACTATACGGTGCATAGAACTCTAGTGGCAATGCCGAGAGTTAGGACAGTTTTTGATAATTAAAATGGTGACGTTTTCATTGCAAGAACAGTGTGTAATCATTCGTTTTCTCCATTTCCGTGGTGTGACACCTATTGAAATTTATCACCAGTTTAGTGAGGCATGTGGTGATGGTGCCATGGATGTGTCTAATGTACGTTCCTGGGTGTGACAGTTCAATGAAGGCAGAACATCGTGTGACAACAAACCAAGACAGCTGCAGACATCGCCTCCAAAACCGGCGTTTCCGTGGGATCCGTGCACACAATCCTGCAAGATCTGAAAATGTTCAATTGGCGATCCTCCAAACCAATGTTCTCCACTTACTGGATCACATCAGACTGGCTATTGCGAGGCCGTGACTCTTAGTTTGTTGTTACACGATGTTCTGCATTCATTGAACTGCCACAACCAGGAATGCACATTGGACACATCCATGGTACTATCACCACATGCCTCACTCAACTGGCAATGAATTTCAATAGGTGTCACACAACAAAAATGGAGAAAACAAATGATTACACACTGTTCTTGCAATGAAAATGCGCCATTTTAAGTATCAAAAACAGTCCTAACTCGTTGCTGCCACTAGAGTTCTATGCACTGTACAGTGCTGCCATCTCTGTCACGAATTGACATAGAGTTCACGTGTACTTAAAAAAAAACCAGATATTGCTATCTGGTCCCAGTCCTGAAAAAAAGAAAAACATAGGAGGTGTTATAATTTGAATGCACCGTGTATTGTATAAATGTGTATAAGCATAAATGTAGTTTATAAGTAATTGAAATTGAAACAAATTTGTGATTAAATTGTGTTATATATGTATGTATATAATTGTGACATATCTTTTGTACTTTGAGCATAAGGATGAATTAAAATGAAATGAAATGATGGGACTGAACAAACAAACTTGTCTAACATTGCAAGATACTCGCCATACCATGCCGACATTTGAAGCAACATTATCAAATGATTTTCATACCTTTGTGTTTATGCACATTTTTGTTTGATCTTGAAGACTGATCCAAATAAACTTCATCTCCCCGGAGCAACCTGGACACTTATTCAAACTCTGAAACAAAACGTTTAATGTGGTGATCATCTTGGAGAGTACCTGGTCTACTATAATTCAGATCTAATAATCATTACAACAGATATGGCGCAAGTACATGGGCATATAGGTTAAGGGCAACTCAGAAGCAAATACTACCTCGCGGCAGCTGAGCTACAAAAGCAACATCTACTTTGGCCCTAATAGTAGCGGCAATATAACCTATTGACTGTATTGTCACCCGGGCGTTGGAACACCCTATGGAAGCAGCTGAGAGCGGAAGACAGGGGAGGTCCGTGTTAGCCACGCCTCCCCCTCGTCCGTCTTATAGTGGTGACAGGGACGGCTGGGGGAAAAACATGATTGTGCGGTCTGTTTCTCTTTCACCTGTGTTCTGGAAATTACGGGATCTTTCATCTACTGGAACCTTCCTGTGGAAGCCAGAAGGCGGCGATATTCCTATAAAAAGGGGCTGCTGAGCGAAGTGAAGTCAGTCAGTTAGTTAGTTAGTGAGTCAGACACAGTTCTTGGTGTAAGTGTTAGTCAGTGACGTGTTAATGAACGAGAAGATTGTGCAACGGAAGACTGTACGTAACTGTGTATGAGCATCGGAGTTGACGTAATCGCGAGTACAAGTGAAATTGTAACGGACGAACTGGTGAATTGTAATTGTGTGCAGTACGTAATTTTATGTAATTGGCAAGAGTTTAACTGTAAGTCGGTGGAAATAAAGAACAGTTTTGAGTGGTGAAATTGGACTTTTCATTTCACGAACCCACAAAGTCACACTGGTGTCAGGAAGCGGGAAAACAACATCACCGAACATTACAACCATCGACGCGGCATTGACAAAGATTTTGGAGAAGATGATGGAAATGAAGGCCGAACTGACCTCGGAAATGAAGACGGCCAACGACGACATCACCGCAGAGTTGAAACAAATGAAGACGGCCAACGACATCACCGGGAAGATGGAAGAAATGAAGGCCGAATTAACAACAAAAATAGAAGCGGCAAATAACAACCTGGCCGCAAAGCTGGAAGAAATGATGACGGCTAACGGTAACCTCACGGAGAAGATGGAAGAAATGAAGGTTGCGAACGAGGCCCTCGCCGCCAAGTTTGAGGAACGGTTGGCCGGCGTGAGGGATGACGTCACGAATCTGGGCAAGCGGATGGGTCAAGTAGACGACCGCCTTAATGATTTAGAGGAAAAGGCCGACAACATCGCAAAACCCCTCACCCGCCTGATGGAGGAACACCGGCGTTATGTGTGGACAGAGGACGCCGAAAACGCTTTCCAGCACCTAAAGGAGACCCTGTACAGTGCTCCAATTTTGGGTTTCCCACAGCCGGGTGGCGCCTTCATTGTGGACACCGACGCTGGCGACCATTGCATTGGAGGTGTCCTATCGCAGATCCAGGACGGCCATGAGCGGGTGATAGCCTACTACAGCAAGACGCTATCCAAGGCAGAGAAGAACTACTGCGTCACCCGACGAGAATTATTGGCGGTAGTAAGGACCTTGGAGCACTTCCATAAGCACCTGTACGGTCAGCCATTCCACCTGAGGACTGACCATTCCGCCCTAACCTGGCTATTGAGCTTTAAGAACCTGGAAGGCCAGACGGCACGTTGGGTCCAGAGGCTGCAGGAGTACGACTTCACCTCGGAACATCGTAGAGGGGAGAGCCACGGTAACGCAGACGCCATGTCCCGAAGACCCTGTTCAGTAGAGTGCGGTCAGTGCACAAGAGTGGAAGAGAAGGAGCGTGCCGCAGCAGTCCGAGTAGTTGTGGCAGTGCCTGCTGAAGGCTGGGATAGCGCAGGCCTGAGGAGGGAGCAGCTGGCGGACGCAGACTTGGGGCCACTCTTGAGGGAAGTGGAGGCAGGGATGAGACCAACCTGGGAGGACATCGCACCGAGGAGCGCCACCTACAAGTCGTACTGGGCCCAATGGGACTCGTTGAAGACCAGAGAGGGCGTGCTGTTCCGGGTATGGGAGTCACCCGATGGGAAGGCGCAGAGAGAACAGTTAGTACTCCCCCGGAGTAAGGTCCCAGAAGTCTTGGAGGAAGTGCACGCCGGTACTTCAGGAGGACACCTGGGAGCGAACCGTATGATTCACAAACTACGGCAGCGCTACTTCTGGCTCAGACTCCGGGCAGATGCTGGTGGTACACCTGGACCGCCTGGCACGCTACGATGGTGCTGTTCGGGGAGAACAGCTTTGAGGAGGGAGCAGTGTCACCCGGGCGTTGGAACACCCTATGGAAGCAGCTGAGAGCGGAAGACAGGGGAGGTCCGTGTTAGCCACGCCTCCCCCTCGTCCGTCTTATAGTGGTGACAGGGACGGCTGGGGGAAAAAACATGATTGTGCGGTCTGTTTCTCTTTCACCTGTGTTCTGGAAATTACGGGATCTTTCATCTACTGGAACCTTCCTGTGGAAGCCAGAAGGCGGCGATATTCCTATAAAAAGGGGCTGCCGGAGCGAAGTGAAATCAGTCAGTTAGTTAGTGAGTCAGACACAGTTCTTGGTGTAAGTGTTAGTCAGTGACGTGTTAATGAACGAGAAGATTGTGCAACGGAAGACTGTACGTAACTGTGTATGAGCATCGGAGTTGACGTAATCGCGAGTACAAGTGAAATTGTAACGGACGAACTGGTGAATTGTAATTGTGTGCAGTACGTAATTTTATGTAATTGGCAAGAGTTTAACTGTAAGTCGGTGGAAATAAAGAACAGTTTTGAGTGGTGAAATTGGACTTTTCGTTTCACGAACCCACAAAGTCACAGTATCATTAGATTAAGGGATGCAACATACTGGCTAAAGAAGGAAGAATATGGGAATCTTTTTAAAATTATGGGAAAAAGATGCAGTACTAAGAAGTTAAAAAATTATTTATTACAGGAATGGCAAGAAGAGTGGGATAATGCACACGTAGGAAGAAGAGTACATGTTTTATTTCCAGACATTAAAGAGAGGCTAAATTAGAACCATAAAAGCAAGAAAAGGATATTTCCACTTTGTTACAGGACATGGCCCATATAATGTATATTTAAAAAGAATAGGGACGAACTCAGATTTATGTGAGCAATGTAACTGTTTAGATTTGCCTGAACATGTTATTTTTGAGTGCAATAAACAGAGTGAACTAGAAGAAAACGGTCGAAGGAAACTTTGAGAAAAATGTTTATGTGCAGAAGATTATGCACATTTAGAAAATGTGTCAGATAATATCCGCTAAGGTGTTAGAGGAATATATGACCCATAACAAAAAACTTCAAGAAAGAAATGTGGGAACATTTCAATCTACGAGAAAAGAATATTACTTAAGAGATCGTCGGAGGGAAATAGGACCAAGAGAAACTGAAGATACAGATTACTAGATTTGAAGACCTAATTTAAGACGTACAACCGATAAATAGAAGATGCTAGTTATGAATATCGGAAAGAAAAGCAGAAACCATAGAAAGGAGAATCCCAGGAGAGCCAGAGGAGATATATGGGGAGTATCAGAGAGGACAGACAACTGATTATGTAGAAGAGGAAAGATGACAGCTCGGATGATAATGATGATATATATAAGGGCGCTCAACTACGGCGGTCATCAGCGCCCTTTAAAAAACGCATCATGGCAAAAGCCAGATATAAAACTTTCCATAACCTATACAAGTGTAACAAAATCTATTAGAAATACACGTACATAAAAAACATAAATCAAAACCTACCAAAAACCTCGTTCACCAACGGATATTTGGAACTGACGAACCAGCTCCATCTACTGATACCAGTCCCTTTAGGATATGAATACCAGTAGGAGGAAGCTTTGGATACCAGTTGTAGAAGAGGAAATTTTAAAATTGCAGGAAACAGTCTTTCATAGTTTGTTATAGCAATAAAGCTGTAGTAGAAACGTAGATTTGATTTATATTGTTGGTGTAGAAGTAAAGTTAGAAGAATAGATTAGATGAGTAGATTTGTAAGGTTACTGGAATCCAGTAATCTGTAGGATTAGTTAGTTCGTTAAGGTAGCAAGTAGATTATATCTGCAAAATTTGTAAATTGTTTTGTGCAATTTGATTTAAAAATCAATAAACCTAAAAATGAAGCTTGCATAATAAGTCATGCTATAGATTCCAGAAACTGGGCTATTAGATATGCAGATTTTATTTAATATTTTGAATCACTACAACAGCAGTGGAAGCTATAATTTACACATCCAGATAGGTAACAGTTCTCAACAGTAAAAGGTTCATCATGCACTCTAAATGGCCGTCATCTGCTATAAGAATGGCGGGTATCGCCTGGGTGGTTGGAGCTTTGCCAACAGTGGAAATATGCATTTGCTGAAGCTACCAACTCTGCAAAACCAAACTAGTAATATTCACCATCACTTTTAAATGGATCAATTAAGTTAATTATAGACTACTTTTATTCTCATGATGTAGTGGGCCTCAAGATCGGATAAGTGGATTCCAAATGTGGTGAGGGTGTGAACTTCAAAATGTTAAATGCAGCTGGTATAAATTCAAGATATACTGAATAGGTGCGATGAAATATCGTGGCTCTGGCATCATTGCTCGGGCATTGCCAACTTCCAGAGCATGCTACCGCGGAAAATACCAACATTACGCAAGCAAACCAGTGATACGCTAATACGCGATGTAAAGATAAGTGGATCATTCCCAGAGTTATCATTATTATATATTATTATATTCTTACTACTATTATTATCATAATTATTTAAAAACTTAAAGGAATCTAGCACAAAGTTTTGGAATAGTCAACGTTACGTAAGCAAACAAGCAATAATATAACACCAAATAAACAGACATAAAGATCAGTGGATCATTGCCAGATCATTATTATATATTCTGATATTCTCACCATTATCGTAATTATTTAAACAGATAAACAAGTTTAGCACAAAGTTTTGGAATAGTCAACATTACGAAAGCAAACCAGCGATACTGTAATACCCAAGTAAACTGACGTAAAGATCAGTGGATCATTGGTAGAGTTATTGTTGTTAATAATTATAATAATAAACGCCTATTACGCACTATTCCCATTACTATTGCTAGTTTATAATAAGAAAAAGAAAATGTGTTGGCAACGATTCGCTGTTTTCGCTTATATCCGAGCGCCGCAGTTGGCAACATCTATTCGTGACGTCATTCCGTACAAACAATTCTGCGCACTTATTCTGCACTTTTACCAATAAATTAAGCGCTGTTGAAACAATGTTTTTCTAAAATGAAAACTTGAGAATTTATAGGGGTAATGCAATTTCTTTAACGTCTAATAAAAACAGGCACTTACGTTTTTGATCCCCTTAAAAGTTATAGCCAAAATTTCATACGTTTTCTCATCCTGTACAGTAATAACAATAAGGAAAAAAAGAGTAAAAATAGAAAGAAAATTAATGTGGGTTGACGGTCTATGTGCAGGATAAACAAAACTAATCTGCCCAGTAAACTCATTTTACAAGTATAGAAACACTGATTTAACAATCTGATATTATCCACAAACACATTTAAACACAGAACATATAATTGTTATAAACAGCAAAAACAGTCTTTAAAAGACAAAAACTAAGGCAACATTATGGTTAAGCCAAAAACTTTTTCCTTCTCGAAATATAATGACCATCAACAATTGCGCGGGATAACCTCATATAATGGTATTGTTTTTATACGTTACCTCAGGAGTCTCCTGATCCATCTTGCTCGCAGAATACGTCCTTTGTAAAGTAAACTAAAAAAAGTCAAATTATTTACTTTTAAAAAATCACTTATTATTTAGTAATTATGTTGGTTGTTTCTTTGTTGCCGTTACACACAAACTTAAAGGGGCACGCTCTGCATACCACGCACCTTCCGATTTCAGGCGGAACCAGCGCTTTGCGGAAGTACCGCGGACGCCCATAATGCAACTACCAACATTGCCGCTTGGTGCTGGCCACAGATTGTAATGGCGTACTGGCGACATTCACTGCCACTCTCTTTGGTACTTCTGTGATGGAACGCCTGCGCATATAAAAGAAGATCCACGATACCAATGCTTATTGCATTGAATTTTTCAGTTCAGATTCTACCTATCAAAGTTTGCCTAAATATGGTTTACGTATGTTAGAATAATCAGTTACCAATGACTGCATTTATATATAGAAATTGATACATGAATTGTTATATCATTTTGAGTGAAGAAAGTTAAAGTTATTTCAATTCAATTTATTTTGTCCTTTCGATCATACACTGATATCAGACACGTCATAGTATAAAAATTACATTAATGGCTATTGTGATTATTTACAATCACTTACAACTAATTAACATTTAAAAACTCATTTACAGAATAAAATGAATGTTGCAGTAAATGTTGTGTTCTCCCTTTTTAAAATGTATAAGGCTCTTCACTTGTTTAATATTTTCTGGTAGTCTGTTGTATAATCTTATACCTTTATTGATAGCACTAGACCTGAAGATTTCCGCTTTACAACTTTGAATTTGAAAGTCATCTTTCTGACTCGTATTGTATTTGTGAATATATGCATTTTTGTAATTTTGTATTTGTAGTTTATTTTGTTTTACAGCGATCACTATTGTAGCTGGCTGTGAAAATAAGCATGATATATATTTCTTAATGCTGCTAAATTTATTAAGCTTTTTAAATATTTAAGCAAATAACAAATGGAACTGTTTATTTATTAAATGTTGAATATGTGTGGTCCATTTCATGTTCTCATTTATATGCAATCCCAAAAATTCTGTTTCATTACTGTAACTAATGGCTGTTTTATCAAATACTATTGGAGGTTTTACTGCATTTCTATTATGGCAAGTATGGAATGAAATGTCAATAGTCTTATCCTTATTTATAATTAGTTCATTTGTCTGAAAACATGTGTGCAGTTTACATAGAGCATCACTGATTTTGTCTGTACGCTTTCTTGATTGTCTCCTTTTATTAGGGTGTTAGTGTCATATGCAAATAACATAACATCTGTGGAATTACTGGCAATTGACAAATCATTTATGTACAGTAAAAATAACAATGGGCCCAGGACTGATCCTTGTGGAACTCCTCGCCTAACTTCTCTCACTTTGGACTGAACTGTATTTAATTTTCCTTTATTTTCAAACTGAAGTTCTACAAACTGTTTTCTATTGCTTAAATAGGACTTAACCCAATTATTCATAATACCCCTAAAACCATATTTATTTAATTTCCTAAGTAGTATTTCATGATCTAAAACGTCGTATGTTTTCGTTAAGTTTAAAAATAAACCCACAACTGCTATGTTGTGCCCACAACTTACTATGGTATTAAGTATATCAAACTGTGTAATTTCTTTCGTTTAAATATAGCGCATAGATAGAATGGAAAAACGAAAAAAGGTTAATTATTATTATTTTCAGTTTTGCTTTGGAACCACAATACTCAAGAAAACTGAGTTTGAAAGGTATTCAAACCAAAAAATGTTCAGAAGTCGTGAACATTAGACTACTTTACCGAGCACAAGATTAGGCATGGCTTGTTATGTTTTCTTTGCAATGTTAAAGTCTTAAAACCTAAAGCACATAACTGCTCTTTCGTTCAACAGCAGCAGAATAAAATATTTTACTAATAAGGAGCAAAGCATACTAAGCCATGAAATAAATACTAAACTGCGATACATAAATATTTAGTTTCCACTGTGAACTAATATGTTCCATTATCTTAAAACTTCTCTACACCTGCATTGACTATCATCTTTAAAAAAATCCTATTGACATTTATTATTTCCTTTGAATAAGTAAATAAATAACACTAACTTTGTCTAGCAGTATTACAACACACTTTAAAGGATTTTTGCCCTCTCAACCATCCAATCTGCTCTAACACTAAGCATACTTCATGTGGATAACTAATTGCACAAACCAATAACTAAGAAAATGCTACTACAATTCCCCTATTGTAATACCCTTATTAAAAACAGGCGATAAACACTGACACATGAAATTTAGTTAAGCATTTCAAAAATAAATTTCAGGTAAATTCACGAAATCCTGCCGTAGCTGGAATTTGATAGTAATGATATACTAAGAAAACCTAACAGATAATATTGTCACGAATCCCTTTTTTACGACTAGCGGCATACGCGCTAAAATGGTTCGCGCGGCTTGTTTACACAAAGGAACTGATAGGCAGAGAGTGTGGAGATAAAGAGCTTGCATAAGCAGATAAAGGTCTGCCGAAAAAAACTGAGATAAATGGAAACTTCTGGTGACATCGGTTTCTGGAGTGTTCTGTAACAGTCTGGGATTATCAGATGAGGTATTTAAGAGAGCGACGACTCGCAAAGAGTCAGTCGTGAACAGTAGTAAACAGCTGTAGAGTGAAGTTATAACAGGAGTGTTGTAAACAGATGTATTCAGGACGCTGTTGTTGTGATCATCGACCTTGGTTGATTGTGTACGTGACGTAATTCTGTTACGTAAGGATTGAACAGGGTGTATCCCTACCTAAAAAGCACACTTTGAATTTCTGAAAATTGGACTTTTAATTTTACGAACCCACAAAGTCACAACTGGTGTCAGGGGTGGGATAACGACAACATCACCGAGAAGATGGGAGAAATGAAGGCCGAATTAACAACGAAGACGGAAGCTGCAAATAGCAACTTGGCCGCGACGATGACCGCGAAGATGACTGACACCAGGAAGAGCAGCCGGAAGAATGAGTAAGGCCAGGCGTGGCAAGGAGCACTTCGGCGCCGTCTACACCATCTCCTCGAATGATACTGCACGCCATCAGCCTACGGATGGATGACAGCCTCACCGCGGACGGCTGGGGGAGAGGGAAGCCGTGCCGCGTGCTCGTAGACACCGGGGCAGCCGTGACCATCATCAGACCTGACGTGGCCAAGGGTTTGCCGTCGAGACAACCGAGCCGACCACACCAGCTAATGACGGCATCGGGCGACACCTTGCCCGTGAAGAGGGAGGCCCTGCTGAAGTTAACAATGGGACGGAGTGCCGTGCGTCAGTGGGTGTTCGCCGCAGCGCGGAGGTGGCTGAGAAGGTAATACTGGGACTGGATTTACTCAGGAGCGACGAGGCGCGGTCGACGTCGGGAGGAACCCCCTGCGGCTCAATGGAGAAGAGGTCATAATCCGGCAACCCGAAGAACGCCTGGGAATCTGCAGTATCATCTTGAAGGAAGACATGGTTGTCCCCGCGAGATAGGAGGTGGCGGTGACGGCTCGACGGTAAGAACAGCGAACGAAGAACATGATGCTGGACTAGAACACGCCTGTGTACGGACAATGTGTAGCCAGAACATTGTTGCCGTGACGAGAGAAGGTGCCAGTGAGGCTGCTTAACCTAGCGGACAACGATCACGACGTCCAGGCTGGGACAGAGTTGGGGACATGCGAGCCCGTGGTCAGCATAAACGCAATCGACAAGACACAGGAACCGGCGCGACGCAACACCTGGGCCCCCGGCTGGAAGGCTTATTGGAGAGGGCGTCCAACCACCTGACCGCAGAACAGCTCGAGAAAATTCGACAACTGCTGAGACGATGCCAGCGCGCCTTCAGCCACGGCGGAGAACTACTGCGTCACCGGTGAGAGCTACTGGCGGTAGTAAAGACCTTGCAGCACATCCACAAATACCTGTACGGTCAGTCATTCCACCTGAGGACTGAACATTTTACCCTCATCTGGCTATTGAGCTTTAGGAACCTGGAAGGCCAGACAGCCCGTTGGGTACAGAGGCTTCAGGAGTACGAATTCACCTCTGAACATCGTAGAGGGAAGAGCCACGCTAACGCAGACGCCATGTCCCGAAGACCCTGCCCAGAGAAGTGCGGCCAATGCACAAGAGTGGAAGAGAAGGAGCGTGCCGCAGCAGTCCGAGTAGTCACGGCAGTTCTGGCGGATTGCTGGGATAGCGCAGGCCTGAGGGAGCAGCTGGCGGACGCAGACTTGGGACCACCCTTGAGGGAAGTGGAGGCAGGGACAAGACCAACCTGGGAGGACATCGCACAGAGGAGCACCACCTACAAGTCGTACTGGGCACAATGGGACTCGCTGAAGACAAGAGGACGTGCTGTTATGGGTGTGGGAATTGCCCGATGGGAAGACGGAGAGAGAACAGTTGGTACTTCCCCGAAGTAAGGTCCCGGAGGTCCTGGAGGAAGTGCACGCCGGTACTTCAGGGGGACACCTGGGAGCAAACCGAACACTCGACAAACTTCAACAGCCGTGGCAAGGACAGTACCGGGCGGTGAAGAGGATTAACGACGTGGTCTACCGCATCCAGAAGGTGCCCCGAGGGAAGATGGTGGTACACCTGGATCGTCTGGCCCGCTACGATGGTGCTGTTCGGGACGACCAGCCTTGAGGAGGGAGCAGTGTCACGAATCCCTTTTTTACGACTAGCGGCATACGCGCTAAAATGGTTCGCGCGGCTTGTTTACTCAAAGGAACCGTTAGACAGACAGTGTGGAGGTAAAGGGCTTTCATAAGCAGATAAACGTCTGCCGAAACAAATTTGAGATAAATGGAAACTTCTGGTGACATCTTGATTGATAGAGATTATTCGGTTTCTACAGTGTTCTGGAACAGTCTGGGATTATCAGATGAGGTATTTAAGGGAGCGACGACTCGCAAAGGGTCAGTCGTGAACACTAGTAAACAGCTGTAGTGATGTTGTAACATGAGTGTTTTAAACAGATTTATTCAGGACGCTGTTGTTGTGACCGTCGACCTTGGTAGATTGTGTACGTGACGTAATTCTGCTACGTAAGGATTGAACAGGGTGTATTTCTACGAAAATAAAGAACATTTTGAATTCTGAAAATTGGACTTTTAATTCTACGAACCCACAGTCATAATGTATACACCGATTTTGATTAAAAATACCACATGTTTAAATTATTTAAGAAAAATGAAAGGTATATCTTGAATTTTCCGGGAACGTCATCTGAAGACCTCTTCATTGTGGATTACTTCCGTATAACTGGTAAACTGACAAAATTTTTCTTTTAAAAAGTGTGGATATTAAAGCTACAATACATGTCGGATATTTTTTGTGCAGTATATCATTTGCAACGTATTCCTTGAATTTTCCATTACTTATATTTCTCTCAAATAAGCAATCGTTATTCATTTTTTAATTGTTGATCGTACAAAGACAACAGAAATTCAATATCACCGCACAAAAAACAGTTATTAAAACATTTGACTATCATTTAAAGTCAACAATATTCTCAAATTGTCTTGCCCCTACCATAAATTTAATAAGATAATGCTTATCTCGAATAATACCAAGAATATCGAGGAATAAACGTTTGTATGAATAGTTTGTACAAGGGTACAAAAAGTGATGCATGTGCAATACATCAGATATTTCGTATTATTTTGTCTTAATGTTTGTCGATATTGTCACCCTGGCGGTAGAATCGCGAAGCCGATGACAAATGATGGCCGGTGGAGATTCGGAAACTTCGGAACCAATCGTTACCGGTAGCGACGGACAGTTGAAGGTAGAGTTGGTAAAATAAACAGTTTTGAAGGTTCTAGCACTTTTGTAATGTTGAACAGTGTATTTCGAGGAGAATAAAGTGTAGTTTTTGTGTTTCGTAACCTCGTTTTATTATTTCACGAACCCACAAAGTCACAACTGTTGTCAGGAAGCGGGACAACATCACCGAACATTATGGCCATGGAATCGGTATTGGAAATGCTTTTGCAGAAGATGAACGAATTAACAGCGAAGTCGGAAGCGGCAAATAACAACTTGGCCGCGAAGATGAACGAGCTAACAACAAAAACAGAAGCGGCAAATAACAACCTGGCCGCAGAGTTGAAAGAAATAAAGACCGAATTGACCACAGAAATGAAGGCAGCGAACGACAGTCTGGCCACGGAAATGAAGGAGGCGAACGAGGTCCTCGCCGCCAAATTTGAGGAACAGTTGGCCGGCGTGAGGGATAACGTGACAGAGCTAAGCAAGCGGATGGGCCAAGTGGACGAGCACGTCGAGGACCTGGCGAACCGCTTCAATGACCTAGAGGAAAAGGCCGACCATAACGCCAAGTCCCTGAACGCCATGGTTGAAGACGTCGAAGACCTCGCGAACCGCGTAAACAACCTGGAGGGAAAGGCCGACAGCAGCGTCAACTCCCTGAACACCATGGTGGAGGACGTCGTTGGCAGGAAGCTGAAGGACTTGAAGGCCGACGCGCCGGGACGCGACACAACATCTGCGCGCGTCAAACCTCCCAAGTATGACGGCGCGTCAACGTTTGAAGTCTTCCGCCGCCAGTTCGACACAGTGGCCAAGCACAACAGATGGTCACCGGAGGAGGCCACACAGTTAATAGCCAGCCTCCAGGGACGGGCCGCAGAAATCCTAAACGCGGTGCAGACGACGGCAGCGTCCAAGGACATCTGGGAGGCCCTGGAGAATCGTTTCGGGAACCACCGCTTAGCCACAGCGTACCACAGCCAACTAAAGGCAAGGTCACAGCAGCCGGGGGAGACGCTGCAGGAGTTCGCCATAGCGATCGAGCAGCTGGCTAGCAAAGCCTTGGTTGACCTGCCACTGGAGTTCGTATCCCGGGAAGCCGCCTACAACTTTGTCGACGGGGTACCGGACACGGAGATTCGTCAGCGCCTAATGCTCGGCGATTATAAAACCATCCACGAGGCGCTGACAGCGGCATTAAGGATGGAGGCGGCCAAGGTAGCATCTATCCCGACGTCGAGAACGAGGAGTGTCCGCTTGAGGGACGCCGGCAAACACCTAGTGGCCTGTGTTGGGGGTGTGGACAGCCCGGACACCTGCGGAGAGACTGCCCACACCAGGAAGAGCAGCCGTAAAACGAGTAAGGTCCGTCGTGGAGAGGGGCACGTCGGCGCCATTACCACCATCCCCTCGAGTGACAATCCGCGCCGTCAGCCGGCGGATGGATGACAACCTCATCGCGGACGGCTGGGTAAGAGGAAAGTCGTGCCGCGTGCTAGTGGACACTGGGGCGGCCGTGACCATCATCAGACCTGACGTGGCGAAGGGTTTGCCGACGAGGAAGCCGAGCCGACCATACGAGCTTGTGACGGCATCGGGCGACACCATGCCTGTGGAGAAGGAGGCCCTGCTGGAGCTGAACTTGGGACGGAGTACCGTGCGTCTGTGGGTGTTCGTCGCGAAGGTGGCTAAGGAGGTGATTCTGGGACTGGATGCCCTCAGGAGCCACGAGGCGACGGTCGACGTCGGCATGAAGGTCCTGCGGCTCAACGGGGAAGAGGTTATACTCCGTCAACCAGATGAGCGCCTTGGAATTGGCAGGGTCGTTTTGAGCGAAGACGTGGTTGTCCCCGCGAGCAGCGAAGTGATAGTGACGGCGCGACTGGAAGGCCAGACAGCAGGTGGGGTCCAGAGGCAGCAGGAGTACGACTTCACCTCGGAACATCCCAGAGGGAAGAGTCACGGTAACGCGGACGCTATGTCCCGAAGACCCTGTCCAGAAGAGTGCGGCCAATGCACAAGAGTGGAGAAGGAGCGTGCCGCAGCAGTTCGAGTAGTCACGGCAGTGCCTACGGATGGCTGGGATAGCGCAGGCCTGAGGAGGGAGCAGCTGGCGGACGCAGACTTGGGGCCACTCTTGAGGGATGTGGAGAACCTGGTGGACCACCTCCACGACATGCACGAGATGGCTCGCCAGAACATCCAGAAGGTGAGCGACCGCATGAAAACCCGATACGACAGGCAAGCCAACAGCCAAGGGTTCCAGCAAGGTGACCTGGTCTGGTAGTACCGCCCGACCCGGACCAAGGGACGCTGCCCGAAGCTTCAGCAGTCATGGCAAGGACCGTACCGTGTGGTGAAGAGGATTAACGACGTGGTCTACCGCATCCAGAAGGTGCCCCGAGGAAAGATGGTGGTACACCTGGATCGCCTGGCCCGCTAAGAAGGCGCTGTTCGGGACGACCAGCCTTGAGGAGGGAGCAGTATCACCCTGGCGGTAGAATCGCGAAGCCGATGACAAATGATGGCCGGTGGAGATTCGGAAAACTTCGGAACCAATCGTTACCGGTAGCGACGGACAGTTGAAGGTAGAGTTGGTAAAATAAACAGTTTTGAAGGTTCTAGCAATTTTGTAATGTTGAACAGTGTATTTCGAGGAGAATAAAGTGTAGTTTTTGTGTTTCGTAACCTCGTTTTATTATTTCACGAAGCCACAAAGTCACAATATGAAGAAAGTGAAGCCAAATGAAATTACAGAATAGTTGTAATTTAGGTAAGTTATTGTTGGAGTATTTTAAAATGGAAACTACTTTCATTATATGTACTGTTAACATAAATTTACTGAAATATACGGTGTACTTTTCTTAGTACTGAAATACCTCCACCTGTACCCGGCACCTTCACCATTATGTGACGACCTAACCTTGGATTGTACAGAATAAAGAATACACGGCCAGGTCGTACACGGGGGAGAATTACTCAGGGTAAGAAATGCATGCTTGGTGAGAGGTTGGGCTTTTCTATTCGGTTTCATTTTTACATAGGTTTGGTAATGCTGATTAAATGTACAATTCACTTAATCAGAATATTTACTACAAATAAGCAGATTACAAAGGTGGCCATAGCGGCCAGTTACCTGCCCTCAAGAGGTTGCGTACAGATGCGTCTATCCGAGCCAAAAGCTAGTCCAAGAGAGGGCGAGCAACTCGCTTATACAAACTTTTAACCAGGGTCGCGGGTTCGAGTCCCGCCCTGGGCATGGGTGTTTATGTGTATAGTGTATGTGTGTGCAACTACAGAAAACAGATAGGTAATTAAACGGAAACAATAAAAAAGCGGTTAAATAAGGAAAAGAAAAATAAAAAAAAGTCATGGAGTGGAGGAGTGACGTCACACGTACTGCTGAAGTCACATCAACTATTATTAGTATTAATTACAGTCACTTGTGACATTATAACTCAAACAGTTTACCTCTAAAGCTATTAACACAAAGCCAACTAATACACTAAAGTAAAGCCTAAACAAACTTCCCTTTTTTTTTTAAATTCAGAACATGTTTCCCGCAATAGTCCTCAAAGTTTCAGTTGATTTTTCCACTTATATTGAAATTAAAGAATAAACTGTAAGGAATGTTTAATGATACGCCATAAGAATTGCTGTATATATGAAAGAAAGCTTTATACCACATTAATAATGCTCCTGGAAGTATTCAGCGCAGCAAAACAAGAAATTATCCAATTTCCTCGTGATTCTGCTCTTTGCATTACTATCGACGTATTTCTGGCATCTTAAGACGACTACGGTAAAAACAGGAGAGAAAAACTCTTTATAGCAGCAATACTTATTAATAAGATCAATAAAAGTATTTGGAAGGTATCTTTATACCTACATCTTTTACTGACATTTCATCACCAATTACGGCATTAATCAAGAGAGTTTTAACCATAAATGAATAAGCGATGATACATTTCAGGTGATATACCATTTTCGTATTATAGTTATTACATATAAACATCCTAGTTACCAATAGACATTTAGGGAAACAGTTTCGTTTTCTTCATGCACTTCATACGCTCTTACAAGCCTTTTAAATAGTTTTTGAGGTTTTACTTTCGCTTCGCTACATTAATGGTTAATAGCTATGGATTATTGAGAGATTTACCGAGAGATTACGTCGCCATTGCTATCTGTTTTGGAGGGACAGAGGCCACTTAACCGCCACCACGAAGATGCGGGGGCAGGGGAATCGTCTCGTAGCTTCTTAGATGGTTGGTGCAATGGAAGTGGGACGCTTTCAAGAACAGTCTGGTGACAGGGCGGAACTGTGCTGCTACTACGCAAAAGACCTTTCTAGACTGTTTCAAGGATCCAATTCCAGAAAGACCACCGCGCCCGGCAGGTTTATAAAAACCTATGCAAGGCCCAGAAGCAGTCGATGTCATCAGTCAAAGTGAGTTGACTAGAGTCGAGTCGTCAGTGAGGTACTTAGTGTGGTTCATTCCAAACTCCGTGATAAGGAGTCGAAAAGACGTGGAACGCGAAGCAGTTTACATGTTAATA
Organism: Mantis religiosa; assembly: GCA_030765055.1. Classification (NCBI taxonomy): domain Eukaryota; kingdom Metazoa; phylum Arthropoda; class Insecta; order Mantodea; family Mantidae; genus Mantis; species Mantis religiosa. Next base: position 132,077,480 of record CM060950.1, read on the forward strand.
TCAGTTGTGTTTGTACCTTCGTGTTAGGGGTAGACCTGTGTATATGTCAGAAAGATTATAGCAGCACAAAGGGTGCGTGCAAGGGAACACTGTAGAGCCGTTTGGAAGTGTTATATATGTGTAAAAGAAAGGCTGATTGAAGGTACGTTAGCATTCAGCTAACGGTTTTGGTGAAATCAAGTTTAAAGATTAATTTTGCCTCTTTGTCACAATATATTGTGACTTTGTGGGTTCATAGAATTAAAAGTCCAAGTTGCAGAAATTCAAAATGTCCTTTATCTCCGTAGAAATACACTTACAGTAGCAGGATTACGTCACATACACATACAAACAGCGTTCTCAGTTACACTCTGTTTACAACAGTAACTCTCGTTACAGCTCCGTTTAGGACTGTCTTGGAGAGTCTCGGCTTCCTTATCTATACCACTACTCATATTAATAGATATTTTGGGACAAACGAGAAATCGAATGTTCTGTATTAATTAAGATGTCACTAGAATGTTCCATTTACCTCACTTTATCTGTTTTGAGATACCTTTTATCTCCGCGCTACGTTTATCTGCTTAGGCAAGCTGTTTATCTTCACCCGGCACTATCTGTCCCTTATCTCTCTGCGCCGAACCTTTTGTGTGCGACGCCGCAGCCACGACAATATACGTTACATTTGGGGCCAGACATAATATTGTTACAATTATTTTGTATACAGCTCAGATCGATCCCAGGCGACCGCTGGACAACATGGCGCTTGGGCAGATTTTCTCTGGGATCTCCGGTTTTCCCCGCCATCCCATTCCACCAGTGTTCCATCTTCATTTCATGTATCATCAGTGTTACCGCCTGCGGTGAACCCGCCTCGGTAGCGTGTCTGCCTCACGTTCAAGAGGTCCCGAGTTCGAATCTCGGCAGGGTGAGTTACATGGATAAGGTTTTTCCGGGGTTTTCCCTTATCCTGAAAGACGAATGTCGGGTAACTCTAAGCCCTATGGACTCTGGGCTCATTTGAGCATCATTTCACTCATTCCATTCATCGTCCGATACCACTTAATGTTGGAGGACGTAAATTAAAAAACAAAAAACTGGCTGTGGTGAGGCATGTATAAAAGCGGGCGTTAAACACTACACATCCAGAGAATAAAGGTGTTGGCAGACTTGAATGTTTAACGCATGAACTGCTCAGTGTCATCTAGCGTGTACATTTGAAAGCACAGATTAAGTAAGCAATGAGCACATGCAGCGCTCCAAATGAAGCTGCAGTGAAAGACTAGGGAATATCGATGGGAGTTGCTATCTCTAGCTATTTCACTTGACAGACTTTGAGCAATACCATATACCAACTTTGCATCCTTTAGACCGGTTCACGACCGGCTGGATTGGTATTAGTACTGATACAAACAAAAGCAACTAGAAAACGTGAAGGGTTAACCCACTTAATGGTATTAACCATTAATAACCAATAAATGTTAACAGAATGTGTAAATATTTGGAGATTTATAAAATATAAAGGTAAAATATTGGAATAAAAACTGTATATTTGCATATACTGCTAGTAATATAGCTCAGTGAATATAATACATTTTTCAATACCTAGAATTCGCAACTTTTAGGTTATGTTATCAAGTGAAGCATAGGTATGTTTTTAGCACAGGTTTTTAGCGATGTGAAGAACGCCTCTATGTTAAGCAAGATTACTTTGTTTTTGAAATATGGCTTAAGATTTAACGCTGGAGGACGTAAAATTACAAAAAAGAAAAAAAGGGTTAAGAAACTAATTCATATTTAATATATTAATATGCTGACGACACAAATATATTAATTGAAAGCAATGCACTTGAGCTACAAATCTTATCGAGCAGAATGTTCAGTAATATTTCTAAATGGTTCAGCAATAATAATTTAATCACTTGGGTAAGACACATGTAATTCATTTTCAGTTTTCTCAGGATAAGTCTTCTGTACAATCACAATTAATATGTAATAATAAAGTAATTAAGTATGTAAATACTACTAAATTTCTTGGTCTTTGGATACAGAGTAACCTAAAATGGGAGACACATGTTGATAATCTAATTAAAAAACTGAGTACAATTTGTTATAATTTCAGTCAACTGGTACACATACTTAACATAAAAACTCTCAGAAGCGTGTATTATGCGTGTACTCACTCCATTTTAAAATATGGCATAACATTATGGGGTAACTCACCACATTGTAAATCATTATTCATAATGCAAAAACGGATTCTAAGAATACTTGAAGGAGTTAAATCAACATCTATGTGCAGACTATTATTTTAAAAATTTAAAATCTTACCTCTCCCATGTATTTTCATTTTAGAAATTTTAAAATTTACAAAGACAAATTTAATGACAGGAAACGGTCACTGTACCTTTAATGACAGAGTTCATAACCATAATACTAGACAGAGAATGGATATTTATGTGAATAGAAGTAACACAAGAGCTCATCAAAACATGTAATAAACCTAGGAATCACCTTTTTTTAATAAACTGCCTATAGCCAACAAAACCACTTGCAATTTTTCAGCATTTAAAAAGATAGTTTTGGCATGCTTGCTGGACCACTGTTTTTATTCTATTGGTGAATTTATGGAAAGTTACATTTCTGAATTGTGTATATTATAAAATTCTTGAGATCTCTTTATAAATCATTATTTTGTACAAACACTGACTTGTCCTTAGTGAATGTGACTTGTTAATTTACAAGTATAGTTAATTATACTGTAAATGCACAATTTGACGTGTCTTATATCATAGTACTCATATACAATGTATGAATTACAAGATGAATAAATTATCTATCTATTCATCCTCTGATCATTGTACATGATATGGAATATGTGAATGAAAATAATACATTAAGTCAATTATATATTTTTAAAGAACACGATATAATGATTAAAATAATTGAGGAAACTACAGGAGTTCTATCATAAAACAATCAAGAAATATATGCTCCTGTTTGCAATAAACTAGTTATTATAGTAAATTGGTAATATAGGACGAGTGTAAACACTAATCAGTAAGTGAGCCTGGTTGGATTTTCTTTAGGCTTTCTAGTTGTTTTGAACACTAACCCTTAACAGAAACTTTAAAAAATTAGCCTCGTTTCCTCATGTGCTGTAAATAGCTTTCGAGGAGTATAGGTATTGGAAATTAACACTTTTCTATGTTTATTTATTTATTTTCAGTTCAGTATAGTGTTAAATACACAAAAGAACCACGTCATATGAATTTATACAGTTTAAGAATACAGCTATAGAGGTTGTGTGATATAAATAGAATACTAACTTGCTTTAATAAATCCATACACACTAACAATAATAATAATAATAATAATAATAATAATACTTTTACAAGCATTGTTGAAAACAGGCAAGTTGTCAATTATATACAATTAAAGTTGCTGGATATTTTGAGATATATATACAGATATTAGAAGAAACTAAAACTTAGGTGATGTTATTCTAAATGTATAATGTCTTGTACGCCTAATACAATGTCTAGGTTTTAGTCATAAGTATTGTAAAATAAGAAACTAGCACTCAAACGATAAATTCTGAAGTTGTAGTCTTAGTTTAGAAATTCATCAAGTGAATAAAAAACATTATTAAATAAATATGATTTCAAGAAAAATTTGGATTTTGTTAAGTTACTAGACACTTTAACTTCTGCTGGGAGTTTGTTATATAGCTTGGCTCCCATGTAACTAGGCAACTTGTCACACAGGTGGAGTCTATACATCATAGTAGCGAAATTATTCTTGTTTCTTGTGTTGTGGTTATGAATATCTGAATTTGTTTGCAATGGGATGTATTTTATCATATATAAAATTGTTTTGTAGATGTACAGGCTTGTCAGTGTCATTATTTTTTGCTGACGAAAGGCTTCCCTATATGATTCTTTAGTTTTTAAATTAGATATATATCTAATTGCTCTTTTCTGTAAAGTAAAAATTTTGTGTAAATTTAATTTCGAAGTATTGCCCCAGATCTCCAGACCATATGAGATGTGTGACTGAATGAGGGAGAAATAAATCATTCTAATAGTTGCTTCTGGGACATAGTTCTTTAGACACTTTAAAATAAATACATTTTTACTTAGTTTTAGTGCTAATTGGTCAACATGAGGTGTAAAAGATAATTTTTTGTCCAGTGTGGCCCCAAGTAGTTGTACATTGTCAACACTATTTATCAAGTTGTTGTCAATATTTAATTGTATAGGCGCATTCAGTGTCTTCGAGCCAAATGTTATGAGTTCACATTTTGATGCATTTATACTTAAGTTTAATGTAGAAAAGTACTGCAATAGTTTTGTAGTTATATATACGGTTTCTTCTAGCATTTTGCTTGATGTATTGCTGGCTATGACAGTGGTGTCGTCTGCATATTGTATTTTGTATTGTTATGTACATATTCAGCTATATTGTGTATATATAAAATAAATAAAAGAGGACCAAGGATTGATCCCTGTGGGACCCCATATGTCAGTTCCGTTGTAGTTGATATAACATTGCCATTAATGAAATTCAAAACTACATATTGTTTCCTATTTGTCATATAGGATTCTATTAATTTGTATCCTAGACCTCTAATTCCCAAAAGCTGCAGTTTGTTCATTAGTATACTTTTATCAACACAGTCGAAAGCTTTAGTAAGATCTAATAAGATTGCTGTTGCATATCTATCTGCATTGATGTTTTTTATAATTTCTTGAATGCATTCAATGACTTACACAGACTGTTGATCTATTTTTTACAAAACCATTTTGGTGTTTAGGTATAAGACTGAATTTATTTAAAAAGCCTATGAATCTTTTATAGATTAATTGTTCAAGGATTTTTGAGATGGCAGGTAAGATAGATATTGGGCGGTAATTATTTAGTTCTCTTTTGTCTCCTTTTTTAAAGATTGGTACTACCTTGGCGATTTTTAATTTGTCTGGGAAGATTCCAATTTCTAGACAAGAGTTCATTATATCAGCAAGGGGATTTACAATTTCCTGACTACATGTTTTCAGTAATGACATAGGAATACCATCTACACCAAGGCTGTTCTTTGCTTTTAAATGTTTTATTATACTACGGATTTCATTTGCACAGGTTGGGTAGAGGTAGATACTTGACTGATTTTTCGATCTCGTTTTATCACTCACATTGTTTGGTTTCGAGTTATTGCAGTTGGTTTTATTGAGGTTATGTATATTTTTTCCAACTGAGGCAAAATGATCATTGAAAGCTGCAGCTGCCATTCCCAGGTCATCTGTGATACCTTCTTTCGTCTTGATTACATAGATGCCAGCATCAGCAAAATTTGATGGTTTTCGGAATTCATTTATTACCTGCCAGCTGGATTTACATATGTTTGGTGAATTTAGGATTTTACGACTTATGCTTTCTCATTTGGCATTTACAACCGTTTGATCATAGATACGTTTTCAGCTTTTTAAATCAATTTTATTAGCTTCAGTATTGTAGTGGTTTACCTTAGAAATAGCTCATTTTAACTGAATTCGCATTTGTTCAATTTCTGGTGTAATCTATTGTATATTCTTTGCTTTATTTTGTATTTTATTTCTACTACTAATAAGAGGACAGTAAATATTTATATTGTCCTTTATAATTTTATAAAATATGTCTAGCTTTTTATTTGGATCAGACTCCATGTATATATCCCCCCAGTCAATAGCTATAAGGGCATGTTTTAACAGAAATAGATTGGTTTCGTTAAAGGAATTATAACTTCTTTTTACAGTTTTGGATACAGTAGGAAACAGTAGTTGTTTTCAAAAAGTTCTTGGAAACTGATCATTTGGGCAGTATGGTCTGATAGACAAGAATGGATTACTTCAGTTTTATATGGCAAGTCAGTGATGTTTGTGATAATGTTATCAATTATTGAGGCTGTGTTTGTGGTAATACGAGTGGGCTCATTGATTGTTAATTTTAGATTAAATTCATTTAGTAAGCATTCAAGTTTAATGATTGAGGGTGTATTATTATGGGTATTTATATTTAGGTCACCTAATATTATAATTTTTGTGTTACTTTTTACCAGATACATTTCTAGTAAGAGCATTATTTTCTAAAAAAAATTATTAATATCCCCATTAGGTGGCCTGTATATGCCGATAATTATTACTCTTAGCTTTTGCCAGATCAATCTGACTCCAGCCAGCTCGATTTGACCTTCAATGATTAAAGATGTAAGATCAATATTTTCATAGGAGTTGTTTAGTGCTATACTTATAAAAATGCCTACACCGCCCCATTTCTTTTTTCCCCGGCAGTATATTGCTACCAATTTCATATTATTAACAAATGCATTGTGCGATTCATATTCCCTTAGCCCATGTTCAGTAAGGACTAGAATATCAGGTTGTTTTTCATCTACAAAAATATTCAAGGGATCAATTTTGTTAGGGAGCATTTGAATATTCTGATGTATGAGCTTTAATGACATACCTTTAACCTGCAAATGTGAAGAATCGCTATTTAGCTGCCTATGTGAAATGTTGCCTAGTTTTTTGTATCCAATATTACATCATTCTGTGTTACACTGAGCACATTGTTTTCCTCATTTTTGGATTTCATATCTAAAACAACACGACCAATAATTTCACTGAGTGTTCTTTTCCCTAGTTTGTTTAGATGCATGCCATGCTTAGTATGCATGTGTCGACCTGCACTGAAGGTATTTATTAGTCTAACGTTTTTATATTTACCACTGATTTTGGTTATATCTGCATTTATCGCTTTAGTTTGTTGGTTCACCCATGAATTTGGGAGTTGATCGTGTCTCTGTGGGAGTTTCACAATAATTACATTTGTGTTTACCAGGGAGTTAAGTGTATTTTCTAAGTTCACTACCACATTTTCGGGTTCTCCACTTGCCACATCATTACTTCCGCCCACAAGCACTACAAAGTCGTTCATTGTGTAATGGGTACACTTTGCTTCAATGTTTCCAACCTCATTTTCAAATTTAGCACTCGGTTTAACCACTGCACTTGCTGCTGAGATAGGTATTCCTAAGGCATTAAGCCTCTGGGCTATTCCTCTTCCATGACTATCTCCTAGGATCAGCACATTTCCCGGTTGTTTTTTTCGCTGACATGGGGTAGAGGTTAAGTTTCGAGGGTTTTTACTTTTCGTGGTATGGTTTTGTCTCTTTACTATCAGCTTCTTGAGCGTTACTTGCACTTGGTTTAGATGATCTGCTGTATCCTCTTCATTTGGCTGAAGAACTTCAAACCTATTGGATGTAGAAATAGTGTTCCCGGAGTTTTGTTTCAATTTTGGTTTCGATGTACGCTTCTCTTGCTTCCAGTCTGGCGTTGCGGATTGTAGTAATTCCAGTAAATACTGATTTTGTTCTGTTAGCCTCTTAATTTCATTTTTCGCATCTTTCAACTCCGCATTCATAATTTCGATAACTTTGTGAAGCGAGCTTATGCATTAAATCCCGCCATTTTTGGACACATCAATTTGGTCACATTCATTTAATTTGCCCTCTCCATTCTCGAGAAGTTGCAAATTTTCCAGTGCTACATTACATTCCTTCTTCAAACTATTTCGCTGACATTCACTCACATTTTCCGTTTGTTCATGGGGTCCCTACCGAAACATCATACACTTTGGCAAATGCATCATCATTGGTGATATAGCCACGACCATTAGTACACTGGTACAGTTGATTTTGTATTTTTAAACTTACACTGTGTATTAACATATGAAAATTAGTGAATCATCATTATTACAAACATTAACCTTAGAATATGAATTACAGTAGGTCAAAAATAACATGAGTCATCAAATCATTGTTTCTTTTGGGTCCCCCCTCATATAAGAATGACTTTAAATCTTTCTTGAAGATTTTATGTTGATTAAGATTGCATATTTGTTTTATTGCAGGTCAAATGGCTCAAGGTGTGGAGAAAGACATTGTCCAGTTGGGAGACTACGTGGTCATTCAAAGACAGAAGTACACAAAACTGCACAAAGTCACTCAAAAAGCAACTGCAGTGCTAGGGCGAGATCAGGTGGAGCTTAATGGTATCATAGGAAAGCCAGTATGGGCCACATATAAGATGGTACCCAAAAAGAATGCCAAACGCACATTTGAATTGGAAGAATGTGATACTGCGGAATCACTTGCAGAAAAGTTAAAGAAAGAAATTTCAAGTGGTGTGGATAACAGAAATATTTTTGATGATGGTAGTTCCCAACAACTGTCAAGAGATGATATTGTGGGTTTACGCAATAGTGGTATGTCTGGACATGAAATTGTGGGACAGCTGATAGAGAACAGCAAGACATTTAGGGATAAAACAGAATATGCACAAGAAAAATATCTCAAGAAAAAAGAAAAGAAATATTTTGAGTATGTGACAATAAGGCGGCCTACAATTAGACTTATAGCTGATATCCTATACCGACAAGACTCTTTAAAGATATTGGGTCTTCGTATGGACACACTGTCGCAGTTGGTACTAGGGGCAGGGATGCATTCTGATGGTACATACTTATTGTATGAGAGCGGCTGTCAAGGACTTGTAGCGTCAGCTATGCTAAACTTCATAAGCGACGGGGGTTGCATAATACACATACATCCTGGTAACATTCCTCAGAAACAGGCAATACTAGCAATGAACTACAGCGAGACACAGATGCAACATCTCATCAGTGTCAACATGTTCAGTCTTCTTCGCAAGCTTAAAGTAACCACTACAGAAACATATACGACAAGCAGTGTTGCTTCAAATTGTATAAGTGAAAACACTTGTAAAGATCAAGTAAAAAGTACTGAAACTGATGAAAATGAAGATACTTCTGTTACCAACAATGTTTCAGAGGTGGAAGGGAAAAGGCGAAGAAGTGCATCAGATGATGAGGAAAAGACGAGCAAGAAGCCTCGCTGGGAACTAGAGACAGAAAAAGCAGCAGATATTCTAACTGAGAATAAAGTGGATGCACTCATTGTGGTGGGCCGTGAACATCCATCAAACATTGTTATGACACTGTTGCCATTTGTAGCACCTTCAAGACCATTTGTGGTTTACTGTGTCTATAGAGAACCGTTGCAAGAGCTTTTCATTCGGTTAAAGACAGCAGGTAAATGTATAGCTCTGCGGCTGACCGAATCATGGCTCAGAAGTCACCAGGTACTGCCAAGTCGTACACATCCTGATATCCTCACTAGTGGCAGTGGAGGATACTTGCTGAGTGGCACTGTTGTTGAATAGTTATATTGTTGTGACTGATGTTTTCAGATCCTACACTTCATAAAACTTTTTCAAGCCAACGTTTCAGATCCATTTGTTTAATCAAAATTGGTTTATCAGTAATAAATTATATAATGGACTTCACATGTAATTAATGAATGACTATACTGGTTGCCAATCTAGAAAGTGAGTGATGTTTACTAACCATGTGGATAATGCTTTAAATAAATGGAAAGGGATGGGTATGACATAATGGTTGTCATAGCAATGATTAGAAGGACCAGTTAGAGTCAAGACGTTTCCATGACGTTAGACGCTAAACCCTTGTTGCCAATATTCTAACATGTGTTTAGCATGACATGCAGGCAAGCGAGTAGTGTATGCATGTCTTCTCTTCTGCTAATGCTGCAATAAACACCTTCCTACACATAATCCTAACGCTCTCTCCATGTGGCAGCATAAGCGGCAACATCACATCTCCATACAAAGGGTCAATCACTTTCTAGATTTTTTCCCCCTTTAGGAAAAACCCATATGGTCATCGAAGGGAAAACAATAAAGGAAAACTTAAGAGGAGTGGAAGAAACTAAATGTGTAGATCACTTTCTTAAAGAAATTGAATAAGAGCATGGTATACAGGTTCGCCGCATGACTGTAATAGGGTGATGGTGCTAGCAGGTGGCGGAGGATGGAAGAACATTGAGTTCGGTAGCGAGAGCAACTGAACAGGAGATGACTGAGCTCAGCGATTTCACCTGGGTCATCAGGACATGCAGTGGAGTTGATGAGACGTAATCTTTGTAGATGCGCAGGGTAACATCCATGTCCAAGTCACAGTCTAATAATGGTGGCACTTTCTAGGTTGGCGACCAGTATAGTTTTGATAGTTTTGCTACCATTCTCAAGTTCTTGATCCAACTAGTACTACCGACTCACATAATTTATTGTTGAAATTTGCTACAAAGTCTCCAACTTCTTCTTAAGCTGCCCTCTTATACCACTGCGTGTTGTCAGTATATTCTTGTTCCTCTTAACCCTTATGTCCAGCAGTGGGTTGAGGAATGGAATCTCTGGATCAGTGAGAGAGAATCCAGGATGGGTGATCAGCTTCATGCCTGGTGTGAGAGTGAAGTAAGTGAATGATAGTATGAGGTACGTCCAGAAAGTAAGTTCTGTTTGGTAATAAAATTAAATTGTGTACAGATACAGAAAAGTTATTTATTGCACAAAATTCTACACCTCTTAAACTACTTTTCCACATAACTGCCGAAATTTTGCAGGCATTTGTCATAGCGAGGTACAAGTTTTTGTATACCTTCTTCATAGAAGTTTGCCGCCTGTGTTCTTCAACCAGTTGGAAACATTTTCTTTCAGCTCTTCGTCATTATTGAAGTGCCGACTGCCAAGGAAAGATTTGAGATGCAAAATCAGATGAAAGTCGCTAGGAGCAAGGTCAGGGCTGTACAGAGGGTAGTCAAACACGTCCCAGCCAAATCCCTGTAGGATGTTTTTCGTCGCATTTGTAGTGTGTGGTCATGTGTTGTCGTGAAGAAACACAACACCTTTTGACAGCATTCCTCGGTGCATACTCTGTATTGGTTTCACTTTCCTAGCATTCAGAAAATGAATCACAGATCTAATTTCACAAGCGGCAAGATTTTCAATCAACACCGACATTGTAAACAAGCACAACAAAGCGTACGTGGCTGACAGCGATCTCACAATGGCGCACGTTTCTTCTCCTTGATACAGAGCGTCTACCACGCATGTGCGGAACTGTGATTGCAGCACTGTAGTGGACATAAATTGAAACAGAACTTACTTTCTGGATGCCCCTTGTATAAGGGTGAGATGAAATGATAGGAAAGATGGAGCAATTGGTGGAATGATGGCGGAGAAACCAGAGGACCCAGAGAAAAGCTGCCCCAGTGCCGTGTTGTCAACCACAAATTTCACTTTGAGGTCAACTGGGATCAAACATGGACCATCTTGGTGAGAGCCACTCAGCCACTGCATGGCCCTGTCTCCAACTTTTGCACTAATATTTGTGTTGGTTTGGTTTATCAAACTTGACATATAATATACCAAGTATCTCTTGAATGATGTGACTGGCCATTTGCTGTTCCCATGGCACTAATACAAGAATCCATCTGCGCAGTAGCAGCAGATATGCCTGCCATTTTTCCCCTAGATATTGCTAACAATACAAATATGTTGTGCTTAATTTTATTATAAATGCTACTTGCAACATGCCTTAATGTATCTCTATAGACCTGCCAAATGTTGAACAGATTATTGAACATTCAACAAATTTCTGCTTCCAGAGGAATAGAAAATGCATGCTGAACAGTGTGTTCTGCTTCATGGGGGGGTTGAGGGGGGGGGGGGGGGGTTTGTTGTATAAAAGAGCAATTTTTCAATATGTAACGCTTGGTCCAAAAGTAATAACAAAAAAGTCCATGCTCTTACATTTATGCTATGTTTTGAATAACATTTTGACACCACCTATACCAGTTGTAGTACCAATTACATTATTACAATAAAATATAACTATTTGCTGGCAAATAATATTTTATTATAATAATTGTATTGCTTCACTGTTGTTAGCTTCTGTTTATACATATTAATCAATTACGTTTTTAATGAGTATTTGTTTCCTATGGAATTATGTTGTATCAACTATTTTCCTTTACTGCAGGAACTGAAGCTGCTAGAATAGTGTTGCTTTTTTTTATTATTATTTAAGCGTTTTATTCATATAGTGCATTGTGAATAGCATAGTAAAACTAGGACCATGTTGTGTACAGATTGCAAGAACTATTTCTTCAATTAGGCAATCTATTGGATTTATTAATATAATGCAGGATTATTATGTTTGTATCATTGTGTTTTGATCATGGAGAAAAGGTATATTTTGTTAAAATGTGAAGTTTTTGCTGTTGTTAAAACTGACGCTAATAAAGAAAGGTGCATTGGTGCCAATAAAGAACTGTAAGTAGTTGTGATGCTCGTTTTTTTAGGTTTGGTTAGGTCACACTTTTTTTAAGTAAGCATAGTTTTTGCCGCCTCAGTAGCGTAGATGGTAGTGTCTGCCTCAGGTTTAAGAGGTCCCGAGTTCGAATCTCGGTTAGGGTGAGTTACCTGGATAAGGTTTCTCCGGGGTTTTCCCTTATCATGAAAGACGAATGTTGGGTAGCTCTAAGCTCCATGGACCCCGGACACATTTGAGAAGCATTTCACCCATTTCATTCATCATCCGATATGACTTAATGTTGGAGGACATAAATTACACAAAAAAGCATAGTTTTTGTTAGGCTAGGATATTTTTACAACCTTACATTTGATTTAGAGGAGGTTAAGTTATAGTTTAAATTTTTTTTTATTTTATTTTATAAACGTAATCGTATGTTTGATTCCCAGAAGGTCAAGTCAGGTTAGGTAGTCCAGACAAGGCTTCAGTTTTTATATACAGTTAGGCTTTTAATTCACGCTGTTTTCCCTACATTTCCAACTTATGTCATCTAATCACACACATTCTTTCTGTTATAATTGTGTGGTTTGCTAAAAGTCCACTTGTTTTTGTTTTCCACGGTTGGTAACATTACACATGAAATGTTACTGTCATCTGCAGTGACAATATGTCCTGGGTGATGCATATGTAAACTTTACCAATAAAAGTTATCTTTAAGCTTTCTCCACAGATAAAAATTACATAGATTTAGAATTTGAATAGCAAGCGAGGCATAAAAAATTATATTACATACCCTATGTCATATAAAGATGATGATAGTAGGCCCTTGGTCTCCCTAACTACCCTCTTCCATTCTACTCGGTCCTCTGTTTTTCTTCTCCAGCCTTTAACCCCCAGCTTTCTCAAGTCATCCAAGTCGCCATTACCAAATCTGTTTTCCGTCTCATTAGCCATTTTTTTGCCAGTTTTTCTCCAGAGTATCTGAGTTAGTCCAAGGTTGTATTAAGGTATCCATAACAAAGTTCTTTTTACAAAGTAGGGGAGTTAACCGTATGCCCAACCCCCAACCTGGAGGACCAGGTCCCACATTTATGTCCCCTGGGACTGGGTGGCCCAGTTATACCCCCGAGCACCAGGTGACCATTTTAGTCACCTTTTATGACAGGCATGGTCTACCTTGGGGCTATTCTTTACACCCAGCCACTACATGGGTAATATATAAAGCTGTTTGGATTCTCCATGACATGGAGTCAATCATGCTAGGAAACAATACAAAAATATATAAAATGATGGCAAACAGCCCTTAACAATACTTATATTACATTTTTATAGTAGGAATTATTTACCATACAAAAATAACATATATAAAACAAAGATTAAAGAACACATAAGAAACATTACAAATGGTGAAACTGAAAAATCAGCAGTGGCTTTTCATTTTTTGAATACTAGACATGACATCAACTTGGAAACATCTTTAATAAAATATGCTAATCACGCCATAGACCTTTCTGTATGGGAAAAAGTCTTCATTAACAAATATCATCATAGAATCCTGAATTTTGAAACTTCACCACACCAGACATCTTTGACAAGTACATCATGCCATCTATCGACGATACGGAGAAAGAGGAAACCACTACAATTTGCACCAGTTGAGTACCAGCTGATGATAAGAGCAAAAGCTCTTGAAACATGTCCTGTGAAAAAACAGTGTGAGTGAAGTAGTGTGTCAATATCTTCTCGATTTACTTTTGTGCTAAGTTGTGCTTCACTGTCTATACGCTTCTTTCAATTTTATACTTTGTTACAAACATTCACTGTAACTAAAGAAATAATAGGAGCAGAGAACATTACAAAAAAAGCTACATGTTCTATGAGACATTAATACATATTAATTTTTAACCAGTTCAGCTAATCAAACCAGCTATAAATGAGTGACACTTTGTCAGGTATCAAAATATGCTTTCAGTAAATTTTCAGCAACTTTCCTTTTAAAACCTTTTATGTTCCTGCAGCTTTTCAGTTCCATTGGCAGTACATTATATAAGTTGATAATGTGTGAGGTTAAGCTGTTCAGGCCATAAGTACTGTACACCCATGACAAGAAGGCTAGAGGGGTATGAAGGGCAGAGGAGCTTGAACTGTTGATATGCTCCGGTAGCAGATCTGTTTACTAGGAAATGAGTGTATGAGAGTGCATATAAGTCACCCATGCTACCAGATCTATTGTTTGTTGCAACGATAGGTATTATGTATAGGTGAGCTATGTGACAACACACGTGTCTTTTAAACGAACCTAGCATTCTTGTCATTTTCGGAAGGCGACCTATAAACAGAGGAGACAGCAAAAGTGATTACGTTGCACATTTCTCTAGCTTACCTTCTTGTCCTGGACAATTAGTAGAAGTAGAAACATAGAGTCAGACTAAAAAATTCAATGCCATAGCCGGGACTTGAACCATGGATCTTCTGGTTTCCGTCCAGCCGCTCTACCATTGAGCTACTATGGCCAACGTGCTGATATGACATTAAATTCTCCAACTGACCTGTATTTTCCCGGTAAACCACTTAGGAGTTCTCATAAACAAATGAGACAACTACCTTAATGGCGACTTACAACATGTAAGTACTTTAAGGCCCGGGCTTTATAGTTAAGCACTATTAGGTCAATTAGAGCGGCTGGACAGATACCAGAAGATCTGTGGTTCAAATCCTGGCTACGGCATTGAATTTTTCAGTCTGGCTCTACCCTTTCACAACATACAGTTACTCCAAAAAGTATTCGTCTAATGCATGAGTTTATGTTTAAGGATGTATGGATAGTGGAAAATCATAAGAATAAGGTACAACAGGGACACTGTCTTATTTACTGATTAGTGAAAAAGAGAACACAATAAAGAAACACACAGTATCTATTTACATAATTATAGTTAAACATTCAAAAGGAAAGATGCAATATAGAATGCAAAATGAGTATTCGTCTGCATACTGAAAATGGTGTAGAATGTTACAGTTAGTACTTAGTAGGTCCTCCATTCCTCTTTATAATCTCCTGCACTCTCCTTGGCATGGATTTTACCAAAGATTGTGTTGTTTCCACTGTAATTTTATGCCATTCCTTTAGTAGAGCATTCTTTAGATCCTTTATATTAGATATCTGATGACTCCTAATATTTTTGTCCAGTATACTCCACAAATTCTCTATTGGATTCATGTCTGGGGATTTCGGTGATGTCGACATACATCGTGGAGTATTATACAACAACCATAGCCTTGTATCTAGAGCTGTGTGTTTTGGATCATTATCTTGTATGAAAATATAATCCTCACAAAGACCCATATTATTCATACTTCTGGACAGATGTGTTTTTAGGATGTTTATATAAACCGTATGGTTCATAATTCCATCAATAAAACACAAATCTCCCACACAATTTGCACTCATACAGCCCCAGACAGGTGCTGAACCGCATCCAAGTTTGACTGAAGTTGTATTTTTCTCCTCAAGCTCACAATTCTTTTTTCTCCACAGTTACTCGCCCTTTTGACTTAAAGAGCTCAAATTGACTTATCGTCAGTAAATGCAACCTTCTTCCAGAAATCATACCCATCATATTTATGTTCTTTTGCAAAACAACTCGCTTCTTTCTGTTGATTTTACTGCTGTATGGTTTTCTACGGGCTGTTCGGCATCCATACTCAGCCTCATAAAGCATGTTCCTTACACAGTTTGTTCTGAAACGGACTTTCCTGTGTGTCTGAACTGGAATAGCAAGTTTTGGAACACTTAGTTTACGACTTTTCTTGACTTCTCTAAGTAACTGTCGTTTCTCCATCTCGGATAGAACTGCAGGACAATGGTTTCTTGATTGATTTTCCTAAGTTTTGTTCTGAACAAACCTGCATATAATAATCTTCACTGTACTCATAGATCTTCCAATGGTTTCTCCAATTTCTTGAAAAGATTTTTCATTTTAAATAACCTGATGGAAATTTCTCCCCCTTCTTTTGTAGTTTCACAACATTTTCGACCCATATTACTTAGCCGTCAACGGCTTTGAAAACAGAGATGAAACTGTCAACAACAGTGGATGAAATACAACTACATAAGAAAAGGGAAGGGGTGTGTGTCAGCGAGGCACCATACCTAGGATCTTGTTTACTAGACGAATACTTGTTTGACATCAAATGGGACATGATTTTAGATGTGTTGTAGTGTAGATGTGTTCACTAATTAAGCAATATATGAACTAAATTGTGTTTTGTTTTTAAATCTAGATATCAACCGATGTAAGGAAATAGTTATTTTTCGTTTCTTATCTATATTTATCTGACTGCTTGTTATATTCTATGTGCTATGATAAGACGAATATTTTTTGGAGTATCTGTATATTTTGTTTTACAGAGATTTAATGTTAACTTAATTAAACCAGTTATTCAGGTCTTGCTGTATATCATATAACAGTTGGTGCTCAGAGTTATCTATATATAACAAACATACATCATCAGCGAACACAGTTATTTTACCTTTCAGTCTTAAACATCCCATGTCATTTATAAAAATTAGGAATAACATAGAACCTAATACAGAACCTTGTGGAACACCATGATGATTTGTTGATAGAACTGGAAATGTTGCTTATATTTACAAATTGTTTCCTATTACTGAGATAATTCTGAAACCAGTTGAGAGGAAGTCCTCTTACATCATGCAGTAGTGGAAACTATAAGACAAAATTATTATTGAGATCTGGTAGCTGGTATCAGGAAGTCTTGTTTGCATTTAGCTTTATTTTTAATTGTTATTTAATCATTTTAATCTGCAAAGAAATGTATGCTGTTGGATTGGGAACAACTCTCTTAACATGCACATTGTTAAAAATCATATGTACAAAAATGTACATTGTTGTTTAATTATTGACAAATCTTTGTTAATGAATTGTAGAATATGTATATGATACATGCCTTTTGTATGATAAGAAATAAGGTCTTATGTTTCTGTATATCTTCTTGCATAAAATACACAAATATAAACCAGTATTCCTTGTTTAGTACAAAATTGAATCGAGAATATATTGACACATTGCTTCACTCACACTGCCTACAAGTCTGAGAAGCATTCAAATCTCGATAGTGTTATTTTCATTCTGTCAACCAAGATGAAGGACCAACGAACCAACTTGTTTTCATCGTTCAGTACTGTATCTGAAGGTATGAAAAAAGACATCAAACTTTTTCTAAAGCTGAATCAAAAGAAAAGAAATACTTTTGCGGACATACGTTTTCTAAAAAAATGTTTGAAATTCAATATAACACCCATTTTCGTAAAAAGAGTGTGAGTGAAGCAATGTGTCAATATATTCTCGATTCAATTTTGTACTAATTTGTGCTTCACTGTCCCTACGCTTCTTTCAAGTTTATACTTTGATTCCTTGTTTACTTTCTTGTGAAATCCTATGAGGGCGAGTCAAATGAAAACCTTAAATATTTTTTAAGATATTATTTATGGTGCAGAAGTGGTACAAAGCTGTATTACTTTTCAACATAATCTCCCCCACGCTCAATGCAAGTCATCTAGTGCATAAATGCCTTCAGAAAAAAATTCTTTGGGTAGTCCGCGCAACCACTCATGCACCACATGGCTTACCTCTTCATTGGAACGGAACTTCTTTCCTCTCATTGTGTCTCTGAGTGGTCCAAACATATGGAAATCACTTGGGGCAAGGTCTGGTGAGTATGGTGGATGAGAAAGACACTCAAAATGCAGGTCTGTGATTGTTGCAACTGTTGTACGGGCAGTGTGAGGCCTTGCATTTTCATGTTACAAAAGGACACCTGCTGACAGTAGTTCATGTCACTTTGATTTGATTGCAGGCCGCAGATATTTTAGGAGATCTGTGTATGATGCACTGGTGACAGTGGTCCCTCTAGACATGTAATGCTCCAAAATGATGCTTTTTAGGTCCCAAAAGAGAGTCAGCATAACCTTCCCTGCTGATGGTTCTGTTCGAAACTACTTTGGTTTTGGTGATGACGGATGGCGCCATTCCTTGCTCGCTCTCTTTGTTTCTGGTTGGTGGAATTGAACCCAGGTTTTGTCCCAGTAACGATTCTTGCAAGGAAGCCATCACCTTCTCGTTAAAGCGCTGAAGAAGTTCTTCCCAAGCATCAACACATTCTCTCATTTCAGGAGTCAGCTGCCGTGGCACCCATCTTGCAGACACTTTGTGAAACTGGAGCACATCATGCATAATGTGGTATGCTGACCCATGACTAATCTGTAAACCTGCTGCAATGTCATTCAGTGTCACTCGGCGGTTTTCCTTCACTATGGCTTCAACTGCTGCAATGTTTCGTGGAGTCACAACTCGTTTTGCCTGACCTGGACGAGGAGCATCTACCACTGAAGCCACAACATTTGCGAACTTTCTACTCCATTCATAGACTTCCTGCTGTGACAGGTTTCACACCTTCACTACGCAAAAACCAAATAACAGAACGCTGTTCTTCCCTGGTGCAAGTTGCAAGTGGAGCACCCATCTTTATACTGATACTGCGACGGTATGTGTGCATCTGCTCTTGTTGCCACCTAAAGGCCATTCTGCATGCTATTTGTAGTACGCTTACCAACTTACAGGATAACGGCGCGAAATTTCAATTTGTTATTACAAATTTAAGGTTTTTGACTCACCCTCATATGTGTCTTAAATCAGCCAGCATCATTATAATTGTATTGGGTTTTATTTCTCCACAGTAGCTAAATATTACAAGAATCATCTAATTATACAAAAGAAAGATACATAGAAAAAAAGGATGAACATAAAGCTGGGACATACATAACGACACTATTTTATAGAGTGCAAATACATTTACTCTTTTATAATCTAAAACATAGAAAGCATGTTCTAAGAGAAATGAAATGGCTTTTACTTTTTCTATTTCATTTGTTATCCACTTTATTTGAGGGTATAAATGATTTCACATATTATTAGTGTTGTTTTTTGTGCATCTGTGATTTAGAGTACCTCTTAAAACCATTATGAAACAGTAGTGTTTTATCCTAGTATTATAGCTATTTTCGTTTTATTATGTTTTTTTATCTAACAGTAAATTTAATACATTTCTAACCAAGTGGGATGGCCCAGGTGATTTTGCCTTTGGTCTGCATTTGGGAGGCCTGGGTTTGATTCCCGTGGCCAACCTACCTGATCCATGGGCTTTCTGGGGTGTTTTCCTGGGTTGTCAGGTAAATATTGGGTAGGTTAATTACATCCTCCAAATTTTCTGTCCCTCCATTTCGTCTCCATTATCATTTCATATCATCTTTCATCTGGTGATCTCTTTCAGAGTGGAAGTGTCGGTGGGTGTCTCAGCAGTGTATGGCAGTATGATATGCTCTGAGTGAACCACTTCCTCCTCCAAAAGGATGTTTACCGGTCTCTGAAGCCAGGTCTTGTGGTGGGACTGTTTCTTAACTACAGTAGGGTGGGATGTCCATTGTCCTGGCCTGCTGGAGAAGTTTCCAAGTAAAATGTGGGGACCCTGTCTTCTGTTCTGTTGTGACTCCTTGGTATGCTGCCCATTGTTTCCTCTTGTCTCATCATCCTCTCTGGGGATGCCCTATGTTTCCTCTCGCCTCATCTTCCTCTCTGAGAATGCCCTATGTTTCCTCTCGCCTCATCTTCCTCTCCAAGAATGCCCTATGTTTCCTCTCGCTTCATCTTTCTCTCCGAGAATGCCCTATGTTTCCTCTCGCCTCATCTTTCTCTCTGAGAATGCCCTATGTTTCCTCTTGTCTCATCATCCTCTCCCGGGATGCCCTATGTTTCCTCTAGCCTAATCTTCCTCTCCGGGGATGCCCTATGTTTCCTCTCGCCTCATCTTCCTCTCCGGGGATGCCCTATGTTTCCTCTCGTCTCATCTTCCTCTCCGAGAATGCGCTATGTTTCCTCTCACCTCATCTTCCTCTCTGAGAATGCCCTATGTTTCCTCTCGCCTCATCTTCCTCTCCGGGGATGCCCCATGTTTCCTCTCGCCTCATCTTCCTCTCCGGGGATGCCCCATGTTTCCTCTCGCCTCATCTTCCTCTCCGGGGATGCCCCATGTTTCCTCTCACCTCATCTTCCTCTCTGGGAATGCCCTATGTTTCCTCTCGCCTCATCTTCCTCTCCAGGAATGCCCTATGTTTCCTCTCGCCTCATCATCCTCTCCAGGGATGCCCCATGTTTTCTCTCACCTCATCTTCCTCTCCAGGGATGCCCTATGTTTCCTCTTGCCTCATCATCCTCTCCAGGGATGCCCCATGTTTTCTCTCACCTCATCTTCCTCTCCGAGAATGCCCTTTGTTTCCTCTCGCCTTATCATCCTCTCCGGGGATGCACCATATTTCCTCTCACCTCATCTTCCTCTCCGAGGATGCCCCATGTTTCCTCTCACCTCATCTTCCTCTCCGGGGATGCCCTATGTTTCCTCTCACCTCATCTTCCTCTCCGGGGATGCCCTATGTTTCCTCTCACCTCATCTTCTCCGGGGATGCCCCATGTTTCCTCTCACCTCATCTTCCTCTCCGGGGATGCCCCATGTTTCCTCTCACCTCATCTTCTTCTCCGGGGATGCCCTATGTTTCCTCTCGCCTCATCTTCCTCTTCTCCGGGGATGCTGTACTTGGGGGCAAAGGTACAATAGACCAAGTTTGGACCTTCGTGTCGAGTCCCCTCCAAAATAATCCATTTACAGTTCCAATACAGTGCTGTCCTCTGCCTGGCTTGTGGACATGATGCTCATAGTCAGATTGAATTATTTATTATATGCATTACCAGAAGTATCTTTTTGCTGCTCTTTAGAGTAACTTAATATCTTCCTTTACAATTGACTTTTTTTTTTTTTTACTCTAACCCATTGAAAATTCTGTACCATCACTTAGAGTGGATAAGTGTATAGAGCAAGATGACTCTGTGGTAACATGAGGTTCTCACTAGGAGATCTGCAGTTAAAACCCTACTGGGACCATTCCCTCTGGGTCTTTTTTCCAAGTTTTCCTCAGGCATAACTGGCAAAAATAAAATTTAATTGTATTGTTTTGCAGCAGGACAAGATTTTGTTATAAATTTGTATTTAATCAGGTAAAGGAGCTAAGTGTTCAAACAAATTAATTTGAAGTACTTGTTATGCTTAGTTATGAAATATACAACTAAATCTAGTGTACCTGGAAACTTTTCAGGGGTAGTGCATATGTGACATGATTTCTTCTCCTTCAATAAAATTTGCAACTTGCTTCAAATATTATGGCCACCACTGCGGCAACTAACAGAACCCAAAACTCTTGTTTCCCCAGCACATCAACTCTGCAATTGCCCTTACATACCATCCAACCACCCAGCTGGAACTTGAACATTAGGCTTAAAGAGCATTTTAGGAACATCAGGAACAAAGAAATAGATAAATGGCAGTAGCGTACCATTTTTGGAAAGAGAATCATGATATAGAACGAGAAATCCACTTATTAAAGTGTCCAAGGTCCAGTTGCACTAGCCACGTGGGAAAAAATCTTCATAAAGAAATATGAAAGAAAATTGTTTAATTTCAACACTACCTTTGAAGAAAACCCAAACTTCAAGTACATCAAGATACCGACAACAGCTGATGATGTTAGGAAGATCCTAACGAAATGTGTTCTAGGTAAATACTAGCAATAAGTGGAGCATTGAGTACAAGTTTGACTCAAAATTATATTAATTTTGTGCTTCATCGTATCATAGTCCTTATACATTGGAAAGCCCTTTGTGCTTGTTGTAGCATAAAGCTAATTTCATAGTAACATTTATCATAGAATGAACTTCAAACACCATTTACATAAAAGGATATGTTACACGTAATACTGCAACATGAAACAGTTGTTATGTCAAGTGCCAGAGCAATGTTGGATTTATTCATTTATGATTCATATTGATATCTTTAAAATGATGAGAGTTTTGTTTTGAATTAATGAGTTATAGGTGGCCATGACTGTATAGAGTAGGTCACAGACAGTAAAGATGAATGTTAATGTTCAATCTAAATACATGTTGACACGTTGGCCATAGTAGCTCAATGGCTTAGAGTGGCTGGACGGAGACCAGAAGATTCGTCGTTCAGAACCCGCCTATGGCATTGAATTTTTCAGTTTGGCTCTACCCTTTCATAGTGCGTCCTACACACGGCTAGTGTGAAAGAACAATTAATTTCCATTTTTCAAATTTATTTATATGATATAGAAGATTTTGTAAGCTCTGAAGGATTGCCGAAATTGCTCCTTCAAAATTTGTAGAATTTAAACTTAATCTTTTGTAGAAAGAGAAGAGTGGGCATATAGTACCATCATCAGTACCGTCATTGTTTGATAAGCTGGAACTGTCAGCGTAAACATTTAGTCATTCATTGGCAGGATGTTATTTCTAGTGTCATTTATTTCAAGACACATGAACAGGTTTCAGATTTTGTTACTTCTACGGCTAAAAACATGATCTACACTATCCAAAAACTTGGTAAACTTGTAGTGGATGGATGGATGGATCCCTTCTCACTGCGGTATACAAGGGCTGATATCCTAGCCAAAAAGGGGTGCCCAATTAAGCAACGAGAATCAATAAAAACAATTATTAAAAGAAAAATAAGTGATAGCTTCACTTCTAAACTACCTAATTGAGAAAATTGGAAACAGAAAAATATATTATTAGATAATCCTTCTACAATACTGGATTTACCACAAAAATCTGCAGTTGCTAGTATGAGATTTACTGCCTAGGAGAACACCTATAATAATATTGGTAATACCATCAGTAAAAATTTATTCATTCTGAAATACTTAATAAAATTATACTCCGTCTGCAGCTAAAGTTATTTATTATTCTCTAATCTACTCTTACCTTTCATATGTAATGTACTTTTAAGTTTGTATGCAGACGATGCCACACTGGGTTTAAGTAACAGTAACTTACTAGATCTAGAAATCGATGCAAATTTGTTCTCCAATATCGTGGCACAGTATTTTAATGATATCAGGCTGTGTACTAATGCACAAAAAAACAAATTAATTCTATTTGATTTTAAGAGACGTCCTTTCGAACCTCAGCTTAATATAGGCAATAGTCTAGTCCAGTGTGTAAAAAGTGTAAATATTTTAGGTTTAATCCTTGATGACAAATTAACTTGGAACAACCACATTGAAAAACTAGAAAGTAAATTAAGTTCAGGACTTTTTGTGTTGCGATATTTAGCCAAATTTCTCTCAGTAGATACTAGTTAGTATATTCACACATTTCTTATGGCATCGAGTTGTGGGGACACACTTCCAAATTACACTTTAACAGAATTTTTCTCCTACAGAAAAGAGCTATCAGATAGCTGGCAAAAATAACACGTACGAGTTCATGCAGGTCGTATTTTAAACAATTAAACATACTTACTCTTCCCTGCATACTTATTCTGCAAACAATACTTTTTGTACATAACAGGAATATAACCTCCACAAATTCCGATGTCCACACATATGAAACAAGGCGAAAGAATAACTATACAGTTAAAAGGTCACAGGCTAAAACTTTTTGAACATAAGCCCCAATACTTTGGTCCAAAACTACTTAATGCAGACCAGCAGAAGAGACGAGTCGTCCAGGTTTACCTGGACGGAGTGTATGCTGCCCAGCACCTAGCCGCTTCTAGCGTCTTTATCTGGGCAGTATAGAAGAGTCATTAGTGTCGCAGGCGATTGTTGGGCAGTGGACATATCTAGCCTTGGTGTGCGCCGTCGCCCCGTGTAGGGGGAATGCGCCAATGCTGGCTGCGCTCTTCCGCCTGCCTGGGAGGCATCTGAGCACAGTCCGCCAAACAGGCTAGAGGCAAAGGATCCGTGTTACCGTATAAAGTTTACCTAGCCCATTACTGGGCTTAGGAAGTTGGAGTCAGGGGAATCTGGCCCTGTTCAGTGTTAGGTACCCAAGGCATCTTTGGGTAGCCGGTAGCTTGGTCGCCGGCGAGGAACCCTATGGTCGTAATGGCCTAGGGTATTCACCAGTATGTTGGGGTGGGAGTCCAGCTTATCGTAGATGGTGCGGGATCTTTCCCGCACCACGTCAACGATATACGGGACCCCAGAGTGAGTGTGTAGGATGTGGGACGGAAATCTCCGCCCGGTATCGTAGATCATGCGCAATGCCCTGTTCTGGACGTACTGGAGTCTGCGAATATTGGTGGGAGCCGCTGATCCCCAGACTTCGCAGCCATACAGAATCAGGGGCGGTATGATCGCCCAATATAGGCGTAGTTTGCGGTGAGTAGGCATGGTGGACTTAAAAATGGAGTATAGCTGTGTTAATGCTGCATGCCCTTGTCCGGCTTTGACCCGGATATGAGGTGCGTAGGTGAGTCCGCGATCCAGGTGGACGCCAAGGTATTTGGCAGTGGGAACCCAAGGGATTTGCCTCTGCCTCAGGGACCAGTCTGGTCGCCTAGCTCGGACCTTAGCCAGGAGAAGTGCAGAGCTCTTCTCGGGGCTAATGGCCATTCTCCACATCTCACTCCAACGGCCAATGGCTCGGAGTTGGCGCTGCAGCGGAGGATGACAATATCGTAGGTTTTTGTTACGTACCATTATGAGGACGTCGTCAGCATATTGGCACGTAACAGTCTGTGGTTCCAAGGGTAAGTCAGACATGTAGGCCGCAAAAAGTATCGGGGACAGTACACTGCCCTCCGGGACTCCCGCGGCTATTGGTTTGATAGATGACATCCTTCCTTCCACTCTCACCCTGAAAGTGCGGTTTCTGAGGAAACTACTAATCAGGGCCAGATAGGGAGGAGGTAGGTTGGCCTCCCTGAGTTTGTACAGTAGGCCTTGGTGCCAGGTTGTGGCAAAGGCTTTCTCTACGTCTAGCAGCACCGCGACTGTCTTGAGGTTTTCCTGGAAACCCAGGGATGTTCTCTCGGCCAGGCGCAGTAGCTGTAGGGTCGTGGAGTGTCCATGACGAAAACCAAACTGGTGATCGGATAGGAGCTGCCTTTCCTCGAAGAGAGGGGTCAGGCGGGATAGGAGCAACCGCTCAAATAGTTTTGAGACGGTTGGGAGAAGACTTATGGATCGGTAGCTAGACGGAAAGACCGGATCCTTGCCAGACTTCAGGATGCACACCACTCTCGCCTCTTTCCAGCAAGCCGGGAAGTGGCGGAGGTGGAGGCACGCATTGAAGATCCGCGTCAAGTGGATAACGGCCCTCTTGGGAAGGTGCTGGAGCATGAGTGCGCTAACACCGTCATGTCCAGGGGATTTGTTAGGTTTCATTTTTCGGATTTCAGCAGTCACCGCCTTTGGGGTGACTATTGGGATGTGGATCGCCTCATGGCGCCGCTGTGGCTCTTCATAGAGGTCTTCCACAGCAGCCTCCACGAGGTCAGTGAAGTCTTCGTCCTGGGGGTCCTCCCTCGGCTCAAATTGACTTTCCAAATGATCCGCGAAAGCTGTGGCCTTATCTTGGGGCTCGTAAGCGAGTCTCCCGCGAGTGCCATGCAGCGGATGCTGGTACAGAGTTTTGTCCCTCCTGAGGGACTTGATGATCTTCCAGGGGTGCTTTTCCTGGAGGTCGACGTTTCGGAATGTGTTCTCCCAGGCCACCTTACGGTGGGCACGGAGCAGCCGCCTTGCCAGGGATTTGAACCGCTGGTAAACTGCTCCTATCCTGGGATGACGGAAACGCTGCCATAGCTTCCGAACAGCTGCCTTGGCTTTTAGCAGCTGCCGGATCTCGTTAGTGATGGACAGAGGGTTATGTGTGTTGGTGGGTATACGGTGAGTGTGTGTACTCACCGCTAGGCGGACCTGCTGGGAAAAGCTCATCGCCGCAGCCTCCAGTGCCTCGACGTCGTCGATGCGTGGACGAGGGTCGATGGTTTGGTTGAGTTTGAGGATGGCTGCATCCCAGTCTACCTCTAGCTCCCAGTCTGAGTTTAACAGAGCTGGCATGGTGACGTCGGAATCGACCGTGACAGGGTCATGGTCTGAGTCCAATTCATTCACCGCCGAGAGGTCTAGATGAAATGGAAAGTTCTTGGTGATCATGATGTCGATGATATCCGGCCTGCCACGAGCCGGATGGAAAGTTGGACCTCTCGGCCCGTGCGCGGCGAGATTTGGGTCTCCGCTTATGAGGCGGTAGAGCGCTTGTCCCCTCTGGTTGCTTGTGCGGCTGTGCCAGAGCCCGTGTTTCGCGTTGAGGTCTCCTGCAATGCAAACCACTGGGTGTAGGTTGAAAAGGGTAGTGTAGTCAGCTTCAAAGAACTGGTTACCAGGTGGGTCATATGCCGCTACCAGCAGGGTGTCCTGTCTGCCGACTGAGAGCCGAATGGCGCAGGCCTCCACGTGCTGCAGGGCAGGGAGAGGAACAGGTGTGTGCGTGATGATGTTTCTCACGAGTATAGCTGTACCGCCACCCCGCCGACCGTTTCGATCAGTGCGGTGGGTGACGTAACTTGGCAGCGAGAAGTCTATACCAGCGTTCAGGTGCGTCTCGCAGATCATGAGGATGTCAATCCCGTAGGACTGTACAAACTCCAACATTCCAGGACGCTGATCCCGTACACCGTTTGCGTTCCAAAACGCAGCTCGTAATGGCCTCCTGACAAGTCGGGGGGCCATTACTCATCGGCGCACGGGAAAAGTTCCTCGAGTGTTTGGAGGAGGATAGTATGCTTTTCGAGGAAGTCAAGCCTCGGGTCTTCCATCTTCTCCTTGCAATCCCTAAGGATGGGGAGAACTCTCAGGATGAGGTCGCCGAACCACAGGGAAAGCTCCCTGAATTCGTTGACATCCTTCGCAGAGATGGTCCCCCCGAAGGATGCAAGCGCCGCTGCATGTGCCCTCGCAGATGCATGCGCCCTGTTTGGAGCAGGTTCTGCTGCTGGTGCCGGCGCTGGCGCTGCGGCCGGGCCGGTTGACTCAGTTGGAGCCACCTCCCTGGTGGGAGGGGCTGCGGTCTGTGTGGCAGGCTTGGCTGTCCGATGCGCCTTGCGGCCCTTTCTCGGACGCTGTGGGCGTGGTGCCTCCTGTGGAGGTTTTGGTATAGTGGGCTGAGGAGCTGCTTGCTCTGCCACTTGCAGAGTGCGCTCTGCCCTACCGAGAGCCGTCGCGAATGACACCCCGGGACGGACAGTTGCCAATCCCGCATTGCCTCCGCGGCGGTTCTCTATGATCCTTTGCCGCGTCGCACAGCCCTTGTAGGTGCTGACATGGTCCTGGCGGCAATTCGCACATTTCTTCTCCTCAGGCGCCTTCTCGCAATTCTTCAGGAGGTGGGGACCCGCACACCGCAGACATGCGAGCTTACGCACAGGCCCACCCTGTCCGTGAAAGCGTTCAACCTTCACTACAGTGTGAAACAGCACCCGAACAGCGTCGATGGGCTGAACCGCCTCTCCAGGAACCTTGTCCATTACAACAAGGAAGAGAGGCATTGGTACACGCACAGAACCTTCCTCTGTGTGTACAATCTTCTTCAGCTGGGCAACAGCTGAGGCCTTGATGCCGTGCTCCTGCTCCAGAGCGAGTTTTACCTCCTCTGGCGGGCACTCGGAATCTAGTCCCCGCAGAACCCGTCTTTCGACGTTGGGCTTCTGGGGGGAGTAATAGTAAAACTGTATTTCACAGTCTCGCAGAACCTGCTTCGCAGCCTCAAAATCCTCGGGACTGCTGGTGGAAATGAAGACCTTGCGAGGCTTCCTCTTGGCCTCGAAGGGATGCTTCAGCGTGGCTGCGAGCTTTCGCATGACACCCACGTGATTTTTAAAGCTATCCGCTACGATAGGCGGAAGCTTGGACCCCCTCTTGTTTAGGGGTTGGGGCGCCTGTGCAGGTTGGCCATGTGGCTTAGGGCCAGAGTTACTCCGCCGTCGCCCTTGGACGACTGTGAAACCCCCCTGGTCGGCGGTGTCATCCTCTGACTCTGAGTCGGGCAGAGGGGGATAATCGGTCACAGGGACTGGTGCCTCTTGGACCGGAGCAAGGCCCTGAGGAGGTGCCGAAGCTTTCCCCCTCGTGGACCTTGTCTTTGTAGCTGTAGGTGCCACGGGATCGGGTAAAACTACTTAATAAGCTTCCGGAAAGCCTAAAAAATACTGTATCAGCTGCTAAGTTTAAATCTAAACTGACTAAATTGTTTGAAAGTAATGAGTCGGTAATTCAAACACAAACATCACTTAAATTATCCTTACTTGGACAGTTTCGGAGAACAGTTTGTCCCCATCGTCAGCAGTTATCCAACTATTTTTTTTATTTTTGGATCTGTGGTTTCCTGAAGTGAGCTGGTTGTCTGTGGTGGCATCTGTTGACTGTGAGGTGAACTTCCAAAGAGAGTTTTCAGGCGGCAATTCAAAATTTAAAGTATACTGTTTGTTTTTTTATAATTAGCAACTTTTCCCAAACATCGATTTCGGCTGCATTACTGGCTGGCTTTAATAGTTTTATATCTGGTACAATTTCATACAATTTCACGATTGGTACCAAATATAAAACTATTAAAGCCAGCCAGTAATGCAGCCGAACTCGATGTATGGGAAAAGTTGATGATTATAAAAAACAAACAGTATACTTTAAATTTCGAATTGCCACCTGAAAACTCTGGGATTTCATCTCACACGCAACAGATACCACCACAGACAATCAGCTCACTTCAGGAAACCACGGATCAAACCGGTCGGATAACTGCTGACGATGGGAACAAACCGTTCTCCGAAACATGTCCAAGTAAGGATAATTTAAGTGATGTTTGTGTTTGAATTACTGATTCATTACTTTCAATGTTAAATACATCACTGTTTCTAACCTTTTGCTTCAAATAATGAAAGAAAATTGTTGTTAAGCAGAGCCTACTACAGTATAGATGAATATTTTGATGACAACTTCGATGATTTTGAATAATTATATTTGTGTGTGTGTGGGTGTGTGTGTGATAGAGAGATAGAGAGAGAGAAGGACTTTTTTTTGTGACATTTCTAATCGTTTAGTTTTAAGAGAGAGAATGTATTACAAATGACATGGCTTAATTGTGTTCAAACACTGTATTAAGTTGTAATAAATATGAAATATGGGATTGAATTATGGGGTAACACGACTATGGTCAATACATAAAAATATGAAGCTACTAACAGTGAAGCAAACTAATATATACAAATATAATAATTTGTAACTTAAAACTTCACTTATCTGTATAATTTTGTTTGAGGTTCCGGCTAACGATGTGGAAGAATTTTCATGAAATCGCGATCCCCTACAATTTATAAGAAAAGTTTCAATGTTTCTTATATCATAAGTGGAGTTTTAGTTAGAAATTATTATATTTGTATACGACTATGGTAAGTTTTAACAAAATCTTTGTATTACAGAAAAAGCTGTAAGATGCTTTAGGAATTTAAAACACAATGAAATTTAAAAAGCAGGTCTGGATCTCTTGTAATTGGCTCCCTCTCTCGGAAGATTCTTTACATAAGTTCAGTAGACCACTCACTGATGGCATATCAAAATTTAGAATATCTGGAATGTTTTTGATAATAATTTTTTTTCCCATGTTGTAAGTTCAAGTTTTGTTGACAATGGTTTTAGTAGAGTCAATATGAAAAATTCAATGCCATGGTCGGGATTTGAACCACGGATCTCCTGGTTTCCATCTAGTCGCTCTAACCCATTTAGCTACCATGGCCAACGTGCCAACATGACATTAAATTCTCCATTTGACTCCATTTAAATTTAATGTCAGGATGGCATGTTGGCTATGATAGCTCAATGGGTTAGAGCGACTGGACGGAAACCAGTAGATCCATGGTTCAAATCCCGGCCATGGCATTGAATTTTTTGTCTCTAGCCTGTATACGGCTAGTGTGAAGAAATGATTAATTTCCATCAATTAACTAAAATAATAAGAGTTAAATGATGAAGCCTAGGACTCAAGTACTTACGATAGTAAGTTGCCACAAATGGTGTATCTCGAATGCGAGAGCCCCTAGTGGTTTACCAGGGAAATATACGAGTCAAATAGAGAATTTAATGGCAGGATGGCACGTTGGCCATGGTAGCTCAATGGGTAAGAATGACTGGATGGAAACCAGGAGATCCGTGGTTCAAATCCCGGCCATGGCATTGAATTTTTCATGTTGACTCTGTCAAAAACCTTAGCCTATATACGGCTAGTATGAAGAAATGATTAATTTCCATCAATTAATTAAAATAATGGTTTTAGTAGTTTGATCTCCTCTCCAATGTGGTGGTTATCATTCCAGAAATGAAAAGCAACTGCCAATTTTTCTGTTTGTTTATATTTTATAATCCTACGCTGTTCTATTGATCTAGTTTTTAAATTTCTCTTTGTCAAAATATAAAATTTGTCATCATCATCATTACTGTGTACGAGTTTATTAAAATTAGTTATACTTTATTTATATTATATATAATAGTGTGGATAAATTTACTAATAGTTCAGCTAGCATTTTGTTTGTATTATACAATCTGAACAACTTATATGATTGTTCTTTTGTGTATTCAACATTATACTGACCTGAAAAAAGTAAATAAATAAAGAATTGGAATACTTACTTCTGCAAATTCCATGCTCTGCTGTCAAGATGCGCAAATGGATAGTCAACACTTAGAAAACTTGCAGCACGATCAAGATCTAACCTGTAAATATTGCAAGGAGGAGAATCACTTCACTGTTAACTCCACGGCATTAGATACAGGCACACTGCACACACATTTTTTGTGTCACCTATCTCTTACTGGTTATCAGGTATAGGAAAGTCATCCAGAATGAAAAGGACTTGAGAACATCCCCAGAAAATTCAAGATATATATTTGTCATGAAAATATATTACATAGTATTTGGAAAAAAAAACACACACACACGCACGCACGCACGCACACACACCCACACACACCCCCACACACCCCCACCCACCCACCCACACCCACCCACCCACCCACACACACACACACACACACACACACACACACACACACACACACACACACACACACACACACACACACACCTTATTCTAAAAGTCTAATGCACCTTTGTACAAACTAGAGTAGTAAACACAAATTCACAAAAAGAAAATTAGAGTACAGAATTTTACTTCTGTATTTCAATGATATGTTTTGTATATGGAACATTTATGCTAATCCCAAAATAAAAGTTCCCACCTCGGTAGCGTAGATGGTAGCATGTCTGCCTCACGTGCAAGAGGTCCTGAGTTCGAATCTCGGTCAGGGTGAGTTACCTGGATAAGGTTTTTTCCGGGGTTTTCCCTTATCCTGAAAGATGAATGTCGGGTAACTCTAAGCTCCATGGACCCCGAACACATTGAGCATCATTTCACCCATTTCATTCATCGTCCGATATGACTAAATGTTGAAGGATGTAAATTACAAAAAAGAAGAAAAAAAAAAGTAGACCAACTAATCATACAGCTTCAGCAATTGAGTTAAGAGCAATCCCAAATGCATTTTGAGCTGTTTGTCAAAAGTATTTCTGTCTATGGATAACTTCAGTCTTTTTGGTAATATATTGTAACGGGACGCTGGAACACCCTGTGAAAGCAGCTGGCAGCGGAAGGCAGGGGAGGTTCGGTTAGCCACACCTCCTCCTCGTTTGTCTTGTGGTGGTGACAGACTGTGGTCAGGGAAAAAACATGACTGTGTCGCCTGTTTTCTCTAGACCTGTTTCTCGAAATTACGTAATCTGGAACATTCTCCTGGTCACTAGAAACCGGCGATATTCCTATATAAAGAGAGTTACAGACAGACAGGGGGAATTAGTTAGTCAGTTGTTGGTTTGGTCAGTCAGTCAGTTGGTTAGTGTGTGAGTGAGGACAGTTCTTGGTGTAAGAAGGCAGTGTTAGTCAGTGACGTGTTAATGAACGAAAGGGTTGTGCAACGGAAGACTGTACGAACTGTGTATGTGTATCGGAGTTTGTGTAATCGCGAGTACAAGTGAAGTTGTAACGGACGAACTGGTGAATTGTAATTGTTGCAGCACGTAATTCTGTGTAATTGGCAAGAGTTTAACTGTAAGTCGGTGGAAATAAAGAACATTTTTGAGTGGTGTAATTGGACTTTTCATTTCACGAACCCACAAAGTCACAATATTGAACTATTTTGATCCAGCATAAATAATATTTTTATTTCCACTTTTGTTTTTATTTCACTTTAAACACAAGCAGTGGTCTTTGTATTAAGCAATATGAACATGAACAGTAACGGATGATAAAATTATGTTTTTAAAACAAGTAAAAGGACTTAAAAACTTTGTATTTGTACTTATTTTCATCCTTCTATAACACAATACATGTTTGTTGGATACGTCAGTTAAATTTATATTACATATTAAAAAAAACATACAATATTACACAATTATATAACATTTCATATAAATAATAATAACAATAATAGTAATCATAATACCTTTTTATGTAAATGAAATGTGTAGTGTTTAACGCCCGCTTTTACTACATACAGCACCGCAGGCGATGACACTGATGATACATGAGATGAAGATGGAGCACCGGTGGAATGAGATGGTGGGTAAACCGGAGATCCCGGAGAAAACCTGCCCCAACGCTGTGTCATTTTTATGTAGTTACTTTACATATGATAGTTACATAGTAACATTTTAGTTTACACACCATTCTAAAACAATACCTGATTATTACTATCTATTTAAATATTCTTCAAGCTAATAGAAAGAAGATGTTATGCAGAACTCTTTTTGTTCCCTTTTATATCGGTTTATTTCTTTTGTATTTGTAATATATTCAAGTAATTTATTGTAAAGCTCGGTTGCCGCTGCTGTAGCTTTCATATTGTATAGTTGTAACAATGTGTCTGTATATGGTAATTATTTTTTCTTTGTGTGTTATGGTCATGAATTTGTTGATTTGTTTCTGTTGTGGAATTTTTATGTTTTAGGTATATTATTGTTTTGTATATGTACAGGGAGTATAGCGTGAGTATATTAAATGCTTTAAAACTTTCTTTGCACGATTCCCTGTATTTTAGACCTAAAATTAATCCAATTGCTCGGTTTTGTAGTCTAAATATTTGTTCTATATTTTTCTTTGTACTGCGACCCCATACTATTATTCCATAACTTATGTGTGGGTAGATTTGATTATAATAAATTGTCTCTTGAAGTTCTATATTTTTTAAATTTGAAATTCTCTTTATTATGAATAATCCTGAACATATTTTATTACACATGTTTGTCCCATTTCAGATGTTTGTTTACCACTAACCCTACATGCAAAATATTTGTTCCTCTTAACATACTTAAGACATGGAATTAAATGCTTTATGCATTAAGACAAAACGTACTAAACTCTAGATAAACAAAAACTGCAGTAAAATATATCTATAACAATAAATGTATCAAAATGACAAATATCTATAGAAATTAACAATATAAAGGATAAATTACTGGAACATCAACCTGAATACACACCTATAATTACGAGTGATGTTATTCACAAGAAAGAAACTTAAATCGTTAAACCAAAATGTTTTACTTCAACAATACACTATCTACTATTAATATTTGTCGCACGCTATTTGATCAGCTCAAATCATGCTCATTCCCTCCAATTATTTGGCCAATCGTTGTGCACAAACACGTCCCAAAGAAGTTTAGAATTCTAGGAATAAAATACTTTCACATTGATCAGAAAGTGAATTTAATTTATTTGAAAAGCTTTTATTAATCCTCCGGATTAAAGCGATTCAGAAAGGGGAATAAACGCGTATAAATATTAAAATAAAGATCAAATATTTTTCTTGAATCTACAGTAGTTTAGCATATAACCAATAGAGCGCATGAGCTGTATATGAATGGTGGAAGGGGGGAACTAATATCATGGTTGTTGACATTTCATGAAAATAATTATGTATAAACTGCAGTTAAAATTTCATTCATCTGTATGGTACATTAGTTTCTGAACAAGTATAAAACTGTAAGTATGCTTGATTTAATTATATATGTAATGCTTTTAGACATTTCAAAGAATCACTTTGATTCTTCAACTCCTAACCTCTCTCTTAGCACCATAAATTGTAAATGTACACCTTGAATAATGTTACCGTAATAGTTAAGGATTGTTGGAGACAAGTATTCCGAATTCCCTTTAAAATTACCGGTATTAATATGCATGTGCCACATGACGCAGATTATATTTGTATTGAGCATATGGTATTATTTAACAAAGACAAAACTCACATTCTTATCAACCTTAACCTGTAAACAGTGCTAATGCCGGCAACATCTCGCTCCCAGTGACAAGTTTAGTCGTAACTAAGAGTGTATATTGGGCTGAGAAGCGACAATGCAGAATCCACTGAATGCTTATTAACTAATAATTTGAGATCAAATGTGTGAAAACAATACTCAACAATGCGTCAAAAGCTATGTCGTTGCATACATAATACGAGCTCTTTCTCAGCAATAAAAACATGTTACAGTTAGACTGGTTGGGTTACGTAATCATGTTTAAAAACATTTGTTGAGTTTTAGTTGCTGTTCGTTTTTATGACAGTGCACATTGCCATAAATTTTTTGTGCTGAAAGCAATCCAAAGTGCTCCGTTCATTCGTCCATTTCGCATATGGCACATTGACATAAAAGGCGCGATTTTAAATGGAATCAATTTAAAAAATACAACTCTTAAATGCTCTTATTATTAAATTCTTAAGTACTAATACCATTTTTCCACCAAGTTCTACAATTATTGAGGCAGTCTTCATAACAGACCATTAATTTCTACATACCTAGTTGATGTTTGGTAAGTCACATGTATACATTTTTAAATTTGTTCATTATATATTTCAAATGAGGTCCTAAAAGTCAGAGTTTCACTGTACTGACAGTACATTATCACAATTTGAAGACAGTAGTATGAATACCTAATCATATGGAAACAATTTACAATAAAAGTTATATGTTAAGAATATCACCACAGTATTTAGGTGTAGGATTTGGGATATAAGGAGTTCTAGATACTGTTAACACCCCCAAAAGTTAGTCCTCAATGTATACAGAAATAGTTGTACACAGGGTAAAACTTTGTTCAGGTTCCCACCGCGAGCATTGCCAGAGACATTGAGTGTAGATCCTACCTTAAAATAAATAAGAAGTTATAGAATGTGACCAAAATTTAACCAAAACTACTTAAAATTTTCCTTTTAAGTTGACTTGTTTGCTTTCAGAGTCTTTAACAATGGGGTTTAGCTTCACAGTTCTTATGCTATGCTTTGTCATTGTACTACAGTTGCATTTGGCCACAATTAGTCACTCCTCTGCTTCTAAAATCATCCCTTTGGCTAGACATTGTGGCTTACCCTCAGTCTGTTTGTAACTTAATGCTGTCATCCCTGGGACCATAGGCTACAATTTGTAAAGCAAATGTCATAAAAGTGGTTGGTGCTTATCTGTCACAGGCTCTAGTATTGCAATTTTAAAAGCAAATCCTATTTTTTCTAGTAAGTATTTATAATTCACATTCTAGTTCTTTCAGTTTTCAGATGGTACCCACTCTTGAAAGTTTAGCCAAATCAGTTATGTGTATCACAGTAGGAAAAAAGAATACTAGGAACAGTACTTCTATATGTTTGAACAATTAAATACATTTAAACAAAGATTTCATTTATTTTCATGTACTAAAATATTCCATCAAATGTACTATATTCCTTTAATGTTTCTTTGCATGAGACTTAAATAAAGACTTTGTTATCTTTCTGTCTTGATGTACAGAGGCCGACATAAGTATTAGAACGTAAACATATTTATTACTTATATTATTTTAAAGCTATGCAGAGTAAGCATACGTAAATACAATTGGTACAAAATAAACTTGAGTGTTCCATTAAACATATAAACTCATAAATAGCAACTGAAACTAATTTGCACTACAAGGAGAAATAAAGCTGTTACTTTACATCTGGACATAAGTATTCGAACAGAGAACAGCTAGTATTTAGTTATCATCCCCTTTATTTGAATTACTGCTATAATCGTTTGGGCATTGTTTGTATGTGTTGTTTAGTGACTGCAAAGTCCATATTTCTCCACTCTGTTTGAAATTCTTTCAGATGGTCCTTGCTTCGTCACATGCTCCTCGAGTTCCTTCCAGATGTTCTCTATAGGATTTAAACTGGAGATTGGGGTGGTGTCTTCGAAGTGTGAGGAGTGTTGTAATAATTATGTCCTAATCCCAGCTTCTCTGTACTCTTTTTAAGATTGTTTTCAAGAATCCTCTTGTATTCAAATTTGTCCATGATCCCATCTATGAACACTAGCTCCCCAGATAAAGCTATACAGCCCCATATCATCACACTACTGCCATGTTTCACTTTAGCTACCATGTTCTTAGGTTCCCATTCTGTATTTGGCAGTCTCCACACTTTAAGACGTCCATCACTCTTGTATAAGCAGAATTTGCTCTTGTACAACCACAGAACCTTATCCCAGAATTCTGTTGGTTTCACCACATACTGTTTAGCAAATTCTATACACTTTTTCTTATTCATCTTATTAACATATTCTTCCTAGGAATGCGGGCATTGTACCCAGTACTATTTAAAACTTGTTCAACTGTTGTGTTGTGAACCACAGTGACAGAATATTGCTCAAGGCATCCTCTAATCTCAGATGCAGTGACTCTCGAATTCTGCTTCACCATTTTTATTATTTGCCTCCTGTCTCTGGTGGTGAGTTTAGAAGTTTAGTTTACAACATTATTTATCTATTTGAAGCATTGAATTATGCAGAACACTGTAGTTTTGCTTCTGTTAATGGTTTTGGCAATGTCAGAGAGAGATTTGTTTTCTTTGTACATATTTATCACGATATTCCTCTCTGCCACCGTTGTCTCCTTACCTTTACGTCCCATATTACCTGTGAGTTCACAATTGGCTGAATAACTTTGAGCATACTGTCTCGAGGCATAGCATAAACACAACTGCTATGTGGTTGAGGCATGTAGGGTACATCCAACCACCTTTCTCTCTGTTCAATTGGGTATGTTCGAATACTTACGTCCTCCAACAAGAGTTACCTTAGAATAAATACAGCACAGATTGTGTAATAAATACATGCAAAGTAATATTTCAAATATTGATGGATAGAATCACATGAAAAATTCAATGCCATGGCCGGTATTTGAACCACGGATCTCCTGGTTTCCGTCCAGTCG
Source organism: Mantis religiosa (assembly GCA_030765055.1). NCBI lineage: Eukaryota > Metazoa > Arthropoda > Insecta > Mantodea > Mantidae > Mantis > Mantis religiosa. Next base: position 132,114,947 of record CM060950.1, read on the forward strand.
CTCTTAACCTTTGAGCTACCATGGCCAACGTGCCGTCCTGAAATTAAATTCTCCAGTTGACTCGTATATGTTCCCGGTAGACCACTAGGGGCTCTCGCATCCGAGATACACCGTTTGTGGCGACTTACTATTGTAAGTACTTAAGTCCCAGGCTTCATCATTTAACTCTTATTATTTTAGTTAATTGATGGAAATTAATCACTTCTCCACACTAGCCGTATATAGGCTAAGATATTTGATGGATAGAATCACATGAAAAATTCAATGCCATGGCCGGTATTTGAACCACGGATCTCCTGGTTTCCGTCCAGTCGCTCTTAACCTTTGAGCTACCATGGCCAACGTGCCGTCCTGAAATTAAATTCTCCAGTTGACTCGGATGCGAGAGCCCCTAGTGGTCTACCGGGAACATATACGAGTCAACTGGAGAATTTAATTTCAGGACGGCACGTTGGCCATGGTAGCTCAAAGGTTAAGAGCGACTGGACGGAAACCAGGAGATCCGTGGTTCAAATACCGGCCATGGCATTGAATTTTTCATGTGATTCTATCCATCAAATATCTTAGCCTATATACGGCTAGTGTGGAGAAGTGATTAATTTCCATCAATTAACTAAAATAATAAGAGTTAAATGATGAAGCCTGGGACTTAAGTACTTACAATAGTAAGTCGCCACAAACGGTGTATCTCGGATGCGAGAGCCCCTAGTGGTCTACCGGGAACATATACGAGTCAACTGGAGAATTTAATTTCAGGACGGCACGTTGGCCATGGTAGCTCAAAGGTTAAGAGCGACTGGACGGAAACCAGGAGATCCGTGGTTCAAATACCGGCCATGGCATTGAATTTTTCATGTGATTCTATCCATCAAATATCTTAGCCTATATACGGCTAGTGTGGAGAAGTGATTAATTTCCATCAATTAACTAAAATAATAAGAGTTAAATGATGAAGCCTGGGACTTAAGTACTTACAATAGTAAGTCGCCACAAACGGTGTATCTCGGATGCGAGAGCCCCTAGTGGTCTACCGGGAACATATACGAGTCAACTGGAGAATTTAATTTCAGGACGGCACGTTGGCCATGGTAGCTCAAAGGTTAAGAGCGACTGGACAGAAACCAGGAGATCCGTGGTTCAAATACCGGCCATGGCATTGAATTTTTCATGTGATTCTATCCATCAAATATCTTAGCCTATATACGGCTAGTGTGGAGAAGTGATTAATTTCCATCAATTAACTAAAATAATAAGAGTTAAATGATGAAGCCTGGGACTTAAGTACTTACAATAGTAAGTCGCCACAAACGGTGTATCTCGGATGCGAGAGCCCCTAGTGGTCTACCGGGAACATATACGAGTCAACTGGAGAATTTAATTTCAGGACGGCACGTTGGCCATGGTAGCTCAAAGGTTAAGAGCGACTGGACGGAAACCAGGAGATCCGTGGTTCAAATACCGGCCATGGCATTGAATTTTTCATGTGATTCTATCCATCAAATATCTTAGCCTATATACGGCTAGTGTGGAGAAGTGATTAATTTCCATCAATTAACTAAAATTTTAAATATTGTTTCCAAAACACAAAAGTTTAATGTTTACATGTTTAACAATTCAATACTGCCAAATAAATACTACAGTATTTATAGTACGTGCAATGTTACATGTTATATTATTAAAATACTTCTGTCGGCCTCTGTAATTATTTAAACAGAGTAATTCCTATAATTTTGAGTCAGACTAGTACTCCATGCACCATATATTGCTAGTGTTTACCTAGAATGTGATTTGTTAGGATCTTCCTAACATCCTCAGCTAATGTCTACTGTTGAATTTTGATTTGGTGAACTCCTTGGAGGCAATAGGGACGTCTCTATTGGCATCCTGATGAACTTGAATTTTGGGTTCTCTTCAAGGTTGGTGTAAAAATTGAAGAATTTTCCTTCATATTTCGACACCACCTTTGAAGAGAATCCAAAGTTTACGTTCATCAAGATACTAACAAAGACACCCCTATCGCCTCCAAAGAGTTAACCAGTTCAAAATTCAACAGTCAACATTATGTAGCTGAGGAAGTTAGGAAATTTCTAACGAAATGTGCTGTAGGTAAGCAATAACAAATATGTGGAGCATGGTGTCCTAAATTGACTCAAAATTATATCAATTTTGTGCTTGATTGTGTCATAATGCCTGCACGTTAAGAGTAATTGCTGTAGTAGTTGTACTTCAGTCCGTGCTGTTTTAACTTTAATCTCTCTGATGTCATAGTTACATGCAAGCTTATTTAAAGTATGTAAATATTGATATATGATTTTAGTTAATCGATGGAAATTAATCATTTCTTTACACTAGCCGTATATAGCCTAAGGTTTTTGATTTTTCTTATTAATTGATGAGATTGATTTTGTAAACCCTTGTTTACATCTTCAGCCATCAAACAACTTCGTTGTCAACGTTACTATCACTAGAGGTCATTACATTTTTTCCAGTATTACCAAAATCTGAAAACAAAACAAACCCAAAAACAGGATCGACTGCCAGTATTTCAAAATTCATTACACAATGTTTATTTTTTAAAATAAATATTTTTTCCCAAACCATTAAATCTATTAAACTATTTTAATAATTTAGCTTTTGGATTTATTTCATGGTTAAATGACCAAAAATGATCTGCTACGGCTGATTTATCAGTATGTTTATACTTAATGTTACAAAAATGTTCTTTCGTTCTGGTTTCTAAATTACGTTTTATCTTTCCAATATAAACTTTATCACAATCAAAACAATTAAATTGATAAATACCAGATTTTTTATTATTAGGAATTTTATCTTTTTTAGAAAATTGTAGTGAATTTTTAATACTATATTTATTTTGAGGAACTAAAGTTATACCAAACTCTTAAAAAAAAATTTGAAAATGTCTATTAACCCCAAGGATGGTAAGTAAATCTTTTAAAATTATAATTGTCTTTTAATTATTTTACTAAGAGTAGAAATATCATTAACAGTTTTATCATATTTAAATTTTTCAATCTTCTTTTGTATAAAGTATTAAAACCATTAATTAAAGCAGTATTTATAATATGTTTATGTTCTTTATTAAATTCCTCTTTATTCATTGGTATATTTATTAATCTATAAATCAAACTATTGAAAACAGCAAATTTATGTGAAAAAGGGTTAAAACTTTTATTTTTTATGTAATTATTGATATGAGTAGACTTCCTATAAATACCAAAGTTTAATTTTTTATTATCTTTAGATCTAGAAAAGGAAGAAATCCATTAATTTCAGGCTGTAATGTAAATTTTATAGCTTTATCTTGCAAATTTAGTAATTTTAAAGCATCATTTATTTGTTTATCAGGAACAGTTGCAAAAATATCATCAACATATCTAGAGTTACCCAACATTAATCTTTAAGGATAAGGTAAAACCCTGGAAAAAACCTTATCCAGGTAACTCACTCTGACCGAGATTCAAACTCTGGATCTCTTGAATGTGAGGCAGACATGCTACCATCTACGCTACCGAGGCGGGCTGCTTTCCTTTTTTGGTGACTCCATTCACCATTACTAGATAACCTTACTCCTCTGCCCGCCTCGATAGCGTAGATGGTAGCGTGTCTGCCTCATGCTCAAGAGGTGCCGAGTTCGAATCTCGTTTAGGGTGAGTTACCTGGATAAGGTTTTTTTTTTCCAGGGTTTTCCCTTATACTGAAAGATGAATGTCTGATAACTCTAAGCTCCATAGACCCCAGACTCATTTGAGCATAATTTCACCCATTCCATTGATCGTCCGATATGACAATGTTGGAGGACGTGAATTAAAAAAAAAGAAAATCTTACTCCTAGGTAATCAATATTCTTAATCACCTCTATTTTTAGCCTTCCCACCACTTTTCTTCTCTTTTAAGTTTGATACCTTTTTTTTTTTTTTTTTTTCCACCATGATCTTAGATTTAGTTTTATCTTCAAACCCCATTCTTTACAAAACTTGCCTATTGCTTCCAAGGATTGTTAACATTTAGTAATGAAATATAAATCTGTAACTACAGTACAAAAGTGAATCGAGAATATATTGACACATTGCTTCACTCACACTGTTTATTCACAGGACATGTTTCAAGAGCTCTTGCTCCTATCCTCAGCTGATACTCGACTAGTGCAAGTTGTAGTGGTTTCTTCTTTCTCCGTATTGTCAATAGATGGCGTGATGTACTTGTCAAAGATGTCCGGTGGTGGAGTTTCAAAATTCATGACTCTATGACGATTTTTGTTAATGAAGATTTCTTCCCATACGGAAAGGTCTATGGGGTGATTAACGTATTTTATTAGAGATGTTTCCAAATTGATGTCATGTCTAGTATTCAAAAAATGAAAAGCCACTGCTGATTTTTCTGTTTCACCATTTTTAATGTTTCTCATATGTTCTTTAGTTCTGATGTTAATATTTCTTTTTGTTTTTTCTATATAAATTTTAGGGCAAGTTTCACATTTGATCTCATAGATTCCTGGTTTTTCTTTGGTAGTGATTGAATTTTTGGGAGGGCCTTTTAACAAATTTCTGATATTAAACCTATTTTGAGGTGCAAGAGTTATGTTGTGTTTTGAGAAGACTTTTTGGAATTTGTTATAGGCTGATGGGTGGAAGGTGAATTTTTTAAAAAGTTTTTTCTCTTTTTCTCCTGTAGGTTCTAGGGTGGTTGTTTCTTTTATTTTCTTAGCTTTGTTGAGTCTGTTAACAGTTTTGTCTACTAAATTTGGGTTGAAACCGTTGGATATAGCTACTTTTTTTATGTGTAGGTATTCTTCTTGATAATCTTCTCTGTTTACTACAGCTTCAGTAATTAACAAATTTAACATGTATGTTGGCATTTTAGTGGGAAAACATTCATCAATGTAGCTTTCTGAAATGAAAATCAACTTTTTTTTTTCATAATTATAAATATATTAATGTTGCAACTTTATTATCATGCAAACAAAAAATGCAACACCAGTATCTCACATCTACGTGCCATTGAGTTACAGCTTACCATTGTACCATACTATTGAATGTAGGTTTAGATTTACTTGGTGACAAACCTGTCAGTAATGTTCTATTAAAATTATTTTTCTTAATTATGAATCAATCAATTGCCGTAAGTTGTTATTCTAATTATATCAACAATTAAAAGGACTAGCTAACATTCTCTCATATTAGATTATCAGTCCACAATGTCTGCACCACACATCTAGCTGGACTTGGTCTAAATACACCTATTTTCTACAAAATAACATTACAAATAGTTTTCCTATTTTATTATAAATTAACCTCCTTAGTCCCGAAGTTTATCTTTTTTCTAAGTAATGTGGTTCTTTATTGAATGGAAGTTGGAGTTCAGAGAAACAACTGTTTATATTTTTTTTAAAAATTGTGTTGCTCTTTATTGTCCTTACTGCCTGTCCAGCGGGCTGGACAACAGGTCCCAATGTGTCTCGTTCACTTATTACAATGGCTGATATATATGCTGACAAATATAAAAGCATTCTATCAAAAGCTAAAGAAATCTTCTATTCAGAAAGGTCATTATAAAATTAGTAAATGTTCTTTTTTTCAAAATTATTCCTCTATGATCACAGATAAACCCTAATTATTATGAAATGCAAAGAAACACTGTCTCTCTCCTGTAATGCACAGAAACACATTGCAAACAGAACCCTTGAACTTCATCTTCCTGTTGCAGTCCTTGTTACGGCATCTCATCCATTTATTCTTATCTGTGACTGTACCTAGTGGAAGATGCTTATTGCCTGTCGTTCTACAATCCTTTGCTGGAATTGCTGTAGGTCTTGATCTCTTTCTTGGAAGTTGAGTTTGTTCCTCTTCTTCACGATCTGAATCAGATGAACAGATTTCACTTCTCTTAGCTGTGGCCGCTTGGCTTAGAGACTCCCCTATGTAGACCTAGAATTCCAAGAGATCCAGTAAGTCCTTTTTAGTTCCTCTCTCTTGCACTCTAACCAACAATTTACAATGACCATATCTATGAAATGGAAGAAAACTCGAACAGGCCATTTTTTTGTTCGCATAGAGATACGATAAAATGAAATCATCTTATCCCACAAATCTACTCCACCCATAGATTTATTGTAGCCATAGATAGATTTTGGCTGTTCTACATTGATATATGCCTTGTTTCTTTTGTGCCACCTTCTGACAGCATTTGTTGGAGTTGCACCACAAGAAGTACTTGCCACCAAAACTGAACGATTGTCCATCCATTTCAGTACGGAGACCTTTCCATCTTCTCGGACATATTCCTCAAAGGACCCTCTTCCTCTTTTTAACATTATCTTATCAGCAGAAAACTTCTCTTTCACAGACCTGGGGATCCGGCCAGCAAGAATTGTCCCTACTGCATGGATACGTCTCTCCAGAAGGTAATCCAGAAGTGCGATGGATGTGAAGTACCTATCACAGTAAATTACATGGTCACTTAGAAGTTTCCCTTCAACCAACTTCTTTACAACTGAACCTCCTATTCCCAATTCTGGTTCAGCATGTCCATTCGGCCAAGTGTTGGCACCTTTGTAAGTAAAATAATCAAGCACCATTCCATCTGGTGTGGCTAAAATGAAGTTCTTCAATCCAACAGGGTTTGGTTTATTTTTTACTTATTGTCTCAAGCATGTAGTCCCATAGAAAGGTATTATTTGTTCATCCACAGACAAATTTTGAGACAGTGGGATTCTTAAGCATTTCTTTCTAACAGCATCTATTACTGGCTGCACGTTCCATAGTTTATTCTGTTGTTTCTCCTCAGATGAAACTTTCAAATTATCCACAGTGCAAATAATTTCTTAGCTTGAATATTCGGTCCCTGGGGATCATAGTGACAGCTGCTACCCTCATGCTAGGGCGATAGTACATCCTTAGCCTTGGCAGCTTTAAACAGCCTGTAATTATGTGGGCTCCTACAAATTTCCTAATTTCCAAAGGAGTGGTGCCTAATGGCCTTTGGTTATCCTGAAGAGCTCTGATATTTGTTTGTTCAGAGATCATGCTCCACATTTCATCACTGAAATACTCTTCAAAGTATCTTAGGGGCGTCCACAATTCCCTATTTGCCACTGACCACTGTTCTTCTGGAATATTACACTCTCTGTGCTCAAAAGGCACCTTTTTCCATTTTTGCTGTCTCGGGTTGCCTATTTTCCCTGTATTTGTATTCTGATTTTCTGTTGAACTTTATTGTACACGTATTCCAAGCTCATCTTCACTCTGGAAACAAAGAAATAAAAAGAAAAGATAATGAATCACAAGTCCATCTGAGCATTTATTTGTACAAACACAAGTAATCATTACGGAAAAACGTTACCTCTCTGAACTGTTATCAGACTCCCGGAGTATGTAGACAGTATGTTGTGATTCATTAATAACATCTTCATCTGAAGCATTGTCAATATCACTCTCGTCAGCTAAAATTGCTAACAACTCTTGTTCCATTTCTTCTTGCGTAAGAGGCTCATGACTCCCTTTAAAAATAATAAACGTGCCATACGATAAGCAAACGGAAAGAAAACTGATTTTGAAAACACAAATAAGTACATCCGGTAAGGGATACGTGTATGGTGTTCAGGTGAATCTACAAGGGTTAAGTCCCGGTGTCCAGCCGGCTGGACATCGAGATGTAAACAGTGCTACTGCAGTAAATGATTAATTTACGTTTTGTTATTAATGCTGGAGGAGCATTAAACATATCTTCAAAAGTTATTAACATAGTGATTTTATTTGAAAATAGAAACAAAAAGCCGTAAATACCTTTTATTCGTGCACTGTGCCTTGAACACCCAGCAGCTGGTGACGCCGTTTTGTTATGAGCAGTATAGCCAACTGAAAAATTTATATACAAAGACACAAAAATTTCCTGGTGCAGAAGAAATGTCCTGGCAACTAGCCACATGGTTATAACCAAGATAAAGTTATATATTTGAAATGCAACAGGTCAGTACATTATGTCCAGCCGGCTGGACACAAGGAATGAGGAGGATAAAAATAATGAGCCTTTTTAATGATTAGGGCAAATGCTAGATAAAACATTATATGTCACTAGTAAATGAAGACTTATTTTTACATACGTGGTAACAAACCTTCCACTCGTGGATAAAATACGCCTTGATTCACTTTACCATACATATTTGCTTACTTTGAAGTTAATTATAAGAAATGTGTCGCAAATTAAGTTATGTTTGCACATTTGTGATGCAGCTTGCGTGTTATTTTTTTCTACTCTGTTCTTTAAATAGGCATAATTACACCGTTGTCCACTATCGTTTATATTTGTACAGCTTCTTACGAACAGCTCTTTTCCAATTCTCTACTTCATGTTAATGAGGTAAAACTTTGCAAAAATATTTTCGTTGCACATTTCTTGCAAATACAAGAAAGAGATAAACAACCCAATCGCTCTGAGTATGACCCCGCTTTGATAGCGTAGATGTTAGAGTGTCTGCCTTACGTTCAAGAGGTCCCGAGTTCGAATCTCGGTCAGAGTGAGTCACCTGCATAAGGTTTTTCTGGGGTTTTCCCTTATCCTGATTGACGAATGTCGGGTAAGTCTAAGCACCATGGGCCCCGGACCCATTTGAGCATCATTTCACCAATTTCATTCATCGTCCGATATGACTTAACGTTGGAGAACCTAAAATTATATATATATATATATATATATATATATATATATATATATATATATATATATATATATATTTGCTTAATTTGAAATTATAATGAATGTGTCGTAAATAAAGTTATGTCTGCACATTTGTGATGCAGCTTGCGTGGTTTTTTTTTTCTATTCTGTTCTTTGTATAGGCACAATTGCACCTTTCTCCACTGTCGTTTATTTTTGTACAGCTTCTTACAAAACCCTCTATTTCTACGTCATGTTAATAAGTTAAACTTTGCAAAAGTATCCAATAGAATGTATTTCCCGGGCTTGCCGGAAATTTCCAGCAAGTACCCAGCAAGAAACTTCTGAAGATAACTGAAGGGTTAGAGCGGCTGGACGGCAACCAGCAGATCCGTGGTTCAAATCTCGGCTGTGGCATTGAATTTTTCAGTCTGACTCTATCTATCCACACTTTTTTACTTTAGAGACAAGATGCGCCTCGGTAGCGTAGATGGTAGCATGTCTGCCTCACGTTCAAGAGATCCCGAGATCGAATCTCGGTGAGGGTGAGTTACCTGGATAAGGTTTTTTCCGGGGTTTTCCCTTATCCTAAAAAACCGAATGTCGGGTAACTAAGCTCCATGGACCCTGGGCCCATTTGAGCATCATTTCAATTATTCCATTCATCGTCCGATATGACTTAGTTACAGGACATAAATTACAAAATAAATAAAAAAGACAAGATCCACGTTTTTATATCGGCTCCTAACTCTTTCGGCAAGACGATGTTGGCTAAGTGAAAATTTACTTTTAAATTAATATGATTTGGTTATTTTAATTAAAAAGCATAAAATAAACAAGCAAACGCCGTATTTCAGCAAAAAAAGAAAAAAAAACATTTATAAGAATTTTGCTTAAAAATCCGGGTTCTAGCTATTTAAAATCAATTTATATGCTTTTGGAAGAAACGAAATCAACAATGCATCGTTTTCAACAATGAAAGCACAAACGATGTTATCAACAGAACACAAAACCACCTGCATAAAAACAATACATTACACAAATATAAATATTTGTTACTAAATCTCCACCTAACTTAAGAAACTGATGTTAATATTTCTTTCTTTTTTCTAATGAAGATCGATTTCGAGGGCAAATCGCATTCGTCCTCAGTTCAAAACAGTCTCCGTTGTCAAGGAAATTCAAGTGAAAATAATAAATCTTTGATTAAATTAAAATGTAGCAAAATAATACAAAATTTAGATAAATATCAACGTAAGAGAAATAATAATAATAAAAAACATATTAAATCATTAAATCAAAAAGATTTAATTTTCTCTAATTGGCACAAAGGTAATAGAATTGTAATTTTAATTATAAATTAGATTATATCAATAAAGTAAACCTTCTACTTCAAGGTGAAGGTTTTATAAAAATTAATAAAGACCCTTTAAAACCTTGTATTACAAATTTTAATAAAATACTTAATGAAGTGAAAGTTATATGGAACAAAGAAAAACATTTTGTAAAAGTTAGTAATCCTGTTTTACCTAGAATTTATGCCGTTCCTAAAATTCATAAACCTGGAAATAAAATGAGACCTATTGTTAATTGTATAAACTCACTAACTTACAATGGTTACACAAAAAATTTAGTAATTTTGATAAATTTAAAAGTTTAAGTATTAAAAATTCTTTTGAACTAATAAAAAAGATTGATAGTGTTGTATTATCTAAAACTCGTACACTTATTTTTTGATGTAACTGCCTTATTTCCTAGTATTCCTAGAGAAAAACTTTTAATTTATTTAAAAAAGTTGTTGAATTCAATGAATTTACATGAGGACTTGATAGTTGATTTTGTTAAACTTACTGATCTTTGGATCGCCCGCCTTGGTAGCATGTCTGCCTCACGCTCAAAGGGTCCCGAGTTCGAAACTCGGTAAGGGTGAGCTACCTGGATAAGGGTTTTCCTTATCCTTAAAGACGAACACCGGGTAGCTCTAAGCTCCATTGACCCCGGACTTATTTGAGCATCATTTCATCCATTCATCGTCCGATATGACTCAACGTTGGAGGACATAAATTACAAAACAAAGCAAATTTGTTAGGATAAAAAAATTTTCACTTTTAATGGTGAAATTTTTCAACAAACTTCTGGCTTAGCAATGGGTAATCCTCTCTCACCTTTTCTTGCGGATCTTTTTATGAGTTTTTTCGAAATTCAAGTCACTAAAGCTTTTCCTTTGATTTTTAAAACCTGGTATAGATATGTTGATGACATTTTTGCTATTGTTCCTGAAAAACAAATTAACGATGCTTTAAAATTACTAAATTTACAAGATAAAGCTATAAAATTCACATTAGAAACTGAAATTAATGGATTTCTTCCTTTTCTAGATTTGAAAATAATAAATAATAACAAATTAGAGTTTGGTATTTATAGGAAATCTACTCATATTGATAATTACATAAAAAATAAAATGTTTAACAGTTTTTCACATAAATTTGCTGTTTTTAATAGTTTGATTTATAGATTAATAAATATACCCCTGAATAAAGAGGAATTTAATAAAGAATAAAACATATTATTAGTACTGCTTTAATTAATGATTTTAATAAAGATTTTATACAAAAGAAGATTGAAAAATTTAAAGATAAAAACAGTTAATGATATTTCTACCCTTAAAAATAAAAGACGATTATAGTTTTAAAAAAATTAGTTACCATCCTTGGGTTATTAAACATTTTCAATATTTTTATAAAGAAGTTGGTATAACTTTAGTTTCTCAAAATAAGTATAGTATTAAAAATGTACTACAATTTTCTGAAAAAGATAAAATTCATAATAATAAAATATCTGGTATTTATCAATTTAATTGTTTAGATTGTGATCAGGTTTATATTGGAAAGACGAAACGTAATTTGGAAACTAGAATGAAAGAACATTTTCGTAACATTAAATATAAACAAACTGATAAATCGGCCGTAGCAGATCATTTTTGGTCATTTAACAATGAAATAAATCCTGAAGTTAAATTATTAAAACAATTAAATGCTGCCATAGATTTAATAGTCCGGGAAAATATATTTATTTTAAAAAATAAACATGGCCTAATGAATTTTCACATACCGACAGTTGATTCTGTTTTTAGGTTTCGTCTTCAGATGTTGGTAATGCTAAAAAAACAAGAAAAAAACATGGTAACCGAGATTTCTTTGACAACGGAGTTTGTTTTGAACTGAGGACGAGTGCGATTTGCCTTCGAAATCGATTTTTCCCCCTTGTTCCATTTTGCCTTTGACTGCTATGGTCATATCGGCGGCCGTTCTCCTTTCCAGCCGAAATCGATCTTCATTAGAAAGAAATATTAACATCAATTTCTTAAGTTAAGTGGAGATTTAGTAACAAATATTTATATTTGTGTAATATTTGTTGTTTCACTGTAACTAGCTTCATTTTCTACGTAAAACAAGACATGTTTCAATTATTATCGAAAAGATTAGTGCAATTATTAATGACCCCAAGGGCTAAAGTATGGTGCCATTCACTATTCCGGAATTTTAAGGCAAACGTGCTTGGGTTACTGTCCCTCAGATTTAGGAACTTTCTCAGTATTTCGTGCCGAAAAAGCAACTTTGTGTTAAAGCAAGGAAGGTCCCTTTGTTAGTCAGCGAAGGTTGTACACTTCCTTTGCCTTCGAAGCAATTCAATGGTACAGGCATGTCCGGCTGACAATGGAAAGGCAAGCTTAAGGATTCATTCATTGAAGGTAGGGTGTGAAGATGGCCATTTCTCAAAACAAATTGGTTTGTCTGTCGGCGGAACAAACAAATTAGGGCAAAGCAATTAAATCTCAAGTCATACAATAGTCGGTCAAAGAAGAAACATACAGTAAGGCATGTACAAGCCTGGATAATACCAATAGAAGCTAGGGCGTTGCCTTCAATATTCTTTTATTTTTACATCTTTTCTACAACCTATTCTTCTTTTCTCTCTCCTTCATGTTATCAAGATAAAATATGCAGAAACGATTTGATTACAAACACGATTTTTAAAATAATCATTTACGTCCTCCAACATTAACTAATATCGGACGATAATGAAATAATGTTCAAATGAGTACAGGATACATAGAGCTTAGAGTTACCAGACGTTCATCTTTAGGAAAACTTCCAACGTTAAGTCATATCAGACGATGAATGAAATGATGTTCAAATGAGTACAGGGTACATAGAGCTTAGAGTTACCAGATATTCATCTTTCAGGATAAGGGAAAACCTCCAACGTTAAGTCATATCGGACGATGAATGAAATGATGTTCAAATGAGTACGGGATACATAGAGCTTAGAGTTACGAGACATTCATCTTTCAGGATAAGAAAATAATCTCCAACGTTAAGTCATATCGGACGATGAATGAAATGGTGTTCAAATGAGTACAGGGTACATAGAGCTTAGAGTTATCAGACATTCATCTTTCAGGATAAGGGAAAACCTCCAACGTTAAATCATATCGGACGATGAATGAAATGATGTTCAAATGAGTACAAGGTACATACAGCTTAGAGTTACCAGACATTCATCTTGTAGGATATGGCAAAACCTCCAACGTTAAGTCATATCTGACGATGAATGAAATGATGTTCAAATTGAAAATAGATTTGACACATTTAAAAGGGCATTCTGCCTAACTTCCGATCTGTGGCGATAACGTTTTTCTCTTGGTTTAGTTGCTATAAGCTGTTATTACAAAAGTTTACTTCTCTGTCTGTGCATAAGGTTTGAATCGATTCAGATTTTAAAAACATGTTAAAGACGACTTGTTGGTTTTTCCCTACCCTTTACATATTTCGCGAGAAACAACTGAACAGCGACAGGGCGTATACACGCGAGCAATGCTGCGGGCAACGTGTGAAATGATAACGTAGCGAAAGCCTGTGAATGGATGTAGTCATGTTTTTGGAAACATAACTGCGATACAGTAATTACGTAATTACGTATCGCTTATTCAACAGTCAGAATCAAACAGAATCGATTTATTTAAATTTCGCTCTGACAGCAATGATTACTGGTCACCGATATCAAAATCATACCTTCTTAGACTTGGAATAATACAAGACCTCCCCTGCATCTACCTACAAGAACAGCAAACAGTAGAACATCTGATATATCGATGCTGCAAACTTAAACAGCAAAGCGATATAATGAACAGAATCATTGAATCCAATAGCTACAAATGGCCAGTGACTAAAGGGCAGTTAATCACAATCAACATTAGAGCTTTCAGGACATTTATTCAAAGGATGAACTACAATTAATTAAAATGAAATATTAAAGTGACAGCAGGAAGATATTGAAATGATACAGTAATGTGATACGAAAAGAAATAAATAATAAACTATGAACAACAGAGGAAGATAAACTCGGTAATAAATGAGTGTATACATATGTATGCTAAAACAAACTGATGTGAACAACAAGGCGTGTAGTATCATTACTGCGATTGGGCATGCCTATCTGTACAAATAATAATAATAATAATAATAATAATAATAATAATAATAATAATAATAATAATAATAATAATAATAATAATAATAATAATAATAATAATAATAATAATAATAATAATAATAATAATAATAATAATAATAATAATAATAATAATAATAATAATAATAATAATAATAATAATAATAATAATAATAACAACAACAACAACAACAACAACAACAACAACAACAACAACAACAACAACAACAACAACAACAACAACAACAATAATAATAATAATAATAATAATAATAATAATAATAATAATAATAATAATAATAATAATAATAATAATAATAATAATAATAATAATAATAATAATAATAATAATAATAATAATAATAATAATAATAATAATAATAATAATAATAATAATAATAATAATAATAAAGAAAACAAAAAAAAGAAGAAAAGAACACGGCGCTGGGGCGGGTTTTCTCCAGAATCACCGGTTTCCCCCGCCTTCTTATTCCATCGGTGCTTCATCTTTATTTCATGTATTATCAGGCCGTATGTAAAAGCGGGCATCAAACGCCATACATTCATTTTTCTTTCTCTCCCTCATTCGCTCTTTCTCATGCAAATACATTCACGGAACTCTTTCCTGAAAAAGTTTTCTTCTTATTGAGCGCTCTCAAGACATGTATGTATTTGCGGTGAGATCCCGACATCGAATTTTTGGGTAGTATTTAATACTTTGCTCACTATTTGGGAAGGCCACGCCGTGGCTAGTGGTTAGACCGCTTGGCTCTCACCAAGGCGGCCCGGGTTCGATCCCAGGCGACCGCAAAGTGAGATTTGTGGTGGACAACACGGCGTTGGGGCGGGTTTACTCCGGGACCTCCGGTTTCCCCCGCCATCTCATTCCACCGGTGCTCCATCTTCATCTCATGTATCACCAGTGTCAGCGCCTGCGGTGCCGTATGTAGTAAAAGCGGGCGTTAAACACTACACACATTACTATATGGGAGAGAATTGAACACCTTTAATTAATACATTAATTATACATTAATGCCCGATCTCACCAACATGTTAAAATCGACGTTCACAAATATAACGTATCAATTGTCACAGCGCTAACACTACTGTTACATTTCTTGTATTTCACCAACCGTTTTTCTGAAAATGTTAACAAACACGTGTTAACGCCAAGAAACCTGTAGCAATAGAAGGCAGTGGATGAGTCGTATTATTTTCTGAACGTACTGCGATGCGCTTTTGTTTTCATTTTCGTTTGCACACGGCTGAAAAGATGGCGGGAGGAACAAAATCGTAAACAAAAGCCGCAAAACACATTTCTCATCGATGGAGAAAGAATTGTTAATTGAATTGGTGACGAAGTGTAAGGATATCGTGGAAAATAAGAGGATGGATGTGGTGAATGTAATAGAGAAAGATGTCACGTGGGAAAATATTGGAAATTAATTTAATTCAAATGCATGTGTCACTACTATAATGTGACTTTGTGGGTTCGTGAAATGAAAAGTCCAATTACACAAACTCAACAATGTTCTTTATTTCCACCGACTTACAGTTTAACACTTGCCAATTACACAGAATTACGTACTGCACACAACTACAATTCACCAGTTCGTCCGTTAAAGTTACACTTGCACTCGCGATTACGTAAACTCCGATGCACATACACAGTCTTCTCGTCCATTAACACGGCGCTCCTTCGCTAGCACGTTAAACACTGGCTAACTGTCTGACTGACTGACTCTCTTGCACGACGTGTTGCTTATATAGGGTCCGCTTGCCGATCTGGAAGGTTCTCCATTAGATGAAATATCCCGTAAGTTCGAGAACACAGGTGGAACAGAAAGAGACGGCACAATGATGGTTTTTCTCCCAGCCACCGCCTGTCACCACTATAAGACAAACGAGGGGGGCGTGGCTAACACGGACCTCCCCTGCTTCCCGCTCTCTGCTGCTTCTATAGGGTGTTCCAACGCTCGGGTGACAATAAGCACAAAACAACTTTGTCAGTATTACATAAATTTAAAACGAGGAGCGAAGGACAAGTGACAAGTGATTTGAACGTTTCAAGACGGGAGATGGACAATGTATTATCCACATAATTCAGTGAATTATAAAATAGCAACGTATTACCAAAATGATGGAGTTTAACACTATGTTCATTCGTTACTTAGGTGGTTGCCACCATTAGGAGTAGATTCTTGGCCTCTAATAAATATTGTCCATAACATTGGGCAACATGTTCGTTTTGTCATGGAATGACTCATTTGTGATTTGATAGGCTACGGTTTGGTAATATGTTAGAACACAAGATATATCTAATGCCATAGTTGAAATCAAAATTAATTTATATAAAAACACGTGGCCCTCAATCAATAGTGAAGAAACCGAATTTATCTATCAATGAGTAGTACCAAGGTATTGTCTCTCAATTATCAGAAGGCACGCCCAACTGACAGCTGAGTGGGGGACAGGAGGCGTTCAGGCCATGCCTACCCATTTATCTCGTGTCACTTACTGAGGGGATGGTTACTAAAGCATCACGTTCACCGTACTGTCCCTTTCCCCTCCCCTGACGTCTGGAACAGTCCTGATAACGTTTCGAACAGCGAAGCTTACACAAACAGCGATCTTCCTACATAATTGCTGCAGTGTACGAGTCAGTTCAGTTCTTGGCAAGCAGCTGTGAGGAGCGCCGTACTGGAGAACGGACTGGAGGACTGCGTACGTGTATCAGAGGAGTTGTACGTAATTGTGAGGGTGGAGTGGACCTGTGACAGGCGAACCGGTGAATTGTAATTGTGTGCGCTACGTAATTCTATGTAATCGGCAAGTGTTCCAATTGTAATTCGGTGGAAATAAAGAACATTTTGAGTTTGTAAGATTGGACTTTTAATTTCACGAACCCAGAAAGTCAGAGTATCACACGCCTCCCATTGACAAGCTTTCCTTGCTTTAACTGTCAGCCTTTAACCTAAAAAGCAATCCAGCTTCTGGGAGTCATGTTGGCCGAGTAGTCTATGGCACAACTCTTAAGTTCTGGTTACTAGATGGGATATTTGAAACCCGTACTTACGAAATACTTTTATTTTCTCCGTGATTATTTTAAATAGGAGGCCTTCAGGTGCAGCATTTTGAAGCCTTTGCTTAGAAGTCAGTTATACCGAGTGGTTTAAGACGCCAGAATCAAGTTCTGTGTCCCGAAGCCCGATTACCATTCTCTTGAGGTTGCTGCAGCAGTCTTGCCAAATTCCCTACAACGAAGGGGTACTGGCAGGCTGTTCCCAGCCCGAAAGTTTTCGCTGCGTACCCACCCAGGTTTTCCAAGTTACCCTTGTTCGTACTTGCAACAAGCGTAGCAGTGGAGTATGAATTAACTATGTTCATACCACACCGTTACGCTTGTTCCAGGTTGACGTCATCCCTCTTACGAGCCTCAGCACCTAACAACGTCTTTTGGTGCAGATATCGCTGTGAATGTATATAGTTTTGCACTATCTGGACTTTCTGCTTTGACATCTACTTTATTTAAATATATAATACCGATCCGGTAAATAATAAATTCCTTACTCCTCCGCATTGCTTTAATTAACTTTTTTAAGTGCGTAATTTCCAAAATGAAACTAATTTGTTGTAATTGCCTTAATTTTGAGGAATAAAGCAATTAAAATACCATGGCTCCTGAAAAAAGGGAATAAAATATTTTGACAGGTACGGGATTCGAACCCGTGCTCCCACAGGAAACCAGAACCTGAATCTGGCGCCTTATACCTCTCGGCCAACCTGACTATCGCTCAGTAGTTGCGTTGGAGCTGTATTTATTTCGACTTCAATTGCCCGCCAACTGCAGTTTATTCGCAGATTACTTTTGAAACTTTGGCAAACAAAATTAACGTGAGTGCTACTTTAAAACTGTCCCACAGTCTTAAACCAACCCACATAAAATGTTACAAAATTCATAAATAATCTCAAATTTAATAAAGAAATAATTGCGTAACTTTTAAGAAAACAAAGGTAAGTGTGTAAGGCTTAAGAAGCCATGGCTAGATCCAAAATAGTTTCTGATATTTCGTGAAACTAATCCCGAGGATAGCGTTTTTGCGACAATTTTCTTTTTTTGGTTATAGGCGATTCTCCTTTCGCCACTAAACTGTTATTCAGTTTTCTTGCTGCGTCGTTTGTATCCATACTTCCTGCATCACTGTATTTTCACCTTCTTTTGGTACTGCACCTTCACTTGTAATTGGTACAAATAACTCACTTGTACTTGGTTACTTTGGAAGTTTAAAAATTTTCTTGCGACAATTGTCACACACTTTCAAATCACGAGATTAGTTTACGCCTTTCAGTTTGAGCTTAATGAGCTTTGCTGAGGTTACTGGCATTAAATGTTTATGACCTACGCTGTGGCTAACTAGTCTGAATGGATTAAAACAGTATCCAGAACCCCTTTGAAGCAAATCAAACACGATGAGAATAAACTTCCACTCTTCAGAACTTACACAATATGACAGTTGACAACATAATGAGCTTTCAACTTAGTATACATAGATGTAGATCTGAACGGTAAACACCAGAAGTAAAATGAGAGCTGGCATACGTTTTCACGGCGCTCTTGGTGCGGAAGTGAATCACCTCACATGCCACCAGTAAAGTATTTATAACACCGCGTTTTACGTCAATCCCATTCTGAAACCAATGAAATTCCATGCATAATATTTCGAAGATTATAATCATATTTTTCCATTTTCATAAAGTAAAAATTTGCTAATTAAAACACATTTTGTAAAACTTACCCCTCCTAAATGGCGTCCATTTTTTGTTTTCACCGAACCTAAAAATAATATATCAACCTCCACTACTTTTACTTCATAATGTCTCAAACACTAACATTTTATTATGTATATAATCCTTGTTATAACGATTTTAATACATTGCGACAGGCGAATATACGCAAAATATAATATCTAATAAACCTCTAAATAATAGTGTCACACCAAAAACAAAAAACGGGTTATTTAATCTCTACTATGTTTTACGTAAAAAGTTTTGGAGAAAATATAAAAAATTCATCTCTCAGACGTGTTCGTTTTAACATGGAATGACTCATATTGATGACGTTGATTTTGCATGAGATGAAGGAGCACCGGTGAAATGACATGGCGGTGGCAACAGGATATGCGGGGAAAACTCCGTCCCAGCAACGTGTTGTTCACCTCAAATCTCACTTTCCAGTCGGTGGGATCGAACCCGAGTCGCCGTGGTGAGAGCCGAGCTCTCTAATCACACAGCTAATTTGCGGCCGTGTTTGGCACGGAACAAGAGTGTTTCTTGTAAAAGGTGAGGGTTCTATTAAGCCAAAATGTACAGTTTTGTGTATTTTACCTAAGTGGAAAAGAGCATCAGTTGTGATAAGGTGATGTACAAAGTAATGATGAAGTAAGCTTCAGGAACAACATATTTCTGCAGGCGTCTTCATGACAATTAATCTCTAAGTGATCAGTATATCTCGCATTTTTAGCTTTTCTAATAAATTAGATTTCAAAACTGTAAGCGAGCACCTTCATTTGATTCCGTAAAGGGAATTGTAGCCCGCCAATATGGCCCACTTAATGCGCATGGGATGCACCTGTTTCTGCATTATGTCCCATAGATTTTGTCTGTGCACTCTCTCAAAAGTTTTCTCCGGTTCTATAAATGTTATAAACGTAGGTAGATTATATTCCATCAATTTTCCAATTAACTGCTTAATTGCGAAGGTACTATACGCGCAGAATCTTCCTTTTATAAATCTGTTTTATTAGTCTTACAATAATGCATCTGTAATTTCTTTCATTCTATTGTTCAGTACGTCAGCATATATTTTATAAGTTACATTAAAAATGCAGATGCCTCTATGGTTGGTTTATTTCTCTCTCCCCACTTAAAAACAGAAAATATTGGTGCTTTTAACTATATACTAGAACTTTTTCCAGCGAACCATACTTTAAATACATGAAGGGGTAATATAAGTAAAAGTCCAACACTTTTTAGCAGTTATTTACTCCTTCTGGACCTGGACACTTTATTTTTTTATTGTTCAGAACAGTCTCTAATTTATCGAAACCTGATAAATAATAGTTTTTTTTGTATTATTTTTGTCCAGTAAGATTTCAACATCCGGAGTGTAACAAAGATTTGTATAGTGTTGAACCCATTCATGTTTCTACATTACATCTAAGTAGCAATAATATGTTACTTCTGGATCAATGCGTCATGACGGATGGCGTCGGTGGAAGGGGGAGGGGGAGAAGGGGTAGAGACCGAACAAGGTGTTACATTTGATGCGGAAAGGGCAGACATGTCTGAACAGGTGTCTGCGATATGTGGAGGAGGGTGAGATTAAACATCTGTTAAGTGTTGTCTAGTGTCTGTGTTATATGAAAGAATGCAGGCGGGTTTAATGGGTCTTATAAATAATGGGTCTGAGATTAAACATCTGCTATGTGTTGTTTGGTGTCTGGGATATGTGGGGGAGGGTTGAGGTTGAACATCTCTTAAGTGTTGATTGGTGTCTGGGATATGTGGGGCAGGGGTGAGATTGAACATCTGTGCAGGTATATTTGCACTATTTTGAATTTCAAGTCTAATATTGACAACGTTATTTACAATTTCCTTAGGCTGATGCGAGCAGTGTATGATGAACAATGGTGCATGTTTGAGAAAATCTTTTCTCTTCAATAGAGGGTAGTTGTCTTTCCCGTAATAATAGTTTTGGAACTTTGAATAAATTTCATATAAAGCTACAACTCTAGAGTTCCCAAAGTCAAAGTTCATATCGTGATAGAGATAACCTCACTATTGAGATAAAGCGGCTAATTTGTAATGTTACAATGATCAAACTCGGTACAGTCCTTCGATGCATTATTTGTTCTTGACGTCTGTGGTCCCACAATAACAAATCTTGTCTTCTCCGGTTTCGAAGTTGTTGCGACGTTCCATGTAAAGGATCTAGTTTGTGGAACAGCCGGCTGGGTATGTTGATCCATGGTTCTAAATGCGAGATGCAGTGGTATATCTGCCTTGATGATCTTGAGGATTTATACCTTTTCAGTGTCAAAAAGGTAGATTACAGGCATCCTCCATTCGATGCAAGCAAGTTTAACGCCAGCATTTCCTTCTCCTTCGGGTACACGAATGCAATTCTTAGAGTCCTTAGATCGAATGAGCACCAGCTCAAACTTGCTATTGAAGACGAGGCCCTTGTTGTCATCTGCAAATCCTGGAAGCATTGACAGGGGCACTATGGCATTGAATGCTCCTCTTGTTGGGTGCACAAAATCTTCATCTTCTCCAGGACAGCACCATCCGGCATTAAAAAAACGAATCGATTCCATGCGGTTGAGAGCAGCATAGTTGCTCATAGTCGATGTAATAGCAGGATTCCTTTTTATGTATTTACAAGTTCCATTCATGTCCAGCTGAATCTCATCAAATATAAATGCCAGGACATTGGCAGCCAGCTTCGGCAACGTAGCTGTTCTATTAGGCTTAGAAACAGATCCCTCGTTGTAGAGATAGCTCCGGTTAGGTGGAGTGTATAAATCTTCCGCTTCACTAGGTATCCTAATCTCGTCATTAGCGTCCAGAGCCGATATGTTATACGGGAGAAACATATGTTTCTCTTCTTTAGCAATCTTATCCTCAAATGAAGTCGTTTCGGTCACGTTAAAGATGTCCATTACAGAATTCTGAATCTCAAAGCTTCGAGGAACTTCTTGTTGCTTGATGTCAACGCTTTAAAGCCCAAAGGGTGAGTACGGAGATTATGTGATTGCACTGTCTTGTTATATGCTTTGCAATGGTTTCTCCTTCGAAAATCGATTCCCATTTTGTCGAATATGAAGACGTATGCTTATATCCTCGTTTCCAAAATTGATGCTATCTCCGTTCAGATCGACCACGCGAAGGGTGATTTCATCAATAAGATTTGTGTCTATTATAGGCAGGTAAATAGGGTTTGGAGGCTCTTGAAAAATGTGATATCCAGGCGGGACACAAGGGAAAAATTTATAGATCGAGTGTCCTCTTTTACCATCGAAGAAACAGCCTATCGCAATACTGCATTCGTTTCGAATGATGCACACTTCAATATGTTTACTAGGAAATCAGATTCATTCACCAGATTAGGAGCAATAACTTTGTTTTCACTGAATCCTAAAAGAGATCGAATAGAACGTCCCCTAGAAAAACCAATAGGTAAGGGGCATTTGATTTCAGCCTTCATTGTGTTATTATTAGGACGAATAAAGAAGTCGTTTTCATCAAATTTAAGCTAATCTTTGAGGTAACTGTTAATATCAGCAATTTCGTAAGGCCTGCCAGAATATCCATGATTTTAAGGGTGTTATTGGAAATATAACGGAAGAGATTCCT
Source organism: Mantis religiosa (assembly GCA_030765055.1). NCBI lineage: Eukaryota > Metazoa > Arthropoda > Insecta > Mantodea > Mantidae > Mantis > Mantis religiosa. The sequence continues at coordinate 132,137,549 of CM060950.1, forward strand.
GTTCTCGTCCACATTGGGAATGGCATAGAAGGTTTCAAAATTCAGAAGAGCAATTTCATAATACCCGTGAGGATCAATCCTCAGAGGGGGATTCAGGTAGGTGGTAAGATCAGAATCATTCCCGCTAACAGCAATAGTGTACCTCATTGAGAGAGAAATTGCAAGCACAGTCGTCCACAGATGACTGAGCAAAAACTCTGAAATCTTCTTGTATTATACTTCAGCTTAACTCCTTTGAGATAGCTTTCTACCTCTTTCAGAGATTTCTAGTTTCCAAAGTTATCGAAATAAAACGCGATATCACCTTTCTTCTTTATAGCTACGCAATGTGTTCCTTCATTGTCAGAGTAATCGAGATTCACAATAATCCTTTCTCGTTGATACGGTTTTGAAGGTAGCTTATCCAGAAAATTTACTCCCCTAAAATGCGGAATTCTTAAACGACGCGCATATAATGCAAGCTCAATGTTACTTAGGGCATTTCCGGGATAAGTATAGCCCCTGACAAGAGCTCTGAGAGGGTTGTTTCTTATTCAGGGACTGCTTCCTCCTCTTCAGATCATTTCGTTTAGTGGCCTTATTTGCTTTTATGTCTCTGGCAGTTTTGGAGGCAACAGCTTAAGATGCGGCGAGTGGTAGCGTTGGGAGAAAACCACCAATTCTCTCTTTTTAATCTTTTTATTACTTTTTATCCCTCGGAGACCTTCTCCTTTTGCTTCCATCGCTCTGTTATGTCGGGTCATCTGTGCAAGCTCTTTATCTGCAGCTTTGTTCTTATTCACTGCTGCTGCAATTTGAGCTGCACCTACGGCTGCAGTGTCTAAGGCTGCAATAATTTGTGTCAGAGGCAGATATCCTGCATGCCTCTTTTTCTTGGATCCTGCACCAATACCTACCTTGCCCTTCGCAATTGATGTTACCATCCTTGCAGCCAACTTTCCCCCTTATCTAGTGTCCGATGATTTAACTCTTTTCCAGGCCTACTCTGCTACTATTTTATCAGCAATATTTGGCGAAGCGGAGTCCTTGAGCTATGCACAGGCAAGGTCATGAAGTTTACAAGTTTCGATCATAGAATTGATTCCAGGGTCTCCTCTCTTGAGGCGTTTTTCTAGTTTTGTCCCTGGATCGCAATATCTGTAACCGGGTAAGAGTACTTCAAATGGCAGACGATTAATAAAGTAGTTAAGTATCCCTGATCCTCTGGAGGTCTTATTCCTCCTAGGTGTCATCATAAACTAATCTATTTTATGATTTACGATCATCTTTTATACAATTTTCGAATCTAACCTCTCCTTTTGAGGAATTTCACATCCATTAAGGCACCACATTTTTCGCAAATATATATATAAACTCTAGTAATACACTTATAGGTCAGTCGTTAGGATGGATCTTGTGAAGCAAGGCTGCTCCCAACCTATTCAGGTGCTAGACTTTCAAAGTGATTTCAGGTGCGAACAACATGGAAAGCTATTTCGGTCTAACGTCAGAGCTCTTATTCTAGAAAGTTCCAGCTCAGGAAATACTAATGTACTTTTGAACTGGCTGCATCATGAAAATGGCTTGCGTTTTGAAAATGTGTACATATACTCAAAGTCCCTTTATCAGCCAAAGTGTCAATATCTCATAAAACTACTCGGAAACATTGATGCCATCGAAATAACAACCTATGAGGATAGAGAAGGCGCATTACATCCCACCGACGTTAAACAAAACTCAGTCTTTGTATCTGGTGATGTCATAACTGAAAAGCAAGAAAAGATTGCCTCCTTTTACATCATGGGAAGACACCCAAACTTAGACTCAATATATTTAGCACATTCCTATGCTTAGGTCCCGAAACATTTAATTCGCGATAATACGAACATGATTGTTCTATTTAGACAAGGTAATTCAAATCTGAAACACATATATGAAGATTATGTAAACACTGATATGTCATATACAAAATTTAATGGCTTGTGCTGTCTGGGAGAGTGGATCAGAAGGAAGACCCTTCGTAACAATTGTTTATGCATGCCTCGCATAGCCACATTTTCTTGCGATTTGCAGTTATCTGAAATATAATAAGCCTCGATATGTTGGTAACGACGCGGTAGTGAGAGTTATCACCATCATCGATGATCAGTAGGTTAACCGGCCTAGCCTTCCTCGCAGATGTTTTGCGAATAGAGTCCACCAATTTGTTGATATTTAGAGCAAATGCAGCTATAGGTATATCAGCGATATTTGATTCTCAAAACGCTCAATTTCATCAATTGGATACGGGAATTTAATTCGCTCATAAATGATCGATTTGAATAGCAAATCCCTAGGGTACCATGATAGGCGGCATATATTTACCTTTGCGGGAAATTTTTAAGCCAACATGCAGCAAGTGAAACAAAAATCTTCATTATTCCTAATGTTAAGAATAGCCTTCTTCCTCTTGCTGCATGCAGGCAACTCGATATACCCTGAACCGCGAATAGGGTTATATGCTGCTGCGCTGTTTACTAGCGAGTGGATTGCGAACAAAGTCTTTGAACTTGCTGGGCCTTCAAAACGGGCTAGGTTTTCTAAAATTTCATTTTTCATTGCAGAGAAGATATCATCCGCGTTAGATGACTGCTGGATCTCTTTAGTCTTGGAATTAAAATAAACCGATTCCATGTTTTCATGGTCAGGTGTCCGTATTAAGTATGAAGCGTTCAGAAAATAACACATCTTTAATCCAGACATACTCCTCTTAAGTTGGATTCAATTTCTCATAAGAGACTCTTCCATTCATCCAGGTATTCCCTAGGGACCATTATTCCCGCCGTAATTTCAATTATGCTATTTAAAATTCGGGCCTTGAATGCTTACTCAATAGTTTTGCATTCTCGGTCAAAATGATCATTTCTACATAACCCTTTTCCCGATGATGATGATGATAACGATGATGAAGGAGATGGCCTGCAGATACCTGAAGCCCCGCCACTGCTTCCTCCTCCCTCCGGTTTACTGTGTTCCTGATGGATGCGGGAGGGAGGTGCCCATCCTCGCTGCTGGTGTGATGCACAGTCTTCCGGTATCGCGACGAAACCTCTGTTGCTGCTGGGCGCTGGTGATCCTCCTGAACGGATATTAGTTCTCCATCTTTACTAAAAGAAACATGTATCAATTACACAATAATAAAGAAAATCCAAACCTGTTGGCTACACATATTCGAAAATAATAGTAAGGCTTCCAATGTACTGCTAATAAAAATAAAAATAACAATAGCAATAACAATTTTAATCATAATAATCATCATCATCATAGTCAGAATCATCATCATGGACATAATCATCATCATAGTTGTAATCATCACCATAGTCGTAATCATCATCATCATAGACATGATCATCATCATCATAGTCACTATCATCATAGTCACAATCATCATCATAGTCATAATCATCAGCATCATAGTCATAATCATCATCATAGTCATAATCATGATGATGATAATTATGACGATGATGAAGATGATGATACTAATGATGATGAAGATAATGACGATGATAATGATGATGATTATAATTATGATAATGATAATAATAATAATACTAATAATAATAATAATAATAATAATAATAATAATAATAATAATAATAATAATAATAATAATAATAATAATAATAATAATAATAATAATAATAATAATAATAATAATAATAATAATAATAATAATAATAATAATAATAATAATGATAATAATAATAATGATAATGATAATAATAATAATGATAATAATAATAATAATGATAATAATAATAATAATAATAATAATAATAATAATAATAATAATAATAATAATAATAATAATAATAATAATAATAATAATAATAATAATAATAATAATAATAATAATAATAATAATAATAATAATAATAATAGTAATAATAGTAATAATAGTAATAATAGTAATAATAGTAATAATAGTAATAATAGTAATAATAATAATAATAATCATAATAATAATAATAATCATAATAATAATAATAATAATAATAATAATCATAATCATAATAATAGTAATAATCATAATAATAATAATAATAATAATAATAATAATGATGATGATGATGATGATGATGATGATGATGATGATGATGATGATGATGATGATGATGATGATGATGATGATGATGATGATGATGATGATGATGATGATGATGATGATAATAATAATAATAATAATAATAATAATAATAATAATAATAATAATAATAATAGTAATAATAATACTAATAAATAGTAATAATACTAATAATAGTAATAATAGTAAAAATAGTAATAATAGTAATAATAGTAATAATAGTAATAATAATAATAATAATAATAATAATAATAATAATAATAATAATAATAATAATAATAATAATAATAATAATAATAATAATAATAATAATAATAATAATAATAATAATAATAATAATAATAATAATAATAATAATAATAATAATAATAATAATAATAATAATAATAATAATAATAATAATAATAATAATAATAATAATAATAATAATAATAATAATAATAATAATAATAATAATAATAATAATAATAATAATAATAATAATAATAATAATAATAATAATAATAATAATAATAATAATAATAATAATAATAATAATAATAATAATAATAATAATAATAATAATGATGATGATGATGATGATGATGATGATAATAATAATAATATGCATCGCTCCGTTTTAAGTATCGTAGACAGGATTTCAGTACGGCCATTATCGGAAAATAAAATTTGTCCTTATTATAAGATTTGCATATATCATTCTCAAATATTTTTCCGAGCGTAATTAATGAAGATAATGTTCTCAGTTCATGCCCGTGAGATGCGTGTACCACATTCGGCAGCGCTGGTATTAGGAGCAAGCTTAGCATTCGCTGGGTTCTGCACTATGACCCAACGCTATATCTTTTCAAATTTTGCAAAGAATAAAGTTATCAGAGTATTACGTCCCGTTGTTTTCGACTTTTGCACATTTGATGGCCGTGCTGTAGATGTGACGTCATTCACACTCCTTGTCCAGTTAAATGTAGCGAATGCGAACGCACGTTAAGTTTAAGGCAACAATGTCTACATCACAGACGAACATTAGGACAATATAAGAACAAACATTATGAAAATTCTTAAAAACAATGTGTGGGAAAGTAACTTTCATCCGAGTATGCCAATATTATTTCAGTGGAGATAGATACAGTTTCAGCACAACTTTCATGTACAACTTGTGCATGTTACTAACACTCTTAAATAAAGCAAGAGTTTAGAACGGAGAACAGACCAGTGTAACAGCGCGGAACAGGCCTAAACACTATTTGTGGCCTTGTAATATAATGAACGCATTTTATGCTACAGTAGTATGTATTATTTTTATTGTTTAGTTAAGGAGATGTGTTTAGGTCCGTTAATATTAGAAAACAGGTATTGAAATATTAACTACAGCATGTGCACTTTTGCATCCTTGTAAAACTGAAGAACTGTAAAGAATTTCTAGACCTCACTGTGTATAAAATTTCGTATAAAATTCACCTTGTATGTTTGTTACGTATGATAAGTAATATTCATATAAAAAGTAAAACTTAAGTTTATGAGTAGAGACAGCCTGAAAAATTGAATGCCCTAGGCTTTATTTGTACCACGGATCGCCCGGTCACTTTTCGGTTGTTCTAAACCACTGAGCTACTATGGCCAACATGCCGACAAGACATTAAATTCTCCAACTGACTCGTATGTTTCTCGGAAGACCACTAGGGGCTGTCATATGCTATGAGACACCCATCTTTTTGTGGCGACTTGCTATGCTGTAAGTACCTTAATCTATACACGGCTAGTGTGAAAGAAATTATTATATCCATCAATTTACCCTAAAACATAAGTTTATGTTACGTAATATAGTTTTATCATGGAAGTATTTAAAATTACGCAACAAAAGCTTGCTTCCAACATTCAAATAAAGTGTTCATGTGTTCAGTTGAACTAACAAGGTGTTGCAATGGAAAGATAAGTCAACAGTGCAAGCTTTCAAACATGTCTGTCTACTTGAAACAGGAAACATGCAATATAGAATATTTTTAAACAGCTGACCCTTTAAAAATACACTTTGTTTATTTTAGTCGGTCCTACATTTCCCCAATATCATATTTTTAATATTTTCTTGTTATGAAAATAACTCTAAAATTTAATGCCTGAAAATAACTTTACAGACTGTTCCCATAAATTTTAAAATATTCATTTAAATTCGCCTTATTAATACTTAAAATACTTATTCAGTTTTATCAGATTTAATAGTAATTTTTTGAGAAAATTAAGAACACCGAAAATTTTACAACTGAAAACACAGTCTGGGGTGGGAAGTTTTCTTGAATATTATTGCATAGAATGCTTAAGCAAGGTTTACCTCAAATGTGAAACAGGAAATTTTGGTCGTAAAGATTAATTATTCAAATAAACGTTTTTAGAAAGTTATCAACAATAATTAATTAAATTGGTTCAATAATTGTTTATATTTGAAAACAGTACAAGGTGTATTTTGGGCCTGTTTGCAGAATTAAAAATTTAATAATCAGTGCAATATGTTATATCGTGGACCTGGGCAGATTCAGTCAACAAAGACCTTGCGCTTTGGCAAGCTACATCGAGAAAGGGCGGAAGTCGGTGCAATAGATTGGTATTTCAGTTATTTCCAAGTGCCGTCAGATGGGTCAACAAATTCCCTAGAATTTCATGGTTCGATGCGGGGTTTCAATATATATACGGGGTTAGAAGGATCACTTGTACCATTTCGTTCATTTCGTCTTCGTGTGTTGACTTACTTGTTATTTCTTCACCATGCACCGTGAACTAAAACATTCCACACGCCATCAGCTTTTATTGTCCGCTGTCACAGTCGATTAACAAAACAGAGTATCTGAAGGTTCTCGGGTTCCACATTGAATAAAGTAAATATTTAGAAAATCTCGTGTGTTCTGCTGCATTGTGCTGTCTCGAAACTACTCCCTGAGAACCGAACCCAAGATTCCATGCAGGGGTAGCAGTTTACAGCAGCTGGAGGCAACGGGAAAGCAGACCAGCTACGAAACCTAGGGGAGAGTCTTGACTTCGAGTCCAGGTACCTACGCAGCGTGAGGCCAGTGAGCAACGTTCTTGCCGCAAATGTGAAATATAATATTAATACGATGTTGCGTTACGTTGACAGAATGACGAGCCGTTTTGTAGAAGTGCCCGTATGTTTTTAATAAAATCTCTATATTAAATTTTTGGGTAAATAACACTGCATCCTGTTACCTACAATAAACAGATGGTATAGAAAGAAAAAATCTGAGGGAATACGTAAAACCACGATGCATATTGTTGTCCTTGAAAATCTGAAAGCACCGAACTTAAACAGCAAACGTGAAGCTTATATCATAGTTGGAGAAAATAAAAATTACCTTAGCACAGTTGGCTGGTGCAGGCTGTATAACTTTGGCGATTGAAATGTGATGGAAACATTAGTGCTTCATTTCCAATATAGGCACATTCCTGAATAACGAAAACATTTTATCTATAGTCCTGAATTGTGATTCTGGCTGACATTCCACTAAATCAACAACTCACCAGTTGTTTTTCTTGTTTGTAATTCTTTGCACAAATTTGAATATTTATGAGTGACTTAATGTTCAGCATGTCGCTGCCTTCACCATATTTATTTTATACTACGATAATACTCAAGTGGGTGAGACAACACTCAGTTATTTAAGAAGTGGGAAATACGAAAGTAAATGAAAAATCGTAATAAACATTCCAGGCATGGGCTCATAAAAAGACGCAAGATTATTTTTTCTAAGTGTACTGCTAAGAAGCGGAAAGAAAGGCTCAACAGCCGAAAAATCAAGAAATATTGAAATAATCCTAAGGTTGACTGCACCAAATGGTTACTTTACATATAGTGTACATCTTAACGATAAAAGAAATGAAATGTCATTTTATTCTCTACTCCGATATCTTACACGATAGTTTAATCCAAAACTTTAGAAGGACTTTGAAACAAAGGTAGTAAATCCTTAAAATGTTTGTATTTGATCAGACTTCATTTATGCTGCTCGACGCACATGTAAGCAGGACGAAACCACATTTCACTAATTTCACAACACAGCACCGTTTCTTCTTATTTGTGGTATAAGCAGTATCCTATTGCTTTTGTTTGGTACTATCATTTATTTACTTCAATGGTGACCATCTATATACTATATACATTATACGGATAAGGTTTTAGAAGGCATATGAGCTGATCCAATGCGTGCACACTGTGGGTGCCATCTGATGCGCCAGAGAGCGGAAGATACAGAGATGGAACGTATGATTTGTCGTCTGGCAAATTGTCAGAACGCAAACTCACGTAGCAAAAGATAATTATGATAACATTATAAACTCTAACATTCAATATTAACATGCTTATTTACTGAAAATAACATCCCTGAATTTCTGAAAATGATTTGCTCTAGAGGAGTTGATAGCTTAAATAAAATAAAGGTTCACCAATTTCTTTGATGGAAGTTTTGCCCTATTTTGCAATAAGCGATACAGTTTGTACACTTACATTGCACGCTCTGGTTGTTAGTTCCTGACTTTGTAAAAAATTAATCCGGTCACGCACTTTGTCATATGAAATTTCTTAAAGAAACTGTAGACCTTAAAAATACTATTTCTGGTCTGGGTGCAGACTACCTTAGTACTTGCGCCACTGGTACTAGGCTTTGAAAGTGACATTGTTAACAGTTTGCAGAATATAATGTAAACGCATCAATTTTCTTCTTATAGTCACAGTTACAGAGTGCACCTAAAACTTAAATTTGCGTTACGGACTTGTCTTGAACGGAACTTCAAGGAATACGCGTGCGCGCTCCTGGACTGCACTGATCCGTGGTCAGTAAATTTATGAATAAATATATGCAGTTCCTAAAGACATTTTTTCAATCTTACTCAGTAACGCGTAATTAAAAGGAATAACACAGGGCAAGGTTGGAAGTTGAAGCATAAACACCGGAGTGAGGTGTTTACTCTCGAAGCGACAAACTCGAGAACCATAGGTCTTAGGGAAATGTCCATTTGTACAGTCAGCCTCGAAAATTCTTGGCGTAGATACCAAGGCATATCAGAATGTCGAAATTTCAGTAGAAATTTTGAGCGCACTAAAAAGAGAAACCTCTATTTCTCACGCTTGTGCTGTGCGTTCCGAACTAGGTAACGCTGCACGCTTGTGTTGTGGTATTTTTTGGTACGAACAAGTAGTAATACATATTTTAAGAATATGTGATATTACGTTCACATAACTTTTTCTATCCATACTTCAGAAAGCTACTCTGAAGAATACCCGTCATTCTTCTTCAATTCAATCGAGGAAAACATTTGCAGAAATTATTGCGCGAAAGAGATACAGATATTTCAACGAAACGCTCTTAGGCTGATGATTGGTCGAAGGAAAATCTCGGGTGTCTTTAGAGGCGGTTATCAAGGGCAACCTATATACCAGGAGTCTGAGAGCGTTCAGTTAAGGTATCAATATCTCTTTCTGTATGATTGTTATAAATATTAAATATTTGCTGGAAAACCTGCTTAGTCCTAGAGGAATGGAAGATAGGAAAAGCACATTGTATTTTTAAAAAGGAAATAGAAATGACTGCCACAACGTAGAGGCATATGTTTATTAAATACGAGCTACAAAATATCTTTATAAGATAATTCGTAGGCTACATATAATTAATGAATATATGCTTTCAGAAGAAGAAAATAGATTTCGGCAGGGACGTTTCTGTTCAGACTGCATATTTTTAATAGAGTAGATCATTCAGGGAAGGCGAGAATTCAGTCTACCAACTTATTTATTATTTATTGATTATGATAAAGTTTTGACAGATCAATTACAAAGAAAACTTTGGGAAATGATCTATAAGACAGGCATCCAGAACCCTTGATAAGAGTAATTCAGTGTTTGTATTGTGTAACATATGTATCAATCAGTAATAGTGACAAGCAAATTCAAATAAATGGAAGTGGTAAGCAAGGCTGCCCAATGTCCCCATGCATTGTTTAGTATATACATCGACGACGTCATAAGAGAATGGCAGGAACACTTAAATGTAAGTTTTATAATAAATAACAAGGCCTTAAAAGCCCTACTGTTTGAAGACGATTAAGTAATATTTAGTAATACAGTGTAAACTATAAATTTCAGTATACAAATTTGAAAGGAGTAACCAGTAATTACTACATGAGAATTTCAGAGATGAAAGCAAAAGTGATGACGTTCCAAGGGACAAACCACTTAAGAAGTAAAACAGTAATACATAATAAAACAATATAACAGATAAATATCTTTAACTATCTGGGGTTTAACGTATCCTACTGCCAAAAGAATGATATTAACATAAAAATAAGCAGATTGTATAGCATGTGTGGAACAATATGAACAACATTGATAAATAAAACAGCTCTCAATTAAAATTCTCTAAAACTACGGCAGTTCCCATGTTAACTGATGCCTATAAGAATTGGACACTTATAAGATGAGATAGAAGGCAGATAGGATCAGCTGAAATAAAATTCTTACGTTCTGTGGCGAGATATATACTTTAAGATAAAACTATGAGGACATTAGAACAAAATTAAACATATTCAGCTTAAATGATACAGTAAATCAAATAAGAAATAACTGCTTAGAATATATAAGAAGGATGTCACACAATTGATTACCACAGGTAATTACTTCACTACCAAGTTAAAGGGAGAAGAAGAGTTGGACGTGCATGCACCAGATGGATAAACTCGATCTCTTGTATTGGAAACAGGTCAAATGCCTAGATTCGGGAAGTAAAAGAAGAAGAAGATAATTGTATGATAGTTGTAATAATCGAAGGTTTCAGCTGATGTTATCAATTACTGCGTTTGGGTTCCTACTAGTATCAAGCTTGTATTCTGTTTCTGATACAGAATCAACGTAACTTTGCTCCTAGCTGCATACGTTGGCATATGTCTACGTTGTGTTGTGTTCTCTTTTATTTCCTATTCTCAGATTTCTGATACTAAAATTTAAAGTTACTCCCTTAAACAATATCCCTACCCCCGGGAGTAAGGATAAGAGGAGACAGAGGGCGGCCGTCCTAAGGAGTAACGACAGTACAGATTGTAGGATCCCTATATTTTACTTAGATGGAAACTTCTCCGGTAGGTCAGGACATCGGACATTCCCCCCTATTGTGGTCCTGAAGTAATGCCAGCAGCAGTTTCGGAGAAGATCGGCAACCGACCTACGGAGGAGAAAGTAGTTCACTTAGAGCATATCATCCTGCCATGCGCCGCCGAGACTCTCGCGACACTTCTACACTGAACGAGAGATGATATGAAACGATAATGGAGATGAAATGAAGGGACAGGAAATTCTGGGAATGTAAATAGCTTGCCCACCATTCGCCTGGCGACCTGGAACACCCGAAAAATCTCATGGATCAGGTAAATCGAACCTGGACCTCCCAAATGCGGGCCACAGACAAACCGCCTGAGGTATCCCGCTCGGTGAAGTCACCCTTAGTTTCAGTATCAGGTTCGTGCTCTTCACAGACCAATAAACCTGTGATACTTGCAACCAAATTTTATGCATATAGGATGCAATTGATGCGATGATTTCTTCGTTGATTATCTCCAAGTTGGATTCTGTAATTCACCTCGGCTGCTCTTGCATTAGCTTGAGATCTTATTTTGAGGTACGGTCGCAGATGAGAGCTGATGGTAGAGTTGTGTGCAGATAAAATAAGTTTTCAATACTTTCTTTTCCAAATTGTAATATTAATTTAGATAAATCATATGAATAACACTTTTAAATACTTAACCAAATAATAACTTCTATTAAACGTTGATATTATATAATATTAAGAACAATTGTGTAGCTTTTCCTTCCTTCCCTCCTTCCTTCCTTCCCTCCTTCCTTCCCTCCCTCCTTCCTTCCCTCCCTCCTTCCTTCCCTCCCTCCCTCCCTCCTTCCTTCACGTCAGGAGATGACGTGATTATGGAAGATTTGGTCAAAGAAACGTAACTACTTAACTTGACTATCAAGCTGTATTGATGTTTCCTTCTTAAATCGACGGATTTCAGTTTTAAGGCCGGTATCCAAGAGGAGCTGAACTGAAGTCCAGCATCACGATTAAGCGTGCTCCTTTCAGAGGAAATTGCCAAAGCCTCCTTAATTCTCCGCTCCCAGTAACTGTTGCATATTGCCAAGATGGTCATCTCCCGAAAATTGGCTCTATGGTCGTTATAAAAAAAATGATCCGCCAGGCCAGACTTCTCAGGCTGCATTAAACGAATGCTCCGTTCATGTTCGATTATTCTACTAGCGATGGACCTTCCGGTTTGTCTCCTATATACGGTGTCCCACATTCACAGGGAATGCGGTACACTCCCGGAACTTGGAAGTCCAGTTTGTCTTTTAATGGTCTCTTCAGAGTTGGCTTGTGGTTAGTCCTGATGTATTTGGCGAGAATTCTGCTGATTCTGCCGGATAGATTGCCGGTAAACAGCATGCAGGCGTTAGGCTTACTGACGTTTGCTGTATTACATGTTTCCCTTTCCTAGCTTTGGTGATCGAGTCTTCAACGTCATATTCGGAGTAGCCGTTTTTACGGGAAGTGAGTCTCAGGTGCTGTAATTCTTGTTTTAAGTGGCTGGGATCAGAGATAGACAAAGCTCTGTGGGTCAGTGTATTGAGAACTCCCAGTCGTTGAGACTTTTGATGGAAACTATGAGCGTTCAGATAGAGATCGGTGTGTGTATGCTTGTGGTATACATCTCCTGATCTGGCATTTAATTTACTGAAAACAGTCTTTTGTTCAGTAATGCGAATTTTGATGTTATATCCAGTATTTCATTTGTGGTCATAACATTTTATAATATCCTGATGATGGGAGCGATGCACACTCCCGAAACGTCGATTTCTAATCGTCTTTTCACCTGGCTTGCTGGCCGAGAAAAAAGTGAGCAAATTGAAGACTGATACATTCTCGCAATATGCGCAACACTAGACATAGCATTCTCAAACCAAAGAAAACAAATAGATTTTCCAAAACACCAATATTAAATAACCGAATTTACTTATGGCACCACCTTATACTAACTGGAATAGAGATAGGTTGTCTGTTCCAATCACTCGGTTATACACGGAACTTTCACAGTTTTATAATTCCATATTGGACAGAATGCATACGGATCATTAGAATATATAACAATAGTGTTGCAAAATATCATAATGTAGTCGCTTCCTTCAGCTCAATGGTTTTCTGTTCTTAGGTCAGATATTACATTGCTTCTTCAATACTAATGGTAATGTTAATGGTAATGATAAAACTACTCCGCAGCAAAAATGATGTTTTACTATGACTCAGTGTACCTAAACAGAATGTTTGCCCTGAGTTCAACGTTGCAATCCGTTTTTTTTTCTATCACGCCAGGTTTTTGAGAAAATATACAAGGGGCGTCCAGAGAGTAAGCTCTGTTTCAATTTATCTCCGCTGCAGCGCTGCGATCGCTGTTCCACACATGCGTGGTAGACGCTCTGTATCAAGGAGAAGAAACGTTTGCCACCGTGAAATCGTTGTCAGCCACGTACGCTATGCTGTGCTTCTTTACAATGTCTATTGCGAGACACTTAGGAAATTGCGCCGCGCAATACAGAATAAGCGGCGAGGAATGCTGTCAAAATGTGTTGTCTTTCTTCACGACAGCGCACGACTACACACTGCAAATGCGACGAAAAACTTCCTACAGGGATTTGGCTAGGATGTGTTTGACCAACCCCTGTACAGTCCTGACCTCGCTCTTAGCGACTTTGATCTGCTTTTGCAACTCAAATCTTTCCTTGGCGGCCAACAGTACAATAATGACGAAGAGCTAAAAGAAAATGTTTCAAACTGGTTGAAGACACATGCGGCAAACTTTTTGTCGTGAAGCAATGTGCTGCGACCTGTTAAGGGCAATTGAAGAAACCAATTTGTTGCAAAATGTGTTGTTTAGCAATGAGGAGTCACATTTGGCATGGTTATTAGACACAACTGCAGAGATTGGGCGGATGAACAACCAATGCGGTCATGGAGTGGGAACAAAACGCCCTAAAAGTTAATGTGTGATTGGGGCTGACAAAATCGAAGATGTTTGGGCCATTCTTCTTTGAAGAACAAACAGCGACAGGCATTTCGTACCTTGATATGCTACAAGTGCTCCTTCAACAAACATTACAGCAGGATGGCGCTTTGGAAATGTGGTTTTCCAACAGGATCGAGCCCCTTCTCATTTCGCACTGATTGTTCGAGAGTACCTGGATACCACATTCCCACGTCGATGGATTGGCAGGGGTTCACACCTCATATGGGAGCCACATTCCCCAGTTCTGACACATCTTGACCTTTGCATGGGGATACGTGAAATCACAAGTCTAAAACTTAAAATCTCCTCCATTGCCATTCTTAAGAAGCGTGTCAGTAGGACAATGTGCAACATCACACCAGCAATGCTAAACAAAGTGTCTGAGGCAGAAGTGCTTCGCTGGAAAGTGCCACGTGGTCATATCGATTGGGACCAAGAAAAAACGTTCATGGATTCTGGATTACCATGTCGTATTGTTTACAGTACCTGCATTTGTTGAAATCTAATATTACGTTTTCTCAAAAATGGATTGAAACGTTAGGTTCACGCTGTATAGCGCTAATAGGTGAATATTAAATTATTGCTTTCCCTTTTTTGAAAAAACTGGACATGGTAAAAGAAAATAGATAACATATTTCGAATCAATGCCCCAAAATTAGGGAGAAAAGACATTCAGAATCAAAACATAAAAACAAATTAATTGCAGATCAGTATAATGATAATGGTTATAATGATAATAATGATAATAATTAATAATGATAATGATAATAATCATGATAACAAGAATAACAATAACAATAACAATCACAATCATCATAATCATCATAATCATCAAAATCATCACAATCATCATAATCATCATCATCGTCATCATCGTCATCATCGTCATCATCGTCATCATTGTCATCATCGTCATCATCGTCGTCGCCGTCATCTACATCATCATCATCATCCTAATCATAATCCTAATCATCCTAATCATCATCATCCTAATCATCATCATCATCCTAATCATCATCATCATTATCATCCTAATCATCATCATCCTAATCATCATCATCCTAATCATCATCATCATCATTATCATCATCATCCTAATCATCATCATCCTAATCATCATCATCATCATCCTAATCATCATCATCCTAATTATCATCATCATCCTAATCATCATCATCCTAATCATCATCATCCTAATCAGCATCATCATAATCCTAATCATAATAATGATAATGATGATAATAATAATAAGCGTAACTGTATTGTTTTTGTAATCGTGGAGTACACTGGAGTCGACCCCTGTATCACGCTCTTGTTTTGTCAGAGATGAGGCATTTATGAATTTCTACACTTGATACCAGTGGCTGAGTGGGATATTCCTACCTCCACGGTTATAGCAATGCCAATTAACTGGCTTGTGTTGTCTTCCTCGCTTTGGCATTTAAAACAAAACTTCTTTAATTATATTTAGGAAGACCTACATAGGGCGTTCTCTTTCCCTCTACGCTGTTGATTCTACATTCCATTCTCTTACGTTGTTTACGTAGCTTTTTATTCTTTCTGTCTGAATCAATTTACCAACAATGCTATCACATATTCCTACTCATTAACTATGAGTCTCCTTCAATCTCACTACAAATCAATTTACATATATTATTATAAGCAAATGGAACTATATTTGGCTGCAAGTACTTTTATCGGCATTTCTTGAAGTGATTTTATAGGAAGATTTTTGTTCATTAATGTTCTTATTCTTCTCTTCTGTTTGATTAATTCGTTTTACGGTGGGATGGAAAGAACAAATTTTCAGTAATATATAAATGAAATGGTAACGTACAGAAGCTATTAGTGGGTTCTCAGCAGAAGGGGCGGGAAGTTTAGAGGAAGTTTGGCAGCTGAGGAGGACATTCTATGCATAATCTTGAACACTTCAGGACTTTTCGAAGATGGAGCTAGACGTAGCTGAATAAGGTGACATTTCCTGCCTCAGGGATTGAAATCACGTGTTACCGCGTAGTATAAGACTTAAACGTTTCAAACTTTTATTTTTCAAATTTTGATTCCAATGTCATCCTTACTTTAATCACACACCCACGCAACCCTGAGAGAGGACTCAGCTCGAGATTGAAGCAAGTTCATCGCTATAACTCCGCGTAGCATCATCGTGAGGTGGATAATCGTGTGTGACTGCTGTCATTCGGAAAGAATGAGGGTTACGAGACGTGGGTTCGGAAAACGGCAATGTTCCTACAGGAGGAAGAATTGGTTTACTCAGAGCATATCATCTTGCTATGCACCACGTAGACTCCCGCCGACATTTCTAGATGACAGCGTGATCATCAGCGCCCGTAAAATCCAAATAATGCTAAAAACGGGATAAAAGAACCTAAATAACAACCCTTTTAAATAAAATAACAGATAAAATTACAAAGTGATAAGGTAGTCAAGATCTAAAAGAAGCTAAAAGCATAATAGGGATAAAAAGCATGAATTCTAAATTCTAAAACTTGCTTTTAAAACAGCTTAACAACTTTGGCCACTGCTTGCCAATATATCTGCCAAGCTGGCAGGCAGCTTGAGAGACTGTGGGAGATCCGCAAGGTCAAAACAGGTCAAAAGCACGTGACGGACCGAAAGAGCGCCAGCGCAGGGTGGGCAAGCTGAAGCAGGGTCCCATATGAATTTAAAACTATGGGTAAAAAAGCAGTGACCAGTTCTTAACCGAGCCAGACTCACTTCCTTCCAACGAGAGGAACGGCAGGAAGTCACCCAGGGAATCAAAGGTGCCTTTACAGATCCCAGTTTGTTGCTGCGGAGATGGATCCATTCTGTGACTCAGGAGGAGCACGCAGTGCTTCGCAACTGAAGGCTAAAATCTTCCGTGAAGACCAGTTGGATAAAAACCTGGGGCTGTGTTGTTGCCGTCTTGGCTGCCGAATCCGCAAGTTGATTCCCCTGCAAGCCCACAAGACGCACACTACGCTAACGCCTGAGGCGTGGATGGTGTGGATGGCGACCTGGATACGCTGTACAATAGGCTGGCGGTTGTACAGTGCACGTAGGCTGTGGAGTGCGCTAAGGGAATCACTCACGACAAGGCTATTATCCAAACTTCTGCAGCGAAAATGTAAAATGGCTCGGTAAATGGCATAGAGCTCTAAATTTTAGGTGGAAGTGCTGCCATGGAGATCAAATGTAAAGGGTTCGGCTCCATGGACACACACACACTTCCAACACCGCTATAGTATTTTGACCCGTCCGTAAAAAATTACGTTAAAATCCTTATACCCCGATAAAACTTCCAAATATAAGATGCGGATAATACTCGTGGGCGCCGTGGACTAGCTATGCAGCATCATACGGAGATCTACGGGAGCTATTGCACGCAACCAAGGGAGATACAAACTTTCACACTTAGGGAATATCCTAGGCATGTCAAAAGCATGTCTCTTAAGGGGCTCCTGGAAGCGAAAACCTGGCGGCTAGGGACTAAGACGTGTGTTCCTGTAACGTACGTCGTATAAGGTGTCTAAAAAGGGTGCATAAGTCGGATGCAAAGGCATACTATATAACCCACAGGCATAATTACCTAGCAGGACTTCCCGCCGACGTTGGAGAGGACACTCTGCCACTTCGGCGTAGAGATTCACAACTGGACATTTTTACCCTGAAAGAGACCACCAGATGAGAGATGATATGAAATGATAATAGAGGTGAAATGGAGAGAGAGGAAATTCGGGACAGTAATTGTCTTAGCCAGCATTCACCTGGCGACGTGGAAAACCCCCAGAGAAACCTATGGGTAATGTAGGTCAACCACAGGAATTGAACACGAACCTACCGAACTTCCCGCAAATAGATGTGTATTCCACCTGCAACAGTTTTCTCTGAAGGGCTATTTAGCACAGAAGGACTGATATCTGACAGAAAAGGAAATAGACTTTACTTCAAAACAGTGAATATGCTAGTATTTATGTTAACAAAAACTTACAAAAGTGGACTGTTTTACTTTTAAATGTCTATCTCTGATCCCAGCCACTTAAAACAAGAATTACAGCACCTGAGACTCACTTTCCGTCTAAATGACTACTCCGAATATGACGTTGTAGCCTCGATCACCAAAGCTAGGAAAGGGAAATATGTAATACAGCAAGCGTCAGATAACCCTACCGCTACTGCCTGCGCCCCGTTTACCGGCAACCTATGCGGCATATTCAGCAGTATTTTCGCCAGATACATCAGGACCATCCACAAGCCAGCTACGAAGATCAAATATCTGCTGAGACCAGTGAAAGATAAACTGGACTTCCAAGTTCCGGGAGTGGACCACATTCCCTGTGAATGAGGGACAACGTATATAGAATAAACCAAAAGGAACATCGCTACTAGAATAATAGAACATGAATGGAGCATTCGTTAAATGCAACCTGAGAAGTCAGGGCTGGCGGATCATTTTTTTTATAACGACCATAGAGCCAATTTTCGGGAGACGACCATCTTGGTAAAATGCAACAGTTACTGGGAGCGGAAAATTAAGGAGGCTTTGGCCATTTCCTCCGAGAGGAGCACGCTTAGTCGTGATGCTTGATTTCAGTTCAGCTACTCTTGGAAACCGGCCTTGAAAATGGAAATTCGTCGATTTAAGAAGCAAAAATCAATACAGCTTGATACTCAAGTTTAGTTACGTTTCTTTGATCCAATTAATCATCTATACTGACGCCATCTCCTGACCTGGCATTTAATTGACTGAAAACAGCCTTTTGTTCAGTAATGCGAATTTCGATAGTGTTTTGTCTTTGTTTCTGTTGGTATTATATCCTGTGTTTCCTTTGTGGTTATAACATTTACCAAATATCCTGATGATGGGAGAGATGTACACCCCCGAAACGTTTATATCTGATCGTCTTTCACCTGGCTTGCTGCCCGAGAAGAAAGTGAGCATATTCGTCACCAGGAAAGCTTCAGGTCTTATTTCAGTCTAATTTAGAGTTTATAAATAAGAATACTGATGATTTGAAGTTTTATCTGATTAAAACTGTTCACCTAATTAATTTAATTGGCATTACACATGTCTCTCAACATTCTAGTTTGTATTGAAACTACAAATAGAAATGGCGGTATCGCGTATCGAAGTATCGGTATCGTGGAAGATATCGTGTATCCAGAATCGAGTATCAAAGCTTCTGGTATCGACCCATCCCTGGTAGAAATATTTATCAAAATGTGTTGAGTAGCTTTTGAAATTACATAACTTAACAAAGGTTTTCTGTTTAGGATATTAATATTGTCGCGATGGCATTGTTGCGGCTGAGACGGCGTGAGGGACGAGGTCAAAGAGACGGTCAGAGCAATGCGGAGATAAAAGCTCGCCGAAACGGTAGGGGGGAAGGCGACGAATTTCTGGAGAGTTCTTCTTTCTTCTAACGCCGTCCTGATTGTTTGAGAACATACCACGAATTTCCGGAATGGTGAGTAAGCTATAAAAGGAGCCGCCACCCGTCACTGTGTGAGCTGTGTTTGTGGTCGATGACCTTGGAAGTTGTACTGTGTATGTGACATAATTCTGCCACTCTAGGTGTTGACCGAAGTGTGTTTCTACGGAAATAAAGAGCAATATTTAGTGTTTGTAACCTTAACTTTTGATATCACGAACTCACAAAGTCACCATACAGATTACACTGGGAAACAATGAAAATGTTTCGGGCTTAAAATAGTGAATTTACGTGTATTTTCATCTGCTGAATTAAAAAACCACTATAAAATGACAGATTAACTCTTGTTTTGAAGATAAAGTGACATTTCATTTTTAGAGTAGACATTTTAATTTTGGGGGAATTTTTCTGGGCGTTGGCACACCTGTCAAATAACAAAACACATTCAGAGAGAAATTTTGGAAATTAAGTGATGCAAAAGTTAAGGAAGACATTTTTGTTGAACCACAAATAAGAGAACTTGTAAAGGATCCTGCATTTGACAAAGTTTTGGAGGGTAAAGAAAAGGAAGTTTGGGAAGCCTTTAAGGATGTTGTTGATGGACTTTTAGGCAACAAAAGAGTTGACAACTACAAGCATTTGGTGACAGTGCTCCTGTAAAAATACCGTAACCTTGAATGCAACATGTCCCTTAAGATCCATTTCCTCCATTCCCACCTAGACTTTTTCCCTCCTAGTTGTGGAGCTGATAGTGATGAACATGGGGAGAGATTCCATCAGGATATTTCTGTTATGGAACAAAGATATCAGGGCCGTTGGAATGAAGTAATGCTTGCGGATTACTATTGGTCTTTGTATAGGGATTCTGCGTAACTCCATCACAAGAGGCTAGCTAAAAGACGACGAAGTCAATAGGCCACCACATGATTCTCTTCAGACAACGATATCTGCGAAGTAGTTTTCCAGCAGTTTAGAACTCTTAGCAGGTAATTACCAGTTAAAAAAGTCAAATACACTTTTATTGTTGTTAGCATGTCTGTAATTAAAATGGATCGTTTTCTCTCAATCCGTTTATATGTAATACTTCCACCTTGCGTAAATCATAGAAACTAGAGCTAATCAAAGTATTTCAGTGTCATATTTGTTTTTCTCAACCCAAAATTAATAGGAATTGCCTCATAAAGTGCACGAAACATTCAAAAGTTTGTTTTTATTACCCAGAGTTTATTAATTCAATAAAGGTGATTGTATAAGATTGATAAAGGCTGGCCCCGTAGCTCATTCGGTATAGCAACTGCCTGCCGTGCTAGGGGTCCGTGTTCGATTCCCGGCGGTGGGGGTGGGGATGTTTCTCTGACCAAGATAATTCCCCATCTTCCCCAGAGTCTGGAAGTATTAGTGAGAGTGTGATTGTGTGCGTGATGTAATGATTAGAACCCAACGAATTCGAGTTAACACCTTCGGTATGTTCCAAAGGAGAACGGCCGCCGATATGACCATTGGAGTTAAAGGCGGAGTACAAATGGAACAAGTGAAAGAAAAAAAATTATAAAATATGTGTCAGAAAGCGGAGCTCAGATGCATCTGAATGTTATTTGCATGACGTGAATTTTTAGGAAGTTTTATGTAGCGAATTTAAATTTGGTATGGTCTCAGTGCTACTTGAAATTTTCTAATTTTTTGTGTAAACAAAGGCCATTCAGTCATGTTTAACTCTCAATCTCGGGATATATCCAAAACTGGACAAGTTTTCTAAAGGATTATTTGCATATTGTGACGACCTATTCTTACTTTGAATAATTTAGAAACACTTGGTCAGGTCGAACACTCGGGAGCAAACACTCAGAGCAGAACTACATGGTTTAGCGAGAGGATGGGATCTTTACTATAATGGTTCATTGTAATTAGGGTAGGGTAAAACTAATTAAAAGTGGAATTCACTTAATAAGAATATTTACTACAACAAACAGATTTACAAAAGCGGCCATAATGGCCGTTTACCTGCCCAGATGCGGAGCTGCCTAAAGATACATGTTGTTCAATCAGCTCGCAGTTACAGAGAGTCTCTTGGCTAAAATCCACTTATCCAGTCCGCAAGGAGGGGGAGGGAGTGACGTCACCTACTACTTGAGTCAAGAGTACATTACTACAATCTGTGACAATATTTACCTCGTAACGTTTCAAGCAAGCCCAGATAAGTGTCTCAGTTTACACAAATACAATATTTTCCCTTTTTGTGTAACATTTTCTAGGACGAACAGCGGTTTTGTCGCAATGCGGTATGTTAAATCATGGTTACTATTTATCTTAGATATATCAGTTTAAAAGCTCAGACAGCAAGAAGCCCGAAATATAACAATTATACCACTTAGCCGGGATCCGTTAAGTTACAATCATAGGACTTTCTCCACTTTCGATACTTTTTTTCTACAAAATATGATTGTAGACCTTTAATTTCTTGTTTTACTACGTACTTACTAAAGGAGAGCAGTATAGAGATTTCACCCTTTAGGGGGGGGGGGGAGAGGACACTGTGAAAGCGTATGCCAGAGGAAGACGGCTTCGAGAGTTGTAACGTATTTCAGTTGTGAGCGAGGCCTACAGTGCGTGTGACGTTAGACAAGAACCGTGTAGCACCAAGTTACGTATATAAATGGCGCTTTGAGTACAGAATCTGAGGATTCAGTCAGCTGTAGCGCACTCGATGACAACAATGTAGCTGCCACGTTCCTAATGGAACTGTTAAATTTCCAATGTGACGATTTATTGGACAAATATACAGACAAGAAGGACTTGGCTGATTTTTACAAGAATGTCCTCCAAACCAGATTTACCAGGTTGTATTTACTTGCCACATGGACATTGTGTATGTTTGGCTCGACATATGCTATGAAATTAGATAAGTCCGAACCCCGCAGTACCTTTTCGGATCACAATCAACATGCAGCCTTCGACTACAAATTTTTCAGACATTACGTCCTGACATTGATAAACCAGTTAAAGAAAAGCGTAACAGAAAATGTCGGAAAATGTCCACGTAATTTTGTTCTGAAAGGATCTCCTCTAATTTGCAGAGAAAGTTACTTTATGTTTTATTTTATTTACTTTATAACATTCCTGACCTTCAGGTAAACTACAATTTGAAGTTTTATATATATTTTCTTATAACACAGAGCCAAAATGTAATTGTTTATAAAGTGTGACCAATTCTGCAATTAAAGCAGCCAACATTAATATTACAACACCCAAGATGTAAGTTGTACATATTATTAATACCCGATATGTATCCTGTCTTGCCTACGCTGTCGCAGCCCCAACACATCCTTCCTCTTGGACAGTAGAAATCAGCGCGGTGACGTCACACGCTAACCTGCCTTTCCTTCGGGAGCATATTTGGCGGTGAGGGCTGGCGGAACTGACGTCACACCACCACTACCTGTCTTCCCTGCTCTTTCCACGATCGGTTTACGTTGGTGTCACTACAAAGCGTCTCTGTAGCTTCGTTTTACTAAATGTTCTCATAAGTGAGACTCAGTTACTAAACGTGCACTAATAGACGAGTGGTTATAGAAAAGTATGTAGGATTAAGTTTATATTGCGGAAACAAGGAGATCCGTGGTTCAAATTCTGGCCATGGCATTGAATTTTTCAGTTTGATCCTAATTAATTAAAACACCCATACACAGGGGATGTATTTAAAAAGATTAATTCTAATCATTTAAGCAAGTATTAATTCCTCAATATAAATTTAACATTTAGAGTACAATGAATGAGTGAAAGAAAGAAAGAGAGAAAAAGAGAGAGAAAGAGAGAGAAAGAGAGAGAGAAAGAGAGAGGGAGAGAGACAGAGAGAGGGAGAGGGAGGGAGAGGGAGGGAGGGAGGGAGGGAAGGGAGGCAGGGAGGGAGGGAGGGAGGAAGGAAGGAAGGAAGGAAGGAGGGAAGGAGGGAAGGAGGGAAGGAGGGAAGGAGGGAAGGAAGGAGGGAAGGAGGGAAGGAAGGAAGGAGGGAAGGAGGGAAGGAGGGAAGGAAGGAAGTAAGGAAGGAAGGAAGGAAGGAAGGAAGGAAGGAAGGAAGGAAGGAAGGAAGGAAGGAAGGAAGGAAGGAAGGAAGGAAGGAAGGAAGGAAGGAAGGAAGGAAGGAAGGAAGGAAGGCCTGGTATTTAAGTACTTATAATAGTAAGTCGCCACAGATGTGTATCACGAATACGAGAGCCCCTAGTGGTTCACCGGCAAAATATAATGAGTCAAATGGAGAGTTTAATGTTGCGACGGCATGTTGGCAATGGTAGCTCAATGAGTTAGAGTGACTGGACGGAAAACAGGAGATTCATGGTTCAAATTTTGGCCGTGGCATTGAATTTTCCAGTTTGACTAATCCATTAAAGTATGTAGGATCCAGACCTACAAAGGTTCAAAACTCATACACCATTTTAACTTTGTTTTAACTTTAGAAATAGGAAAAGCGTATTAAGGACATTGTAGTACCTTCCAATTGCTAAGATTTGCTTGATTATATGACATTTATGATTATACATAAAAACTAAAGCACTCTACTCTGTTTTTAAAGTAATTGAATCAAATGTTTTATTTCTATATGTTGTTGTTTTTTTATTTCAAATGCTGGGCTTTGGCAATGAAGCCATTAGCTTTCTTGCTCTCCAATATTTCTGTGTAGTGGGTCCGCAAGATAGGGCTTCACAGGTTAAAAGATGTTCTTCAGTCATTTCCTCTTCTTTGTTGCACAGAGGACAATTTGGACTGGTATAAATTACTATTCTGTGTAAGTGTTTTTGGCCAAATAAGCATGTTCCGTAAATTATTGGCCTCTTGTATGATGAATACATCTATTTCTTTTTCTTAAATGACTTTTTGAAGTTCCATTTTTTTTACTCTGTGAAAGTCCTCCTGCATTCCATTGGAGAATTTTGAGGGTGTTCTGTAATTGACATCCTGCAGATGTCCCCACCCAGAGATCCGAACGGGGGACGATTTTACCTCCGGAATATTTATATGAAGGACTTGTTATATTTTAAGTAGCATAAATGTAACCGTCTTTAAGTGGACACCAATTTTTTGCTATTAATGGTGGTTACATCATCCACTCACTTTAAACTCCCAGTATGTCTAAAGGGATACACTGTCTGGCCTGGAGGAGTTTTAAAGTCCATCATCTTTTCTCACAAGCACCAATTGGCGAACATTTGTATGCCGTGACAGACCAGCGTAAGAAGTCTAATAGCATTTCCTCCGTTTCTGATGTAGTTATACCGCTAACGCTCTGTCCCCAGAATCTCATTGGAAAAACAAGTTGCACCATGGGCAGTTTGAGGTTGGGATTTGGATAGGAGAGGTTATGGAATGCACATCACTATCCCTTGCATCCCATTTCTATATGTATAATCAAATAAACATGGACATTAACTTAGTATTGAGTGTGTAAAGGTTTTTGGCAAGATACTTGCCATACGACTGGAGCAATAGTTAGAAAAGATACTTGGGGATTACCAAGCAGGATTTAGGAAACAACGCTCTACATTACACCGGAGTTTTATATTACGACAAATACTGGAAAAAGTTTTATGAATATGAAAGACAGATTCATCAACTGTATGTAGATTTTAAACTGGCGTATGATACATAAAATGTATCAGATAATGAGAGAGTTCGGAATACTACCGGAACTGGTGAGGCTGGCAAGAATGAATATGGAAATGACAAGATGCAGGGTTAGATTGGAACAAGATTTATCAGGTATGTTTACCGTGGAGACGGGGTTGAGACAAAGAGAGGTACTATCCACACTGCTGTTTAATTTAGCACTGGAAAAAGTAATTCGACAATTACCCATAAACCCTGGAGGAACCATACTTTCCAGATCAGTACAAATAGTGGCATATGCTGACGATGTGGTAATTCTCGCAAGGAATATAAGAACATTTGAGGAAAGTTATATAATGCTGAAAGAGGAAGCACACGATCTAGGATTGGCAGTGAATGTTAGTAAACCAAATATATGAAGATGGAAGATGATGGAGGTGGAAGAAGAAGAGAACCTACAGTGAAATTACATGAGAAAGATTATCAAAGAGTAGGAAAAATTTAAATAGCTGAGATCTATAGTAACAGTAGTAAATAACACATAAGTGGAAAATCAAGAAGGAATAGCAAGTGGTAACAGATGTTTCTATTCCTTGCAGAATATGTTTAAATCAAGTAACGTCAGTAGGAACACTGAAGTTAAAATATATACAAGTGTACTGAGACCAGTAATAATGTATGGTTTAGAAAGCTGGGTGTTGACAATCAGAGAAGAACAATGGTTATTACGGTGGGAAAGGAAGACTTTGACAAATATATTTGGAGTGATAAGGGACTGGGACGGATGGAAAATGCGGACCAACTTGAAGTTACAGTGCCTGTTTGGACAACCAAATATAGTAGTGAAAATTAAACAAGGAAGAATAGGGTGGATTGGCCGAGTACAGAGAATGCCGGAAACCAGTGTAGTTAAGAAGACATTCATAGGAAAGCTGGATGTCAGAAGGAGAAGAGAAAGACCCAGGAAAAGATGAGTAGATGATGTAGAAGGTGACTTGATAAAGTTGGGGGTTAAAACCTGGAGAAGGAAAGCAGAGGACCGAGTACAATGAAAGAGCGTCCTTAGGGAGGCCAAGGGCCTACATGGCCTGTAGTGCCAACTATCATCATCAACATCATTGGGTGTGTAAACCCTCTGCTTCTATTACTATCCTCATTCGTGGATGAGACCAAATACCTAGTGAAATCCAGTCGTTGTTCTAGAATGCAGTCGATCTATTACAATTGCGACACAGCGAGAGAAAGACGGAACTATCCAGGCATCACTGTTTCTTTCCCTCTCTCGGCAAGCGTCCATTCTACGGGACATTATCTGTCTCTTTCTATCCTGCCCACGCGTAGCTCTGGCTTTGCGGCCGCTCCAACGAAACAATGCGATTGCTGACAATATAACATATAAATGTCCGGAAATAAAAGCTACAGAGAACAAAAATAATTAAGGAAATAGAGAAGAATGGAGACCATTGGCCAGTAACAATGAGAGACTTATAAACAATTACCTTAGAGCCTTTTAACACTTAACGAAATCAATAAACTTACACGATGGTCCAATTAACACCAAAGACTTACAGTATCATTATTGCTTAGAGAATAATAACCACCAAGTTGCCAAGACAAATGAAGTGCAGCGCAGCAAGTGAATTCAAGTGCAGTATAAACAGTGCCAAGGATAGAAATAGGACATACAAGTAACATTTTAAATATATCTAAGACTATCAACCAACTAATATTAACAAGAAAAATAGTAAAATTTGTGGACCACATAACTATTCATGGTAATGGAATATACATGGTATGTACATCGCCCATAGGGTAAATATACTAAAAGCTAATATCCACCAAATATGAAATCCTTATAACTCATAAATTCATGAACAGATAGTTATATTCGTATTATCTTTAAATCAGAATTAATGTTGTTATATATATTATTGGCAAATATTTTATGCAGGATTAGGAAAATTACCGAATAGTCTACATAGTTGTAAATTGATTGTATTATTATTTACAGATACTGTTTTATACCCTTTGGTCCATTTATAGCCCTTTAAATCCAATGGCCATATCGGTAGCCAATCATTAGATCTCTCTCTCTCTCTCTCTCTCTCTCTCTCTCTCTCTCTCTCTCTCTCTCTCTCTCTCTCTCTCTCTCTCTCTCTCTCTCTCTCTCTCTCTCTCTCTCTCTCTCTCACACACACACACACACACACAGACACACACATTCGCACTCTCGTCCATACTTCCAGACTCTGGGGAAGATGAGGAATTATCTTGGTCGGAGAAAAATCTTCACCTCCACCACCGAGAATCGAACCCGGGTACCCTAGTTCGCCAGACAGGTGCTCTACCAACTATGCTAAGGGGCCAGCTCTTTTATTGTGAATATTCCAAAAGTTTACAATTTACAGCGTTAGGCTACATTTGTTTGTCTTTATCTTGTTGCCATCCTGGCTTACATGATACCCAGGTCTTCTGCTCTGCCAGGTAGCTCTTAACCTCCATGCCACCTTGTTACTTAATTAGTCCCATTCTTCCCCTTCATCTTCCTTTCTTATGTTCTTTACATTTCTTGCCCACTTTTGTTTTACTTTCTTTACATTCTCACCAATACTTCTTACCTTCTTGTCCTCCTTTCCCGTTAACATTTCTATATCTACTATCATCTTCTCTACTTTCCACCAGTTTTCCTCCCAATTTTTTTTTCTCCACATTGCTAACTCCTCGCATTCCGTTACACAGTGTTCTATGCTTTCTTTTCCCCCACACAATTCACAAATTCCCTTTTTACTACCTCTTATCCCTCTTAGAAGTATTTTTTCTGCTCTCATCTAAGCTAACCCTTCTCTCTCTTGCCTATTGCAGTAATCATACTTTAATAGGATGTGTAAAAAACAGACAGGAATATTCAGAGTATTCAGTAAAGTTTGCCTATATACGAGGTTGGTCTGTAAAGTCTCCGTCCTAAAAGGATACAAGGCATTTTTCAATTTTTTGCAACATAGTCTCCTTGTGGCTCTACACACTTCTCCCAGCAATGCTCCCATCTCTGTAACCCGTCCAAATAGTACTCGGCGATTTTTCAAGATAGTCTCCTTGTAACTCTACTCACTTCTCCCAGCGATGCTCCCATGTTTGTAACCCGTCCAAATAGTACTCGGCGTTTTTCAACATAGTCTCCTTGTAACTCTACACACTTCTCCCATCAATGCTCCTATCTCTGCAACCCGTCCAAAGAGTACTCGGCGTTTTTCTCTACAAAATAATTGTTCGCGAAGGTGACTGCATCTTCGTTTGACGAAAACCTCAGCCCTCCGAGCGCAATTTTTAGACGAGGGAACAAAACGAAGTCGCCTGGTGCTAGATCTGGTGAGTAAGGTGCATGGTCAAGCAGTTCAAACTGTAATTTGTGGATTTTCAACACTGCAACCGCCGAGGTGTGAGACGGTGCATTGTTTTGGTGAAACAGGATTTTCTGTTTCTGTAAATGTGGCCGCCTTTCCGCAAGTCCTGCCTTCAGCTTGTCAAGTAATGATGCGTAGTATGCTCCTGCAATGGTCTTTCCTTTTTTAAAATAATGGATTAAAATAACTGCATGACTATCCCAAAAACGGTCGTCATCACTTTCCCAGCCCAAAAAACCCCACAGTTTTTGCTTCCTTTGGAGCCGGTTTCCCCTTTGCAGTCCACTGTTTGGGACTGTACTTCTGTTTCGGGCGTATAATGGTGTATCGAAGTTTCATCTACAGTGAATAATTGGCGCCAAAAATCGGATTTATTGCGCCTAAACTGCGCCAACAGAGCGTTGGAAATGTTCATTCGTACACGGTTTTGGTCTAACGTGAGCAAACGCGACACCCAACATGTGGACAGCTATCTCATGTCTATATGTTGATTTAGGATGTGAAAAACACGTTATTTTAATATGTTCAAATCTTCTGCTATTTCTCTCACTTAATTCGGCGGTCGTCTAGCACCATTTGTTTAACTTTGGCGATGTTTTCTTCGGTAGTTGCAGTTTTTGGACGTCCCGAACGATCATCGTCGCCCAAGCTCTTATTGCAACGTTTAAATTCAGCTGTCCAAAATTTCACTGTGGTAACTGATGGTGCAGATTCCCCATACACAGAATCCAACTCATCTTTAATTTACGTAGGCGTATTGCCTTTCAAAAACAAATATTTAATGACAGCTCGATATTCGAGTTTGTCCATTTTCATAAAAACACTCACATCAGCTCACTCAAACATCTGAATAACAACTGAGCGTCCAAAATAGCTAAATGAGTAATTGTCAACAGATTAATATCGAAATTCTTTAGCTCTTTTTACGAGTAGATACTGCCATCTTCATGTTGGGGTCGGAAAATTTTCAGACCATCCTTGTAGTGTAAGATTGTTAAATTTAAATGTACAGGGCTTGTAGTATTGCCGGTGCAATGTAGCGTTCTGTTAAGTTTTAATATAAAAATATAGTATATTTCGTACTAAGAACTGTAAGTGCTACTTACCAGGTCGATAATTCTGTGGTCCGCGTATTCGAGATCTTACAAATTGCTTGCAGTTCGTTACTAGCCATTTACATTTTGAAATACCTAAACACCCTGTAAAAAGATATAATAAACCAAAATTACTTTCTCATATTTAATTGGACATAAAGAAAATATAATTGTTTGAAATGTGAACAAATGAAAAGCTGCATCTAAATTAAATGGGTGAAGGCTACTTATCCAAACTTTTTTCAATGAATTAATTGAAGTAACACATGTCTTGGTTATTAAATTATTTGTTTATGTAACCGAATTGAATTGTTCGATTTTTGCTGGTTATTATAGGTTAATCAGAAAAACGTTTTACCAGCTAAGTCGAAGGAAAGGTATTGTGGCTTTATGGGTTCGTAGGGAGTGTCGCTTGTCAATTTAATATTAAGATTTTCGGCGATGCTCTTGTTTTGTTTACGAATGGCAAGGTAGCGCTCCCTAGATTTCATTTTGAGTACTACTTCCTTTAGCTCCAGATTGTTTCTTCTCACGAAAGCATCATGATCATAAACAAGAAACAACAAACAAATAATATATAAATATATGATGTAGCATAACCTAAAAATAAACCGCAACCAAATTGTCAAATATCAACTAAATATAAAAAATTACCGCGAATATCTTCTTTCGTTTAAGAATAGGGAATTAGCGCCATGTGGAGTTGCTTCTGAGAACTGTTCCCTATTCTCTCAGATTTTCTCTTACGATTTTCTCTTTTTCATCTGCTTCTATACTACCTAAATTTATCATGATACCTTTGAGTTGTATTTAAAGATGTAGTTAAAAGTTGAATTACGAGAAAAAGAAGACGAGAAATAAGAAGAAGTAAAGTGAAAAAAGATGGAAGTTTGTTTAGTTTGGAACACCGTAAATTCTACCAGGTAAACGCTTCGTCTTACTGGCACCATGGCATTGCGAGTAGAAGCAGTTGAATATCGCGAAATAAAAGATTAAAAAAATACAAAGAACTTTGTATCATTTGGGGCTCGTAGCAAGGAGTATTGATTGCGTTTCAGTGATTTCTGTCTCGGGAGATAACAAGTAAATAAACAATTAAGGTGGTAAATAAATAAGTAAAGTAAAAATGTACATAATTAGCATAATGTAAACAAAAAACTGCAAACAAAATGTTGGATTTGATTTAAAAACCAAGATGTACAGCGATGATCTTAGTCCGTTCACCAATGGTGAAGTTCACAATCCAGAATCAGTTTTCAGTAATATTTCCTATTATTCCAGATTTTTTCTTCTGATAACTGCATCATCACTATAAACAAACAAAAACCAAGTTATGCAGATCTGTCGTTTGAATCGCTAACTGGGTCTAAAGTGGAGTCCTACAGAAAAAAACGCATTCAAAATTTTCCGAATACAAACTTTCCGGAACATTTTTGTTACTTTTCTTTACATGAACTGCTAATTCGTCTAGCGCAAAGATTTGAAAACAAATATCTATTTTCAACGTAATCTCACTGCCGTTAAGATGAAGGAGGGAAATAAAGGAAGACAAAGATAAAAGTTGAAAAAAAGGAACGAAATAAAGTAAGAAAGAAATCAAGGAGGAAAGGAAAAAAGAAAGGAATAATAGAAAGAAAGCCTGGAATAAAGAAGTTTAAAAATTGTAGCAAATCAGGCACAAACTATGAATGATAACAAAGCAGCTAAAACATAATCAAAATCCAAATGACAAAAATAATACAGGTTCGCGGAAGGAAAGAGTAAACTTGATAAAGTGATATGAATCATTGTGACATTCTAGCCAAGAGGGTGATTGCCTTTTAGCTATGTGTATATATACATATATATTTATTTACTTATTTACTTAGAAGGTCGATAATTCTGCTGGCCGCGTATTCCCAAGCACTGTAGATCTTAGAAGTAACTTACAGCTTTTTTCTTTCTAAAACACACACACACACACACACACACACACACACACACACACACACACACACACACACACACACACACACACACACACACACACATACATATGTATTTCTTCTTTTTCCTTATTTAACCGATTTTTCATTATTTACGTTTATTTTCTTATCTGTTTTGTTAGTTTCACAAATATTGACTATACACAAAAACACCCATGCCCAAGTCAGGACTCGAATCCGCGACCCTCTACGCGGCGGAACGCTAGAGACATACAAGTTAGCGACTATGGCTACGAGGGCGGGCTTCTTCGTTGCTATCCATTTACATGTTTCAATGGTTCAAAAAACTGTAAACAACGTAAAAAAGCGATTGTAAACAAAATTACTTTTCCATCTTTAATTGGACATAAAGAAAATATAATTAGTTGAAATGTGAACAAATGAAAAGCAGCATCTAAATTAAATGGGTAAAGGCTTCTTATGCACTCTTTTGTTAATGAATTAATTGAAGTAACACATGTCTTGGTAATTGGATTATTTGTTAACCTAACCGAATTGAATCTTTCGATTTTTGTTGGTTATTATAAAGTAGAAAAACTTTTTATCAGCAAAGTCGAAGGAAAGGTATTGTGGCTGTTTGGGTTCGTAGAATTAAAGGTCCAACTTGCAAAATGTTCTTTATTTTCGTATAAATACACTTTGTTCAACTCTGACAACAGCAGAATGGCGTAACACACACACATATGCAATCAAGTCCGCCACTGCACCTCGTCACCGATGCCGAACTGCACTCTCTCGTAGCTTCCCGCCGATCCTCAGTTCCGATTACACTCTCATTACGACTCCCCGTTTATGACTAGTATGCTGGCGTGGTATGATCTCGTCTATATACTAGTCGGCCAAGATATGAATGCACTTGAAGGAGGGTAGCACTGTTCTGTTTACTATTTGAAGTTTCGGGAACGGCGCGGTGCGAAGGAAGCGAGGGGAAAGGCGCTACTGGGAAAGTACAGTCACACAATTAAAACAGTACTCACCTGCTGATGTCTTCATGTAAGTTCTCGGAAGCAGCAAGACTGGGAATGTTTGTTTCAGGTCCTTCATCTGCTATATCCGTGTTACTGTTCCCTTCATCAGCTGTATCAGTGGTAGGGCGTTCCTTTGCTTCAATATTCATATTCTCGGAATAACATTCATTACGATTGCAATTTTCATCGTCAGTATTGTTGCTTTCTAGAATCACGTTTATAATTGTATCTTCAATTGTTCCCTCCATTAACCCATCTTGGCGCTTAAAACGTTGCTCGGTTCCGTTCACGTGTCTGCATAGTTCTATCCAATCATTTTGTGTCATTTGAGCTGTGCAGCTTGTTGTCATAGCCTTCAGATTACTCAAAGTAATCGATGATACATCTTTTATTTAACTAAATTCCAGATAACTCTATAGGATTAAGGTCACAGTGGTACGGAGGAAAGCACAGGACTGTAAAGCCCCTTTGCTCCATGATTCTAACAATCCATTAAATAGGCTTCTTTGAAAGTAATTTTAATTATCTCTAGCCCATTTTTTGTCATTTGCGGATCATGTTTAGTTTTCTTTTGTGTTAGCCAATGAGTAACCTGTGCTTTTCGAGATGAAGTGTTAGGGGCTTTATTTTCCTGTACGGTATGACACAACAATGATTTCAGTTGGAATATTTTATATTAATTTATCTTCTGCCTACTTTTATAATTTTGACTGTTCATTTCATCATGGTAATTCGCTGATATGGATTTTGAATCGGAAATCAATTCGGCTCCGTCAATAAATACCACTGATCCCCCTGCATGTACAACAATTGCTCCTTGACCAGCACTAGGATTAGTCAAAACAGCTGGTACTTACTAATATTGCCAGCACTTCTTGACGGCTTAGTGAGTATGGACCCAAGTATCGTCCGTATAAACCACTGGTTTACGTGGTCCTTTTACATTTTCACTAATAGCCCTTAAGTACTGTGCAAGTTTTGCAACAATTTGTGATTTCTGCATAAGCACAGATCGTTTGTTTTTGCATTTCTTACATTGAAATCTCATTTTTCTTAATATTTTTCTAAATGTTTCTTTGCCACCCTGAATATTTATTCTTTAGCGAAGTTCAGGAGTTTCTTCAAAGTAGGAATTTTCTTTTTCTGTTCATAGTACCCAAAAAATTTTCTACGCATTTATCAAACTCATCAAGAGATATATTTGTGCCGTATTTTCGATTTTTTCTTGAAGTTCTAACCTTAACCCCAGATGTTGAAAAATTTTCTGTTTATGATGGCTCTCCCAAACTTTCTTACTAATTTTGTTGCCCTAACTGTTGCTTTCTCAAGGAGTAGGAGTAACATTTTCTCATTTATTTCTTGTCTACAGAACTGTATATATATATACTTTTCATCAGAATGGGATACTTTTCTTGTTTTTAACTTTGTAGATGCCTCCGTTAATTAAACTCTTCACAAGCACACGTCAGAGCGAGCACTGCAACTGCCACTATACTATTAGAATTTTAACCGCACCAGAAAATGTACAAAGAAACACCGTGTTGAACTGCACTACATTGGAAGTATCTCGGTATTGCTGATGTTTGCGTTATCCGCACTGTACCTGAGGTACTCCGCCCACTTGTGACGTAACTGTTTAGCAACGCTTCTCGCCGAGTGCATTCATATCGTGGCCGACTAGTACCTCCATTTATAATTCTAGACTGTTCTAGAATGTTCTCTATGAATCAAGATGTCACCAGAATTTTCCACTTATCTAACTTTGTTTTTTCGGAACTTTTATCTCCCCGCTATTTTTATTTGTTCCGGCATACTCTTCATCTCCGTGCTGCACTATCAGTTCCTTTGTGTGCACGAGCCGCACTATCGCGATAACGGGTTTGGGATTGTATGTTAAAGTTTAAAATTTTTTCCCAAATTGGTGCTTTGATGAAATTCTTAACAATTATACCAGTGAGACAGTTTTATTGCCATATTTTTATTAGAAAAGTAAAAAAAAAAAAAAAAAAATATGCATTTCCAGTGAGCTTATGATGCGGTTATTCTATTTTGTGAACGACTGTATCCTTAAATGATGTTTGTATTTCCATATGTGAGAACTTAAAGGCATTTTTGAAGAGACAAAAGTTTGGATAAGTGCCCATCAGTAACCTAACTTTTAGGCTAGTATGCTGTTGGGTGTTATGTCACTTTCTACTAGTACCCTAAGTGTTGAGTACTAGAACTGTAAATATTAATGCCTTGTTTCATGCTTGTTAACATGGCAATTGACAAATCTATTGTAAATGTAGCTTACAGAACCAAATACGTGTTCATAATAATTAATTTACAAATAAAGTACTTCAAGAAGGAGTTTAAACTAACCTTTGGTATAGTGCGATTCATATGAATGTGAACCATTTCAACAGACCATAACTTTTGAAGTAGTAATAGGAAACACATGCAACTTTGTGATACCAAAATTAAGGGATGCTATGTATAAAGAATCGTAATGGATTTCAAAGTAATGTATATTTGTATGGAACGCGTGCAGGTGCAGCTGGATTGAATAGCAACAGAGTCGGTTGAGTTGTTTAACAAAAGACACTGGAGAAAAAAGGTTTACTTAGTAAGAATCCTGAATGGATAGCACTTGACTTTGTTTGTAAAGGTATTCTTCAGTCCCTTCTTAATGGCATGAAAAAATAGGCACAAAGGGGATCTTTGGTTGAATAATGGGCTTCCAGAGAGTGAAAGCTATACACACACGAGCATCTGTGGAAGAAAGTTCAAGGCGTGCAGCCGATTAGGGCAGTCCTCTTCTTCTGTCTTGGTCAAAGGAGACCAGCAGTGATTAGAGAAGATATTTGTTGGTTCATATATACGTGAAGAATGAGTTAAGATTTATCGAGTAAAATTATTTCATAACCAGTAACTATAAACAGTGATATTAGTAACCCTTGGTCGGCAACTTCAAGTTCGATGTTCTGATAAAAAGAAGCAGTCATTAAACCAGTTTGATACGGGCATTCCAGTGTCATTAAACTATCCTTTCTTGTATTTCATTCCTCCCACATTTGTTCTTGCACACCTATCTACTACACTATCTTCTATATTGCTTTCATTGCCTGATATTTTGGTGTCTTATTCACTTCATAACTCATTTATCTCCCATTCTTTCTTTTTTTACTACTTTTATGCATTTGTACCCCTATCTTCAGATTAAAAACTTTTCTTTTTCTTTTTGTACCCATCTGCTCCATTTCTCTAGCTCCCCTGCCACATTCTCCTTCATCTTGTA
Organism: Mantis religiosa; assembly: GCA_030765055.1. NCBI lineage: Eukaryota > Metazoa > Arthropoda > Insecta > Mantodea > Mantidae > Mantis > Mantis religiosa. The sequence goes on from CM060950.1 coordinate 132,173,510, forward strand.
ACATCCATAATTATAGCAACCTTCTCTGTTTTGCTTACAAGCATAAATCTCCTTCCTTTTCCATCCCATCTGTTTTATTACCTACTCCATTCTTGATATAGCTTCCTCTACCTCACCATTTAGTCTAAAGAGTTCTAAGTATGCTAATCTGAATAAATCCACCCGCTTCTCTACCCCTTCATAAAGTTATCTATATTATCTCTCCATCTATAGGTTATGAACTCCTTAAGTCTTATTTCTAATTCTTCTTTTCTCCTTTCACTTCTAGTTTAATGTTTACTTTAAGTGTAAAATCAGAGGAAGAAAAAACATGCTTATTGGTTATTAACTTTGAAGTCTGCTCAGTATCCATAAAACTATTAAATGTAATACATATCAGGGACTCGTTGCTCAGTTTTATTTGTTTATGTGAATTCCCCTTCTTTATCCCTACATGTTAGTACACGGCATATAGCCATACTTTTCACTTGTCAAAAATCAGTATACTTTTTCCCTCATTATTGCATGTTTTATCACTACTCTTCCTACATGTTATGGCTGCTATATTCTTTATATATATATATATATATATATATATATGTGTGTGTGTGTGTGTTTGGAGGAATTTAGTAATAGTGATGTAAAAATTAATCTCAGAAACTATTTGTAGTTGGTTTATTAATACTCCTCACCTACTTGTTTATATTTATGAGAGACTAGTTTCCAAGATATTTGCCTCCATTTTCAATCTCTTTCCAACTGACATCTGTTGTTCTCTGCTCTCTCTCTGGTGGTGGAACTATGAACTTCTTTGTCAAATTATCTACTGGTGGGATTTCAAAGTTCATTATGCAATCCTTATTTTTCCATTTGAATATATTCTCCCATGTTATCAATTTACTTTGGTTTATCCCTCCTTTTAATAATTTTGGATTTGGATCAATGCGATGGTTTTCATTCCAAAAGTGAAATGCTACTGCTGACTTATCTTCTTGTTTCAATCTGATGTTTCTAAAGTTTCAGTCTTTCTCTCCGTATTCTTCTGGCCTTATTGAGTACTAGAAGTGCAGAAAAGTTCTCAGGTTTATTGTGATGCATCCCTGGCTTCTTTGTACACTTCCAAAATCTTAAAAGAAAGAGGTATACTTATCGTTATCAAGAAGCTGGGAGAAGATTTTACAGTTAGGTGCACAGTCACTTATCAGGTAGATGGAAATTATGTAGAGGGAGGAGAGTAGTAAGTACCCAGAATATCAGATTGGAACGGCAGAGTCACACACAGGTGTGGTCTCTAACATTTCCACATATAACGTCCTGACGCTGGAGAGGCCCTTCAAGGACTTACCCCTCCCCAAGCAGAGTTCTTTCTGAGGGCCCATCCCACGCTAAATCCCAGAGTAGACAAAGCAAACTCTGTCACCATATGGCTATTCTGCCTCTCATTCAAGTTCCTTGGACACTTAACATGATAGGCAAATGGGAACAGGAAGATTTTCCCAGCATTCACCTATCAGCTGGGGAAAAAGTGTAATATTAGAATAGCTAACCCAGTGGAAATTGAACAAAGATCTACTGAAAGCAGGCTTTACATGTTACCATGGATACACTTCATTGATGAAAGAAAAGTTGTGATGATGATGATGATGATGATGATGATGATGATGATGATGATGATGATGATGATGATGATGATGATGATGATGATGATGATGATGATGATGATGATGATGATGATGATGATGATGATGATGATGATGATGATGATGATGATGATGATGATGATGATGATGATGATGATGATGATGATGATGATGATGATGATGATGATGATGGTGATGATGACGACAACAGTGACAATGACGAGGATGCAGAGGTTTTTGGTTAGAGAAAAGAATATATGGAATATCATAAAATGATTTCTTCTTCTGTTTCAAAATGCAGCAGTTTAAAATATCATTATTGTGTCATTCTGTTATTGTCAAGTCTGCCATGATGGGTCAATGATATACTGAATATGTTAAGAGTTAACTTACATTAGTAAGATTACATAAAATATTTTGTGAGTTTACATTGCTAAAACATTCTGACATTAATTGACATAAATCAGTTAAGTTCCAAAAATCATACACAGCAACACAGAGCTGGATGGGCGGGTTTTCTCCGAGATCACCGGTTTCCCCCGCCATCCCCTTCCACCGGTGCTCCATCTTCATCTGATGTATTATCAGTGTCATCGTCTGCGGTGCCATATGTAGTAAAAGCGGGCATTAAACACTATACATTTCATTTTACAGAGCTGGATTGTTATCTTTAGGAAAAAATGTGCTAAGTCTTAAGAATCTTTTCCCTTACTGCACCAATTTTTCACTGGCATTGAGATGCATCCCATTTAGTCCAAGAAATCAAACTGGTTTCTAGAAATGTTCCGGATGTGTTCTCCAGTAAGATAAATTAGGCTATGAAGACCAAAAATAAATAAGTATTAAGTGAAATTGCATTATAAATTCACAGAAAGTCTAAATAGGTTAATAAGAATTAGCATTACTTGATGAACTGAACATGAATGTAATATTTTTGAGTTTGAATACTTTGAATACTTCACTGTTAATAATGCTTCTTCTTTTAATATTTATGAATGTAATAATTATATTTAATTCAGACACTCAAAGAGACTGTTTTCTAATGCTCTCTCTTTTTCCAGCTAGTGCTTTTATCCTTAAGGCTAAATCATTATCAGATGTATAATGTTCTTGTTATTTCTCAGCATATAAATTCACCTTTTCATCCTAAAGTTGCCAAACTGAGTGCACTGACATTTTATGTATAGCATATCTTGCTAATCACTCAGAAATTAGGCAGTTTGGCATTTGAATTACTTTGCCCATGTGGAAACACTTCTATAATCACAAAATTAAGTATGTCACCTTTTTTACGCTATCTGAAATAATGTAGGCCTAATCTTTCTGGCCTGTGTAGTTATTTATGAAGTTTAGATAAATGAAATTACATTTTTATTTGTGGATATTCTTTAAATACTGTGGTTCTCAGCATCCAATTCCATAATGGGAATGCAAGGTGACTTAGTTTTACTCAGAGGCATCATTATCAGTCTTTAGATTCTTTTATTGGGATAAATTTGCAACTCAGAACCTCCAGCCTTACTTCCCTTCCAAATGAAACTATGCTAAGGTTTTTATGCCTGAAAAAATCCATTGCTCTCAGCCAATTTTAAACCTGCAAATTCAGCAGCTAGTGGCCAGACCATGGAAGATCACAATGTTTAGATGGGATGAAAATGTACTTAAGAAATTTGTTAACATTTTCATTACTATTATTGGCCTATACAAATCATTCTACCAGGAGAGATGAATAGGTTCAATCACTGTGGGGTATAAAGGCTGTTAAACCATTTAGTTATAAATTAATTGTTATTAACACCAACTAAAACAAATTATACTATCAGTTTTCAAGACATCACATGCCATGTAAGTTCCACAGAGTGGATAGGGGTAGGTGAGGATGATGGTGGAGAAGACAATTATAGGTTAGAGGAAAGATGTAATAAAATATTTATTATCATTTGCTAATTATGACCAATTATAACCATGACTAAATAATTATGACCAATATTTATTTATCACTCCAGAATAATAAATGAATATTATACAGGATATCGAGATTTAACTGTATTGGAACACCACAGTGAAACGAAAAATTATTAAATCTTAGATGAGTCGTATTTTTTACACGTTCTACGAAAGTGGAGCAGATGTGTAAAAAATACGACTCATCTAAAATTTAATAATTATACAGGATGTTAATGAACCACACTGAAATAATTCCAGCAACTTTAGATGTGACTAATACAAGAAAGTTGAGAGAGGCAATACATGCTGATAAGTTGGTATCTAAGCTATATAGGTGAAATTATTGAATTAGAATGTCCTTAAAACTGCTTCCAGGGTATAGAAATATCAATTTTTAGTAGCTCATTATTGGCATTCACAAGTTTAAATCCCTGAAAAATCTTTCAAATCTGGAACTAATCAGCTGCCAACATGACACTGAACAGTGATTAACTGCCTGCTTGCATCATGTAGACTACTCTAGTAGTGTTTCTGTAAGTTTTCTAGTGGCCCAATGTGCAACGCCGATAACTAGGGTTCTAAGGGTCATTGGTTCAGTTCCTATCATGTAGTTAACTTTTTCTTTGTCTTTCTAGTACATAAATTCTTATAGTGATTTGTAACTAGGAACCTGAATCTGATTGGCCAGTGCAAGGAGGAAACCAGTTGTACCTTGGCCAACGTGCTGTTCCAACCTCAACCCAATTGATTTTGTTTTCCGGGGTCACCTCAGGTTTCTGGTGTATGAAATACCTATTACTACAGAAGGGGATCTAACTCCCTGAATAATAGTATTATGTGAAGTTATTCGACACACAAGGAATTCTGGACAAAGTATGATAGTAGTTCCTTGGACACTATCAACTCTTCATTGAAAACACAGGTCCCCATTTCAAGCAGTTCCTATAAATCTGACGTAAAGATTTATATTTACTTTTTATTTTATGTAAGTTCATTCATACTTTAAACCACCTCCTATTTAGACCTGCAGCAAGTGAAAGTATTAAGCAGGCTTTAACTTTTGCTAGAAAGTATTTTAATTAATTGCACTGACAAGGTTAAATTACTCTGTAAAATGCACACATTTATACAAGAATTAAAAGCTTTGACATAATATTAAAAAGCAACCAAACAGAATAAACAAAAATAAACAAAAACAAAAAACAAATGACATAAAGTGAAGGGTACTTGCACTCATTTAATTTTCACTTGAAAGCTAATGTCATAACCATTGCAGCAGAGGGGGTTCTCTGATATATCTCTCCATTTTCGTTTGTTATGCTCTCATGTGGTGTTATCATTAGCAGTGGTACACTAGCACTTTAGAAAATGTATAGCCCTAACTCCCACATTTGAACCAACAGGCCATAAGTCTCCTATCTCAGATTACCTGTCTATGATTTCTCGACATGCTCTGAAAATATTTTGGTGTAGTTCACTAATAGCCTGTATACATTTATATATACAGACATATATATATACATTTGCATACACAGACAAAGAACATACATAATTAAGTAGTAATCTTATATTTCTCTGCATACTATCAAAAATAGACTTACAGTTCTCCTTGTGTAAGACTTGAAGCTTTCACCACAAGCATTATCAATTAACGTTTCACGGGTGATCAGCCATGACAAACCATGGGTTAGACGGTCATGGAGTATACATACAATGGCTGAAAGCTTGACTTTAATTTACTTGACATGGCTGTTCACCCTCGAAGCTGTGATTAATTATTCTCACTTATCTTTTTCATAATATTCTTGCAAACCGTAAAACAGATTTCTTATCAACCATTTATGCAGTCTATTCTTTAATGCTATAAAATTCAAACTCTTTAAGTTCATTGAAGTGCATTGAAGATCATCATCATCATCATCATCATCATCATCATCATCATCATCATCATCATCATCATCATCATCATCTTCATCATCATCATCATCATTTTTATCATCATTATAATTTACTTTATGATATTTAAATGTTCTTTTTTGTAATCTGTGATATGGAACATTAATATTAATGTTTATGTATTATGTTTCTTAAGTTATAGTTCTATAGATTTTCTTTGATCTTAATAAAAATTTCATAAATAGGTTAAGGTTATCCAGTCTTGGACGCTTAAGTTTTTTGTTCCATAATGACTTTAGAAATGGGTACAGTGAATGTTAAAAATTATATTTAAACATATTTTGTGTATGTTCAATTGTACCAAATATGTTATCAATAGCAAGCACTGACAGGAGAGAACTTCAGATATTTATAAATCATACATTTCCCTTTGAAAACAAGGAAACCAATTGTGTGATCTGAATATTATAAGACCACTTCATTATTTTAATGTACCTTTGTATTACCTGTGTCACATTTATAATAAAGGGGATCCGCATCAAGACTTGGCACAGTTTTCATGGGTCCCACCCTTGCATATTTGGCAATGGATCCAATCTTAGTGAAATTTTTGCCACAAATGATGCAGTAGGTTTTTTCAGGTTGTTTGCAGACGATTGTATCATTTATAATAAAATTCGGAATACAGTGCATGAAACCGCTCTTCAGGATGATTTAAATGAAATCTGTAATTGGGCTGCGGCTAACAAAATGTCAATGCCAAGAAAAGTAAGTCCATTGTTTTTAGTAGAACTAAGGGCAAAATTATTGTTAACTATCACATGGTAGGGGTGCAAATTCCACAGGTGCACAGCTGCAAATACTTGGGAGTGTACCTGGCAAGTAATGCTGGATGGGACGAACAAGTAAATTCCACATCTAGGAATGCGTGGAAGGCATTACACTTCATAATGAGAATATTGAAAAAGGGGAGCGCTAGTTCCAGGGAGATTGCCTACAAGGCCTTAGTGCGGCCGTTTATGGAATATGGAGTAGCATGCTGGGACCCGTATAGAGCTAACCAAATCGATCCATTAGAAAAAATACAGAAGAGGGCAATAAAATTCATAAAAAGAGGCAAGTATTTTGGGCCTATAAAAGGAGATGAGACTAAATGGGAGAAATTAAGAATTAGGCGTAAAAAACATAGGTTGGTAGCATTATTCAAAGCTGATGCTGGTGTAAAGGCATGGGTGGACGTTACTGTAAGGTTAGATAATCCGGATTATTATGGACGAAGCGATCATAGGTATAAAATTAAGGGTAGAAGATACAGAACCGACATAGGAAAATTTTGTTTTGTTAATAGGACCATTGAAGAATGGAATGAATTACCTGTAGCAGTCTTTCAGGGCTATCCCCTGTCGCTGAAGAAATTTAGAAAAAATCTAGATGGTTTATAGTTTAACTTTTAAATAATAATGGTATATAATATATAAATAGAGAAGTAATTAGATATGTTTTAAGTGACTTAAATTAAAATTATATCATGTTTGTATTGTTTATTGTGTTATTGTTGTAAATATAGTATTTGTAATTTGATCTGTATTCCTAACTCTACCACCGGGTAGTACCCAATTGCAGTGAATAAATACATACATACATATTTAAAGCTCAGTACTTTTTTCACTCTTTGTGCATGAAATCACTAAACATGTTGTGGTTCAAGTGGTATATGCCACAAAAAGAAAATGTTGACTTAGAAGCTCAGCACACTTTCGTCCGAATTTCTGAATTTTATACATATATATCTTTTTTTTTCAGTGTGATAAGTTGGCTATCTAACACTCTTATTTTGTTATTCAATGCATCATCTACCCTTCTGAAAATGTACTTTTACATCTACCAATGGCAGGTTTCACTTTTGTTTCATTTTTTGCAGAAATTAATATCAGTCTGTCCCCTTATATGCTTTTAGCCACATAGAAGCATTCATTTGCATCCCTAATGCTTAGTTCCTCCCAGCTTCCTATAACTTCATCAATTGCTACCTTCATGATTTTCGACATCCAGTTCCCTCTATTCCTTTCCATATTTTTCTGAAAAAAACAAAATGAAGGAATTAATCTGAAAGCTACGAATACTTTATCTGGTACTGGGTTCTGAATTCTTGTCTGATATTGGGTGCCTTGCATATAAAACGTGAACGAGTCACCATAACTAACACTTTTAAACAAAAGAAATGCCTTTATCCATATTTTTAGATTACCATGAAGTAAATAATTTGCAATGCTTAAAAATATATTTGACTCAAAAGTTTTTTAGTATCAGGTTCACAAAATTATCTTCGTGCAGCAGGAAGCAGGTTAGAAATAAGAAACTTCACACAATGCTCCATTTCCAGTTTGCCTTTAGAAGGTCTAACACTACCTGAGCTAAATTTGCTGAAACATCATACGAAACAGCTGATACTGTCTGATATACGGTTCTGTCCAATACCAAATGAACATCCCCTATATTGAATTTCTACTGCTGGAATTCCAAATTTAAAAAATAATGGTTTACAATGTTCAGTCATGTTTGAATTTGTCAGTATTCTAACAATGTTGTTTTGAGTTTTTAAAATTTCTTCAATTCTTGAATTGCTATGCTTTGGTATTAGTCCATATCTAGAAATGCTTCAGAGAAAAGAGTAATAAGACATTATAAAGATTTTTAAATTTGTATACCAAAGCTACCAAAATAACTGTATTTTTACATATTTAATCTATATAGGTATTCCTGGTAGCCTTTTTTATCTGTAATTAAACCTAAGAGATTAACTGTTTTGTTCATACTATCTCTCTATTCAATGTTTTTTAACATAAATAAAATACTCAGATTTTGCTATTATTTATAAAAAAGCCCTAGCTGGTTAAGATTTCTCAATAGTTATTTAGGCTAATTATAACAACACTTTGAGAGGTCTTTGTATCTTCAGCCTGTGCTATAGTGTAAAAGATCTTTAATCATTAAAATAGAAGGGGGGGGGGGAACATTGTCCAAAACTGATATTTTGGGAACACAGTGTTTACTGGTAACATCTGAGATTCTTTCCTTCCTACAAATACAACCTGCTGCTGATTTTTAAGAAATATAGGATTTAAAGATTTGTGCATTAATTTTCTTATTCCATATATTTCTAATTTTCTTAACAAAATACCACTTTTCACATAATCAGGGACCTTACAGAGATCAGACACTATTATATGTTCAAAAATTCCTTCTTCAAATGCTTGGTAAATTAATTTTATAAGGGAGTCTTTTGCAAGTCTGGTTCTCCTTCCCTTGGGATATATAAACTGACTAACTGAAAATGCATTTTTAACCTCAAAATAATTCTATGGTTGATACTTTATAGCACATTCAAAGATTTCTGCTGTAATGGAAATCATTGATATTGGTATATAATTGGTTTGTTAATCCTTTTCCCTCTTTATGTATATAGATCTACTTTTGAATATTTGAAACTTTTGAAAAAATATATTCTTTCATATATCTGTTAATTCAGAATATTAAGGGAATTAAAGTATTTTGGTTTACATATTTAACTAAATTATTCTTAATGTTGTAGATTTCTTTTGTATTTGAATTTTTAAGTTTCACTCTTACACTTTCTACATTATTATGTGTCACCTTACTAAGTAGGTATAAACTCCTGTATTAAATCCCTTAATGTAAATTGGAAGAGAAGAAGGATCAAGAGGAAGTGAAATTGAAATTGAGTTTTTGTTTATGGGTGCTCTTTAACTGTTCTGGTTCTCAGAGCCTTATTCTATATTATCAAAGACTTCTTAATTTTGCTCAAAGGCCTCTTTATCAGGCTAAATGTTCTCCTGCTGCTGTAAATCTAGGGCAGCACGCTGCACCAACGGCCTTACTTCCCTTCAAAAGGAAGACATATTAAGCAATTGCACATTAAAAAAAAATGTTACCCTCCTCTGGATTTGAATGCACAAGATCGAGAACCATAGCCATGTTACTCCTAGACCTTAGAGGATGAGAAGATGATTAGATAGGAATGGGAAAGGAACGAAAAGAGAAGAAGAGGGAGAGTTAAAGAGGGTTTGCGGGAGAGACACAAGAATGCAGACAGAATTTGGTGTCTTCTGGTGTTGAGAAAAACGATACCCTGGGCTTGATCCCCAGCTGAGCTATAAAAGGTTTACTTGATAAACAAAGTTCTTTGATACCCTCAAAATCGGATGACTTAATGTATGTACATATCACATGGATGTTTTTTTTTCTTTTTTTCTTTATTGGGTAAGTCTTGAGGCAATGGCTTAACATATGTTAAGTAATCATACATTGTACATCATGATAAAAGTACAGCAGTAGAGCACCAAAATGTGTACCTCAAATATAATAATAGGAAAAGTTGCACTGAGAAATTAATATGCAATAGAAAGCAATTCACATAATTAAGGGAGGGATGTTTAATTGTTGTAAACAATGCCTGTGTTATGAGAAAAAACTAGGTAGCCTTTGAGTATTGAAGTAAAAATAAATATTTCTAATATAGCATTGATTCAGACTAAGGCACACATAGATAAGACGGTCCATGTTGCATCATACAGGTACAATGTAGAAAACAAGAAAGAGAGAGCAAGAGGAAAAATAGGCAAATCCAGAGAAATTATCAAAATAATTTGGAATTGTTAGATGTTCAATGCATGCTGTTATCAAATAACTGTCAAAGTGTACTAAAAACACTTCATTTTAGCATCTATAAAGATATCAATGTTCAGTGCTTTGAGACTTGCTAACTGAATCAAGATACTATTGAGTGTCTGAATTAATTAAAGTTGCTTTCTATTCATTATGTATATAGCTCCACCAAATAATAGAGTTAATATTAATCAAGAAAGTTTTGCATGTGTGTCAATAATGTTGTCAGGATCATATAGGCTAAATTATTTGCCATGTTTCAGATTCTATCATTAAACAAGACATGCAGATTCGGAAAACGCAGCCTCTTGGCTAGTGTGTCATTTTGGATTAAATCAAAAAGTGTACATTACATGCTTTCATTGACAGTGGCAATTGACAGCTTTCTATGGGCCATGCAGGCTACCTATAATTTGGATCGATTTCAGAGGTAAGCCCTATGTTAAATGTACTCTTTACCTTTACAGAAAGAACATTCCTTATAAAATAGGACATATTATAGCTCCAATATATTTTAACATCAATATTTCCATAAGAATATTGCTTTAACTGTAACAATTTGATTGTATCAAAGTTAAAACTTATTTTTGTACTGATTTTCACTTCAGTATTACATATTTTGGTTACCTAAGTAGGGTGAAAGGTCCTGATATTCCATATTTCAACTCTGAACAGCAGTCATGGAGAGACTTTTTGTTGAGATCAACTATGAATGAGGCAGTGCACAGCATCTGGTACAGATGACGACTAGTACAGTTAGGAAGAAAAAATTGCACCCAACATTTTCCAAAATTATTTAAGGTGAATGTGCTACACTTCGATCCATAACAAGATGTATCTTCTTCTGTTTCTTTTTCATTCATATATTCAGTTTTCTTAGCCACTGTTCCATTAATATCACATTCAGTAGGCTTTGTTTCCTTGCACTTAAACCATCTCGGATCCCTGAATTTTGCTACCATAAGTAGGAGAAGTGGAACCCTCTGCAATGTTAACAAAAAGAACTTATGCAAATTCTTCCTTTCTTCGCTCCCTGGCATGAATCACCCTTTTCAGCTAATGTCTTGCTGGGAACAAGATAGTAGAATAGGCCAGTTTCATTACAGTTATAGATGTTTTGAGGCTGACAATCGTGTATAAGTACTGGTAGAACCTTTGTCTTCCAGTGCAGTACCGTGAATTCATCAACAGCATTTGACTGCCACAAATTTGTTTTCTCTGTCACAAATTGTTTCCAATGTGATTCCAGGATCTTTAAATACTTGCAACCATTCTGATCAAGTCTTTAAATCAGCTGTGATATTCATGACTTTAATGAAATCTGTCACCTTTGTTTTCTGCATGATACCACTGACTGGTAGAGCTGCTGCATGTTTCTGCTGGAACCACATGAAAAGTGCCATTTCTAAATCAGCATAACTCTTTTCCTACTAATTGCTGTGTTCAGTTGATATTGCACCCAATTTTAAAAATTCACGCAAAATAGCATTTCTGTTAGTGATGACTGTACCTAGCATGTATAAACAATTTCTAAGTCAAAATCAATTTCGGTTTTGTGTCTATCGAGGGCCACCTCTTTTATGAATTTTACTTTTTGATCTAGCTTAGAGTATTTTCTTTCTCTTTTCTCTATGGCTGATTAAAAAAAAAGCTAAAAAATATTGAAAAGCAAAACTGCTATTCAGCTCTAAACACCAGTTGTCATGGCACTATTGTGCTGGAAGATGTATATGAGCTAATGTTGTTTACTTTTGTTTCTGTGGTCAAAGCGGCCTGCTCAGTTTGTGGCTTTGTCAGCTGCGATAAGGAAAATGCGTTTCGAGTTTCATTTAAGATAGCATATGTCATATGCTCAATTTAACTACATAAAACTCAGTTTTTCTTCACTTTGTTGTACATATAACAATGAAGTACATATAAATAAGGTTCTATAAACATTTTTGTAAATTACATGTTTTCCAGGACCTGCAAATAGTGCCATATAAATATGAATTACTTATAACTGTCTTATGTATAAAGGAGGTTCAACTGTATTTCACTCTATCATTAAGTCAATTCCTTTTTCTTAATCTAGAACAAGCATTGGGCTTCTACCCAAAAATTTGACACTGAGTTTTTACTGGTAATACCCGTTATCAGACTCCCTGAATAAAAAAAGCATTACTAGAAAAAAAAATACCCATGCTTTTATGTTGTTCTGTCTCTTTGTCAGCAGGAAAATTAGTTAAATACCAAACTTAGTCTTAAGGTTCAGAGTCTTTCAGATATGCACTAGTATTTTGAAGGAAATCCCCACTCTAAGGTAGGAAAATTCTGCACGATATTTTGTTTTCTCAAAAAAAGCTCCACTGGTTTCAGTGAACTGCCTACCATATGGCATTATATTTTCATGACAAACAAAGTGTACATTTTCAGTTTTTATGAACATCCTATAATGGTCTATTCACTGCGTAATATTTTTGCATAGCTGATTTGTCATAAGAGGAAGAAAATATTCATATTGTATGAAAAATTGGATTTCCAAAACAGCAGTTGGTATATACCAAATCATTTTCTAGTTAGTCAATCATTTTTTAGTTATTGTTGGCTGTCGTTTTAAATTATTATGTAATGTCATTATATAATGACTAAGTTTTAAGATTCCTACTTGGTTATTCAGATGGATATGCAAAAAAGTTCTGAAGATAATATGGCGGTCAGATTTTAAAAATCAGTTATTGCTTTATCCTACAATATTCCAATGCTTACAATGAAATGTGTAAATATATAACTAAAGTCTATGTCAATTAACACATTTATAAAAATTCTTTGCAGTAGAATGAGAAGGGAAAGTCATGTGAATGAAATCACTGTATATTGTATTACCCTGCATTTACATTCCCATGTTTTGAATTTTGTCGTAATGTAGAACACATTTTCATTATACTAGGCAGTTTGAGCACGAAAAAAATCAAAGTAAAATAACCAATTGGAAACACTTCAGCATAAAGTTTCTGCATTCTCTGGTGGGCATGCATGTGACAAAACGAACACCTATGTTAACATTTGACATGAGAGAGAGAGGGAGAGACAAAGAGAAAAGACAGCCCCTAGTTGTCACTTATCACTGCCACTACAAAGAACATTAGCAAATATAGTTTTATTAGGCTCCTCATATATCCATTTTCTATTTTGGCTGCTCCGATGAACTGATGAATGACACTGAGCAACTGATGAATATAGTTAAATATTCTACAGTTGCAAATTCTAACAGCACTTGCACAGACATATAGACTCTCTTAACTCATGTAGACACAGATCAAGTAAACGATGAAAATAGGATGACGTCAAAGAACAAGGAGATTGAAACAAGTTATTTGCTGCACAACTAGGATAACTGCATATATGTAAAATCTACAAGAAAAAAATAAAAAGTAAATTGAATGTATCATAAAAGACAAACAAAAACATAAAAAATAAGTGCTCTGAATCACCAGCAGCAACCTCAACAGCTCCAGTCATAAAATCAAAAATCAGAAGGAAAGAAGTTTAGCATAATGTATCAGTTTCACTTAACAGCTCATGTTAATGCTCCAGTCAGTTCTAATGTTGTAATTAGGAAAGTGCTTATAATTTGTGAACTGTATTGCTGAAAGTTTTAAATGAAGGAAGGGAATGAATATGGCATAGCTGTTGTCATAATGAATAGAATGACCATTCAGAGCTAAACAGAAAGTCTACTGTTATTTCTATGCTACATAGTTATTAAACTTTAAATCTTCATTCAGAAAAAAGTATTTATTGTATCTTAGGTTATTGCTTAGCCATTCTATGAACAATTAAAGAAATTAAAAAATGTAGGTACTGCATAATGCTTAACTGCTGTTCTCCTAGCATGTCAGTAAGTTAAATTACAAATTCAGTATAGCTTCAAGATTAGTTTACAGTCTGGATATTTGGTTTGAGTAGTTATAATAATAGTAATAATATTGCACATTTCGCAAAAGTTTACCTCTTCTCTATGGATTTTTACCTATGAACTAGTTTTTCCTACAGCTTAATATTTCTCTCCATTTACAACAGCAGTCCCTTGTTCCATTAGAAAGTTAAAAGAGGGATAATACTGTATGTGTGTAAATATTTGTTTTTTCTCTATGAGATGGAAATACAGATCATTGGTGGGATTCTGAAATCTGGTCACTATTTGACAGCTGTTCTCTTTTTTCTTATTTTCCAGAATAATACGAAATCCAGGAACAGCTGACTGCCAGGAACCACAAGGACCTCGATCTGTGCAAGAAACTCAAACATATCCAGGATATATTTCAGGAATTTTCAAAACCAGTTAAATATGTTTAAATAATGAATGTGTTCGTACATTTCACCTAAACAAGATTACAGAATAAATGTTAGCTTAGAAATTCAGTTGTTATTTTTTATTTGATTACAGCAAAAGACTCATAGGATTTCAAATATGATTGGTTGGTTGGATCTAATGTTAAATAGTCGGCAATGAAGCCATTCGCTCTCTTTCCCTTCACTAATTTGATGTTATTTTGGAATGTGAACAAAAGGTGTTCTTTATTTAACTGTTTTATAACCGGTTAAAATTGGACACCAAAAGTGGTGGTTATATCACCCTAAGTACAGAAAGGTATGAACAACAAAGAAAATGAAATGATAGGTCTTAAGTACTCCAATACCATCAAGGTCAACTAATTCATGATCAGTCGCTGCACTTGTCTGCTATTTGCAGAATGTTGTGCAAATAGCAGGCAAATGGAACGACTGATCCTGAATTGTTGGAAAAACACTGCAATTGTATTGTTTTTGTAGAATCCCCAATATTTAAAGCTCTGTATAACTGGTTCACCTGCCACCTTGGGACATAAATAGTTTTTATGTGTTTTAAATTTTAGTTTTTAATTTTTAATAGTTTTTTATATTATTAATTTCTCATGATGTTTGCATTATGTGTTCACAATACAAGTGGTTATACTTTAGCATATTGCAATGCATTATTCAGTTGACATGTTCATTATGTTAGCAGCCTTGTACTTTCATTCATTACAATTGCTATTTATACATCTCTTACCTAAATAATCAATAATAGGGAAGGTTGGATACCAACCAACCACATTTTAACTATATATATTCTTTGAACTCACTTTGTGAGCCTTTGCTTGTAATTCTGGAATCAATATGATAACTAAATTCCATTATTAATAATAATGTTATTGTTCTACAACTTTCATGACTGTCTAATAATAGGGCATGTCAAATATGTTACAAGTAATTTTATAAGGGATGTTCAAAAAGAAATGAGCCGGAGTCTGGTATGCGCAAACCGGTGACAGGAGGTAATATGGTGGCGTGTGTAACAAAGTATTGTTCCGACCAGAGCGTGGAAGTTCACAGCCCGTCGCTAGAGGGCACGCATGCACGTCACGTGACTACAAAGCTAGCAGCAGCATGCATCAATCGTCCAACGCTGCCAGTCACATTGCAAACAGTAAAATGGAGGCGTCAAAAGATGAGCAAAGAGGTCTTGTTCGTTTTCTGACAGCGAAAGGAGTAGGGGGATCAGATTTTCATCGAAGAATGTCACAAGTGTACGGCGAACAATGCATGTCCCTTGCAAGGGTCAAGGCGTGGCACAAGCACTTCAGGGGAGGATGGGTATCATTAGTCCATGATGCACGGTCTGGAGCACCACACTGCATTACCAATGACATCGTCTAGCTGGTTGATGCACTCATTACCCCGGACCGCCGAGTGACAGTGAAAGCCATAGTCCAAGCAGTCCGATTGTTCGAAGTGTTCACACCATCATGAAGGAACGACTGCTCTTGCGCAAAGTGTATGCCCAACGGGTGCCCCACATTCTTAAACCACATCAGGAAACATGTCCAATGACCCATTGTCTTTGTGATCTGCAGCGCTATGCTAGGGAAGGGAATGAATTCCTGGCCCCAGTGATTACTGGAGATGAGTCATGGTGTCATCACTTCGAATCAGGGCCACCACCACCACCACCACCACCACCACCACCACCACCACCACCCCCGCCACCGCCACCGCCACCGCCACCACCACCACCAGCACCAGCACCGCCACCACCACCACCACCACCACCATCACCACCATCACCACCGCCACCGCCACCGCTACCACCACCACCACCACCACCACCACCACCACCGCCACCACCACCAGAACCAGCAACACCACCAACACCACCACCACCACCATGACCACCATTACCAACACTGCCACCGCCACCGCTACCGCCGCCGTCACCGCCACCACCGCCACCACCACCAAAAAACCCAAGGCCATCCTCACAATTGCAGGAAAGGTTATGCTGACGTTCTTCTTTGACCAAGATAGCCCTCTTCTGATATACTTCCTGCGACATGGGACAACTGTGAATGCCCAGCGTTACTCGCAATCCTTGACCAACCTTCGCCAAGCAGTCAAATAAAAAGACCAGGTAGTCTCACCCGTGGTTACATTTGCCTGCGCGACAGTGCAAAGTGAACGCACTTCTTATTTTGCTATTGGAATTGCTATTTATAAAATAAAGCTACATGCTTCCTTAAATTTTCCATCCCAAAAGACTAATGTCACAAAGAAGTTACTTGAATTTTGAAAATAAATATTTTACATCACAAGAAGTAAGTCTAGCGTAATTATAGAATGGAATGTCACTTAAACAAAAATAATTTCTTCAGTTGCCCACCCAACACGTTTGAAATTTTACTGATTTTGTTAAATATACTATTATTTTCCAATATTTGCTTAGAGGTTTTGCAGCAGGACCAGAAAGAATATTCAGTTTCTTTATTTCATTTTCCCCCATGACCTGAACTACTTGAATTCTTTCTCTCAAGGGCATTCCTACTGATCCAAGTTTCTTTATGGAGTCACAGGGGAGATAGATTTGCAGAAATGTAGGCTAAGTCATTTCTTAACACAGTGTCACTTAAAGTTCTTGAAGATTTTTAATTTAACTGGCATCTTTACAATTGAGGCGCTCAGAATAATAATAATGGTATATCCCAACCGACATCGAATTTTGAGCCAGAAACATGGCTATGCACAGCTGCCATCTACCTTTCATGTGATGAAGTATCAAAAAAATTCTGATATGCCAAAGCTTTAATTTTCCACCTTTAAAATTTGTAGTGAAAGGTATATGCCAATTATCAGTGCTTTATTTGTGACAGCTTTATTAAGAATTCATGGGGTTGTAGTGAACATTAGTGAATCACGCCATCTGCAGACGCTATTCCTGAATATTTCTAAAATAAAGGCAACTGAAAAGTAATAAATAGAAGAAAGTTGTGCAGAAATAGTGGTAAATCGTTTATGAAACAAATAAACAGGGAATACTTTTTTGACATATAGAACGGTGACATTTCAAACTGTTTAGTTCTGAAAGAAGATGTTGATGGTGCGCCTTTGCTTTTACATAACGTTACATCCATTATTTTGGATCATGATAATCCTTAGATTGGTAAATTTGGTTAATGTTATTCTAACTCTGAAGTATATCATAAAGTTAATTATATGTCACAAGTTTCATGATTTAAGTTACAGCAGAAATACAGTGAACAGAGAAACATAAAGAAAGCTAAATACAATGACCTGATTAAATCATTGAAATATATGTCAACCTATATCATGATTTTTATATTAGTCTTCATCATGATGGTTTTGGTGACGAAACATGTTACAATTTGGAAATAGAGCTGGAATTAGGTATTTCAAGATGCTAATTGAAGGAAAAGTCTATTTTACACCATTTTTTCTGTTCTGTATATTATTCTAATAAACAACACAAAGCCAAGGAAAGCAATCACAATGGTTCCAGAATTTGCACTTAGACTTGAAATTCCTTAATTTAAACACCGAAAGATATCAAGTAGTAATGTTAACTACTTCCATGTTTTGGGAAAAAAAAAGAAAACAACTACTGAAGATGCCATTTATCTCAAATTCAACTTCGGTTGGGATATGCCATTATTATTCTAAGCGCCTCATTCAAGTTCAGTTACGACAGCGGTAAAACCATCCAAGTTTTCTGTGTAGCACGAGGGGTACTATTTATATTTTGAATCTTGGCAACCCTGAGTGTTGTAGGTGCCATCTGACTTTTCCAATGGAAAATTTGACATTGTTGACCGTAATCTTCTTTAGATATTTTACCAATACAGCCTCAATTGTTTTGTCTATGTTAACTTGAACATTATGTTTCAACAAAAACATAGAATTAACTCGTGAAAATGTTCCTGCAATGATTTATTATGACCATCGACGTGGATTATCACAAGGTACACCGATCACCTAACTTCCACATTTGGCGACGAAGATCCATCCTTTGCCACTTTGAAGCGCTGGTATAACGAATTTAATCGTGACCGCCGTTCGCTCAATAATGAAGTCCGTGAAGCTCGTCCAAAATCAGTTGTTGTGTCAGAAAACATTGATGCTATGCAGAAAACTGATAATGCGAGATCGCCATGCGATATATTGTGAGATATAAGCAACCCTAGGCATTAGTTCCACCAGCATATATAAAATATTGCATGATTATTGCGTGAAAAAGATTTGCTATCGTTTAATCCCACATAATTTGACGCAATCACAAAATGATACTGGTGTCGAATGGTGTACAAAACTGTTCAAGATATACAATGGCAGTGCCTCAAAAGACGTATGTAAGTTTGAAAAAGGCAATGAATTATGGGTCTATGCATATGAGCGGGAACGAAAACTGCAGTCGACTGTATGTGTCTTTCAAGATGAAGCAAATCCAACAAAAGTTGTTCGCACTCGAAGCACTTGGATGCAAATTGTCGCCTACTTTTTCAGCAAAACTGGCCATGTGGCAACAGTGCCTTCAGAAGGACGTAAAGCGGCCAATGCCTAATGGTACACAAACACTTGTTTGTGTCTTCGGTGAAGTTAGGAAAACCAAGAAAAACCGTAGGATCGTTATTCATCAAGACAATGATTAGACCTAGTAGACACATTGTCTAACAAAGGAGTATTTGACTGCTGAAGAAATCAAATTAATGGGTCATCCACCATACAGTCCTGATTTGGCACCCAATGACTTCAGTTTGTTCTCGGACATTAAGAATAAATTGTGTTGACAACGATTTAAGTAGGCAGAAGAAGCCGTCGATGCCTTCAAAAACATGTTTTGGAGGTGTTTCAAAAAGACTGGAATAATAATTTGACAAATGCTTTAAACGGATGCAAAAGTGTATTGATCATAAAGGAGATTTTGAAAATAATAAAGCAGTTTTCAATAAGAAATTACTTTGTTTTAATTATTAGGCTCAAAATATAAATAGTGCCTGTCGTATTAAACTGCGGCCAACCATGTTCCACTGTAAACGTATTACGTTCAACTTATAAATATGTAAATAGTAATTATTATCTTTATAATGATTCACTACATTTCTTTCACCACTTCTCAAGGTATCTCCAATGCAATATTTGAAATACTGCTCGTTCTATAGTTAGGTCACGCTATGTGTGTAAAGCAATCTTCACAGATGAACTGGGCTTTCTGCCTAAGTCTACAATGTATGCCATATGGCCTGACATTCTTGTCATCCTGAATTCTCTGTGCATTTTATCACACTAAGATAATGTTTGAATGTTTGAAGATTGCGGGGGATAAAGGTGCATATTCGTTTGTCACAAATTTCTCAATGGCTCAGACAAATATTTGCATTTATATCCTTCCTATCCTGTATAATTTATTTGTGAGAAATTTAACCAGGGATATTTTCAGAAACAAAGTACTGTTTTGTTCCTTTTTTATTATTTTAGCTGTCGTTGATCATTCATATTGTTCTTGTTATTTATCTTTCTTATGTTATAATTAATTATATGTATATAAATGTCTATTTTAATATGCATATAAACTTTGTCTGACCTATCCAACGTAGCGTCAGTCTGCTGTCTGCGGCCAACCATGTTCCACAGCGGGTCACCACCAGCCGCGGAGTGTCTCGTAATGAAGGCGCAATGGATGATAAGCACTTTTTATAAATAGCAGTTGTGAAATTGAAAGAAGCAGAGAAAGTCATTTTGCGAGAACAATAACCGAACGCAGACGGGGAAAAATTAAGTCTCTAAATCCCGTTGGATTTGGAAGCTTTATTGCTAGATAAAGTAATCCATACTTGCAATTTGCAAATAATTTTCAAAAAAATGAGAGGCTTCGCCTGCTCTATCAATGTAAATGATGTCAAATGAAAGTCTCTGACTAATGACATCAAGTGAATTTTCGTATCAAAGGTGATCAGTATATTTAAAAGAAATAGTCTGAGAATTTGAACATTTTGTTCTTTTCACCTAAACCTAAAACTCAAGACTATAATTTCTACCCTGCCAGCCTAAACTATTTCTTGGTTATCTGCCCTCCTCTGCATTTCCCTCCGGTTGATACTGTGTCTTTGTTGGTTCTTAGAATTAAAAGTCCAGTTTTCCGAAATTCTAAATGTTCTTTATTCCCGTACCAACACACTGTTCAATTCTCACGTGACAACATTATATCACCAATACAACATAATCTTCCAAGGTCGATCACAATAACGAACAGTAACAGCAGATTACATCTCTAGCTCTCGTTACACAGCTGGCTGTCTCTCATTTCACAACACTGTTTCACAACTTGCAACAGGACTCCTAGCCAGTCGTCGCCACCTTAAACACCGGCCTCGATAATTCTAGATTGTTCTAAAATAAACCAGAAACCGAATAACCTCTATCAGTCCAGAAGTAACTAGAAATTTCCATTTATCTCAGTTTGTTTATTTCGGCAGACCTTTATCTGCATGTTATCTTCGTCTGCCGGCGCTTGGTTTTCACACTGCCCGCCTATCAGTTCCTTTTGTGTAAACAAACGGCGCGATCGTAGATACAGGTTCGCGACACTGCTCCTTCCTTAAGGCTGGTCGTCCCGAGCTGCACCATCGTATCGGGCCAGAAGATCCAGTTGTACCACCAACGTCTTCCCTCGGGGCACCTTCTGGATGCGGTAGACCATGTCGTTGATCCTCTTCACCACCCGGTACGGTCCTTGCCACGGCTGTTGAAGCTTATCGATTGTTCGGTTTGCTCCCAGGTGTCCTCCTGAAGTACCGGCGCGCACATCCTCCAAAACCTCCGGGACCTTACTTCGGGGAAGTACCAACTGTGGTCTCTGCGTCTTCCCATCGGGCGATTCCCATACCCGGAACAGCACGCCCTCTCTGACCTTCAGCAAGTCCCTTTGGGCCCAGTACGTCTTATAGGTGGCGCTCCTCGGTGCGATGTCCTCCCTGGTTGGTCTTGTCCCTGCCTCTTGTCCCTTGTCCCAAGTCTGCGTCCGCCAGCTGCTCCCACCTCAGGCCTGCGCTATCCCAGCCATTCGCAGGCACTATCGTGACTATTCGGACTGCTGCGGCACGCAGAGATCATGTACTACCAGGAGATGCTGGCGAACATGGAGCCAGAATCTCACAACTTCCAAAAAGTAGCCAATGACCTTGCCAACTGCTACAGGGAGCACGCAGTAAAGAAGCGGCACCTAGTGCAGCTGGCTGAAGGATGGCAGGTGGCCGCAGTAAGGAAGCGTCCTCATCACCGCAGCAGTGGCCGGGAAAGCGAATCAGAAAGTGATCACCTCGGTTCAAAGCTCGGTGGCAAAAGGAAGAACAAAACCAAACACCTCAAACGACCATCCATAGCTCCTAATCCCACCCTCAGCAATAGATACTCAGCCTTGTCCGAGTCAGAAGACGACAGTGACTCGAAATCCTTTCCACGCTTACCAGCCAACTCTCGACCTAGACCACAGCGTCCTCCCACACCCAAGCAACAGACCATACCTAAAACAAAAACTTCTACCAACCCCACACCAGCCTCCGCACGCACGACGGCCACCACCTCCACGGCGGCCAGCACATCCACAGCGGCCAGCACATCCGCCGCTGCTCCGGCAACAGCACAGCAAGGGCAGGTGGAGCAAAAGCTTCCGAGAATAGTGATCCCGGACAACCGCCAGGCCGCCAAGGTCCTGCGCATCCTGCGAGACTCCCTCCAGCCTGGAACCTACAAGCTTCAGACAAGAAACTGCCTTAAGCTCTTCCTCGAGAGGAAGCAGGACGCCTGAAGGAGAACGGTGTGGAGTCCTTCAGCTTCACCCCCAGGAGCGACCAGCCCCTCCACGTGGTTATCAAGTGGCTTCCGGAGGACCTGGAGGAGGACTTCATCCAGTATTCCCTCCAAGAAAAGGGATACACAGGCGTCCAGGTGCGTCAGATGGCTTCCCGCGGCCGGCCTCTGCCCAACTTTCAGGTATCGTTGGACCGAACCACAAAAACAAAGAGATCCTTTAGGAAAGACAGGTGTGACATATGATGGTCACCGTGGAGGTCCTGAAAACTAACCAGATCATCACACAATGCTACAATTGCCAACAACTCGGCCACACTTTCAGAATACGTAATATGACCTCCCGGTGTGTCCTCTGCGGTAGCATTCACCGCCTCACTGACTGCCCAAAAAGGCGACACAGGACGACGTACCTCATTGCGCTAATTGTGGGGAGACGCATCCTGCCAGGTATCGAGGCTATGAAATGTTCAGGAACGAACGTCACCACCGCCAACTGGCAGCCATAGCCAGGGCAGCTCCCAGCGTGCAACCAGGGCCAAGACCCATTGCACACCCGGCCCTGGTCAGGGAAGGAGTCTCGTTCGTGGGCGCCGGCAGAGGGCGAACGGCACCGGTGCCACCCCCAACTGGTTCCCCTACTAAATCTTTCCCCTCCCAGGCACCCACCAGTGACCTGAGTGGGCTAGAGTTACTGACCTTACTCAAGGATCTAAACATTTCTAATATGTTAGCAAAGCTGCGGCCCTTCATTGCAAATTCAAAAGCTGCAGCAACAGAAGGCAGAAATTATAATATGTGCTATATCTACGCTCCTGGGGTAAATGGTTTTCATCCGGTGAGGTATAACTTTATCTCGCGCGCTCCTGTGGAATGCCGACGGCATTCACAGGCAGCGCTACGAACTTGAAAACTACCTGCGGCGTAACAAAATTGATATCGCATTCTTTTGCGAAACTAAATTAAAGCCGGGGCACACTTTTGAGCTCCAAGGGTATAACATATTTCGGACCGACAGTATTGGCACAGACAATGGGGGGGACCGCCATCTTACTAAAAAATACTGTTGCTCATGCCCCTGTTACGCTGCCAGCTTTGGCAGCACTGGAGTGCACAGCTCTAAAAATCCGTGCAAACAAGACCTCGAACAAATCCTTGCTTTAGAGGACCATGTTATAATTGCTGGAGATTTCAACGCTCGACACCCGTGGTGGTTTTCTCGTGGAGCGAACGTGGCTGGAAATCTCCTGGTTGAACTTATAACTAAAAATGACGACCTCGAGGTACACCTTCCCCCCTGAACCCACATTTTGGCATAGAACAGGACTTGATGCTGAAATTTTGGACTTCGTTCTAACAAAAATTGTGGCACTTACAAACAACCTTATTGTGTATCACAATCTGGAATCTGACCATTTGCCTGTGCATTTCGAGCTATGCGGCTCTCTCGCGGCTGGTGTAATCGGTTCGCCGAGGCGAGCAGAAACAAACTGGACAGCCTACACGCTCGATATGCACAGGATGGCGCAACCCAGACTGTCATACCACAGCGAGGCGGATATAGACGCCGCCATTGAAAACTTCACCACCTCGCTGCGCATGGCCAGACGAAATGCTACCACATACACCACAAGTCCAGCCAGTTTCTGCACGTACCCTGAGGTGGGACGGCTCATTGTTCGACGTCGACGTCTGACGAGACTGTGGCGGTACAACCGTCAGGCTGAGTACAAAACGCTAGCAAAACGGCTAAGCAACATCATTCGGCAAAAAATTTAACTTAACGAAATTGAACAGTGGGAAAACAATATGCTGAGTGCCACCCATTCGGACCATAGTTTGTGGAAATTGTTAAAGGCATTTAAAGTCTCCTCAAACGCCAACGCCGCCACTGAGGCGCTCCAAACTAAACTCGGCCTGCACTTCTTCTCTAAGGAGAAAGCCGAGGTTTTCGCTGACTGCCTGCAGGACAGATTCAGCGAAAACGCAGCGACCAACCTCGAATTAGGGAGGGAGGTTAACACATGGGTACAAATCTGGGTGGCGCAGAAGCATGAGCAACATCTGCCCCTTACAAACCCGCAGGAAGTCTACAAGCTCATTAGGAAACTACCTAATGGGAAAGTCGCCGGCACGGACAAAGTGACTAATGAGGAACTCCAACACCTCCTGAGAAAATCCCTGATGCAACTCACAAAAATATTCAACGCTTGTTTGCAGCACAACCATTTCCCCGACACTTGGAAACGAGCCAAGGTTATAATGCACCCGAAGCAGGGGAAAAGCACCAGGCAACCTCAAAATTACCGCCCCATTAGACTTTTATCTACTAGTGGTAAATTGCTCGAAAAAATCATACTTTCTCGACTCCAAAAACAAGCTTCGGACCATGCATTTTCAAATTCTCAATTTGGATTTAGAAAAGGACATTCTACTGAGCTTCAGCTCCTTAGATTAGCAGACGACGTAACCGAGCAATTTAACAATGGGGCTTCAACGTTGGCGTTATGTTTGGACGTAGAAGCCGCCTTCGACCGGTGCTGGCACAACGGCCTCATTTATAAGATGCACCGAAACTTTCCCGGCCTCCAAATTTCAACTCCTATGCTGCATAGTTTCTTGAAATATCGGCGCTTCTACGTCCAAGTGGGTAGCTCCTCCTCTAAGGAGAGAGTCATACAGGTTGGCGCACCACAAGGGGCGATCATGTCGGCATTCTTGTACATAGTTTTCACCAACGACTACCCTGTGGACGCCAGATGCAAAGTGGCCATGTACGCTGACGACATTGTCATCTACAACCACAACAAAAATTATCGTTTCGGCCTATTAGGATTGCAGCGGTATACTGAGCGTTTCCTCTCATGGCTCCATGATTGGAAAGTCAAAATTAACCCAAACAAATGCCAGCTGAATCATTTCACAAAGCGGCGCCCTTTGGCTATGGACCTAACTGACGGTGGTCAACTATTGCACTGCCGTCAGCAAGTCAAGTACTTAGGGGTGACGTCACGCACTATGAACTGGTCAACCCACATTAAAGATAATGCCAACAAAGGGCGGCAGAGATTAAAGTTATGCGTCCCCATCTTCAGGGGCAAACAAATAAAATTAAAAACGAAACTTGCCCTGTACAAGTCGTTCATATTATCTGTGGTCCTGTACGCGTGTGTGGCCTGGACCAACGCTTCCAAATCCATCCCACAGTACCTCCAGACCATCCAAAACATCTCCCTAAGAAAGATCCTATCCTTTCCTCCCCTTACTACAAAGAACTTAAATAACTAGCAATGCAAAGAAACGCAGCAGTGACAACAGAAGATATAGAGGGTTTCTGCAGCTGCATTTAGAAAACCGAATAGGAGTACTGGAACAGTAATGGGATCATGTCAGTTATGATCAATGTCATTATCATTGAGAACCCAAAAAAGAACTTCCCGCAGCAACACCAGTGAGCCTTAAGGTGACTTTTGATTCTGAACTTGCACAACCTTTGATGGTAATTCTCATTCACACTGTATCATTATTATCTTTATCCACCCTGAAAGTTCTGTATACCAGTAGAGCACATGATTTTTAAATAGTTTTACTCCTTGTGTTCTACTAGCATATGTTCTCCATCACACACTCACTGTCTCTGTACCATTGTTTTGAAACAGATAAGTGTATCACATTCCTGCCAGATGTTTTCTTACAGTGTGCAGCTTCTCTATGAAACTGAAATAAAGAATGTATGAGCTAATGAAACAAACACACCCAGCAGCCCGCCTCAGTAGCGTAGATGGTAGCATGTCTGCCTCACGTTCAAGAGGTCCCAAGTTCGAATCTCGGTCAGGGTGAGTTACCTAGATAAGGTTTTTCCGGGGTTTTCCCTTGTCCTGATAGACGAATGTCGGGTAACTCTGAGCTCCATGGACCCCGGACTCATTTGAGCATCATTTCACCCATTTCATTCATCGTCCGATATGACTTAACGTTGGAGGACGTAAATGAAAAATAAAAACCAAGTTACCATCTTCGTATATAAATAATTCAAGTAAAAAACTTCCCACATGAATAATAGTGATGGCGGTAGCAGCCAGACCATTTGTCTGTATTATTTGAAGCAAAAGGTTAGAAAGTGTGATGTATTTAACGATTTGAAAGTAATGAGTCGGTAATTCAAACACAAACATCACTTAAATTATCCTTACGTGGTCATGTTTCGGAGAACGGTTTGTCCCCATCATTAGCAGTTATCCGACTGGTTAGATCTGTGGTTTCCTGAAGTGAGCTGGTTGTCTGTGGTGGCATCTGTTGTCTGTGAGATGAACTTACAGAGTTTTCAGGCGGCAATTCAAAATTGAAGGTATACTGTTTGTTTTTTATATTTAGCAACTTTTCTCAAACATCGAGTTTGGCTGCATTACAGGCTGGCTTTAATAGTTTTATATTTGGTACAATTTCATGATTGGTTGATGATAGCGAAATTAAGGGGTGCAATGTATAAAGAATCGTAATGGATTTCAAAGGAGTCTTGTATGTTCTTGTATGTTTGTTACGACACGAACAGGTGCAGTTGGTTGAGTTGTTATAACAAAAGAAATGTAAGAAACAGTGTCCTCAGCAGATTTCTAAAGGATAGCACAACATGTCGAGGCAAGCTATTCTTCAGGAGAGAAAACCGTAGCGAATAGTCCGTAGCCTGCGGAAAGACAGAACAGTACACCAGCACCCCTTGCACAGCCCTAGAGTTCGACTGGTTTACGAGTCGAAAGTAAAAGCAGACGCACTAGCAGACTATCTGGGGGCCCAGTTCCAACCCAAGATTGAGCCAATGGACGATGACCATGCTGACGTCGTGGAACGAGTGGTGGAGGACTTCCTGGAAGCCCTACCCCAGACCACGAGGAGTTCCACATTCCCATAGTAACCCCTAGAGAGTTAGCCACCACGCTTAACTCTCTAAGAACCAACAAAGCCCATTGGCAGGACCTCGTCACAGCGGAAATGCTCAAGCACCTTCCACGCAGAGCCATGATTCTCTTAATCCGTATGTATAACGCGTGCCTGTTCATGCGCCACTTTCCAGCTCTCTGGAAGAAGGCGTGCGTGGTATGCGTTTTAATACCGGGGAAAAATCCGATTTTCCCGTCCAGTTACCGTTCCATTAGCCTTCTACCAGTTTTGTCGAAGGTATTCGAAAAACTGCTCCCCTCCCGGCTTCTTCCTCACTTAGAAGAAAAGGGCCTAATCCCGGAACAACACTTTCGCTTCCGTTCTGGCCAATCCACGACCAAGCAACTACTGCGGTTTGTCGAGAAAGCCTCCCTGGGATTCCAAGAAAGGTCTAAAACGTTAGCAGTGCTACTTGACGTTGAAAAGGCATTCGCCACAACCTGGCACGAGGGGCTTATTTACAAGCTCCTAGGGCATGAAATCCCCCTTCTATACATTTCCTTTGTGGCCGGTTTCCTCGAAAACTGAAGCTTCCGAGTAAAGATAGAGGGGGCGCTGTCCACCAGGCGGCCCATTGACGCTGGAGTGCCGGAAGGCAGCGCGCTGTCGCCGGCATCTTTCGCAGCTTACATGACCGACATTCCTACGCACCAAAACACCCACAACTGTCAGTATGCGGACGATCTCATGATCTTCGCAGTAAGTAGAAACCCGAGGTACAGCTTTCGGCAAATCCAAACTCAGCTTCGGGCCATTGGCGAATGGGCCCAAAATGGCGAATGGCAATTAACCCGGGGAACAGCTCTGCAATTCTCCTGGCGAAAACCAGGGCCAACCGGTTACAGCAGAACTTCGATTTACGGCGCCGTAGAATCCCATAGGTGCAAACGGCGAAGTATCTCGCAGTGACGCTGGACCGTAAATTAACTTACGTTCCGCACGTCAAGGGTAAGGTCCAGCTGGGGCACATCGCGTTCGGAACCTATACCCTGTATTCCGTTCAACCATGCCTCTCCGTTTCAAGCTCCAGCTGTATCGCGCCATCATCCCGCCTATGATTCTGTACAGCTGTGAGATCTGGAGAGCAGTGACTAATACCACGTTCGTCAGGCTCCAGACGTTGCAGAACAGGGCACTCGAATCATATACGATAAAGACTGGAGATGTCTTCCCATATTCTTCATGAAAATTCCAAGATCCCGTACATTATCGATGTCATCCGCGAGAGGGCACGATCAATCTACGACAAAATTCAAACCCACAACAACCCTTTGGTGAACACTGGGCAGATATGACAAGAGGGAACAAAGACGCTTGCAATCGTACAAACTCTCAAGAGATGTCTTGGGGCCCCTTGGTTAACCCAGGAATAAACCCATATCTCTCTATGACCCATGACACGCCTAATGGCTCAAGCGATATGAAACCCGTAACCAAAATGGTGCAAAAACATCAAATCGTTTCTCCCAAAACGGGGGACCCCCATAAAGCAGCTGCCTTCTGAGATTATTCAAAGAGCCCAGCTAGGAAGCATGGGGGTAGCATGTCTGCCTCACGTTCAAGAGGTCCCGAGTTCGAATCTCGGTCAGAGTGAGTTATCTGGTTAGGGTTTTTTCCGTGGTTTTCCCTTATCCTGAAAGACGAATGTCGGATAACTCTAGGCTCTATGGAGCCCGGGCTCATTTGAGCATCATTTCAGCCTTTTCATTCATCGTCCGATATGACTTTACGTTGGAGGACATAAATTACAAAAAAAAAAATATTATTCAAGGCATCCCAACCAAAATGCCCTAAAACTCACAACGTACCCCTAGCAGAACACAACAATCGCACTAGACTCATTTCGCAGGTTAAGCCACAAAGCGGCTAGGTACTGCGGCATAAGAAACCCGGATGGGAAGAAGCCCCGCCCGACTAGAACTACCTCTGGACCTCTGCTCCAGTGTAGTAGGGACTTAATTGGTCCGCGTATATTCTGTGTTATTGTAGTGTTTAATTGCGGAATGTGCTGTAGACAGCACTGGGCGCACACACTTGCGCCCACGTATGGCTAGATTCCGCTGCCCTTGACAACTGCCTGAGACAAAAACAATTCTTTTATACAGCCCAGATAAAGCCTCACTAAGCGGCTAAATGCTGGGCAGCAAACACCCCGCTCAGGTAAACCTGGGCAGCTCGTATCTTCTGCTGGTTTGCTGCATCGGAACAGCAGTGTCCGCAAGAAAATAGCCGAAGGTTTCACACCTCTAGTCCAAAACCCAGAGTCATTCATGACTCGCTCAGGTACCTCCTTTCGGAGGTCCGGTCCGCTGCGGATTGTCGGAGGGCAACTGCGAGGATGCAACTTACACCGGACGATGGGTAACTACCGTTTACCACAACCGCACCTAACCCAGTGGCACCTGCCACTTAGAAAGGTAAGGGTCTAAAGAGGAAAGCCTCTGCACCTCCTCAGGACCTTGCCGCGGTTACGAAGGCACCCACTCCTATTCCCCCTATGCCTGATTCAGAGGACGAAGCCGACTAGGAGGGCTTCCCCGTCGTTTAGGGACGACGACGGAATAACTCTGGTCCTAAGCCAGAGGACCAGTCTGTCCGGGCACCTCAACCTCTAACCAAAAGAAGTCCAAGATTCCGTCCATCATAGCGGACAGCTTCAAGAATCATGTGGCCGTCATGCGAAAGCTGGCAGCTACACTAAAGAACCCTTTCGAGCCTAACTGGAAGCCCCAAAACGTCCACATTAACACCTGCATCCCGAGGATTTTGAGGCTGCAAAGCAGGTTCTCCGTGAGCTGGAAATTCCTTTTTACTCATACTGCCCCATAGGCCAAACGTCGAAAGGCGAGTCCAGAGGGGACTTCATTCCTAGTGCTCACAAGAGGAGTTAAAACTCGCTCTGGAGCAGGAGCACGGAATTAAAGCTTCAGCTGCAGCCTAGCTGAAGAAAATCGTACACACAGAAGAAGGCTCTGTGCGTGTACGTGTGCCTCTCTTCCTTGTGGTAGTGAACAATGTTCCTGGAGAGGTGGTTCAGCCCATAGACGCTGTTCGGAAGCCGTTCCACACCGTGGTGAAAGTCGAGCGCTTTCACGGAAAAGGTGGACCAGTCCAATGCCATAGGTGCGTGGGCTTCCATTACTCAAGCATGGCCTGCAAGCGCAAGTTCGCATGGCTACGGTGTGCTGGACCCCATATCCTGAAGGATTGCGACAAGGCGCCCGAGGAGAAGACTTGTGCAGAAAATAACAAAGAGCCGCCGTGGAGGCAGCGCGGGATCAGTAACTGTCCGTCACGGTGTCCCATTCACGGCCACACTCGGGAGGGTTAGGCTCACTATGCAAGTCGCAGAGCAAGCGGCAACACGGCCCACAACACCACAACATCCACTAGAGGCACCCCGCCCGCAGCGTCCTAAAAAGGGCCACAAGGCTTCCGCAGAGCGCAGCCAGCTACACAGGTCGCAGCCCCTCCCAAAAGGGAGGAGGCGCCAGCTGAGTGTACCGGCCAGGTCGCAGCGCCGGCAGCTGCTAAAGAACCTGCTCCAGCTAGAGCGCCTGCACCTGCTAGAGCACCTGCACCAGCGCTTGCATCCTTTCTGGGATCGATCTCTGCGAAGGATGACGACAAATTCAGGGAACTTTCCCTGTGGTTCGGCGACCACCTCGTGAGAGTGCTCACCAACCTTAGGAACTGCAGGGCTAACATGGACGATACGAGGGTATATTCCCTTGAGAAACACACGTTATTCCTCCAAACACTCGAGGAACTTTTTCCGTGCACCGATGAGTAATGGCCCCCGACTTGTCTGGAGGCCATTGCGAGCTGCAATCTGGAACGGAAACGGTGTACGGAATCAGCGCCCCGGAGTGTTAGAGTTTGTACATCCTCAGGATCTGCGAGACACACCTAAATGCTGGTATTGGCTTATCGATGCCAAGTTACGTTACGCACCGTTCCGATCGTAACGGTCGACGGTACAGCTATACTCGTGAAAAACATCATCACGCACACTCCTGTTTCTCTCCCTGCCCTACAGCACGTGGAGGCCTGCGCCATCCAAATGTCAGTCGGCGGACAGGACACCCTGCTGGTAGCGGCATACGATCCACCTGGCCATCACTTCTATGAAGCAGATTACACCACCCTCTTAAACCTTCCCCCAGTGGTTTGCATTGCAAGAGACCTCAACGCGAAAGACGGGCTCTGACACAGAGACCTAAATCTCGCCGCGCATGGGCCGAGTGGTCCAACTTTTCATCCGGCCCACGGCAGGCTGTATATCATTGATATCAGGATCACTAAAAATTTCCCATTTCATCTAGACCTCTCGGCGGTAAATGAACTGGACTCCGACCATTCTGACGTTACCATGCCAGCACTGTTCAACACAGACTGGGAACTTGAGGTCGACTGGGATGCAGCCACCCTCCAACTTAACCAAAGTATCGACCTGCGCCCACGCATCGACGACATCGAGGTGTTGGAAGCGGCGGCGGTGAGTTTCTCCCGGCATGTCCGACGAGGGTGAATGCACACACTCACCACATTCCGACCGCCACACGTAGCCCCTCACCATTCCCAACGAGATCCGAAAGCTGTTAAAATCCAAGGCAGCTGTTTGGAAGCTAGGGCAGCGTTTCCGTCACCCCAGGATAAGAGCAGTTTACCAGCGGTTCAAGTCCTGGCAAGGCGGCTTCTCCGCGCCCATCGTAAGGTAGCCTGGGAGAACACGTTCCGGAACATCGATTTCCAGGAGAAACATCCCTGGCGGATCATAATGTCTCTCTGGAGAGACAATACCCATTACCAGCATCCGCTGCATGGCACTCGCGGGAGACGATAAGATAATAATATCAGAGTGGAAAGAAGTTTGTTAGGGGTTCCGCAAATAATTAATGAATTAGATGGATATATCTCGGATGCTGAATTTTGTGAACAAATAAGAAGGTTAAAAGCTAACAAAGTTAGTGGTATTGATGGTATACCAGGAGAATTTTGGAAGGCTTGGGCACTCGATGAAACTAGGAGGAAAATAGTGATAAAATTATCCAATAAAATAATAGAGCCACTGTTTTCGCTGATCATTTGGAAAGCCAATTTGAGTCGAGGGGGACCCCCAGGACGAATACTTCACAGACCTCGTGGAGACCGCAGTGAAAGACCTCTATGAGGGTCCACAGAAGCACCACGAGGAGATCACTCTCCCAATATTCGCCCCAAGAGTGGTGACTAGTGAAATCCGGAAACTTAAACCTAATAAGTCCCCTGGACCTGACGGCGTTAGCGCCCTTATAATCCAGGACCTTCCCAATAGGGCCGTCATGCACTTGACACGGATTTTCAATTCGTGCTTCCACCTCCGCTATTTTCCAGTTTGCTGGGAGGAGTGTGCATCCTGAAGTCCGCCAAGGATTCGGTCCTTCCTTCCAGCTACCGAACCATAAGCATTCTCCCAGCCGTCTCAAAGATGTTTGACCGGTTGCTCCTGTCGCGTCTGACCCCTCTCTTCGAGGAAAGGCAGCAAAACCTCAGGACAGTCGCGGTACTTCTGGACGTAGAAAAAGGCTTTGCCACCACCTGGTACCAAGGCCTACTGTACAAGCTCAGGAAGGCCAATATACCTCCTCCCTATCTCGCCCTGATTAGCCGTTTCCTTGGAGATCGCACTTTCAGGGTTAGAGTGGAAGGACGGCTGTCATCAGTCAGACCCATAGCCGCAGGAGTCCCGGTGGGAAGCTTTCTGTCCCCGCTACTCTTTGCGGCCTACATGCCTGTTTTCCCTCTAGAACCACAGACTGTTACGTGCCAATATCCAGACGATGTCCTCATAATGGCACGTAATAAAAACCAGCGGTATTGCTATCTTCCGCTACAGTGCCAGCTCCGAGCCATCGGCCACTGGTGTGAGAGTTGGGGGATCGCCATTAGCCCGGGGAAGAGTTCCGCTCTTCTCCTGGCTAAGCTCCGAGCCAGGCATCCGGACTGTTTGCTGATATTGAGACAGAGGCAAATCCCCTGGGTTCCCTCTGCGAAATACCGTGGCATCCTTCTCGATCGCGGCCTCAACTACGCCCCTCACATCCGGGTCAAAGCCGGACAAGGGCATGCAGCACTTAGGCAGTTGTACCCTATCTTCAAATCCCCTATGACAACACACCTAAAACTAAGCCTGTATCGGACGATTTTCCCACCCCTGATCCTGTACAGCTGCGAAGTCTGTGGATCGGCGACTCCGACCACCATTCGCAGACTGCAGTGCGTCCAGAACAGGGCGGTGCGAGTTATTTACGATACTGGGCGTAGATTTTCGTCCAATATCCTTCACACCTACTCCGGAGTCCCATATATTGTAGACGTGGTGCGGGAGAGATCCCGTACCATATACAATAAGCTAGACTCTCACCCAAATAACCTGGTGAATACCCTTGGCCGTTATGATCATAAGGTTCCTCGCCGTGGACCTGGATCAGATCCATTTTCCTATGACACCTGCACCCGCAAGCCCAGAAATGTGCTTGGTATAAACTATACCTTAGCATTGTTCCTTTCCCTCTAGCCTGTCAAGCGGGCTATGCTCACTGACCCACAGGCAGGTGGAAGAGTACAGTCAGCACTGGGCACACACACCCTCCGGGGGCAGTTGGGCCCACATATGGCTGCCCAAGACAACCGTCTGATAAAATAAACGATTCTTTTATACTGCCCAGATAACGCCGCACAAAGCGGCTAGGTGCTGAGCAGCAAACACCTCACCCAGGTAAACCTGGGCTACTCGCATCTTCTACTCGTCTGCTGGTCTGCACAGTGGCTCCTATCTTCTGCTGGTCTGCGTTCAGGTTTTGTTTAATTTTAAAGCTTCCTCCTTCCTGTTAAATTATGGGGGTGTTTGTAAATATCTATGCTTCCCGTTGTAGTCTGGCGTGATAGTTCCTGGTACTGAATTATGTGTTCCCCTTCTGCCCAAAGTGCATGATCAGCAACTGCGAAATTCTCGGGGTGGCCTAGACGGCAACATCTCTTGCGTTCCTTGAGCCGGCTGTAGACGCTACGTTGTGCAGTGCCCATATAAACTGAACCACAAGAGCAAGGGGTTAAATGGGTTTTGTACACGCCGGCCCAAGTAAGTGGGTCCTAGGATCTTTAGTGGAGCGTAATAACGTACTGATTTGTCTTGAGGGCTTGAAGATGGTTTTGACCTTATGGCGCTTGAGTAAGCGTTCTATCCCCTCTGTAACGTTTTTTAAGTAAGGCAGAAGGGCATTAACCTTTGCTTTTGGGTGGTTCTTCTTTTTTGTGGTTTACGTGGTCGTATAGCTCAGCGGAATTCTTGTGCCGTGTGGTCATTGGTCATAGGACCTGTTCAAGATGATGCAGTTCTAGTGAAAATGGCCCAAAAATCCGGGTAGCACGGTCTGTAAGGGTCTTTATCATGGCACGCTTCTGTCTGGGATGGTGATTGGAGTTCTTATTTAAAAATCGGTCCCTATGTGGTGCTTGCGGTATACCGGGTGTCCAAGGGTGCCGTCTGCTTTTATTTTGACTACAACATCAATGAAAGGTTGCTGTCTATCTATCTCGTTTACCATAGTAAACTGGATGTGTGGGTTAATGTTGTTCAGATGTTGAAGAAAACCGTTAAGTGTTGACTCACCGTGACTCCAGATCAGGGGCGGTTCCTCCATAAGGTTGCAGGTTTGCGCTACACCCACTGATTTTGAATGTACAACAGATGCATTTTGCACATTAAAGCTGTACTTCTTTGCATTGTTTTATATACAAACATGTTGCAATTACGCTTATCGTCTGTAGCTGTCCATGATCACAGAAGTCGAAATAAACAGAGGATAGTTGTAGGAGCCGCAGGTTTGCAGCGAAGTGTTAACCTAAGATTTCGCCCAAATGTGGGCTCTCTGAGCGGGTTGCAGGAAGGTGAAGAGATAGGAGTGGCTTCTTATGCATTGCTTAAATGGAGGTTTATAAACCTAGCTCCACCTACTCTTAGCAACGGCTATAGCGTGACATTCAGGCTTAGCTTCTGTGTGTCTGCTTGCTCTGTAGGTGCTCTGTAGTGTGGTTTCGTGCAGCTTTGTTTAAGGTTAAACTGAGTATTCTAACATTTTATTTATAGTTCTTATTGTGAGGTGTTGTTTTTGTAGGTTTTTAAAATTCTGATAGAATGAATACCGTGCAATCTTTACTGGAAAAGCCATTTTCACAACGGAATGCTGAAGAAAAATCTGAAGTGAAACGAATGGGTAGGCCCACGCCAAACATTTCTACAACTCAAACGATTAAGTCAAAAGCTAGAACATTCAATAGGAAGTTAAACCCTGACATGTACAAGAAGCACGACTGGTTATGTGGATGTGAAGTTAATAACTCTTTATGCTGTTTTACATGCCTGCTCTTTGGAGGAGATGATTCCTGGGTGAAGCAAAGAATGAAATACATACAACACACGCACGACCGTGTTAAAAAGCATGAGTGCTCTTCATCTCATATAAAAATGCATTAAGTTTAGCAATATGTGGCAGTATTAATATTACTGCACAAATGGACAGTGCATACAGAAGGAACATAAAGCTGCATAACGATAAAGTTACGCAGAATAGATATGTCATAAATATCATAATAAACTGTATACGGTTTTGCGACTCATTTCAGCAGGCTTTGAGAGGTCATGTTGAATCTGAAATATCACAAAACCCTGGTGTCTTTTGAGGCCTAATAGATGTCAGCGCTGACCTCGATATCGTCCTGAAGGGCCACCGGGAAAAAGCAACTGTTTTAAAGGCACTTCAAAAACTATACAAACCGAAATTTTTCAGTGTATGTTAGAGGTATGCCAAGACGAAATAATGAAGGAGATTAAGGATGCAGAATTCCTTGCTGTCATAGCAGATGAAACCACTGATGTTTCCTCAGGGTATCAGATGGTTATTATCTACAGATATCTTGTGAATGCCAAACCCGTAGAACGATTTTGGAGTTTTGTTTGACCTGCTGGTCATGATGCAGACCCTCTTGCCATAGTCATTAAATCTGAAGTTGATCTGCAACTGTCAGGGTGCCGAATAAACTTATAGCACAGACCTATGATGGCGCATCCGTCATGGGAAGTAGGAAACACGGTGTTCAGGCAATTTTGAAAGAGAAGTATCCTTGTGCCTCTTATATACACTGCCATGCACATTAACTTAATTTAATAATGCTGAATGCAGCCTTAGTAAACACCAGTGTGAGGATATTTTTTGCCAATTTACACGGAATATGCACATTTTTTTCAAATTCTCCTCAAAGAACAGCTATGCTTGATAAAATTGTGCGGAAACGATTGCCACGTTCTCTTCCGACACGATGGAATTTTCATTCACGGACCATCAATACCATCTTCGAACACAGGGAGAATTTAATGAAATGCATGGAGGTCATTCAGAGGAGAGCTCTGTTAAACAACAACACAACACTTGTTCAGGCTTCTGGGTTTATGGCCACTTTTAAAGATGATAATTTTGTATTCTGGCTGCCTTTCTTCCACAAGATCATGCCCTATGTGGACATTTTGTACAATCAGCTGTAGAAACGAGGCTGCAATGCAATATTTGCCCTCGCCCAGCTAAACGCATTTGAAAGGGAAGTGCAAAAAGTAAGAAATAGCGTGGATATTGAGGAACACGAAGAAACTGCAATTAAGAGGAGAAGAATAGAAGATCATGATGTGAAAAGAAGAGAAGATCTTGAAGTCTGTGACACTACTCTTAGAGAAGCAAAGGACAGATTTAGCTTCCCGGGGCATCTGGTAGCCTCGACTTTATTTCATCATGCAAATTTCTCCGATTATGATAAGACATTTACAAAGGATTCCCTTAGAGAAACAAAAAGGTTCTATCCTTTTATCATTGGAACACACATTCATACAGAGCTGACTGTAATTTACAGTCGTAAAGAATTTCGTGGAAAGTCCGGCGCTTTGTGCTTGATGGACTTCATTAAGGAAAACAATTTATGTGCTACATTCAGCGAATGTGTCAAACTCCTGCGAGTGTTAACTATGCCAATGTCCACCACTGAAGCAGAATGCTGTTTCTCAACTTTAAAAAGAGAAAAAACTTTCCTTAGGAACACAATGCCACAGGACAAATTGTCAGCATCAGCAATGCTTTCAATTGAGAGGGAGTTTGTTATGAAGATCAGCGACTTCAATGCAAAAGTGATCGATAGATTCGCAAGGTCTAAGGAGAGGAGAGCAGAGTTTCTGTATAAATAGGTGAGTCACTACTACTCTGTATTTTATTTTTCATTTGTGTACCACCAATAATTTAATCCACCAGCCGCCACTGCTCCAGCTGACGAAGGTGTCGTCCACATACCAGTACCAAACAGATGGTCTGTGTGTAGCGGAACTCAGGGCTGTGTATTCGAGGGATTCCATGAAAATGTTGCCCTGGTTTACTAAAAAAAACTTCATTACAACACGCTGATCCATGTGGACGTTCACACTGTTTTCCGCTACCCTGAAAAACGGTCTATTCAGAAGAACGGTAAATGAGCGCTGTCTACCAGTGTGTGTGTGTGTGTGTGTGTGTGTGTGTGTGTGTGTGTGTGTGTGTGTGTGTGTGTGTGTGTATTTATGTATGTATTAGAAAGAGAGTAAGAGGTGAATAAGTGCAAATAATTGTATGTATTGTGACTTTGTGGGTTCGTAAAATTAAAAGTCCAGGTTACAAACACCAAAATGCTGCTCTTCATTTCCGTAGAAACACACTTTGTCAACCTCTGCAATAGCAGAATTACGTCACCTACACAATGCAACTTGCAAGGTCAACGATCATAACAGAGTTCACATAGCTGTTCAAGCACGCGGGTTCAATTAACAACTGTCTCACTCTGGTGGGCGGTAGCTGCCTTTTTATAGATTGCACACTATCCGGAATGTTCTCAGAAAATCAAAAACGGCGCGAGAAGAAAGACGAACTCTCTAGATATCCGTCTCGTTCCCCCACCTTTTCGGCGAGCTTTTATCTTCGCACTGTACTGTCCGTCCCTCTGGACTCCTCCCTCACGCCGCTTCACCGCAACCATGCGTTCGCGACAAAAAATGAATGAATGTGTAGTGTTTATCGCCCGCTTTTACTACATACGGCACCGCAGGCGGTGACACTGATGATACATGAGATGAAGATGGAGCACCGGTGGAATGAGATGGCGGGGGAAACCGGAGGTCGCAGAGAAAACCCGCCCAGCGCCGTGTTGTGCACCACTATCTCACTTTGCGGTCGCCTGGGATCGAACCCGGGCCGCCTTGGTGAGAGCCAAGCGGTCAAACCAATGAGCCACGGCGCGGCCCTCGCGACACTGCTCCCTCCTTGAGGCTGCTCGTCCCGAACAGCACCATCGTAGTGGGCCAAACGATCCAGGTTTACCATCAACATATTTCCTCGGGGCACCTTCTAGATGCGGTAGACCACGTCGTTAATCCTCTTTGCCTTGGTCCTTGCTATGGTTGCTGAAGCTTTGGGCAGCGCCCGTTGGTCCCGATAGGGCGGTACAACCAGACCAACTCACCTTGCTGGAACCCTTGGCTGTTGGCTTGCCTGTGGTATCGGGTCTTCATGCGGTCACTGGCTATCTGGATGTTCTGACGAGCCATATCGTGCATGTCGTGGAGATGGTTCACCATACCAGGAACAGCACACCATCTTTGGTCTTCAAAGTTTCCCATTGGGCCCAGTACGACTTTTGCGCAGCACTTCTGGGTGCGGTGTCCTTCCAGGTCGGTCTCGTCCCTGCCTCCACTTTCCTCAAGAGTGGCCCCAAGTCTGCGCCCGCCAGCTGCTCCCTCCTCAGGCCTGCGCTATCCCAGCCATCCACAAGCACTGCCGTAACCACTCTGACAGCTGCGGCACGCTCCTTCTCTTCCAATCTTGTGCATTTACCGCAATCTTCCGGGGAGGATCTTTGGGACATGGCGTCTGCGTTGCCATGGCTTTTCCCTCTACGATGTTCAGAGGTGAAGTCGTACTCCTGCAGCCTCTGGACACAACGGGCTGTTTGGCCCTCCAGGTTCTTAAAGCTAAATAGCCAGGTGAGGGCGGAGTGGTCAGTCCTCAGGTGTAATGGCTGACCGTACAGGTACTTGTGGAAGTGCTCCAAGGTCATCACTACCGCCAGTAACTCTCGCCGGGTGGTGCAGTAGTTCTTCTCTGCCTTGGATAGCGCCTTGCTGTAGTACGGTATCACTCACTCGTGCCCGTCCTGGTCTTGGGACTGAAGACCTCCAAAGCAATGGTCGCTGGCGTCGGAGTCCACAATGAAGGCGCCACCTGGTTGTGGGAATCTCAAAATAGGAGCTCTGCACAGTGTCTTCTTCAGCTGCTGGAAAGCGCCTTCGGCATCTTCCGTTCACGAATAAGGCCGATGTTCCTCTGTCAGGGGAGTTTGGGGCTTGGTGATGTTGGAGAATCCCTTCATAAAACGGCAATAGTAACTGCACAGCCCCAAGAAACTGCGAAATTCTCTCTTATCCTTTGGCCGAGGCCAATCTCTCACAGCCTGTGTCTTCTCTGGCTCTGTGGTCACTCTGGTTGGTGAGACCGTGTGGCAAATGTAGTTGACTTCCTTGCGGAAGAGCTGGAAATTCTTTGCGTTCAGCTTCAGGTTGGTCGCCTGCAGTCTCTGTAGCACCTTGCTCAGGTTTTCGAGCTGGTCTTCGAAGGTCTTGCCGACCATGATATCTAGGTATAGAAGGCAGGCGTCATAAGTCAATCCTCTCATCACTGACTCCATGAGACTTTGGAAGGTAGCTGATGCTTTGCAAAGACCAAAGGGCATAACTGTGAACTGCCAAAGCCCTTGGCCTGTCGAGAATGTGATCTTCTCCTTGTGTCTCGGGTCTAGAGCTACCTGCCAATAACCAGACTTCAGGTCCAGGGTCGAGAACCACTGCACACCAGCAAGCGTGTTCAGGGTGTCGTCAATCCGGGGTAACGGGAAACAGTCCTTCCTGGTGACAGCCTTCAGCTTCCTGTAGTCCACGCAGAAGCGTAGCCCACCGTTCTTCTTCATCACCAAGACTACAGGGGAACACCAAGGGCTGTCAGGCTCTTCAATCACTCCCCTGGATTTCATGTCCTCCAGCATGTCCCATACCGCTGTTTATTTCGCCAGCAGAACGCGTCTAGATGGTTGCCGAATAGGCCTGTCGTCTCCGATGTCGATGCGATGGTGCACCCGTTCCGTCCTGCCGTAGTCGCTGTCTCCTCTTACGTCATACTGGTGCAGTTTGTACAACTTCAACACTAGCACTTTTGATGTTAACAGGAATCTGGCCCATCGATTTCCTAATTAGATTAAGGGGAGCTATGTTTTAGATGAAGAAAGGTGATGGTAATAAAGTGAAAAATATTATTGGGAAAGTTAAGAAATATTTATTGAGTGAATGGCAAGATGAGTGGATAAATGCAAAGGTAGGAAGAAGAATCTGTGATTTATTTCCGTCGGTAACTGAACGAATAAGGATCCCGCATGTCATACCTACAAAGGGTTTAATACATTTTCTAACAGGATACGGACCTTACGGCACTTACTGGCATAAGATAAATAGGATAAATAGCTCCATGTGTAATATATGTAAAGTAAGTGATAGTCCGGAACATGTTCTCTTTGAATGTCCTAAATATGCCAAACAAATTTCAGAGGAAAGGGGTGCATTAAGTAGAATTAATGTATTGAATATAGTTAGATCTCCAGAACTTTACAAAATATTATCTAACCTGGCAAACACTGTAAGTGAATATGTTTGGAAGATTACACTAAATGAAGTCTTACCTAGACAAGATGTTCCAGTTGTTATTGAAGTAAGAAGATCCGAAAGAACCCTACCAACAGGACCAATAGAAATTTTATTATCAACGGTGATATATAAGTTGATAATTTACAATCAATCAACAGAAGGCGAAGGTATTTGGTTTCCATGGGAAGACGCGACTGGGGAGAGTGAAGGAGAATCAGACCGGCAAGACTACCTGCTGAAGCATATGGGGATTTTAAACTGAGGCTTGATGAATGGTGCATCCTATATTCCATATCATCCATAAGCTCGGACAAGGAGGAGGAGACTGTGAGCGATCCGGAACCTCAACCAAGGCCTAGCCATGCATCATAGTTTATTCAACATGTACCAGCTCGCACGAGGAGGAGGATCCTATATAGATGATCCAGGTCCACAACCAGAGTCTAATAATAGCATTGCGTCATTCGCGTTCATTCATCAGTTTTGAGGAGGAGGAGGAGGAGGAGGAGGAGGAGGAGGAGGAGGAGGAGGAGGAGGAGGAGGAGGAGGAGGAGGAGGAGTTTCTATATGCGGCAGTTCAATATAGTGAAGTGCTTCAGTGTTTTTTATTTTCTACAGTTTTTATGGTGAATGGTGTTAAGGGGAGGGTACACCCTCCCCTTTAAAAGTGGTTTTTGTATTTTTAAAGGTTTTTATGTTTTTTATTTGGGGGGTTTGCCCCTCCCTTTTCTTTAGGGGGGAATTTTTCCTCCCCGGTTTAAGTTTATTTTGAAGTAGTGGTGTGTAAGTCATGATGAAGATTTGGTGATATATTTGTTGTGGTGATAAGTGGTATTGAAGAATAGAAGGAGAAGGTGGCTTTTGGTGAAATGTTTTTAAAAATTTTGTTTTAAAAATTTTGTTTTATTTTGTTTGTTGATTTATGAATTTAAAGGGATGAAGTGTTTGTTTGAGTAGGAGAGATAGTTAATAGATAGTGTTTAAATGATTGTGTTTTTTGTGACGTGATGTAGGATTGAAGTGAATTTTTTAATTAGAAGGAGATGAATCTAAGATATGGTTTAAACGATTGTGGTTTTGTGAAGTTTAAAGTTTTGAAGTGGATGTTTAAGGTGTTAGAGAAGGATTATGATAGTGTTTAAATGTTTTTTTGTAGGATTGAATGTCGATGTTTTGCTGTAGGAGGAAATGGATTTAGGATAAGGTTGAAAGTATTGTGACTTTGTGGGTTCGTGAAATGAAAAGTCCAATTACACCACTCAAAAATGTTCTTTATTTCCACCGACTTACAGTTAAACTCTTGCAAATTACACAGAATTACGTAATGCACACAATTACGATTCACCAGTTCGTCCGTTACAATTTCACTTGCACTCGTAATTACGTACAATCTTCCGATGCTCTCACACAGTCTTCTCGTCGTACACTAGCACTGCATTCTTACACCAAGACTGACTGACTCACTAACTAACTAACTCTCTTGCCCGACGTGCTGCTTATATAGGGTCCGCTTGCCGATCTGGAAGGTTCTCCATTAGATGAAATATCCCGTAAGTTCGAGAACACAGGTGGAACAGAAATAGACGGCACAGTGATGTTTTTTCTCCCAGCCGCCTCCTGTCACCACTATAAGACAAACGAGGGGGGGCGTGGCTAACACGGACCTCCCCTGCTTCCCGCTCTCAGCTGGTCTATAGGGTGTTCCAACGCTCGGGTGACAGTATTGTGGTTTTGTGAGGTTTAAAGGATTGAATTGGATGTTTCAAAGTGTTAGAGAACGATTATGATAGTGTTTAAATGATTGTAGGATTGAATGTGGATGGTTTGATGTAGGAGGAGATGGATTTAAGATATGTTTTAAAGGATTTAACTGTGGTTTTGTAACTTTTTTAAAGGATTTATGTGGCAGTTTGAATTGTTAGAGAAGGGTTTTTGGTTGTTTGAAGAATTAAAGTGGATGTTTGAAGTAGAAAGAGATGGTATTTTAAGGTTTTAAGGATTTTGTGATTTTGTGATGTTTAAAGGTTTGAAGTGGATATTTGAAGTGTTAGAAAAGGATTGTGGTAATGTTTGTGTGATAGTTGGTAGGATTGAAGTGGATGTTTGAAGTAGGAGGAGATGGGTTTGAAAGTTGAAATATTATTGTGGTTTATATATTATATTTTAAAAAGTTTAAAGTAAGTGAAATGGATTTTGTTATTAGAGTTAATATGTTGTTAGAATGAAATGATTTATTTTATTTTAGAATGGTTATATGTTAATTATGGTTTGGAATTTGTTTTATATTTATGTTTTGATTAAAATTATTAAGAATAATAACATTTTTGGATATTTAAAGTTTGTGTTAATATGAGTATTATGTTGTTATATTGGGCAAGTGTGATTATTATAGTTGTTAAATGTTCATTTAAATGTGAGTAATTCATAATTGGCGTTTAAAGTAGTTTATATTTAAGATAATATGAATTTCTTGAGTGTTTATTTGATAAATGATTTTAATAAGATTGTCTAGGTATAAATTGATCGTATTATTATAATGTTTTTATTTGTTTATATGAATTCTAAAGTGTTTTAGAAAGTTTTAAAATCTTTAAAAATTGATTTTGTTTTTTAAAGTAAAAGGAGTGTTCAAAATTTTTGAAATGTTCGACAGTTAAAAATTTAAAATTTTTCTATTTATATGCTTTTGGTTAAATTTTTTTAAAAAAGTTCTTTTTTAATAGATTTGGAAGATGTTT
The DNA here is from genome assembly GCA_030765055.1 of Mantis religiosa. NCBI lineage: Eukaryota > Metazoa > Arthropoda > Insecta > Mantodea > Mantidae > Mantis > Mantis religiosa. Next base: position 132,217,288 of record CM060950.1, read on the forward strand.
TAATGTAATTATATTTAAATGTTATTTAGAATGTATTGGTTACCAATACATAACATACCGGATACCGGTATATGTAGTTTAGTAGTTGTTTTTAACTCAACTAGATACCGGTTAAATGAATGCTGGATCCCAGTATTATGTTTTATTTTGGTAGTTCATAGCATGTTTTGTATTTTATTTATTTTTAAATTTATTTTATTTTGTTTTACTAGCTGAGAAATTGTTATTGTAAATGTCCGTCCGTCCGTCTCCTCGTGGCTCCTGAGGGCATCTAGTCCCAGTATTACCTCCTCAGCCCCCCAAAGTCAAGATGGGATGGAAGTGGATACACCATTTACACGCGTCAACCCCACAGGGAAGGCTACCGAAAAAACAGCGACTACGGCCGCACGGACCGAGTACTTCACTGCATCGGCATCGGAGACGCCAGGTCTATTAGGCAACAACCCACACGGATTCCGCTGTCAAAACAAGCGGCGGGACAGGCCATGAGGGAGGACATGAGATCCAGGGGAGTAATCGAAGGATCTGATTGCCCTTGGTGTATCCCTGTACTTCTGGTGACGAAGAAGAACGGCAAGCTGCGTTTCTGCGTAGACTACAGGAACATGAACGCTGGCACCACGAAGGACTGCTTCCCCTTACCCCGGATTGACGACACCCTGGACATGGTTCCTGGTGCGCAGTGGTTCTCGACCCTGGACCTAAAATCGGGTTACTGGCAGGTGGCTATAGACCCGAGAGACAAGCAGAAGACCGCATTCTCGACAGGCCAAAAGCTTTGGTAGTTGAAGTTATGCCCTTTGCTCTCTGCAACGCACCAGCTATCTTCCAACGCCTAATGGAGTCAGTAATGAGAGGATTGACTTATGACGCCTGCCTGCTATACCTGGACGACATCACCAACGTCGGAAAGAAATTCGAAGGCCATCCTGACAATCTGAGCAATGTGCTACAGGGACTGCGGTTGACCACCCTGAAGCTGAACGCGAAGAAGTGCCTGCTCTTTCGCAAGGAAGTCTCACCACCCGGAATGGCCACAGACCCGGGGAAGATACAGGCCGTGAGGGATTAGCCTCCCCCGAAGGATAGGCGAGAACTGCGCAGTTTCCTGGGGCGGTGCAGTTATTACTGCCGCTTCATAAAGGACTCCTCCAACATCAGCAAGCCCCTCACCGGCCTGACAGAATAACATCGGCCCTATGTGTGGATGGAGGACGCCAAAGACGCTTTCCAGCATCTGAAGAAGACACTTTGCAGTGCTTGTATTTTGGGATTCTCACAACCAGGCTGCGTCATCATTGTGGACACCGTTTCCAGCGACCATTGCATTGGAGGCGTCCTAATCCAGGACGGCCACGATCGAGTGAGAGCCTGCGACAGCAACATGCTGTCCGAGGAAGAGAAGAACTACTGCGTCACCCGGCGAGAGCTGCTGGCGGTAGTGAAGACCTTGGAACACTTTTACAAGTACCTGTAAGGAGAGCCATTCCACATAAGGGCTACCATTCCACGCTAACCTGGCTATTTAGTTTTAGGAAACCGGAGGGGCAGACAGCCCGATGGGTCCAACGGCTGCAAGAGTACGACTTCACCTCCGAACATCGTAGAGGGAAGAGCCGCGCCAACGCAGACGCCATGTCCCGAAGGCCCCGCCCACAAGAATGCGGCCTATACACAAGAGTGCCTCAGCTGTCTGAGTGGTCACGGCAGTGCCTGCGGACAGATGGGGTAGCGCAGGTCTGAGGAGGGAGCGACTAGCGGATGCTGACTTGGGGCCACTCTTGGGAGAAGTGGAGGAAGAGACAAGACCAACCTGCTGGGAGGACATCGCACTCAGAATCGCTACATACATGTAGTACACGACCCAGTGGGACTCACTGAAGACCAAAGAGTACGTGCTGTTCCGGTTATGGCAATCACCCGTTGGGAAGACACAGAGAGAACAGTTGGTACTTCACCGGAGTACGGTCCCAAAAGTCTTGAAGAAAGTGTACGCCGGTACTTCAGGAGGATACCTGGCAGGAAAGTGAACGATCGACAAACTCCGACAGCGATACTACTGGCTGAGGCTCCAAGCAGACGCTGAGAGATAGTGCCGTCAGTGCACGTGTGCGCGGCGATTTGCGGCCCCCAGACTAGGAGCCGGGGTCGCTTGCAGTAGTAAAACTTCGGAGCGCCTTGCGTTGTCTACATAGCTGGACCAGTCCCAGCGTCCAACCGAGGCAATTAGTACCTGATTGGGGCCGTGGACTACTTCACCAAGTGGCCGAAGTTGTATGCCATCCCGAACCAGGAGGCGAAGATGATCACCGACTGCCTCGTGGAGCAACTGTACTGCCGTTTTGCGGTCGCGTTGGAGTTTCACAGCAACCAGGGCACCAATTTTGAGTCCCACCTGATGAAGGAGGAACAGGAAAGATTTGGGCAGAACAAGACGCGCACAACACCTCTACATCCGCAGGGACGGCATGGTCGAGCGATACATCAAGACCCTAGATGAACACCTGAGGAAGGTTGTGGCCAGCCATCAGCGAGGCTGGGACGTCAAGGTGCCACTGTTCTTGCTGGCCTACCGCTCGTCAACACACGACTTCACTAGGTTTACGCCAGCAAGCTTAATTTTCAGCTGAGAGCTACGCTGGGCTTGTGACCTGGCTTTTGTGAGCCCCCCGGAAGCGAAACAGCCAGCAACCGGGTATGTGGAGATCCTCGTTGACCATCTCTACGACATGCATGAAAGGGCTCGTCAGAACATCCAGAAGGAAACGACCGCATGAAGACCCGGTACGACAGGCAAGCCAACAGTCAAGGATTCCAGTAGGGTGACCTGGTCTAGTTGTACTGCCCTACCCGGACCAAGGGACGCTGCCCAAAACTTAAACAATCGTGGCAAGGACCATGCCGTGTGGTAAAGAGAATTAACGACGTGGTCTATCACTTCTAGAAGATGGCCCCCGGAAAGATATTGGTGGTACACCTTGATCGTCTGGCCCGTTACGATGGTGCTGTTCTGGAGGGTCAGCATTGAGCGTGGAGCAGTGTCAAAGTTACTGTTTACTGAAATAAAGAGCATTTTAAATTTATGCAAACAAGACTTTTAATTCTACGAACCCAGAAAGTGGGTTTTGTGTGTGTGTGTGTGTGTGTGTGTGTGTGTGTGTGTGTGTGTGTGTGTGTGTGTGTGTGTGTGTGTGTGTGTGTGTGTGTGTGTGTGTGTGTGTGTGTGTGTGTGTGTGTGTGAGCGCCCGCGCGCGTGTGTGTGTTCGCGCAAGGAAGAATTAATATATCGTCTTCTAAAAAAAAAACTTTACAAGAGCGTCTGCTATGAGTATTAAAAATGGTTATTGTAATATTGTAACCTTTTGCTTAAGAAATATTAGTTTACTTTCTGAGATGCACCAAAATAATTTGCCATGATAAGGTTGAGATAGTTAAAATCAGTTTTAAGCTCCGACTGCTGCTGTAATTTTTGGGTTACTGCACCTTCAATAGATAATTGTCTAGCTTTACACATTTGAACTAATTTTAAAGATCCAGATTTGGTGACAAAAGCACGAGATTGGTAACCCTGCACACATTCGTCAGTGAATTCATAAAGAAGTTCTAAGGAGCTCCGTCTTACTATAGTAGAGAGCCCTGTTGGATAGTTAGCAAACGTCAGATGATGGCCTCCTTAAAGGAAACAAGTGAAGGGCGATGAAAATACAGTAAAAGTTCTGGAGGTGGTGTTGTGTTAAGTTTAAGGGTTTTTAGACCCTCTTAAGCAATAATAACCATGTCCTCCCCTAGTGCAGGAAAACGACGAATGGACACGGATGTTATAAAACTGTATCCTTTGTTCTGTTGGGCTATGTTATTGTGTTGGGACAACCTTGACGTGGACTATCAGCTGATCAGGTCTCATGGTTGGTGCATGAAAGATGAATGGTGCTTCTGACAAAAATATTGCAATGGGATAAGTTTTGTGGCTTGACATAGGTATCTCATTCAAAAAGCTATCACATGTTAAAATGCGTTGGATCAAAATAACGTATTGATTTAATGGTCGTAGGCTGTCATTCATGTAAACAAAGGCATGTAAATACTTTATGCTGTACGTTTTATTTTGGTTAAATTTCTGAATGAGTGCTATTATCTCAGGTTGGTATTAGTATACATACGCGTTAAATATGGGATAAAGTAGGAATTGTATTTTTCAGTCTACATATTACCCACTGAACAGTGAATAATATTTAAATTTCTGGAGGTGTTGATTCTGTTTTCATGAAACTTCTTGATAGAAATAGCATTCTAACATAATTTCAGTTTGCTTTTAGGGAAGGGTTGTCTGCAGACAATGCCACATATAGATTTAACTATGAAATATTAAAGGCACTGAACGAATTCATTTTAGGTATTTCCTGTGTTTTGGTTAAGGTCTTTGATTAGTATTAACCATGAGTTGATGCTACAGAAATTGCACGTTTATGCCCTTAAGTTCTCAGTTCTCAGAGTTTTTTCTGTTTTTTTTTTTTTTTTTTTTTTTTTTTTTTAAGTAATTTACGACCTCCAACGTTAAGTCATATCGGACACCAGTGAAATGATGCTCAAATGAGTCCGGAGTCAATGGAGCTTAGAGTTAGCCGACATTCGTCTATCAGGATATGTGAAAACCCCTGTAAAAACCTTATGTAGGTAACCCACCCTAACCGAGATTCGAACTCGGGACCTCTTGGACGTGAGGAAGACTCGCTACCATCTACGCTATCGAGGCGGGCGAATAAGTTCTCAGTTATCTGATTTGAATCCTATTTAAAAAATAGAATTCATAAAACTGTTGTCAACAATAAGAATCAGATTATTAGGCCCATCTCGCTCTTGACAGCCTTTTGTAAAGTAATAGAGAATGCAGTATACTATCGGATTATAAGCTACATGGTGTTAAACAACCTGCTCAAATCATCTCAGTTCAGACTTGAAATAAAAATGTAAATTGAAGATATTATATACATGCTAACTTTTGAGTTAGTAACAGCTTTAGATAAAAAAGAACTACAATTAGGAATATTTTGGATCTAAAAAAGGCATTGGACAGTATAGGTCACAATAACATTTTATGGTTTCAGTGAAATCTTTATAAACTAGTTCAGATTTTACTTGAATAGAATCAGTAAAGTAGGATACATAGTTGATTAGGAACCAGTAGGAACCAGGGTTTATTACTGAAGGAGTTGCTAAGCTTCTATACCCGGGCAGTTGTTATTTATAATAGTTATAAATGACTTGCCATTTAATTAGCAAAGAGTGATAGCCATGCTCTGTGCAGATGATACTACTGTGTTTATATCACAAAAATCAAGTCAGTAATTAAGAAACTCTGTCTACAAAGCACTTGAACAGCTCAAGTTTGAAGCAAATAAGCAATCATTATAATGAAACAAACTTTATTCAATGTAAAACAAAGCATAACAAAATAATGGAATTAACAATTGGTTACAGGAATCATAAAGTAAAGTATCAGATACAATAGATGAAGAGGTCAGTTGGAGAAAACTAATACCAAACTCTGCTTTCTTTGCATAACGAAAGTGCCTTAAAACAGCATATTTTACCTAATTTTAACTCCCTGTTGCGATATAGAATTATCTTACAGGGTAATTCAGTACACAGTGTTTATAACACAAAAGAAAGGTCATGGCAACGGTTTTACTTTTTTTTACAAAATTAACGTCCTGGAATGCAAGTGATCTTCATATATCAGCAAATAGGTTAAACTGTTTCATAAAGGATATGCTATTTTGTAGTAAAAATGTATAACTTACTTATGCTACATAAAACTACCAACTTAATCAACATAAAATCTTCAAGAAAGTTTTAAAGCTATTCTAATGTACTCACTCCTTATATAATATGAAGGAATTCTTTAACATCCCCTTCAACAGGTAAATTTTCAATAGATGTGGGAGATTTCATGTAACAGTGATTTGATGATTTACATTATTATTGACCTACTGTAATGCATGTCTTGAGGTTATATTTGAAATGGTGGTGGTTAACAAATTTTCATTTGTTGATACATAATGTAAAAAGTTTCTAGGTTTTGATATTGAGGCAAAAATGAACTGGAGTACGTATATACTCTACATATTTCATAAACTCAGCTCAGGCTGTTTTGCCTTAAGATTCATGTATGACTTGCTGCTTCAAAATACCTTGCTTATTTTCATTATGTCTTGAGCTGTGATGCTGTTTTCTGGGATAATTCAGTACACATTAAGATGATATTCATCTTATGAAAAACAGCTCTATCAATTTTAAGTGATGTTGAACTTAACAATCATGCAGGTCATTGTTCAAGATGTTGGGTATTTTGGCACTCCCAAGTCAACTTATGTGTTGTGCAGTTAATAACTATAACATCTTTAAATTTAATTCTCTAGTACACAGCAATAATACTAGACACAACAATAACTGGCAGAAGCCAAATAACTCCTTTTACCTTTATCAAAAAGGTCCTTGTTGCTTTGCCATACAATATATAATAGTCTTCCTTTAGCCTTGAAATGCTTGTAAAACAAAACACTATGAAAGATATAAACAAGAATTAGAAAGTCCTCGCTCATGCATGGAGTACCACAAAATAGCTGCTTTATTCTCTTAATGTTAACCTTCCTCGATTATAGTGATTATGCTCAGGTATTAAGGGGGGGGGGGGGTGTGGACTGAGAATTTAAAATACTACATGGTTATATGACATGTTCTGTGTAGTTTAGCCTGGTTCATTCTAGGATCTGAAGAACAAGATACAATACAATACAATTTTTAGGATGGTAATATTCCTTTAGAAGGCATATGGAAAAACATTTAACCTACAGAGAAGCTGCAGCATCTCTTACAGTATTGTATTGGATAGGGTTAAAAGTTGCTGCACAGTTAAATGAATGAGTCATTTTAGCAACAGTGGTTTGAATGTTTTAAGCTTAAAACAAAATTAATATAAAATTAAATCAAAATATTACAAAGGAAAATGCAAATATAACATGAATGTATAGTTATAGAATTTTAAAATGTTAATCATATTGCATTCTTCTAAAAGTTTATTCACATTATAAAATACATTGCATAACAAAAGCTAAAGCACTGATGACCTAGTAGTTATGGGCCCTAAGATATGCATTACAACAAAAGCCTTGTTTCTTAAGCATATCCTAATGTGTATCATTAAATAGAGAAAATGCTGAATTATTTAATAAGATGTCTTGGTTCAAGAGAGTTTAACATCTTTTATGTCCTATTGTGAATGCAAATTTTTATGTTTTCCAAAACTAAAATGAAGATGAACAAATGAAGCTTCGCTCAAACTAATGTACATAGTTTATATTGCTTGAAATTCAGATTCTTCTTTATATTGGGAAAAAAATTTACTTTTCTCAGGGAATAACACAGAAATCCTTATGAAAATGATATGTATTGCATTCCAAAAGTAGAGCTGTTGTGGAATATGTATAATGTTTTCCATGAGTGGGCACTTTGTGTGTGTGTGTGTGTGTGTGTGTGTGCGCGTGCGTGTGTGTGTATATTCATGATCTCAGTGAGCAGTGTTTTGGGATTTCGAACACATGATCAAAGAATAATACTTAACTAAACCTCACATTCATGAGTTTGACTCCCTTAGACTGGTCTGTCAGTGAGCAGTAAAACTTACTCATGGACATACTAGGCAAGTTTTATCTTTTTATAGAAATTAGTGGACATATCCAATCAGAAACTCAGAAATACAGCTGTTTCTCCTTGGATTTTTTATTTTATATTGGAACCATTTTTTAAAATGTGAAACCAACACCAACTAAATTAATTTTAAAAATTGTTTCTTGATCAGTGTAAGTTTGCATTATTGATCAGTTTTCTCTCAAATGTATGAAGTACAGGTGGCAACACCATGACTTCTGTATATCTTAATCCAATACAGAGAAGTAAATCATTGGAAAAATAGTCTTGGAGAAGCAAGATTTGACTATGCATGAATCCTCAAAGAAATAGGTGAATGAAGTAAAGTAGGGTGTTTTAAGTACCTCATTGGTGTAATATGGAGTTGATGTGACTGAAAGCCTGTGATCCCTACTTTCTCTTTTAGAAAGTTTTTGTACATAAGGGAATAATACTGAAATGACAAACTATTGATGGGGACTACTAACCTAAATAAGAAAAAATGTTTGCTGGATTGGCTATATTTTGAATTGTAGATATTAAAATTGTAAATTATATTAGTCACCCTATTTATACTCATCTGCACTTTTAAATGTTAGAACATAATTGTAACGTTTTAAGCGGCAATCATTCTCATCACCTACTGGGTGACTACTTCATTACTCTGACAGTTGAACACTCCACTATTAATAGCACTTCTGTTTTTAATATTTAACCTCCTTGTATTTTTGGAATTTGCTAGATAAAATAGTAAGGTCCCCTATCCATAGAAGTCTTTCCAATGTTGTCCCATCCGGAGATCCCATTGGGGACTATTACACTGTAATATTTAACACTGGTGCATCATGAACTTAATCATAACCATTTTTAATGGACACCTCCTTTTACATATGTCATAACCCTCAGTATACCTGAAGGGCCACACTTGTCAATTGGTTGATGGGTCTCTTGGACCTAACTGGAAGAATTTAGATATATCACCCACCTTTTCCCACATTCATCACTGAGGGACGTTTAAACTCAATACAAGATTAACTTCTATTTACACAGCTTCATATTCCATGTATGTTTCAGTTTAACTGATAGTGAATTACATTGGTTACATACTTAATGAACATTAGAATTTAAATTATTTCAAGTACTGCTGCATACACTGTGATGGGACTTGTGTTTCATCTGAGTACCATTATGGGGTTTTCTTCCACTATGAGGCAGATGTTTTATCTTTGGGACCAATTGAGGAGCCAGTTTTCAAAAATAGTGGTGGCTAAGAACCTGGAATTAGTCTAAAATGAGCAACACTCTGCCCAAGATGTCTTGGATGTGGGTGGATGGAGGTAGGTAGGGTTTGTTGCTGCCATCATATAACATCAGTATAGTCGACCAAAGCAGTATTTATTATTGTGCTATTCCAGGTATCTCGATATTGCGTATCAAAAAGTGTGATAAACTAATTTTCTTATCTTTATTCTTCCTTTATACGAAAAATTTCTTATTTCTGATTTTCTAAAAAAATGTGCTAATATAGTATTAGGACTACTACGAAAGGAATTTGGCACCAAAACCCGTGGCTTATTGTACTGAAGCCCCAAGTGGGGCATCTCCAGAAGGAAGGATGAGGTGAGAGAAGACAGAGGGTGGCCAACCTAAGAAATCAAGACAGCACCAAGACTTGACATTTCTGTCCTGAAAGAGACCACCAGATGAGAGATGATGTGAAATGATAAAGGAGATGAAATGGAGGGACAGGAAATTTGAGGGATGTAATTAACCTATACAGTATTTGCCTGGCAACCTGGAAAAAAAGTCCATGGATCTGGTAGGTCGGCTGCAGGAATCAAATGTGGGCCACAGACGAAACCGCCTGAACCATCCTGCTCAGTATGCTAATATATAATATGATACAGTATTTGAAAATACTTTTGTAGTTGGTTTTTAACACTTCATGACTTACTTTTTTTGTATCATTGAACTATTTTCGGAAGCCATTACATCCATTATCAACCTAGAAGGTCTGACTATCATCTGTTGTGATCTTCTGCTCTCTTCTTTCTGGTGGTGGAGCTATGAACTTCTTTGTTAAATTATCTATTGCTGAGATTTCAGAATTCGTTACTCTATCCTTATTTTTCCATATTAATGTTCTCTCACATCAGTTTGTTTTGGTTTATCGCCCCTTTTAGTAATTTTGGATTTGGTTCAACCTCATGGTTTTTGTTCCAGAAATGAAATGCTACTGCTGACTTATCTTCTTGTTTCAATTTTATGTTTCTAAAGTGCTCTTTGACTCTGGTGTTTAGGTTTCGTTTAGTTTGACATATGTAACATGTTTCACAATCCTTCAACTCATATGGTATATTCCACATCTGTTAAGGGTAGGCATCAGTGAAATTTCGTCAAAAATGACAAAAAACGAAATTTTCCATTTTTTGCATTACAATTATGTTTAAACATTGTAGTTTCAGAATATACTGTCAGTTAGGCCCTAGCGCCATTTAAAGAGCTGCTACGCCATTATTTAAACGCCCATGTGCGGGTGGGCATTGCCATTTATATTGCTTTTTCCAGTGTGTTGCAAAGAAATTGATGGGATTCTCACTTTAAACTACGCTGTTTGATTCTGTAACTGTGGTAATGTGCAGAGACATCTTCTGGATGTTTGTGGAAGCTACTGAACCTTTCCGCTACCATTTTTATATATTATTTTCCACTTACTACTTTTGAAAGTAAACAAACATTTCCACTGACATGTAGTGTTTGTGAAATATGGTTTACATGCAAGTGAAAGCTGCGGATAGCAGCTTATATTAAATTATTGTTGTTTAGAATAGGAATAAAGCCTGATTTAACATTGTATTGCTTTCTTGTCGCAACAGAAGGTATATGATTCATACCAGGTTAGGTTAGTACAGTGGCTATTTCAAAGCAAAATGCAATGAAACTTTAAGGTGTTCTAGCCATAATAGTAAGTAATGATACTATAATGCTATGCTTAGCCCAAGAGTTAACAGTGATTCTAGTAGGTCACCTTTTGATGTAAATGGAAGAATGGTTGATGTATTTCTGGGCATTGGTAAGGGTCATATTTCTATGCAGAAGTTTTGTATGACCATGGGTATGAGTTTCATGAACTATTCTACTTACAATTTCCATCTCATAGGCAAAAATAAAGAGATTAGTTAGTACTATTATATGGGAAAGTTGCATTAAAGGAGAAGCACAGAATGCTAATGAAAGTTTCCATGGAGTAAATGTCACAAAGAAGTTTTTGTATTACGAAAGAAATTGCCAATTGCAGTGATTGCAACTGTTAGTGAATTTAATATGGATTATAAAGATAGACTTAAAGTTAAGGCAAAAGTTGCAGCAAGCAAAGTAAGTCTTGTTAGCAAGAAAATTAGCAATATTAGGGATAGGTGAAAGCTAAAACAAAGTGATCAGAGTTCATTGAGCAAATATAAATCTGCCAAACAGCAGTTAAAGGTGACTAAATTAAAAGAGGAAGAGGATAGTAAACTAGCTGAGTGGTCTTCATATAGTGCAGGATGGTTTTGAAACATAGATGTGTAAAAAAACGCGACTCATCTAAAATTTAATAGAAAAAAATGTTGTTTATATTTAGAGCTTCTAACTAGATTTTTCTTCATGTCCAACTTTTAGCATTTTTAATACTCCTTATAGTCCAGACACTAAAGTTTTCAATGAATTTAAGTTTTGCATATATGTATATTCCTAGATAAGTTTTCAATAAAAGTTGGTGTCATTATGGCTGTATATAAAAAATTAATAATGATTGATATTAAAAAAAAGAAAATTGAAAAAAATTCTATCATATTCCTTAAATTTTCTCCTCCAGAACCATTAGACTTGGGCAAATGAGTATATAAATATATAGTTTTGTAACTATTATCTAAAGGAACCAGAATCCAAAGTTCCAGTCATTTATAACAAAAATTGTAGAGAATGTAATATGTTTCCCAATGTAAAGAAATCGCAGCAAAAAATTAAATTATTATTTTTTTTGGTAAAAACTAATGTAGATAGAAAAATTATAAAAAAAGGGCCAAAGGCAACCAAATTAAAGAGAAAGAAGGTAATAAGATAGCTGTAGGGCCTGCATATGATGTATGGAGTTTTCAAAGTAAAGAAAGTAGTGTAATTTCAATCTAAATCTTTAAATTCATTTTTCTCCACTTTCAATTTTTGAACATTTTTGTATCTTCAAAATGCTCCAACTTCTGCAATTCTCAACGAATTTGTATTAAACTTTGCATACACATTCCTAAATAAATGTTTAATAAAAGTTGGTATTTTTGTTTATTTAAATTAAATAGTTTATTTATTATTGATTTTTAAATCTCAAAATTGCAAAAAAATTAAGAAAAATTTAATATATTCACACATAAAATTTTTTTTGCCCAAAAATACTTGATACACACTTTAAAAGTATAGCAACTTTTGTAACTGATGTACAGAGAAACCTGAATCTAAAATTTAAAGTTTCTAAAAGAAAATCTGTATGACCTGGGACTTTTTATATAACATACAAAATTCATACTATAAAAAGCACTAAATATTTTTTTTTGAAAAAACTGTTTAAGATAGAAAGATGAATTTTAAAAGCTTAACTAGATTCCCTATACCCCACATAATGACAAAATTTCAAGCAGTTCTGATGTAAACTCTGGATTTTAGCATTTTTCACAGATGCCTCCCCTTAATTGTTGGGATTTCATCTTTTGTTTTTGAACTTAAGAATTTTAATACCGAGTATCTATTTGTAGGTGCCAAGGTGATATTTTTTACTTAAAGATCTTTTTTGAGTTTATTAAAGGTTTTTGGGTGGATGTGAGTCCAATGCTTTCTATTTCTTTCTGTGAATTTGGTTGCTTCCCTAATGGCTTTTTTTTTTTTAATTTTCTTAAACACCAGACTTTTGTTGCATTCATTTTCTTCTGCTATGTGGAGTATGGCTTTTTGTTCCTTGTAGTACTCTGTTTTATCCATGGTTATGTTGACTAGTCTGTATATAAGTCTGTTTACTTTTCATGTTTATGTGGTTTATACCTATGATTTTTTTATGTAATTTTCTGACTGTGCTGACTTCCTGCAAAATCCATATTTTATTTTTGTGTTATCTCTGATGATATTTATGTCCAAGAAAGAGAGTTGTCCACTGTCTCCTTTTCTGTTGTAAATATGATAGTTTTTTTTCCTACAGAATGAGCAATTTTAATGCATCATCTAAATATCCATTTGGAACTAATGCAAAAATGTCCTCAACATATCTATACCAAACCTTGAAGATCCACGGGAAGGCCATTTTAATTTGTGTTTCCAATGCATTCCAAAATAAATTTGCCAAAAAGGGTGAAAGGGGTTGTCCAAGGATAACCATGATTTATGCCTGTAGTATTTCCCATTAAAGCTGAAGAAGCTTTGTTCAATGCATAAGTTTGTTAATGAGATGTATTCTTTGCTTCTACTGTTTCCATTCCCATTCCCATTGTAGTTAGCCGTTTTTTTTAACAGTGTCTTGTCATTTTTGGAACAAAAACCATGATTTTGACCCAAATCCAAAATTACTAAAAGTAGTGATAAACCAAAAACTGACAATGTGGGAGAACATATTAATATGGAGAAATAAGGACAGAATAATGAACTTTGAAATCCCACCAGCAGATAATTTGACAAAGAAGTTCATAGTTCCACCACCAGAGAGAAGAAAGCAGACAATGACAACAGATGATAGTCGGACCTTCAAGGTTGATTATAATGGGTGCAATGGCTTCTGAAACTAGTTCCTCAGTAATATAAAAATGTAAGTGACAAAGTGTTAAAAACTGACTACAAAAGGTTTTTCAATTAACTTTGATGTCACGGTTAATACCTCCAATCATGCATAAGTGATACAGTATGTTGGATTTAATAAATACATTGTCATCTATATTCAAGTCTGTTCCTGAACAATACTAAGCCCAAAGCTGATCTTGCCCGAGTCCACGGATATATATAAAGTTTAAAGTTATTAAAAATCATGGGGAAATTTCTAAAAAATTATAAGTGTTTCAAAGATTAAAATATGTAAATGAGACTGAATTACATTTAAAATGATGGAAAATTATCTGAACACGGAACTTTTAAGAAGATTAAGGTAAACTTAGAAGAGGAGGCAAATTTAGAGTATTACTAAGTTAGATAATTGTAGTCTAGGAATTTTATGGAATGATGATCACCAATAACCCAGAGTTACGTGGTTTATTGGAAACATAAGAGTAGGCAAATTATTCTCATATGTAAAAAAATTATATTCTTTGTAGGTACACAAGATTTAGCATGATTTCTGTTAGCTTTGCTGTGTATTAAACTGTGTATTTCATGTTTAGTGCAAATAAGTACTACATCATTATATTCTTTTTCTATATGAAATAATGCATTTCAACACAGTAATGCCCGCATCGGTAGCGTAGATGGTAGCATGTCTGCCTCACGTTCAAGAGGTCCTGAGTTCGAATCTTGGTCAGGGCGAGTTACCTGGATAAGGTTTTTTCTGGGTTTTTCCCTTATCCTGAAAAACGAATGTTGGGTAACTCTAAGCTCTATGGACCCTGGGCTCATTTGAGCATCATTTCACCCATTTCATTCATCGTCCAATATGACTTAACGTTGGAGGACGTAAAAAAAAAACTCACAGTAACTTAGAAAAATCTCTTGGGATGTGTAATTCATTTGATCCTGTATTCTCCCTTTAACTTCCTTGTACAGGGATGTTTTTCCTGAGTACAAGGGTCACGCCAAAAGTTTTTAGCTGCCCCCCCCCCAAAAAAAAAAAACACAACTAAATTTCCAAACTCTTTCACATTTTCTCAAAATAATCCCTTGCGACACATACACATACTCATTTGCACAAACCACTTTGCAAACATTTCTTGCCACACTGTTTCTTGGACACTGTTCACAGCTTCCAAATATGCACTAATTGCTTCACCATCTGACATAAATTGGCACCCCTGCAGCTGTTCCTTCATTTTGTGGAACACAAAGTCACAGGGTCCAGGTCTGGTGAGTAAGGTGGATGGGGTAGAAACCTGATGCCCTCTTCATTCAGTAAATCCATTGTTCTGGCAGCAGTGTCAGAGGAGGCATTGTCATAGTGTAGCAGATGTCCCTTTGGGGTGTTGTTCCTTCCAGTGCTTGATGACCTCTGGAAAGCAGGACTTGGTGTACCATAGCGCAGTGACTATGCATTGGTTCTAAGACTTGGTGTAACATAGCACAGTGTCTATGCATTGGTTCTCAAGTGTAATGGTTGCTATGTGACCCTTTCTTTAGTAAAAAGAAGCAACCATTTTTTCCCAACACTTCGGTCCCTCTTGACTTTTGTTGGAGGTGGTTCATCTTCAGAGCACCAGATACATGACTGCAGTTTAGTTTCTGTATCATAAAGGTGAGTACCTGTTTCATCACACATAACAATGTTATGTACATTATGACATCCATCTTTCTTAACTCACTGGTCAACACAGGATGTAGTACTCACCCTCCTCATGACTCAATGCTTACAGATATTGCAGTTATTTTTTCCGGGCTATCCTAAACAAACATCAGGCTATCAGATGCACTTAGTGGCAACTTCCTCCCATGGCATATTGCGACGGAGCTAAAAGCTTTTGACTTTCCCCTCATAGCACCACACTTCATAATTTTGTCTTTTATTATACTTTATTCTCACTAAATCATTTATCACTTCCTCCCATCATCTGATAGTACAAACACAACTTTGATGCAACAAGAGAATTACAACAAAAATGCTGAATTGCTAGATTGTTGTAATAGGACATGCAAATAACAAGATGCAGCAGGTGTGAAAGTAAGTGTTTTAAATAAATAGTAATGGCATTTTACAAACATACAATATTATCATGGAATATTTTCCAAAAGTTAATTCATACTTTTTAGAGTATTTAATAGCCTTCGCTCTTCCATTTATAGCTCCAAAGAAAAAAAATTTCCTCATTGATAGATTTTCACTATACAAATTATTTCAGTTAAAGCTTTACAGAAAACATTGACTAATTTTTTTTACAGGGAGATCAATTGCACATCATCACCATTATCTCAACCTGGCTCATTTCAATATACCTTTTGCAGAAATGGAGTGTCTTTTATATCAGGTGCTGTAGGCTAATCACCTGCACACCTTAAATAAAGGTATTAAGGATACAAATAAGTTATACAAGATGGGTCCTTTGATGGCAATTTTTAGGTCAAAATTTATAACGAAAGTTGAATTTTGGAATTTCCATATCCTGAGAGAAAGTGAAAGGTTAAAATAGGTTGAAAAGGAAACACTAGAATATAATATAGAGACAATTGGATTAAATGAAGTCAGATGGAAAAATTTCAGAGAAATGACTATGCAGAATGGAAACATCTTCATATATTCAGACCCAGTTGGAGAAGATGCAGAACATAGAATTGGAGTTGGACTTATTACTGAAACAGCAAAATATAGCCTAATAGAATTGGAACCTATTTCAAAGTGATGACAGCAGGTTTTTTAACTAATATTTGCAATATAATTCATTATTCATTGCTATGCCCCAACAGAAGCAGTAGAATCAGTGAAAGAAAGATACCTACCAAACTATAAATGAAACCCTCAAGAAAATGAGACAAATATCGAGATATTAATGCTCAAATCAGGTCAGAAAATGAGACTGGAACACATTATTGGAAAATAAGGAATGGAGACTATAAATGAAAACGAAGAGTCTTGATTGATCTTTGTGCAAACCATGAATTTGTAATAGTTGGAAGAGTATTTCCACACAAAGAATGCCATAAAATAAAATGAGTGTTCCCCATAAAACTATAAGCCAAATGATAATATTGCAATAGATAGCAGATTTAGAAGATCTTGGACAGATTTTAGTTAATTGATGTAAATTAATCATTTCTCCACACTAGTCGTTTATAGACTAAGGTTTTTGATGGATAGAGTCAACACGAAAAATTAAATGCCATGGCCGGGATTTGAACCACGGATCTCCTGGTTTCCGTCCAGTTGCTCTTAACCTTTGAGCTACCATGGCCAACGTGCCGTCCTGATATTAAATTCTCCATTTGACTCATATATTTTCCTGGTAGACCACTAGGGGTCGGCACGTTGGCCATGGTAGCTTAAAGGTTAAGAGCGACTGGATGGAAACCAGGAGATCCGTGGTTCAAATCCTGGCCATGGCTTTGAATTTTTCATGTTGACTCTGTCCATCAAAAACCTTAGCCTATAAACGGCTAGTGTGGAGAAATGATTAATTTCCATCAATTAATTAAAATAATAAGAGTTAAATGATGAAGCCTGGGACTCAAGCACTTACGATAGTAAGTTGCCACAAACAGTGTATCTCAGATGCGAGAGCCCCTAGTGGTCTACCGGGGAAATATATGAGTCAAATGGAGAATTTAATGTCAGGACGGCACGTTGGCCATGGTAGCTCAAAGGTTAAGAGCGACTGGACGGTAACCAGGAGATCCGTGGTTCAGATCCCGGCCATGGCATTGAATTTTTCATGTTGACTCTATCCATCTTGGACAGATGTTAGGAATAAAAGAAAAGCAGGTGCTGCAAGCTTTCACCATCTACTCACAGCTTTGTTTCAAATTTAAAATTAAGAAAGTAGAAAAAAAGATATGCTATTCAGAGAGAAAAAAAAAAGAGAGATAAAGTAGAGAATGAAGCTCAAAGAGAAGAATTCAGAATAAAATTGAATGTATTCAAAATTTTACAACAGTTTCCTATAAATCAAAAGATGATATCAAGCTAACTTGGAAAAGAGTTAAAAAACACATACCTAGGAACTACTGAAAAAGTATTAGGATACAAAAACAAAGACAAAAAGGATTGGATGTCTGAAGAAACATGGAAGATATTTGAAGAACATAGGAATCTTAAAGCAAAATTAAATCAGAGCAAAACTAGACAGCATAAGTTAACTCTGCAAATACAGTATTCAGAAAGGATAGAGAAGTAAGAAAAGGAGTAAAGAGAGATAAAATAATTGGATAGATCAACAGACCCAGAGAGCAGAAGTAGCAGAAAGATGAGGTGACAAAACAGCTGTACGACATCACTAGAAAGCTATCAAGAAGAGGCTTTAGGAGAAATAAACCAGTTAGGAATAAACAAGGTTAACTTCTTATAAAGAGCTACGATTGGAAAAACGGATATATATATATATATATATATATATATATATATATATATATATATATATATATTTCTCTCAGAGATCTTAAATAAAGAGATTAAGATAAAGAACAGGAAAACAGAACTGAGAAACAAATAGAAATAAAAATTTAAATGAAAATACAAGAATAAAATTGCATTGTTTTATAAGAGCTGAAATTGAGATGGTAATCAAAGAAATAAACAGCAAGTCACCAAGTATCAATGGCATGTGCTCTGAATGCTAAAAATATATACTGAAATTACAATAGATTTGCTTCTTCCACTATTGAACGAAATATAGAAAAAAGAGAAATTCCCAACAGATTGGAAAGAAGGGCTTGTAATTAAAATTAAAAAGAGAGAGGGAGACCTTACTAAATGTGACAACTGGAGAGGTGTTACACTCTTGAGTATCCCCAGCAAATTACTTTCCAGGATAATCTTAAATAGGATTAAAAATATAGTAGAAGTTTGACTTCGCAAAGAACGGGCTGGCTTCTGACAACAGCTAAGTTGTGTAGACTTATAAGCATGCAAAGAATTATCTTGGAGCAAAGCAATGAATTCCAGATTTTGAGAAGGCATTTAATTCATTAAACCAAAAAATCATCTAGAGTATGTTGGTGAAATATGGAATACGAAAGAAAGTATTAAATCTCATATGTTATATGTATGAGAATTTCAGCTGTAAATATTACACAAATGGAGAGTCATGGAAAAAATGGAGGGTATAAATGGTGTAAAACATGTATATGTATTACCTCCAATTATGTTCTTGCTTGTCCTTGATAATGTGATGAGAGAAACAATTGGAAATAGAAAGAGAGGAATGTAATGGCTATTAAATAGCATTTGGAAGATCTTGATTTTGCTGCCAATATCTGTTTACTAGCACAAAGGTAGGCAGAGATGAAATACAAATTGATGAAATTATAAGAAGAGCCAAGTTGTCCTGAACATCAATACAAATAAAACTAAAGAAGTTAGAATAAATGGACAAAAAAAGGAGAAACTCTATATAAGAAATAATGAAATAGAACAAATATCTAAATCTACCTTCTAGGAAGCATAGTAACATTAAATGGAGGAGCAGATGAATATATTAACCAGAGAATTAAAAAGGCAAATGAAGCATTTATGTAATTGTATCTGATATGGAGAAGTAAAAAGACATCTCAAAGAGTACTAAAATACAGATTTTAATACCAATGTAAATTCTGTTCTGTAAGCTTGCAAAACGTGTAAAACTTCTTAAGTAAATATGACTAAATTAAAAAACTTTATTAAAGATGTTTGCAAAGTATTTTAAACATAAAATGGCCAGAAATAATATCAAGTAAAACTTTATGGCAAAGAACAAAACAAGAACCCATTGAGATTCAAATTCAGAAGAGAAAACGAGATGGATAGGGCATACACTAAAAGCCAACTGAAGTTGTAGAAAGAGAACTACTTGACTGAAACCCTCAAGGTATAATGAGGAAGGAAGACATAGAAAAATCTGGGGAAGGACTGTAGAAGAAGAGATACTAACAAGGGCAAAGACATGGGTGAAGTAAAGAGTTGTAACAGAGAGGACAAAATGGAGGAACTTCACAGGAGCCTATGTTCCCGAGGGAACTAACATAATTAAGCCATTAAGTTTTATAGTTTGTGAGTTGTCACATAATAAACAAGGTCCTACTCATTTTTTCTACACTATGAAATTGCTCTGTTTACTGCAATGATGTGCCACTTGACCCGGCCCACTTCCTCATTAAGACACCTCACTGAATAACTCAATAATTGAAGGGAAAATACAGGTAGATTGAGGGTGATTTAAGCCCCTGAATATTTACAGAATCCATATACTGAGGGATTTTACTATAGTCAATGATGCCTGCCATTAATGGTAATCTTACTTAGTTCTTTAGAGCATAGCTGTTTTATAATTATACTTTTCAATATAAGGTATTTGTGGCTTATTTTAATACTTGTTTGATGTAGTTGCAGCACCTAAATAAATGGTTGCAATCAGCTGGTTATGAATATTCTCCTTAACTGCTTATTCAGAATTGAAAGCAAGCATGAAGTTACTATTCTAGGAGGGCTAAATGAGTTCTGTGTGAAGTTCTATGGGCCTCGAGGAAGTAAGTATTACAAAGAATTTACTTGTGTGACTTGTTGAGTAAGCTCCTTGTCAAGTTCTGCTGTAGTATAACTTTGTTTCTTTGGACATCCCTAGTAAAATGTAAAATGCTGCAGCATAAACATATTTTAAGAATCATAAGTAAGCTCAATTATAAATAATCTCATAAATTACAGTATTTGGAACGGAAATGATAATTATTTTAATTATTCTTTTTATTAAAATAGCATTGTATATAAACATTCAGATATTGCCACCAGTTTCCAGGCCCTCATATTTAAAAGTATTTTATCTTCAGCCATAGGGGTGTGTATACTTTCCAAGCATTTCTCAGCTTCCCCGGTACTTTATAGAAAAAGTGACAACTTGCCACCTCTTCAAATCCCCATATTTCAACATTTAATCTTGAATCACAGGTTTGTATAACCTTTCCAGCCATTTTCCTCCATATAAATGGAAGTTATTTCCAGGCTTGTTATGCTGTGGTCTGCTCATTCCAACCATTTCCCTCCATCTTTGATATTTTATAGAAGCATCCAGAACTTGCCACCCAGTTTCTAGTTCCCAAATTTAATAATGCTGAATATTCACCCACTGAATTTTATACTCTTCCTAACCATTTCCCTCCTCTTATTTTATACAAACATCACAACTTGAACCCATTTTTTTTAAGTCCCCATGTTTCAACAATATATGATCTTCAACCACAGGGTTGTATAACCTTTCCAGCCATTTTCCTCCATATAAATGGAAGTAATTTCCAGGCTTGTTATGCTGTGGTCTGCTTGAGATAGAGGTTCCAGAAGTAGTTTCGTTCACGATAGTGGTGGACATGTTCAGTGGCATGGCCTAAGTCTCCTCGGAGAAGGTTACATTGCATCTAAATTGGCTTTTGTAGGCCTCTTTGCTGCGCACCCTGGTGATGATTAGATGAAAGGGATCTAAATCTCATCCCCTATCATGCATAACTACAGTCTACCTACAGCTAAAGGAATCAGAGGGGCTGGTGGATATTGTACCAGGTACCGCTTTTTCAACCTGGGGTAGGTGGATACTACTGAAGGTGCCAATCTACCGGATGGTAGATAAAGGTGGATCCAGGCCCTGCTCTTGGCCCGTGGATCCTGAGAAAGTCTAGGTTATGTTACTGAGATTAACGTGCTCGTGCAAGTGGGAGTTTAGAGTGTAGTGGTCTCAGACAGGTAATGTTAGGATTATACATGTATAATTAAGATTTGGGTGGCTCTCTATCGTAACTGGACATGGTAGTGTGTTGTGGATGAGGATGGTTGTGTCCTGAAACTTAATGATGTGTTTGCCCTCAACTTCAGTGGTGTGTTCAGTGACTGCAGACATTTCTCTGTGAAAAAGTGACTACTTTTGTGCTCAGTGAGCAAGGCATTAATGTTGCACTGTGTAGTTATGTAAGCAGAACTGCAAGAACAGTGAAAGTGGTATACACCAGCTATGATAAGATTCCAAGATTTGTTAGCTGAGTATAGCAACGTTTTTAGTTGCTTAGTGGGCTTGAAAATAATCTTGTCATTGTGGAACTGTAGTATGTGCTGAATTTAATGAGTGACACTTTTTAAGTAGGCAGGAAAACTGCCCCCTTACTTTTGAGTTTATCTGACTGAATGGGGTTGAGGCCTGATGGGATGGCAAGCTTTCACTTCTGTGATTGAATAGCCATTATATAATAATCCTTGGCACCCCTGAGCCCTAATGTGAGCGGATTGGATTTCCTACTTATGACATAGCCAAACATCTAGCATGTTTATTATAATCTCCTATTGGCTCAATGGATTCGTTCATTAAAGACTACACATTTCATCCAGAAACTACACAGTTTCACTTTACAAGCTCAACACCTTTTTATCATTTGTCTTACTCTTCACCATGGTTCCAGTACAGGAAGTTATTACACAGCTGAAACATTCTTTTCAGACCATATAATAACCTCATCCACCACATTGTTACTATGACGTACTTTCAATGGAGCCATTCTTTCTATGAACAGGTGGATGACCTAATGGGTAGCCCTCGGAGTCTAGTGGTAGGAAATTTCTTCATTGAATCATTTTAAAGTTCAGCCCTAGACGAAGCTTCACTTAAGCCAACAGTCTGGTTCTGCTATGTAGATGATACTTTTGTCATGTGACCCCACTGAGAGGAAGCCATGTAAGACTTTTTGTACATTTTAAGAGCTTCAGTCCCACATCCAGTACACAATGGAGAAGAGAAAGGATTGAGAGACTTTCTCTGGACATACTGGTTAGCAGTAAGGCCAGTGGAACAAAGACTCAAACCATCATCGTAGACAAAAATAGGCCATAATCAAGCATTCATAAATCATGCTTCCACATTTGTGAACTACATTTGTTACCTAGGACAAACATTTTTATCAAAATTTATCAATCCAATAAGTGAAAAGAGCTAGCTGTCCTGCCAGGCTTCAACCTGCCTTTCAGAAGCCAGACCAACCAAAATCAAGGGCACAGTTTTCCTGCCATTCTTTAAAAATGTCAGCAATCAAATTGAGTGCATACTGCTGCACCACACTGTCAGGATTATTTTCAAGCCTATTAAACCACTGAACAATTTAGTGTACTCAGCTAAAGATCCTTGGTAGTGTGTATCACCAGCTGTTATATAATGCATTTCCTGTTCTTGCAGTTCAGTTTACATTGGAACTATGCAGCATTAATGCCAGGCTCACTGAGCACACAATAAGTTGCTGCTTTCCATACAGAAATGTCTGTTACACAAATATAAATATTTGCAACAAAAACTTCTTTTATCTTAAGAAAATGAAGTAAATTTTTCTTATTAATTGATGAGATCGATTTCGTAAACATTTGTTTTCAACTTCAGTCATCAAACAACTTTGTCAACGATACCTTCAGTTGTTATTACGTTTTTTCCAGTATTACCAAAATCTGAAAACGAAACAAACCTAAAAACAGAATTAAATGATATTTTTCAAAATTCATTACACGGTTTATTTTTTAAAATAAATATTTTTTCCCAAACTATTAAGTCTATTGAACCATTTAATTGTTTTAATAATTTAAATTCATGATTTATTTCATGGTTAAATGACCAAAAATTATCTGCTATAGCCGATGATCAGTTTGTTTATACTTAATGTTACGAAAATGTTCTTTCATTCTAGTTTCCAAATTACGTTTTGTCTTTCCAATACAAACCTGATCACAATCTAAACAAATTGATAAATACCAGATTTTTTATTATTAGGAATTTTATCTTTTTTAGAGAAATGTAGTAAATTTTTAATACTATATTTATTTTGAGGAACTAAAGTTATACCAAACTCTTCAAAAAAAATTTGAAAATGTTTATTAACCCAAGGATAGTAAGTAAATTTTTTTAAAATTATAATCGTCTTATTTTTTTAAGGGTAGAAATATCATTAACAGTTTTTTTATATTTAAATTTTTCAATCTTTTTTTGTATAAAGTCTTTATTAAAACCATTAATTAAAGCAGTATTAATATGTTTATATTCTTTATTAAATTCCTCTTTATTCAGGGGTATATTTTTTAATCTATAAATCAAACTATTAAAAACAGCAATTTTATGTGGAAAAGGGTTAAAACTTTTATTTTTTATGTAATTATCGATATGAGTAGACTTCCTATAAATATGAAAGTTTAATTTATTATTGTTTCTTATCTTTAAATCTAGAGAAGGAAGAAATCCATTAATTCCAGTTTCTAATGTAAATTTTGTAGCTTCATCTTGTAAATTTAGTAATTTTAAAGCATCATTTATTTATCAGGAACAATAGCAAAAATATCAACATATCTATATATCTGTGTGTATATATATCTGTATCTGTATTTACTAAATATGCCATTGAAATGGAGAGCAAACACATCATTAAGTTCCAGGACATGACCATCCTTTCATCCATAACACACTAACATGCCCAACTACAGTGCAAAGCTATTAAAACTTACAAACATCCAAATAATTTCAATAGGGAAGAGGCTCTAAAACTCGACAGCAACTGCTATCCAGTCATCAAAGGCGAGAAATGCCATATAACAGGAGAAAGCATAGCAAGCCAATTGGAAGGGAGCAATACCATAGAAGCCAGACCTCTCCCTCCAGCTGTCCAGCATCTGGACCAATCAGCGGAGAGTGCTCTCAGTATAAATATAGCAGCACTGACAGTCAGTACTTCAGATGCAGTGCAACCTTCTCTGAGGAGATTTAGACTGCACCACTATATATGCACCACAGTTGCGGATAAAAGACCATGGCATAACAGCCAAAATAATTTCCATTTGTATTGACTTCGGTCATGAAAGTCTGGGTTCTCATTTCACCCCATCTCTGGTTTCTGATATATATATATATATATATATATATATATATATATATATATATATCACATTGTGCCTTAACCTGGTCACTTCACGACTACTGTGTCATATACATTGATTCTACTGTGTTATAAACATTGAATTGCACACAAATGTCTAAATTGTTGTCTTTCGTAAAACATAGTATGTTCATAGGTACAGTTTAATAAGAGCATCACACAGATTGTTAGGTATACTGGTGTTAGTCTGAATGGCAAGTCAAGAACAGTTTGTAATTAGATGTTGGGCTATGAATGTGACTTGATATTTATCTCATGTAAGTGGAGAATTTTAAGTTAAAAGATACATATGAGTAATATGTGCTGCTAACCTCTGATGAAAACAACTTGTTTTGGATGTCAAAGGTGTAGTAATGAAAACCTGGATGTGGACATACACTGTGGAGCTTGTTGGTATACATAGATCACCTTTTCATTGTTTCACAACAGCTTGTTTTATGTAGTGTCGGTAGATGATGATACTTGATTACATCTAAGGATGTCTGATGATTTCTCTGCATTATCTGTGGAGTCATTGCCAGTTATACCGACTTTTTATGTAATCCAGGTTAATGTGGCAATTTTTCAGTAGGGATAATTTTATGGTACAACTTCTGCAAGTTTTGGATAAAAAAATTACAAATGTTTGTTGAATTCCTAAAAAGTGATTAGTGATTCAATAAATATAATACTGATTCTGGATCTTTGAGATATAATGAAGTGTATCTAGGAGCAAGTACAAGTATTCTTATTATAATCAAATGTCTTTTATATTGCACTGCAAGACAGCCAGCTCAGCAGCCATGGCTGTATAGCAAATGATTGTTAAACAGAGTCCACTAATGGGTCAATGTGCAACTGCTTACAGCTGATGTTTTGGTAAATGGCAACTCAGAGTTTCTACCTTATTTAGGTGACATGATTTTTCATACCACAACTAGACAGATAAAGGTGCAATTTGAGAAGAGTTGCCACTAAATCAGAACGGCTGGCAGAGTAGTTCAGTACTATGTTCAGTATGTTGGGTGAACAAATAGCATTTTATAGAAGTTTGAGAATTGTACAAAACTGAGGGTTGTTTACCAGAGCTCTTTTCAACAATTGCTTTAGGGGGTAGAAGAGCATCTTGTATTGTTGATATTTTATTAGGCTTGGATTTCTCAGATGATGCTTAATAAAATCTTTCCCATCTTTACTAGATGCAATGTCGGTTTGCTCTGGAATTAAATTAGTGTAAGAAACAAGGCTGTGATCATCAGTATCATCCTCTGTTGTTTGGTTAGATGATAAAATAGTTTTCTTAATACATGAGGATTTGTCACTGGAACATCATTTGTAAGAAGTGATTCATCTCTAAGAGGCATGGCAAAATTGCTTGCCTTATGAAAAATGATAGGTAGAGATTGATCTGAGTCACTTTGATGATAGATCGGAGTCCAAGATTTCAGAGCTGGAATCTAAAGTTCTACATTGAGGTCTGTTATTAACAACTAAGTTATAATTGTTCTTTCACACTAGCAAAATGGTTACAGTAAAAATGTGAGTTGGTTGGAGAATTAATGTCATGCTGGCACATTGTCATAGAGCTCAGTGGTTAGAGCAAGTACTGGAAAATCTGTGGTTCAAATCCCAGCTATGGCAGTTAATTTTTCACCTTTACAAACTAAGTTATAACCATGATGGACATATGCTTGAGGCAACTCAAGTGTAAACAATTAGTACGCATAAAACTGGTTAACAACAGTAATTAAGAAAAATGATGTAAATTTAGGTATATACATCCTGTAAAGAGTTCAAGAAGCTGAAATTTATTCAAACAACTAAGTTAACAGCAGATGAACCAGTAAACTGTTAGTTGCTTAGAGCAGTAATTTTCTTCAGCAAGTGTGGCGGAAACTCACAATTTGTAGCAACAAATTTGTTAGATTTTCATTCTCTTTAGGAGGAATGGGCCCTCATTGATAAACCATCTTTCTAGTGTGGATGACAAAGAGTGATCTGGCCGACCAAAGTTGGCTCGAACCCCAGATGCGATCAAGAAGGTTTGGGAACATAGAAGAAATTTTGTTAGGAAAAAATATGATGGCGTAGCAGCTTCATTTTGCACAAAAAGCACATGGAATTTTCAGAAGATAGCAAATATCCAAAAATGTTTGTTTTCATAATCTAGTGGGAAATCTTCAGGAAATTTATCATAGTCCTCCAGTTTAACATACTGCTGTCTGTGGAGGCTTAGCATAAGAGTGAATTCTGAAGTGCTTTCTCTCACTCATATGCTTGAAAGAAGAGCAAGGATGAAGGTCTAGTTGTGACAACAAGTACATATTTTGGAACTATAGGGCACACTTTTGAAAATATCTCATTTCTACTCAGTAATGAGAGGCCAGAGGTGGGTACATTTTTGACAGTGTTTAATATTGTTGATTAGTTAATTATTTTATTGCTTCTGGGATAAATATGCATTGTTATTAAAAGTCTGTGAAATGTAATGGATATTTGTAGGGTTATTGAGTTTATCAATAGCAAAAATCTAATCTGTAACTGGTGTGCCATCATGGGCATCTAGAATTATAGTCCATTGTTTAATAGAGGCACTTTGTGTTATTTCAGCATAACTATGTGAAGCAAGATTAGTTGGGCATTTTTTGAGCTTGTATTTGCTTTTGCTGTGGATGTGCCTGTATGTCATGGTGTAGTTATTTACCGGAAAGCAGCATTATGTTTAGGTGTAGATGGTTGCAGTAGGAGTAAATGGTCTGTTGCATATGTGTTCTGTAGTGAAGCAATAGTATTACGTTTGGCATCCATTGTTGATAGAATCAAAATGTGCAAAAAGAAATCCATTGTCTGAGTCAGGTTTGTCTCGGGCACTTTAAAACATATGAACTATATAGCAAGATGGAAAAATAACAAACAACTGATATTATTAAACTCCTTACGGAACTTAACCTTAGACATGTTGGTGTTTATAAATCCAAGGCCACAATTAACCATAAAAATCCTCTTCATCAGTAGAATATTTTCATGTAGGGCAAACTAAATGAAATTAATTCATATTTGAGCTTAAAAAGCTAACCATGTGATGTTGTGCAAGCCAGCTAGTGAGCTATAATTTTGATAGCATGCTCCATATGACTTACTACTGTCATGCACAATTTCATCTTCATAGCAAGAAATTTGAGCTTCCTGTTAAGTAACTGCTCTCATTTGGAGCCTGCTCCTGCTTTACATCTGTGCTAAGTGCTAATCCTAATTTTCTAACTGATTATATGAAATCTATGGTTTATTTTTCACTATCTTGTTTTGCTTGTAATGTTTGTTCTCTCTGCTGTATTGATGTTTTACTGTTTTCTATGCTGGCAAATAGCAGTGGTCAGTTAATGCAACCCACGTGGCAGTGCATGCTTATAATTTTTAGATATAATACAACACTCAGATGTTACATACGTATATCTACAGAACAAAGTAAGAAATGTATTAAAGTAAATAAAGTTATAATATAAAAACAATGTTATAGATTTTGAAAAATTAAATTGTTATATTTTACTTGTTCCATTTTAGAAAACGTTTATGAAGATGTGCTGCATATAAAACAAAAAAAGTATCCATTCCTGGTTGAGTCACCTAGCTTCAGTATACATTCAATTTTTGTTTTTGTTGATAAAACTTTCTGAATTGGCATGTTTGAACAAGTTAGATTTAGGTAATTTTGTTTACATACTAAACTACAGTTTACAATACCTGGATATTTTTGAGAGTCTGTTGCTCTCTTCAGCAGGTCAGCGCTGATGATGAGAGCAACAAATATGAAATGTGTCCAGGTATTGTAAATTGTAGTGAAGTGTATAAATAAATTTTCCTACTAGTTTATTTTTATTTAAATCCTTCACTTTCAGTAGCTTTTAACTACTTGTAATTAATTTTGTTTGTTTTTAGCACAGCAGTCCTTGCATGATCCATTTCTATAATTTTAGTACATAAGAACTCCTGATAAATTAAGCATGGTATGTGAACTAATTATTGCATATTATTTCATTTAAGGATGCCATTAGCCTCCTAGTGAATTGAAGCCCCTCAATATCTTGATCATACTTAGAACACCATCAATGGCAGCAAGCAAAACATTTTAAAAATTTATATTTCATTTTGCTGAGAATTTTGCACTGCTAGAGATATATTTTCTCACAATAATTGTTTTTCCATAAACACTGTGTAGGCCAAAGTTAGAAAGTGGAATCAGCTTGAAAAATTAAATGTCATAGCTGGAGTTCAATGATGGATGTTTAGGTTTCTATACCATGGATATAATTGCTGAGCTACCATGGTAATATAGCTATGCAACATTAAATTCCCCAAATGTTTGACTTTTTTTTTCCCCTGTTATTTTCAAATTCATTTTGAGGTAACATACTTCAGTTATGAGTTGACAGTATTGTAAGTCCCAGGCTTCATAGTTAGGTGTTATTAGTTCAATGATAATTATTCTTTCACACATGTTACGTGCAAGCTAAATTGGAACGATAGTCAAACAAAAAAGTCCATTATTATATCCAGGATTTGAACCCTAGATCTTCAGATTTTCATGTCGTTTCAAGCACTGTGCTACAGCATTGTAAGTTACTATTGGGATAATTATCTTTAAATTAATATTAGAATGCCTTGTGGTGTACAAGAAAAAATGTGATTCATATGGAGAAATGAATCTTACCTGCATGTTATGTTAGTAGGTAGCTCAGTGGTTAGAGCAATAGTTTGGAAAGCCAAAGATCCATTGTTCATCCTGACTAGGGTATCAAATTTTCCAGTCTGATTCTGCTTTCCATGTTTTCTATTGTTTTGCCTTTCAGAGATTTGAAATCCAATAAATGTTCATGGATCAATACTTTATTATCCATTGCTCAAGTAAATGGAGATAACTGCACAGTATCTGTAATTCTGTGCAGCAATCAGTTGTTGGGGAAAAGTAACATACAAGAGTTGTCTAACAGGTATTGCTCAGTTTTTCTTCAGTAAGTGTTTATTCCATAAGAAGGCAATTCATATGAGAAAAAAGTTTTCATCTTCTTTTTTTTTCTTAACTTTTAATTATTCAGCAACTTACCACATCTCTAGGTTAGCTAGGTACATTTCTTTATATTTGGAATACATACATTGATGCCTTTTTGTTTATATCTCCATGGAATGTGTAACTAAGGAAATGTAACTAATCAAACATGTTCATTTCATATCGATATAATAACGTTGTAATGTAATATAATATATTCGTTCCAAAATAATAAAGGATAGTTCATCAAATTTAAGTATTACATTATCTATACTCTCTTGTTTGCCCACATAATTCCTTCCTAATTCTATTTACCTTCCTCTAATGAGGCTCAGGGTATTTAATATCCTGTTGGTCTTTGTCATCCTCAACCTTGGCCCATTTAAGTACAATTCTGAGGAAGCCAGGTCATGTTTCATGACTGTAGCATGAATGATGTAGCACAGTTTAACAGTGTTGTACTGTATTCGGAAATTCTAAGACCTGTATGAGAATGTGCACTATGTTGAATCAAAAGGGTCTCTTGGATTTTTATGTTATGCAGCTCCCTGTAAATAAATAGATGTATATTTAAGGGCACTCAACTACAAGGTCATCAGCACCTTCCTAACTCACTGTTTGGAGAGATATGCTGTTGAATTAATGGCATCACATCAGTGAAAATTGCATACCCACAAAACTCTGTAATCATGACCTTAAAATGTTGCAATAAATCAGAAGAAATGTCTTCTCTTTGAAATTTGTATTTCACTGTAACACATTACAGAACCCATGTTACACACAATTTTGAGTATTTAAGAGCACGGATCAAAAACATCCACACTTTCTTTACTGCTAGCAACGTGTGAAATGCAGAGTCAATGTGTTGATCTTCTCATCAGCACTCTATGACAAAAGTCCCTTCATCCCAGTCAAAACTTAGAACTCTGCAGAACTGCCTTCTGATACCCTTACCCTGTCCAGCAACCAAAATATCCCTTTTGATTGCAGATGTTCCATAAACATTTTTGAAAATTTCCTCCATTTGTTTCTCTACAGTGAGAAATTCAATCAATGATTGCATGTGGTGTGTAAAAGACACCATTTAAAAACTGTGTGGAACTATGCTGTCCGTAGGATAGTACTGAAACTGCATACATATGCAAACAAATTTTAAATAACTCGTCCTCAAAAGTATTGCATTCCCAACATTGTTTTTGGTCAGAAAAAAATAATTTGCGCATCACTTAGTTGGCAAATCTCATACTTTGGGCATTTTAATTTTGCCTGTCATTTAATCTGCCATGCAGTATGTCTGAATAATTTATTTCTAGCTTTCTTTGTATTTGAGTCATCCCTTCACAGGACTTGGACTCATACAGTCTCTTAGAAATTGCCCTTCCCTGCAGTCCCACAACTAAACATATACCAATCCTTCAGTTTTCTGGTATTTCAGACTTACCTTTGTCTGTACTCCTTAGAGCTATATTGTATGAATATTAAGTGTTCTATTTCTTTTAGTATAATATATTCCAGATCAAAAATAATCTTTGTAAAAAGGTTAAAAATTCTCAAAATTTAAATATACCATACAAAGCTATTTATCAAATAAGAAGAGATCTTAAAGCAACTATAAATCCATATG
Organism: Mantis religiosa; assembly: GCA_030765055.1. Lineage (NCBI taxonomy): Eukaryota > Metazoa > Arthropoda > Insecta > Mantodea > Mantidae > Mantis > Mantis religiosa. Next base: position 132,248,394 of record CM060950.1, read on the forward strand.
TAAATATAGAAATCCATATAAAGCCAGCTAATATAATTTAAACCTTATATTGCAATGTTCTCTATGAAATCCTTTATAATGTTTGTTTAAATTTATATTCTTTACTCCTATTAATATATCTTTAACTGCCAGCACAAAATATTTTCTCCTTGAGCAACTGAAGTCAATTTACCTTAACATCCTCCCTAAATATTTTATTTGAACTTATTCAAGGCCTTCATTCAGATGTGTGACTGACCTAACAGAAACTTTCTAGGTATCAAAAAAGGACACTGTTTGCCAGCATAATCAGATATTTACCTTAAATTCAAGCACATAGATTTCTCTTGCAAACTGTAACTGTGTTAACCATATACCTTCTTCACATAGTTCTTAGGACATATGGTAACTCATTCCGTGGGCTCTATCTGTTTTGCAAGAGAGCTGAGAGTTGCCAGGAAAATTTTTGTGTCAGAGGAGCACTAAAATCCTTACCTTATAAGATGCTGAAAATGTTGGCCTTCTGCACTAAAGCAGACAACACATCTCGTAAAAATGTTCTTGGTCATCTGTGTTAAGTCCAGCAGCAGGAATCCTGCTGATATCTTGCATGAATTTATAAGTTGCACAAGATATCTTGCATAAGTTCCTGCACTATACAAGTATTGAACAATAAACTCTGTCTTTCGAAGAATCCCATAAAAAATTGATATTAGATTGGGTTAAGGAGAAGGCTGCAAATTAACACCTGTAATTCTGTCATGAAAAACCTCTCTTATTTTATTTATTGATTTGCTACCCATATATGTTGCAGAATCTTGTTGGAATCACCCACAAGATTTTTGTTCTGGTGTCAAGCAGTAAAGAAATGGCCCTAAAATGTGTGCCCGATATCACTCTATCTTAGTTGTTTCTTTAAAGAAAACCGGTCTTGTTATTCTTCTAGCACTTAAAACACACCACAATCCAATTCTCAGGTCCTAGTGAGACATTTCAAGCTCTTGCTCACATCTTTTCTGAAGCCCAATATTGACTGCGTGAGTGTTCATGCTCTACAAGGATCGTTTTGTTTTAACCTATAGAAATAGGATTTTAGTTTTGACAGACGTGTAGCAATTCTCACAGAAGACACATCTAATTGTTGACCTAATTTGTTTGGCAATTTTCAAGATAATTGCTCTAAAGTGGCACCTATTTCATCTAGTTTATTTTCTTTTAAAATGATCTTCTCCAAGAATTTTCATGTCTAACACCAATCTGAAACTTAAAATTTATTCAAATTTATTTTTTGAAAGACAAAGTGTATCATTCTAACTTCATACACAATAGAACTTAGTGAGAGATACACTGAGATATGAGAGCCTGTAGTTGTTTACCGGGAAAATATATATGAGTCAATTGGAGAATTTAATGTCAGGACAGCACATTGGCCATGGTAGCTCAATAGATAAGAGTGACTGGATGGAAACCAGGAGATCTGTGGTTCAAATCCTGGCCATGGCTTTGAATTTTTCAAGTTGATTCTATCTATCCAAAACAGCCGATATATGGCTAGTGGGAAGAAATAATTAATTTCCGTCAATTAACTTAAACCATGATAAGGATTTTTACACCTGATGGAATCCATTGCCCTCTTCTGGGATTTAAATCCCTGACTTCAGGGACCAAAGGCTTGCATTTTATGCCATTGTTAGAGCAGGTCAACATTTCAAGCATCTCCTGTAAGGTAAGATTTATAGCGCATCTCTGACAATTTTCCCTGTGACTCAGATGTTTTGTGCAGTAGAGATAATTCGCAGAACAGGTTACCATATGTTTTAAAGACCCTGTAGATGATTCTGGAAATGAGAGTCCTTATGATTTCATACATTTTTCATACCTTTTAAGATGATTTGCATTAATGCTTGTTACTTTACCATCTTTTATCCATAAAAAGATACTGATGTAGGTTAATAGAGTGTTCATTAAACTTTGTCTAACACCAGTTGCAGAAATTAACTCTACTCACACTATCATAAAATTGTAATTCTTTTACTACAGTTGTCTTACTGAATTTCAGTTTTGAACATTTAGTGGCATTTCAAGCCGAGGTTCTGAAATTCCAGATTCATGTGCAAGCTTTCTTACAGATTTCTTTAGGCATTTTTCTAACTTTAGTCCAATGCCATTGAGTTAAATCCATAAGGACCAGCAATTTTGTTTCAATTTCTTATCAAGACTAACTCCCATTTACTTAAAACTTTTCACAAACTTAAATCATTACAAACTGTTTCTCTGTGTGGCACACGCAGGGAATCTTGTCTATAACTCACCATTTCACTTTACTACGTAAGTATGAATCATGGAATCGTATATAAAAACTCTGTGTCCTACAGTATACATACTTTTTGGCATTATAACACTAACACACTGTAACACTTAAACATATGTTCTAACAACATATAATCTGTATAAATCTGTACAAAGCCTTCATACCAGCTGATTAGCTGGCATATGTAGAAAAGAGAAAGTGGATGGGGAACAGAACCAGTTAGAAACAGTGCAGTGCCATCAATTTCTCATTATATTCATTAATTAATTTAATTTCACTATCTGCTTAAGCGAATACAAATGATTCATAGCATCATCAAGTCAAAGTTATGTACGTGTACAGAAATAATGACAGTGATTAATATACACTAAAGTAAAATTTAGAGTAAACAATGTACAAGATACCATGTTTACAATATATAATACATTATAATTCACATAACAAGTACTGCTTATTTATGCAGTAATTAAATCCTTTAAGATATTCACCAAGTGAATAGAAGCAGCCTTAGAGGCAGAATTTATTTCTTTTCTGAATTTATTCATATTATAAATATTTTTTAAATAGGGAACTTACATAACTCATGGGCTGCAACAGTAGGTTTGGTTTCATATTAATTGATGGTTTTATATATTTATAATCTGTGTGAGTCAGTATGGAAGTTGTGTTTCCTCTAGTGAAGTGCTTATGCTTTTGATTGTTTTATCTACAATTTGTCTGCTATATAACTATAATAACCCTAATAAATGGCCATGCATCCAAATGAAAGCTCTGCATTACTTATTGGTTGTATTGCCAGTAATAAACTTAACTTATATATGGGAATTGTTCTTTTGTTCTTTAGCCATGAGTTGGGACAGTGTTGGAATGGTACAATCAGACTGAAAACTTTGTCATATCCATGATTTTTCAGTCTGATTCTGCCTTTCCATAACTTATACATATTCTAGAAACACTAATTCTTGCAATGAATAACATTTGATGCTACTCAGCTTCATATGAGCTATTTCCTGGCCGCCTGTCTCTTTGTCCATCCTGTTCCTGGTTGAAGTTTATTTAATATCTCTTTTACTTTGGTAGACTCAACATTTAAACTTATCACAATTATGCACAGTACAGTGCAAATATTATTTTTATCCTTTTTCTTATTCTTATTGCTACCAACTACTAGCATTTACATTAATGTATGCATAGTTTAATTTGACCATAAAGTGAGGCATGACCATTAATGTTATGTGATACATCTGCAGTAGAGCTCGACATTCACAAGTAACCCTCTGCATACTAGGAGTTAGTTCCATTTGGATTTAATATTGAGCTTTCAGTCATCATTATAAACCGCTGTAAAGTTTTTGAGTTTGATTTATGAGTCACTATGTTTACACTCAACTTCACTTATTCATAAATCAAACTAAAAAATGAAGAATACTTCACTGTTAATAATGCTTCTGCTTTTAATATTTACTCTGTAAAGTTGTTGCAATAAATTCCTTTTGTGTCTTTAGCTTTTTATTTATAAATGTTGTTGGGTAATATACACTTAAGTTATTTTAATAACATAAAATTCTCAGTTCTCAACAAATTAAAAAGTGTAACAGAAATTTATGCCATTTTTCAGTATACATTTATTGTAACAAATAGAACACCAGTTAATGCTTATTACATTTTTTATCTCGTAAGTAGTGGGTGTTGTTCTAATGTTACACCTAAGTCAATTTGCATGCACTCAGAACAAACACAACTGACCACCTACTGAATCACAACTCACACTAAACTGCACTTGGCATGGCTCACTTTCACTGTCTGCTGAAGATTTCATAACTTTCTCACTGTCCTGTCTTAGTTCACTTAATTGACAGACTGTTCACTACAGGGTTGGATCCTGCCAAAAGGAATTTTCTAGAGTTTTAATACAGCACATAATGACTTGTCTTGCCCAGCTATTCAGTCAAGAGGACCCAGCATTATCACAAGTAGCCAGTTAGATCAGTAGCAGTAGTCCTTTCATGAAAAACGACTAGCTTTGTGGTTGCAGTTACACTATTGATTTGTACCCCTGGAAGGAGTTCAGTTCAAAAACAAGAATTTTCTTCTTGGTGATCTAAATGGAAGGAGACGGAACTATAATTTTCATTTGGTTGAACAAGGCTGATAGGATGATTTTCAGATAAATTCAGTTGAAATGGCATAAAGACTTCAGCCACTAAAACATTTCACCAACCAATGTTGAACTTCAACAGTATATTGAAGTGAGTTAACACTGAAGTTAACACAAATTTTATTTCGTCCAGCAGTGTTAGCTGTAGCATTATGTTAAACTTTGTGCTGAGTTAACATTGTCTTACCCGTGTGTTAAGATGTTCTGAAAATGGTTGCCACAGACCAAGCTGTTAATGTGGAGTTGCTGTATTTGAAGTTTTTGCCTAGCCAAAAGAGAGCCAAACATACTGAATTCCAAAATATGTAAAAAGAGGAAATTTTAAAGCAATATGAACTGTTCAATTTGGTTATGAGCAGGGTTATAAAGAAATTAGGGGAAGTCACAATACTGGCAACAGAAACATGCTTGTTTATCCTATTCTACAAAAGTTATTACTAATTTTTTTTTTCCTGGGGGCACTTTTCACTTCATGATAGATGAAAGTTATTATTTGTGAGTATATCCAGAAGGTTTCCAAAGCAATTGCTTCAAGAAGTGTACACTATATTGTTAGGGTGTGCTTTATCCTTAATCAGTGAAAACTCACTTTCATTCATTTTAGTTTTATTGTAGCATCCACCTTTGGTTTTAAACAATTCTTAAGGCATGTACCTGTCACTTCTCGTGCTACAGTCTATATCGTAAAATGCATTCAGTTTTTCTACTCTTAATAACCAGATCTCTTATATAAACAGTGAAACTCAATTCATCTATACAAAGATCTTTTTTGGCTAACATCGTGATTCTAAGCTCAGATAGGAAAACCATATTGTAATAATTGCCTAATTAATATAACTAGTTGTGTGCTGCTGAAACAGAGCACTGTGATGTATAGACAAAAGCACACAGAACAAGTGTAGTATAGAACATAGAATCAGGTTTATTATGCCTTCATATATGTATTTGCATATAAAATACCATATTTTTTGGATCATAAGATACACTTTCTTCGTTGTAAAACACTGTGTAAAATTTAACTGCATCTTATGGTATAAAGTTCACATATAAAAACCAGCTAAATTTATTGGTAGTTTTAAACACGGATCATTAGCAAGGGACTGTGAGCCTTGTGGACTGTATACTAGCGACCTAATTGAGGTTCAACGTTCAACATAGCATAAAGCCCATTAGAAGAATATGAGCCTTAATGACACACATAACAAAAGTTTTGCCCTATAAAGGGTTACAGAACGCAATAGCAAGAAAAATTTTCTCTCACAGCCCCTTTCGTTTTTGTTCAATTGCCAGTAGCAAGTTTACTGTTGTGAAAGCGACATCCAGTTGTGAATTATTCTAAGCTCTCGTGTCTGTATACAATGCTACCTAAACAGAAGAGATTCTCATACAGTGTTGAATTAAAATTAGAAGTTGTGCAATATGCAAAAGAACACATAACAGGGCAGCAGAAAGGCATTTTGGGCCCCCACCACCTGAGAAAACGATGTGTTAGTGGTGGAAACAGGAGGATCAGTTGACAACATTGGGAAAAGACAAAAATTGTTTTTGTAAGCATGCAGCAAAGTGGCCACAATTAGAAATAGAATTAAAGAATTGGGTGACAGAGTATAGGAATAATGGCAACGCAGTGTCTATAAAAATGATCGTCTGTGAAGCAAGAAGATGTGCCATTGCAAACATTACAGATCAAGGTATAAAAATTGAAAGAAGCATAGGAACACTTAAGGAAACCGCTACAACCTGCACTATTCGAGAATCAGCTAATGATGGGAGCAACAGCTCTTGAAACATGTCCTGTGAAAAACATTGTTAGTGAAGCAATGTGTCTATATCTTCTTGATTCGCTTTATTTTAACATTACAGATTTTGCAGGTTCTCCGTCTTGGTGCTACCTACCGACTTAGGGAGGAGGACTTTCCATGCACACTTGTAAAAGAATCACACAAAAGATGCCGACCAAGTACGAATCTAAACTTCTGGCATTTCATAAATTTGTTTTTAATACAAGGAGAAATTTCAATTCAAACTCGGTCATATTGGAAACATGGACAAAGTTCCCGTAACTTTTGATGTTCCATCAAATAGAACGGTAGACAGAAAAGATAAAAGTAATCGCTTGTATCATTATACACTTTTACTATTTTTATTTCAAATTTTTCATAATAAAATCATGACTGCATGTTATGGTCCAGAGCATCTTATAATCTGAAAAATACGGTATAACACTTGGGGAAATTTTACAGGTAAGGAGGTAATAAAATTATTCAAACTGCAAAAAAAGGCAATCCAAATAATTGGGAACCTAGAAATAAATTATACTTTTGGGAAGACTTAAGAAAATGTAAAATTCTAACTGTTCCATTTATATATGTAAATAAAAGCATACAATATGTATTAGTAGAAAAATAACCATATGCACATTCATAATATAAAAACTAAGCATTATTACTACAGAACTGTGCTTAGAACACTAGTCACTCAATAGAAAATAATGGGAAAGAGAATTGAAGACACTAACTACAGAAATAGAGATCTAGAGCAAAGAGAAGTGTGTTTTAAAGCTTTAAATAAATAATACTAAAGGCACTCTGTAGCATAGAAGAATTTAAATATAACACTGTACATGTATAGCTAAAAGCATGTAAGAGGTGTAAATGTTGTTTATAGTAAGTAATCTTCATTTTTTTCAATTACAAATGATTATACATGTACATACTTAATACTACACTGAGTTGCTGGTTAACCTTGGGCTCAATAGATTTAAACTCTGAGGTTGTCAAGCTAAAGGGTTCCTATTGGCATCTTATCTAAAATAACTTCATCTTCATTTTCGTCATATTTACTTATTTTTCTCAACCATTTGGCTCTTACTTTGCCCAAAAAGTTCCCAATTTCAATTAAATTTTTCCTAGCTTTCATTAACTTCATTGCTTGAATTTCTTTTGGTAGCCTTGCCCATTCTTTTTACCTATCTTCTCCCTAAGCACCCCAGTTTCTTCACATTCTAAAAGCAAATGCCATTCTTTATCCCTTTAGTGATACAATGGGCATTACTCCAGATCCATCCCTCTTCCCAAACCCTTCAGTTTCACCACCCCTGTTCTGGCCCATGCAAAGTCTATTTTTAACATAATTTCCTTTATGTTATTCAGCCATGAATCTTTCTGATTTAGTCTTTTCTGTACTATCAAGCATTGATGCAGAATATTCTGCTCATTTAAACTCCTAATTCTCACCCAATTAACACCCTTTTCACCATTATTCCTTTAGTTCCCAGACTTCTCAAGTCTGCTTGCACCACTCCATTTGGTGAAGCTCGTGTTAAGCCCAAAACTTGTTTGCAAAATGTTGTTTATAAGAGGTATAAAAAATGTTTATTGATGTAAGGATGCTTTGTAGTCTTTGATGATGCACTGCTAAACCAATGTAACGTTTGACAAATTCTACGTAATATGAGCATATTGATAAAATGAGTTGAATTGGTGACTGCTAAAGCTGTTAATTACCATTGCCTTTTGTGTTAAGATGGTAGCCTACAATTAGCTGTAAAAGCTGTGAAGCACTAGAGTTGTCACTTTTAACATAATTGGAGAAAGGGTCATGGCAGATGAATTCAAATAATGGAAAATTGCATTTACTTGGGCTTTAAGCTAAGTAAGATAAGTTACTGGGAAAAGCAGAACAAGTCAACATTAAACAAAGTAAGATCAACAATAATTGCTTGAGTCATAAACTGTTTTTATGTGACATCAAGATACAGTTTGTAAGGTTTTGTGCAGCCTTATGGAATCAAAATAGGTGGGGAAAAATGGATTTTATATTGAGAGCATTTTGGACACTTATTTTAGAAGAACCTCAAAATAACCTAATGAAGGATCACTTTTAGAATTGGAGAAAAGCAGTATAAAAATATGGTGGTAAAGGTAATGAAATATTGGTAAAGATAGGCCAGTTACTGGAAGAAAATATTTTTAAAATGTACTAACTGCAAGAAAAGCATCTGAGTTCTGACAACTGCCTGAGTAAAGTTAAGGTCCAGTTGAAGTGGATATATGGATTCAAACACATAGCATGCTTTAATGATTCCAGAAATATGTTCACTCTACAGAATATATTGTGACTTTGTGGGTTCGTAGAATTAGTCCAATTTGCAGAAATTCAAAACGTTCTTTATTTCCGTAGAAATACACTTTGCACACCTCTGATAACAGCAGAATTGCATAACAAACACATATGCAATCTTCCAGTCCGTCTGCACACTGCTCACTAGCAACTGCACTCCTTGCGGCTTCCTGCCAAACTGAGCTGTCTAGTCCAGTCCTTCACTTATATAAACCAATCGCAGTATCTGGAAGTTTTCCGAAACCAATTGACGTCACATGAAGCCAAACTAAGCTTCACTGACCCTCGCTGTGAGGCGAGAATAATTCAGACCATCACCGTCTCTTTCTCCCTCCGTTGCTCTCTCTGCCCCTATGCAAGTACCAGCCAATCAGACGAGTGGGCGTGGCTTGAATGCTATCTGTCTCTTTTCCTGCCAGCTCGCTTCGGCAAAACGATCCCTCGCGACACTACTCCCTCCTCAAGGCTGGTCGTCCTGAACAGCACCCCTGTAGTGGGCCAGACGATCCAGGTGTGCCACCAACATCTTTCCTTGGGGCACTTTCTGGATGCGGTAGACCACGTCGTTTATTCTCTTTACCACCGGTACGGTCCTTGCCACGGTTGCTGGAGTTTTGGGCAGCGTCCCTTGGTCCGGGTAGGGTGGTACAACAAGACCAGGTCACCGGTCACCTTGCTGGAACACTTGACTGTTGGCTTGCCTGTTGTATCGGGTCTTCATGCGGTCGCTCGCCTTCTGGATGTTCTGAGGAGCCATCTCATGCATGTCGTGGAGATGGTCCACCAAGTTCTCCACATACTCCGTTGCTTGGTGTTTTGTTCCCGGTGGGCTCCCAAAAGCCAGTTCACAGGAGAAGCGTAATTCTCGGCCGAACATTAAGCTGGCTGGCGTCATCCCAGTGGTGTCATGTGTTGACAAGCGGTAGGCCAACAGAAACAGTGGCACCTTGACGTCCCAGTCTCGCTGATGGTTGGCCACGACCTTCCTCACGTGTTCTTCTAAGGTCTTGATATACCTCTCCACCATGCCGTCCGACTGCGGATGTAGGGGTGTTGTGCGGGTCTTGTTCACACCAAGTCTTTCCAGTGCCTCCTTCATCAAGTGAGACTCAAAATGGGTGCCCTGGTCGCTGTGGAGCTCTAACGGCACCCCAAAACGGCAGAACAGTTTCTCCACGAGGCAGTCTGTAATTGTCTTCGTCTCCTGGTTCGGGATGATGGCATATACCTCCGACCACTTGGTGAAGTAGTCCACGACCACCATCAGGTACTCGTTGCCTCGGTCGGGCACTGGGAATGGTCCAGATATGTCGACAGCGGTCCGTTCGATTGGCGCTCGACGTTGTACTGCTGCATGCGACCCCGGCTACTAGTTTGGCGCCCGCGACTCGCCGCACACAAGTGACATTGACGGCACCATCTCTCTGCGTCTTCCCATCGGGTGATTCCCATACCCGGAACAGCACGCCCCCTCTGATCTTCAATAGGTCCCATTGGGCCCAGTAGGACTTGTACGTGGTGCTCCTTAGTGTGATGTACTCCCAGGTTGGTCTTGTCCCTTCCTCCACTTCCCTCAAGAGTGGCCCCAAGTCTGTGTCCGCCAGCTGCTCACTCCTCAGGCCTGCGCTATCCCAAACATCCACAGGCACTGCCGTGACCACTCTAACAGCTGCGGCACGCTCCTCTTCTACTCTTGTACATTGACCGCACTCTTCTGGGCAAGGACTTCGGGACATGGCGTCTGCGTTATCGTGGCTCTTCCCTCTACGATATTCAGAGGTAAAATCGTACTTCTGCAGCCTCTGGACCCAACGGGCTGTCTGGCCTTCCAACTTCCTAAAGCTCAATAGCCAGGTGAGGGCGGAGTGGTCCATTCTCAGGTGGAATGGCTGACCGTACAGGTACTTGTGGAAGTGCTACAAGGTCTTCACTACCGCCAATAACTCTCTCCGGGTGACGCAGTAGTTTTTCTCTGCCTTGGACAGCGTCTTGCTGTAGTAAGCTATCACCCGCTCGTGGCCGTCCAGGACTTGTGATAGGATGCCTCCAATGCAGTGGTCGCAGGCGCCAATGAAGGCGCTGCTTGGTCGCGGAAATCCCAGAATAGGAGCACTGCAAAGTGTCTTCTTCAACCGCTGGAGAGTGTCTTCGGCGTCCTCCGTCCATACATAAGACCGGTGTTCTTCTGTCAGGCGGGTGAGGGGTTTGACGATGTTGGAGAACCCCTTTATGAAACGGCGGTAATAACTGCACAGACCCAGGAAACTGCGCAATTGTCTCTTATGCTTTGGCCGAGGCCAAACTCTGACGACCTGTGTCTTCTCCGGATCTGTAGCCACTCCAGTTGGTGAGATTATGTGGCCCAAGTAGTAGACTTCCTTGTGGAACAGCTGGCACTTTACGTTTAGCTTCAAGTTGGTCGCCTGCAGTCTCTGTAGCACCTTACTCAGGTTGTCGAGATGGTCTTCGAAAGTTTTGCCGACGATGATGTCCAGGCAGGCGTCATAAGCCAATCCTGTCATTACGGACTCCATGAGCGTTGGAAGGTAGCTGGTGGGTTGCAGAGCTCAAGGCGCATAAGTGTTAACTGCCAAAGCCCTTGGCCTGTCGAGAATGCGGTCTTTTCCTTGTCTCTTGGGTCTAGAGCCACTACCAGTAACCCGGTCCAGGGTCGAGAACCACTGTGCACCAGCAAGCGTGTCCAGAATGTCAATCCGGGGTAAGGGGAAGCAATCCTTCCTGGTGTGACAGCGTTCAACTTCCTGTAGTTCACGCAGAAGCGTAGCTCGCCGTTCTTCGTCACCAAGACTACAGGGGAACACCAAGGGCTGTCAGACTCTTTGATCGCTCCCCTGGATCTCATTTCCTCCAGCATGTCCCGTACCGCCGCTTGTTTCGCCAGCGGAACGCGTCTAGGTGGTTGCCGAACAGGCCGGGCGTTTCCGTTGTCGATGTGGTGGAGCACTCGGTCCGTACGGCCGTAGTCGCTGTCGCCTTAGGCTGAGGACGCACAGTTGTCGGACCTTCTCGAGCTGTTCTGCGGTCAGTTGGTCGGCCGCCCTTTCCAGTAAGTCTTCCAGCTGGTGCTCCAGGTGTTGCATCGGCACCGGCTCCTGTGTCTTGTCGATTGCTGTCACACTGACCACGGGCTCGCACGTCCCCATCTCTATCCCAGCCTGGACATCGTGATCGGTATGTCAGGTTGTGCAGCCTCATTGGCACCTCCTCTCAGCGCGGCTACAATGTCCTGGCTACACAGAGTCCGTGCACAGGCATCTTCTGGTCCAGCATCATGTTCTTGGTTCGCTGGCCTTCCAGTCGCGCCGTTACCGCTACCTCGCTTCTCGCGGGGACTACCACGTCTTCCCCCAGGACGGCCCTGCAAATTCCCACGCGTTCTTCGGGTTGCCGGAGTACGACCTTCTCCATTAAATCGCAGGACCTTCCTGCCGACGTCGACCGTCGCCTCCTGGCTCCTGAGGGCATCCAGTCCCAGTATTAACCTCCTCAGCCATCTTCGCGACGAACACCCATTGACGCACGGCACTCCTTCCCAAGGTCAACTTCAGCAGGGCCGCCTCCACAGGCAAGGTGTCGCCCGATGCCTTCACTAGCTTGTATGGTCGGCTCGGTTTTCTCGACGGCAAATCCTTGGCAACGTCAGGTCTGATGACGGTCACGGCTGCCCCAGTGTCCATGAGCACGCGGCACGGCTTCCCCTTTACCCAACCGTCCGCGATGAGGCTATCATCCATACGCCGGCTGACGGCGCGCAGTGTCACTCGAGGGGATGTCGCCGAATTGCCCCTCTCCACGACAGCCCTTGTTTTCCGGCGGTTCTTCCTGGTGTGGGCAGTCTCTCTCCAGGTGTCCCAGCTGTCCACACCCCAACACACGGCACTAGGTCTTCGTCGGCGTCCCTCGGATGACCTTTGGTCTCCCGTGTAGCGACTACTCGTTCTCGACGCCGGGGTAGCCGTCACCTTGGCCGCCTCCATCCTCAATGCTGCCGTTAGCGCTTCGTGGATGATTTTGTAGTCGCCCAGCATTAGGCGCTGAGGTATCTCTGTGTCTCGTACCCCGTCAACGAATGCGTAGGCAGCCTCTCGGAATACGAACTCCGGTGTGAGGTCGACTAAGGCTTTGCTGGCCAGCTGTTCAATTGCCAGGGCGATCGCCTGCAGTGTCTCCCCTGGCTACTGCGACCTTGACTTCAATTGGCTGCGGTAGTCTGTGGCTAGGCGGTGGTTTCCGAAGCGGTTCTCTATGGCCTCCCAGATGTCCCCTGGTGCCGCCGCTGTCTAGACTGCGTTCAGCACCTCTGCGGCCCATCCCTGGAGGCTGGCTATTAGCTGTGCGGCTTCTTCCACTTGTGCTTGGCCACTGTGTCGAACTGGTGGCTGAGGACCTCGAACGTTGTCGCGCCGTCATATTTAGGAGGTTTGACGCGCGCAGATGTATCGCGTCCCGGCGCGTCGGCCTTCAAGTCCTTTAACCTCCTGCCGATGATGTCCTCTACCATGGAGTTCAGGGACTTGGTGTTGATGTAGGCCTTGCCCTCCAGGTCGTTATTGCGGTTCGCCAGGTCTTCAACGCGCTGGTCCTCTTGACCCATCCACTTGCCCAGTTCCGTGAAGTCCTCCTTCATGCCCGCCGATTGTTCCTCAAATTTGGCGGCGAGGACCTCATTCGTAGCCTTCATTTCTGTGGCCAGGCTATCGTTCGCCGCTCTTATTTCCACGACCAGACTATTATTTGCCGCCTCCGTCTTCGCAGCGAGGGTGCCACTCGCTGTCTTTATTTCCTTCAGCTCGGCGGTGAGGTTGTCGTTAATCGTCTTCATTTCTTCCATTTTCTCTAAAATATTTTTCAGTGCCGCGGCCATTGTCGTATTTTGCACTTCCTGACACCAATTGTGACTTTGTGAGTTCGTAGAATTAAAGTCCAATTTGCAGAAATTCAAAACGTTCTTTATTTCTGTAGAAATACACTTTGCACACCTCTGATAACTGCAAAATTGTGTAACACACACCTACGCAATCCTCCAGTCTGTCTGCACACTGCTCACTAGCAACTGCATTCCTTACGGCTTCCTGCCAAACTTAGCTGTCTAATCCAGTCCATCACTTATATACACCTAATGCAGTATCTGGAAGTTAATTATGGATAGATAAAAGATGACTTGAGATGAATGACAAGAGGGCTTTAGCTTTTTATGAAATTATTAAAATATGCTCTAGTAAAGAAAAGTATTCAGATAATGTAATAGATAGTAGTGGAAAGCATGGTTCTATCTAGAAGTATGCAAACTAAAAATCTGTGATATAATTAGATTAGATTGATTTGCATTCAGTAGGTTCACTTGTAGCCAGAAAAGGCTGTAAACATTAAACATGTCCAGAGGTATAAAGTTTAATAGCATATATATGAGCAAAAGTTAACATAAGACACATAGTATACCGGCAATATGAACAACATTATGGAAAACAAAGCAGGGATAATTATATATGATACAAAATCAAACATTTTTTAATTCAGCTTTCACTTGGCGTATGGCAGTACGTCTCAACCTTTTTGTAATGGATACCATTCTTGTTATTTCTTAAATACATATACATAAAAAATAAACTTTCAGCATGCATCAAAGATTTATTGGTAATGATTTGTCATTGGAACAGTTAGATACTACTTACAGAGCTACAGAAGCATTATCAGGATAATTTGTCATTCAGATAATCTTGTACAGAATAAAAAGATTTTTGAGCAAAGGTACTCTCTAACAGCATTTTTAAAAGCACCGAAATTATCAATTTTTTCTTCAAGAATATTAGGAAGTGCGCCAAATATTTTGATAGTTTCATAATACACACCTTTCTGGAAGCAAGAAATTTCAGCACTGGGATAATGGATATTATACTTTTGTCTAGTGTTTATTCAGTGAATTACATTATTTGTTGCAAATAAGGCATGGTTGCATACAAAGAATTTTAGGATAGAGAATATATATATGCAAGGAAGCGTTAATATCTTCAATCTTCTAAAAAGATCTTTACAGGAGCATATGTTGTGCATGTTAGTAATGATTCTTATAACCTTCTTTTGCATAAGAAATATTTTTTTACTTCCTACTGAGTTGCCCCAAAATAATATTCCATATTCCATAATAGAGTTAAAGTATGCATAATATACTAATTTAAGTGTGTCAATAGAACCCACATTAACCAGCTCTCGGATAATGCTAGATGTATGTCGAATCTGTGGGGATAACATATTGAGATGGAATACAAAGGAGCTGACGAATAAAGGAAAAAAACAATCAAAGAAATCACTCAGAGGTATTATGCTTTTAGTGATTAAGAAAGTGTTCATGGATTAGTTTCATTTGGAGTGATTAGGGAAAATACACATACAATTATGTTACTTACCTCTAAATAAACACTTTAAAAGGAATGTTAGCAAAGAAAAAGGTAGAATATTTTTTAACATTGGTTGTTGAAAAAGTCTTGTTAATTAAAGATCGTTTAACAAGAAACAAAGTTAACTTCATGGGAGAAGATATTTGTGGTGAAGCTTAGGAACAATGATTTTGATAAGTCATTGGATAAGAAACCCAATTTGGTCAAATACCAACAGAGGAACAATAGAGGCATCCAACAACCAGGCAGAAAAAAAAAGAAAAAAAAACTGATGACACATGCAATGAATGTACGAAATATTTTGTACATGATAACTTGTTTTATGGAGCATGTGTGGGACTCAGTTTTGTCAGTTTTATTGTAGTAAAATATGTCTCCAAATAAAAGAATACTTTCGGGGGGGGGGGGGGGGTAAAACTTTGATACAATAGCTAAGGCTCAGGGATAGAATAGTAAAGATAAGGCATGGATTAAAGAAGTTTACAGCTGTTAGACTTCTGTGAAGAAAATCATTTGCTGATTTATAATGACATGAAACAAAATGTTACTTCAGGGGAATCTACATATGTATAATACAGTAAAACCTCTCTAAAATGGAATGTGATCATTCCAGCATAATTGTATTTGCCTGATTTTCTTGCTGTCTCTAAAGCTTGAGTCGGAAGCAATGGTCCAGAAATGGGAATTCCTCTAGTGCGCGCGCGCACTAACAAACCACTCGAACACAGCACGATTTAGCTCGTCATACTCTGTAGATTTTGTGATGTGTTTCCCATGACCTGCTGTTCCCATTAGTCACTCGTCTGTTATTTTGTTTTTCAAAATCTCCTAAATCTGAGTTTTCCCCACTTTAAAGGACACAGTTAATTCTTTAGCTGAACGTTTGCTCGTTTCATGTTCTTTAATAACCAGATTTTTTTTTTCTCCAGTGATAATGTTTTAGGTTTAGAGCTCATTTTACAGAATTTGTGTAAACACAAGCCATGTTTTTAAAACTCACCACTCGTACTTGATCACTTAAAGGAACGCAAGAGTGAACCACTACAAAACAGTTGTACCCCTACCATGTATGTTGGAAGAGAGTTGAGAGAGCTAATCACCTGTTTTCCCTTTTCCTCGAAGCATTACCGTTTGTGACTCTAAGTTCATGGAACTTCGGTGCAAGCGTTGTCGCCCCTAAAATTATTGCACTTTTTAAAATACGTATGTACGTTGTAACATGATACATAAAGTAATCCGTTTTAATCATGTTATTTACAGGTTCCCGAAAAATGTCCGTTTCCACGTTAGGCAGTTTTCCGGCTTAGAGTATAATTTTACATGGGAAATACCTCCGTTTCAAAATTTATTTTCTGTCTTTTCAAGTTTCCGGTATTAAGGGATCCATTTTAGGCAGGTTATACTGTATAATAACAGGCGCATATCATTAATTATATGTAGTGCAAGGGAAACAGAAAATTATCATTTCAGAATTTGAAATAATGAATATGGCTGTGACTCTTACACACTTTCTGTTAATAGGGATGAACATTAGTATACTTCATCAGACAGATGTAGGTTTGAAGATTATGTGTGCGTGTGCGTGTGCGCGTGCTTGAATTTGGAATGGAATAAAGTTGAAGACATACTTGAAGGAACATTGGGGGAAACAATTGGTAAAATTGAAATGATGGAAAAGTCATGAACAAAATTAAATGGTAGGTAGTAAAGAAGTAAGATACTGGAATGTGGGCAGAAATTTACTCGCAGATTAAATTTAATCACGATATACTGTCACATCGGCGATCACGGGGCTTGTGAAGAAATTACATCGCCATTGCTGTTTGGTACAAGGGGCCGCGGGAGTAGGAGAATCATTTCGCCTTGTTAATTAATTGGTGGGATGAGAGATGCACATCTTCAAAGAATACCGGTGGCTAGCGACACGAAAAGTCACGAGAACGTGGCGGAACTATATTGTTTTTATACAAAAGACCTTTCGAGACTAATTCGAGAGGTTTTTGGTTCCAAAAGCATCTTCCGCATGCGAATTTGTATAAAACCGATACGAAGCCTGAAGGAAGTCAGCAGAGGGCAGTAATGAGAGTTTGAGTTTGTGTGTTTTGAGCATCGAGCGTCAGTCAACGAGTGCGGGTCCGTGGGGAGAAGTCAGCGCTGTTCACGAATCTTTTCGTGAGTGAACAGTACATAGAGGGGTGATGCCTTTCAAGCTCCGTTGTGAGAGTTGGCAGGTCCTGGAACGGTTTAGGAAGCAGTTGACGAGTCAATAAGTGCGGTTTCTCGGGGAGGATTAAAAAAGGCGGCGAAGCAATTTAATGCGGATATTGGAATTGTGTTCAGAATTGGCATGTAACATGTACATATGTAATACGTATACCTGTGTGGAGATCAAAGAGATTACTATAGAGTTTTCACGTCATGAAGACACAATGGGCTCTTATGGACCATGCCTTTATTATGGAAGAATCAAGTGCGCTTCGAACACGTTTTGTCCCAATGCGCAGACAGCTTTCTCATGTCTAAATGTTGATTTAATATGTGAAAAACACGTACTTTTGACATGTTCATGGACTCTGCGATCTCTCTCACTTTAATTCGGCGGTCATCTACCACCATTTGGTGAACTTTGGCGATGTTTTCGTCGGTAATTGCAGTTTTTGGACGTCCCGAACGTTCATAGTCTCCCAAACTCTTTCGGCCACGTTTAAATTCAGCTGCCCAAAATTTCACTGTGGTAAATGATGGTGCAGAGTCCCCATACACAGAATCCAACTCATCTTTGATTTGCGTAGGCGTATTGCCTTTCAAAAACAAATATTTAATGACAGCTCGATACTCGATTATGTCCATTTTTATAAAAAACATTCACATCAACTCACTCAAACGACTGTTACACAACTGAGCGTCCAACATGGCTGAAACTTTGGTGAGTAACTGTCAACAGATGAACAACGAAGTTCACTAGCTTTTATTTACGAGTGCTGCCATCTTTATGTTGAGGTTGGAAACTTATCAGACCACCCTCGTATAGGGTCGTTCAAATGAAAGTGGCACTACAGTCAGTTTGAGAAATGGTTTAATGGTAATATACATTAATATACAAAGAAAGACATGATACAGACCTAACAGAGAGGCTAGATAGTCACCTAGTAGTTTTAGACGAGTCCCTCGGTCAATGTGGCAATGGATATACTGGGTGAAGAAACTGGGTTGGTCGTGGAACCAACGGAAGCATGGACTTCATCCTCATCGGCAAATCGTCGTCCCTTCAAGATTTCTTGATTGGACCGAAGATGTGGTATTTTAATGGCGAGTGGTCCGGGCTGTAAGCAATTTCCAGCGTAATTACTGTAACAAGGTTTGGCTCGCCACGGCCACATGACGTCATTATCATGTAAGAGAATAACGCCGCGTTCCATTTATACCCCGCGTGACAACATGCCACGTAGGTAGCCATTCCAACAGTAGTGTGTCTTCGATGTCAAAGAAACACGTTAACATGACTTAACCAGCTCTAGTGGACGCGCGAACTTCTTCAGTCGTGGGGGTGAAGATGTGTCGCCATTTCACGCTCAAGCTTTTAGTGACTGAATCAGAGAGATTGCACCATGCTTCATCTGCAGCAATGATCCTTGCCAGGAATTGGTTCTCCACTTCGTGGTACCGCATAAGGTGTTGCATGCAAACAGACATGCAATGAATCTTCTACTCCGGTGCCAAATATTTTGGCACCCATTGCGCACAAACCTTGAGATATCGCAATCTTTCATGCAGTATCCTTTTCACACTTCCTATACTAATAGACATTTCCTCCACTATTTCTCGAGTGGTGATTCGGCGATTCATTTTCCGAGATGGCCCATATCTGCAACTGCTTCCTGAGTAATAACCACATGCGCTTGACCAGGCTGTGGCCTATCGGCAATACACTTTCTTCCACTACAAAATTCCCTACACCATCGGAATACGTTACAAATTGTACGACCGCACGTTCAACACTGTTTGGAGACGTCCAGATGTGAATGAATACTTTTCAACGTGCTGCGACGCTATCACACACTCATCAGGTATCTGACGATATCGTATGCACTCCCAGCATTCTGTGCCTTCTTTAAGGCATGCGCAGTCATCTTTCTCGTCAAAGATGCCACAGAAATGCCACTTTCGTTTGAGCGACCCTTATATAACAATTTAGGAAAGAGGGAAAGAAAACTGTGTACCTTAATGAAAGTTAGTCAAATGTAGGGCACATGTGTCAGAAGTTTGGAAGGATAAGGCAATAAAAATTCCTAAAGAAGCACTTTTGGACAGATTATCCACTGGTCTTAAATTGCCTACTGCTCGAGGACCACAATTGGTAATACTTCATGCCAGTGATACATGGGTTTTTACAGATGCAAAATTTGTTTTCTTGGCGATAAAAGGGTTTTGCTGATTATCATGATAAAATATCAGTAGATTTGAGCAGTAATTCAGGAACCAACTATTAGTTATATTGATTCTATTATAGACTCGATTGCAGAAGAATATGGAGTAACAGTTTGTAGGTTGCTTCCATATCGTTGTAAATTAAACCCTATAGAAATAGTATGGAGTCAGGTAAAGGGAGATGTAGGGCAACGTAACATTACATTAAACAAAAAGAAATTGAATGTTTAATAGACAATGGTTTTGAATCGGTCACCCAAGAACAGTGGTTAAATTACTGCAAACACATTGAAGAGATAGAAGATGATATATAGAAAGCAGATCAGCTGCAGGATGATATTGAACCTCTAATCATTAGATTAACCAGTAGTTCCTTTAGCTATGATTGCAGTTCTTGTGAGGTTAGTGAGAAGGTCAACCAGGACTGCTCCTTGAGTGTTGAACCCATGTCTGATTAAAGTAACGTTAAATAAGAGTATTATATTTAGCTTAAATGTAAACTGTTGACTTTTATTAAGAGAATATAATAAACTATGACATAAATTAATTGAATTAACTGAAAAATATACAATAATTATCAACCTAATAAAATAATATAAAATTAATTCAATGATCAAATAATAATAATAATAATAATAATAATAATAATAATAATAATAATAATAATAATTAATAATAATAAAAAACCTGGTTGTGAACAAAAGCACAGCATTGCAGCACCGGAACATACTTTCCAATGCTGCACTCCATAAGATCCATTGTACCTTCATGACATGAAAACTGGTATAGCAGCAGAAAGAGTGCATCCTAAAGAGACATAAAGAAACATTAAATAGACATGTTAAAGTTGTGTAAAAGAGAAGGCGATTGTAGATTAATGACAAAGGAGTTTGAGACAAACTTTGCATTTTTGTCAATACCTTGATAACAGGTAGGTATGGAAAATAGTGTGTCAAACGTATGAGACATTTTATGAGAAATGACATCCTTATACAGCATTAGTGAAATTATTTTCAACATATATTACATTTAAATAGAGTGGCATATCAAATAATGGGATTTGATCTAGAGATGTGGGTGGATGATTTTGATATGGTAATAATAATTTGGAAATATGGGAAGAAGTTAGAATTGAAATACATAGGGCTAGTCGAATTGATGGCATTCCAGGGTTGTGGTGAAAGATATGGATCATGGGCAAGAATAGAAGATGCTTTTTGTAAATGTTTAATGCCAGCTTATACTATATACAGCACCACAAGTGCTAACAATGGTGATGCATGAAATGTAATGTAATGACAACTGGGTAGGGAAATATTCCAGACCTAAATTTAAGATGCCTGCTTGGCATTTTCCAGTTATGAAGACTGAGGAAAACTTGGGGGGGGGGGGGGGGGGGGAACAGGCAGGAAGGACAGCCTTACAGGATCTGAATCACACATGAGTCCATGCCTTAGTGACCTTTGTTACCTGCGTCGCTGCAGGTGTTTGATGAATTTGGTGCTTCCATAAACATCCTCCGTAATGGTTTTCGGTTTTCCTCAGTTTTCATAACTGGCAAATGCTGTGAAGGTAACCTAAACTTAGGCATGGAATACTTCCTTTCCAAAATTCCTTTCTCAAATATGTTATGTATCATCATCATCATCAGTGACCTGTGCAAAGTAAAAATGGGCATTAAACACTACTTAATAAATAAATGAACTACCAGTGATCCATGGAAAAGCCAGAAACCATTCGTGAGCTACTATGTGACTAGCACTCATCTATATCTATCATTTGTGTTTATTTGCAATTATGTCTTCTCATGAGGAAAATTATGTGATATTGATGATGAATGGTTTGAGTGATGGCTAGTTCATACTAGAAGACCCAGAGTAACAACACTGTTGGCATATTGAGCTGTGTAAAGAATGCTTTATTACAAAGCTAATAATATGTATTTGAAGAAATATGCAGCTGATATAAGAATTCCGTGGGAGTTTGTCTCCTGATTTCGGCAATCTGCTACAGAAGATTGGATCTCACATTTCCAAACAGGCAACCTTTTCCACACTGTCAAGACAGGTAAGCACCAGTAGCGGAACTGTTTCTACTAATATACAGTGATAATGTAGGTTATACATTTTATTTATGTTGCTAATGTTATTTAACTAATTTTTTCAGGCTATAGTAATAATTTAATTTCTGTCCACAACATATCCTTCAGTCTCCCAGGATTTTCAAGCCTTTTGACTGCATAATTTCATAAGTCTGCATAGTGTTTGAGAAGGGACTACAGTAATATATCAAGGTAACATATCTAATTAATATATTTTAATATTATAAATAAATTTAGACTATGTGAATAAATATTATTTGGTTATTCTATAAACCACTATAAGATATATGGATACATTATACAATGTGTTTAAATTTTTCTGAAGAGATTGAGTGGAATTGGTCAACAAGGATAAGTCAAATGGCAGAAGGAGGTTTTGCTTGCTGTTTGCAAAACATATGATTGAGAATACATGGGGAGAGTAGATCCATTTTCTGCAGGATTTTACCGGCTGCAGAAGTACTGACTGAAGCAGGCCAATCACGTAAGTATCTCAAACATGGCATGCAACTGCTTTCTTGCTTCAGGGGTGTATTCTTATACTTTTGCAGCAATATAGATAACAAATGCATTTATTTAATTTGGTTGAGAACATTCTTTCTCCAATGTCTTTACAACACTGTTCAAGTTGTCAAATGCATTGTTCATCTCTGATGAATGGATATCATCTTTTCTCTTTACTTGCTTTGTAGATTTGGGAGTAGAAGATGGCATTGTTATCTGTTTGATATATATGGTACCTTTAACATCTAAGGTCATATCAGCAATGGTGCTAACTTATTTTACTTTGTGCTAATCTCTGGGTTTGTTTATGTTGCATTTATAAGCTTTAAATTTGCACACACGTTTACTGAGTTGCTCATACTTCTAGACTCTAGGAAGGATAGGGAGTAGTCCTGGCTAAAGAAAAATTCCCATCCTCCATCCGGGTCCCCTGGATTTGGAAGTTAGCATTTATTGCCTCTGATTTCCATTTTATGAGGGGCATGACTTCTGCCTGAATGTTGTCTTCAATTCCAAGTATCCCAGCCATCTCCTGTAAATGTAATGCAATTTAACTGAATATTATTTTGTTATTAGCAAATCATCCTACACATTTGTTAAATACAAATTAAATGCATTATAGCAGTCCCTTGATAAAGAACCACTTATCCTCAAAGAGGAATTCTGAAAACAAATAATTATTACAAAACACTTTGTTTAGCCAATAAAATGCTTAATGCATACCAGAGAATATGATAATTACTAAGAAATAATATATTATAAGTAAACCAAAATTAGTTGTTTCCCGTGGTCTAGGGTTAACATGCTAGTCTCTAAAAGTTATTTTAGGTAAGAGTTAAAGTTAAATTATTTTCTATACTTTCATATAAATGTATTGGATAGTTTAGTTTATATAATATGTATGAAAATATATATTCTCAAGGTCCCAAGGAAAGATGATGGATTGTTTTGAGCAAAATATTCTTAGTATGCTTCTTTTAGAAAGAAAGTAAAGCTGGTTGTCCCTTGTCATAGATTTATGGGACATAAAAGATCTAAAGCCTAATGAAGAGGTCTCCGAACAAAATTACACTTCCTTTCATGCCCAATATAGAATGAAATCCTGAAAATCACACCAGTTAAAGAGCATACCTAAATAAATAAAAAAATAGGACAATAAAAATAAACCACAATTATTTAATGTTTACACTAATAAATTTATACAACATTAGATCAAATAATTTGTGATTTAAATTACATGTCTTATAAATGATATACTTTGGATGGCAATGTGTTTTATTGTTTAATGTGTGTGTGCGTGTGCGTGCGATTTTTAATTTAATTTTTTGTTTGTGTTAATAGAACTTCAAATTCAAATGAAATGCTAGCAATGTGCTCAAATGAAATTAATTTTTCTGTTATTGTTTGAAACATAATTGTTGTTTCAGCAACCCATGGGTCCTGCATCTTGGAAAGCAGTTGGCAAGACTGGAAAGATGTCAAGGAACTTGCTCCTCTGTGCTTGTGCTTTTGACAGTAAATACAGTGTTTTGAAAGCACCAGTGAAGTTGGTTACTGAGTTCTTTAGTTATAAATGTAACTTCAGTATTGTGCTTTTGGCATTAGTGGATAGAAATTATTTGCTGACCTGGTATACCAAGGAAGAATACTTGGAGGTTTTCTTATGGAAGTTACATAGAATGTTTGCAAGAAACAAATTGGAATTTCCATTACCAGAAGAATTTTTAGTGCCTTCTATGACAGTACCCTACTTTTTTGCAGGTGATAATACATTCTTTGAGAAAACCTCATGAAGCCTTGTCAAAGGAACTCCTCAAAGACATAATTGTACTTGAAATTAAATAGTGAAGTAATAGAATTTAAATTGAAATATTACTTGATCCCATTATTACTTCAACTATATTAGGCTTTTTACCTCAGAATATATTTTATGATCTCTTGCCTCCATCATCAGCTAATTCCAATGGTAAGGTGGACAATATTTTGGAGGTTGGGATGTTCTGTAAATCATATTTTTCCTTTTTGTTTCACTGATATAAAACTTGTTAGAACAAAGAGGAACATTGTAATCAGAACCCAAGAACAGCTTTGAAACATAAAACATAAGCTAAATTTAAAATACCAAACATTCTTCCTTTCCCTTGCATTTATATATTTGAAATGATAATGTTTATCCATAAAACCAATAACAATACAGGCACGCTCTTCATTAAGAATGAATTAGTTCATCAGTATAATACAAGACAACCCGCAAATCTGCATGTTCATCAAAATAACCCACCTGTGCCCAAATGAAGTGTATTATAGTCTGGTGAAAAGATATTCAACTGCCTTCCAGTAGTCTTGAAGGAAGTACTAGAAGAAAATACATGTCCATTTTAAAATGCAGGAGAAGTGATATGGATAGCTATAGATGTCCTGTGCATATGTGTTGAATGCTTATTTAACGCTACTTATTTAAATTCTTCTTCTTTTACAATGGATTTCAATAAAAATTATAAGAGATAAAAGCTTTTCTTTGAAGGTTTCTTCTTGAATGGTGTATTTCAAAACATGGATAGAAATGCAAGGGCACATCTCCACATTCAGTATAATCATATTAGTTTCTTTGAGAACTCTTCTTTTACAACACACCAGATGTTTTCAAAATGAACACAACTAATTTGCTGCTGGTGGTATACTTTTAGGAAAGTGTTCTCCCTCTAGTCTGAGGAATTTGTGGATTTCTTACTCCCAGTACGAAAAGGCCTCTGAATGTTATAGTGCATAATTGGGCTGTGAGCTATTGATATGCGTAAGACATCACCCTAATGTCATTGTCTTGCATGGGTTTAGAACTCTCCAAATTACTAAACAATTATACAAATATAACAATTTGTAACAAAAACTTCACTTAACCTAAGAAAATGTTGTTAATTCTTCTTTCTAATTGAAATCGATTTCACGAACTCTTGTCCACATCTTCAGCCAAAAAAAAACCACAGGAGAAAACAAATTCATCGTTAAGAAGTTACTATGTTGTTATGTTTTTTTCACTATTATCAAAATCTGAAAACGAAACAAACTTAAGAACAGAATCAACTGCTGATGTTTATTTTTTAAAATAAATATCTTTTCCCAAGCCATTAAATCTATCGGGACATTTAATTGTTTTAATAATTTAACTTCAGAATTTATATTATGGTTAAATGGTTATATCCAACTGGTGTAAGAATACTTTTTTATACCATTTAACTGTTTTTCATAAAGAGGGATATGCTTGCAATACCTGATCTACTACATGCACGGCCGCACCGTGGCTCAGTGGTTAGACCGCTTGCCTCTCACCAAGGCGTCCCGGGTTCGTTCCCAGGTGACCGCAAAGTGAGATTTGTGGTGGACAACACGGCGCTGGGGCCGGTTTTCTCCGGGACCTCCGGTTTCCCCCACCGTCTCATTCCACCGGTGCTCCATCTTCATCTCATGTATCATCAGTGTCACCGCCTGCGGTGCCATATGTAGTAAAAGCGGGCGTTAAACACTACACATTTCATTTACTACATGCACACCTCACATATGCATACTGTATTCTTGGATAATATCAGGCTTGAAAATTTACATTTTGTATAAGCATCTATTTTTCCAGTGTCAATTATCAGAATCATAGACCTGCAATTGCATAATGCTGTTACATGCCCTCCTGTCTTGCAAGTAACATAAGTGAAAGGTGGGAGCTGACATACCTGCATTTTTCATCTTATTCTAGCTTTTGTATTCACATCTTTTGGCAAACCAGTGTAATTTTAGCATACTGTCCCAATTGAATTTGCTTTTCTTTTATATAAGGCCATGACAATTTACGATTTACCTAAATATGCAGTCCTATCCTGATCAAGAATATGTCCCATCAGGTGCATTACTATGGAGCCAGTATTATGAGACATTTGACCATTGTATATGCAGCTATTGTAGTTATATCCTGTTTTACTTTCACGTAGATCAAAACTCTTAATGTCAAATTTGGCTCTTTGTTTTGATGTATTGCTTCCAATCTAATCGGTTCTTCCAATGCATCAAGCTTTAATCAATAGTGACCTTTTCAATAGGCATGTAATTTTCTTTGGAGTTTGAAATAATATAATAAAAAACTGGCGTGATTTTGTGTAGTTTATCATTTACATTTTCTGTGCAAGTGAAATAAAGGAATCACAAAATGGAAGTAAATTGTATCTCACGGACATTTCCCAAAAACCAGAGTAGCTAGCATGTCATCTGTAGACCAAGTAGCCTGTAAATCTCATTGTGTTACTTCTGTCCACTTCTGAATTCTACTTTTAGGCTCTTAGTTGCCTTTAGAGATTGTGTCTTCCTTCCTACTCACATATGCATTTGTTTCTGCAACAATGAAAATCACTAAATCAGTAGTAAAACAATTGGTGAAAATAGCAATTGGGTGGTTGTCAGAAATCAGTTGAGTCAGTGGTTGCACACTGGAGGTTGTGCTTGTGAACATATCTATATTTGTGTTTTAGTTATTTTGACCACTCCACAATGTTGATTCTTCACAAACATCTGCAGGAAGAGGTTTATTTTCTTCCTAGCTGCTACCTATATCCTCAATACCCCCCTCAAAATCTCAAAACTCTCCATCAGTATCCAAATCGCAGTCAGACTGTAAAATATCCTCCACATTTTCTAAAATAATTTCAGAAGTACACTACTTACACAAGCAATTTAATCACTACATTACTACTTAAAGCCATAATTGGCACTTACAAGGGAACTATCACTATGCTCATACCTGTGTTCGCTTAAGAATTTGAAGGCATCATGTCTGCTCTATGTGGGATCTGTGTGCCAAAAATCGGGAGTGGAGTATAGCTGGAAGTATCCAAAAATGAGTCCAGAATATGTAGGAACATAAAGGCATAACACAGCATTGTACAGGAGGGATTGTTCACTCCTGATTGGTAGTTGCTTACACATGGCATACATAAGGAGCACCATCCCCACATATGGCACACAACTGACGAGGGATGTCCAGCAGCTACTAGAAAGTGGTTGCATGTGACACTTTCCAGGCTTCAGTTTTAGGTGTTGCAGCTCTACTCCACAGCAGATTTTTGGTGCACATGGTTTATACTCAGCAGGCATTATACCATCAAATTTTTAGGTACATAGCAGTGTAAGTACAGTGAGGTTTTGCAATTTCAAATGTGCTTTTCAGTTAACTCCCCTTTAATTGGTGGTGTTGCCCTGGGGCAACATTACGCTTTATTCTACTTTAAAAACTTTTAGTGCAGTTTTTTGTTATTACAGTATTGTGCTCGCCTTTGTCGGTTATACTAACACAATTTTGAGTCTTTTGAATTGTAAATATTATATTATTTTTACAATTTCAGTGTAGTTCTTTTTTTTTTTTAAGTATAAAAAGGCAAAATCCAAGCAACTGCAGTCAAATGATACCCTGTCATCATCCAAGCGTGTTATCACACCAATTATTTAACTTGGGCCTTCCCTGTCCTTTACCACAGGAACATTTGACTGCAGTTGCCGAGATTCGAACCCACAATGTTCAGCTTTGAATGGGTGGCCAGCCCATTGTATATCACTTTTAACGACCAGGCTGTTGAAATCGATTGCATTGAGGCACCACAGAGAGCCGTATGAGAACCGGTTTAACAAGTACAGCAAGAATGGTATAAGTAACAAAATAGCTTGCCAGTTAAAGGGCTAAGAGAAGTTGCCCTGAACTCTGAGACAGTAAAACTAACCAAATGACTGAGTAAAAACAACAGCTACATAAGTGTACCATAAATTTCAGTTGTGAAGTATTCTAAGATGTACATACAAATGCTAACAGAGAGGTTTGCAGCTTGTGCATTATACAATGTATAGAATTATTGGATGGTAGGATAAATTGAACCATAAAACCTTGCTTGTGCATTATACAATGTATAGAATTATTGGATGGTAGGATAAATTGAACCATAAAACCTTGAACAGCAGAGCACTTTGATTAGGCAGCTATATCTCATATACATATCGTGTGTGTGTGTGTGTGCATAAAAAAAACAAGCTGATTTACAAATTAGTTGCATTCAGCACACAGAATAACTTTTGTTACAGTGAAACTAAATAGTGAAATTTCAAGGTTTTGTTATTATAGTTTGTGCTTTGTTGATGTAGATGTATACTGCCTTTAATGTGCTTTAATCCAGATTTTGTTTTATTAAAATGGCAATAAATATGGAATATACAAAGTGTATTTATGACGCATTTTTATAGCATTTAATGATTTAAATGTCATGGGGTACCTATTCCCAGCCCATGCTGGGTTTATATGGCCATCACTTAAGTGGTTAACCATTGCTTTTACTCAGTTAAAGATGTCCTAGCTAATGAATGTAAATAATAGCCTTTACTACATACATACCTCTTCCTGTAAATTCATATATTCTTTTAGTTAATTGATGGAAATTAATTATTTCTTCACATTAGCCGTATATAGGCTACGGTTGTTTTTTTTTATATAGATAGTCGACATAAAAAATTCAATACCATGGCCGGGATCTGAACCACGGATCTCCTGTGTTTTTTTTTTTTTTAAACCTTAGCCTATATATGGCTAGTGTGAAGAATTAATTAATTTCCATCAATTAACTAAACTAATAAGAGTTAAATAATGAAGCCTGGGATTCAAGTACTTAAGATAGTAAGTTGCCATAAATGGTGTATCTCGAATGCGAGAGCCCCTAGTAGCTTACCGGGGAAATATGAGTCAAATGGAGAATTTAGTGTCATGACAGCGGGTTGGCTATGGTGACTCAATGGGTAAGACCGACTGAATGGAAACCAAGAGATCCGTGGTTCAGATCCCAGCCATTGCATTGAATTTTTCTTGTTCATTATCTATCATATTTTCTTATTTCTTGAAAATCCTTATATTTTATTGTGGTTCTCACTTTTCTAATCATGTACATTTTTTGTTTCATTTTGACATGTCCAACATTGTACATAAACATTATTTATTATTTATTTATTTTAAAAACAAATTGCCTTAAAATAGAAAACATAATTCAAATCATAATATCATTAAACATCTCCAAAATGTAAATAAATGTATGGTTTTCCAATGGATTATGTTCCACTGTGGAATTTCTGGAAATGAGCAAATGGGTATGTTGGACAAGAAGGGTTCCAAAATTGCTCAAACAACGAAACAAATGTCTCTATAAACATTTTCACAACCAGTTATGATGAATACCTTACTTCCTCTTAAAACTTAATTGGAAGGATCTTCAAAATAAACTTAAAACAATTCCAGATCTGCCTAGAGAATCATCTGTTGCAATGTTCAGATTAATCACGAGTCATGATTGTCTGGGTGGACATTTGTTCAAGATTGGATTAATGATTTCCTCATAGTGCTTTTTGTGTGGTAAAGGTGACTTAATGAACATTGATCACCGAACTGTATGTGAAATTCTCAAAAATCAAGATGATCTGGACTTCAAATACTGGGAGGCGAGAAGAAGCGGTAGGTAAGTTTTCTATGTAAAAAATATTAAGAGATAAAACAGCAAATGAAGGTTTGAAGCTGATAGAATTATGTGAAAATGCAAACTGTGTTATATTAAACAGTGTTGGGAGGAGGACAAATTTGGTGAATTTACTTGTGTCATTGGAATTTAATAATAGCTAATAGCTATTATAATATACATTATAATATATAATATTAATTTTAAAATATTAAATATGATTTGTAACAATGTGAATTTTCCACTTAGTATAATACTGTTAAATATGGTAGAGGGGTATGAAGTGCTCATCTTTGAAGAAAATAGTTGGATGGTAAATTTGGAGTGCTTTGAGTGGAATAATGAGAAGCCGTAGTAGTTTTATGAAATGATTGTGTGCGAAATTATAAAGTTATGTATATATGAGAGGGATTCTATGGTCTTAAAGCATAAAGCAAGTGTAGCTTTTGAAATACACATATTTGCATTAAAATGGCCCGGGAGAAAGATTAACTGGGAAGTTAACGTGACCAATGATTGGTTTGATGAGGAGTGCAGGATTATGCAGAAGGGTAGTAATATTGTGGAGAGTAATAGAAGAAAAGAAATATGAGTAATTATGTACTTACAGGATACATTTAAACAGCTGTTAGAGTTTAAAAGAGAAAATAAGGTGGAGAAAGAGCACAGGAAATTGAAGCCAAAGTAATCCTAGAAGAATTTTCTCACATTTGGCAAGTGGTTAGAAAAGGTTAAAGAAAACAGATCAAAATTTCAACAAACCAGTAGAGTGGCCGAGTTACTTTAGGCAACTATTTGAAAGGGGGCAGAGAAACATAGGCAGATGGGGCCTTGAGTTGACTTGTAATTTTATAGAGCAGTTCAATATATCATTTTCGATGAAAAAGTTTTGAAACAGGTAAGTGGTTCTAAAAAAAGTAAGGCAGTGAGCATTGTTGGTCTGTCAGTAGAATTTTTTCAAGCATGGTGTGAGGATAGGGCTAGATAAGCTTCTAAATTATATGAAGGGTAACAGATCAATCCCAAAGAGACGGAAAGCGGCAATAATTGAGCGTATCTATAAAGGAAAGAGAAGTGAAGATGATCTGGGTAATTACAGAGGGATAGTACTATTATCAAACAGGGAAAAGTTTTTATAGGAATCTTGGCAGAGAGAATATAAACCTGGGCAGAAGAGAACCAAAGTTTCTCGCCATTTCAGTCTATTTAGGAAGGGACAGTGAACAGTGGATAGCATAATGATTATTAACTGGTTGATACAGGTGGCACTCTATATGCTATATTCATAGATTTTGAGAAGGCATATGATAAACGAATAAAGGAAGCACTATGGCATAAGATAAGGCTCAAGGTGCTAAGCAGAGGAATGCTGGAGATATTAATTGAACTGTATCAGGTGAATACTTTTAGCATGAAATTTTGGAAGGAAGAGGTTACAGTGAAGTTAGTCAGAAAAGAGGTCTTGAATAAGGGTATAAATTGAACCTTATTTTGTCCAATTTATTTATAGATTACATCTTGGATAGTTGTGCTGATTATTGAAAATAGGGAAATTCCAAGTTTATTGTATGTGGATGGTCTAGTAGTTAGATCAGTATCTAAAATTGGATTATGTACTCCCATACTCAAAATTGAAAGATATAGTAAGGCTTGGGGTTTCAGAATGAACCAAAACAAAACAAAGGTAACAGTATTTTAGAAAAGGAAGGTAACTGAAGAAATCTGAAAAAATGCTCCATGTGGAGCAAAGAAATTAAGCAGTGGAGGATTTGATTTATTTGGGTTTAGGCTAAGCATGAAAGGGGATTAGAAGAAGCAGAAAAAGTGTACACTAGCAAAAGGGAGATGAGTAGTAGGGCTATTGATGAAGTGCTTACATATTGCGCAAATGATGGTGACATGGTTTGAAAGTCTGTATACAGCTGTAGTAGAGTCAAGGGAAGGGTATAGAATTGAAAAATGGATGGAAAAATATAGATCTTATACCTCTTACGAGAGGATTCCGTAAAATTATGTTGGCGGTGCCCCAGAACACATACACACATGTATGTACAGTTTTAAAAATGAAAACCAAAGTAAACGGAATGGTGTTGAAAAGGGCAATAATGAACTGGTACCGGGTAATGCAGTTGATGGAGGAAAATCTGGTAGTGTTGTTTTCGCTGTCAAGCAAATCATCCCAATTATGACACCTTGTTGAGTAGAATAAAGGCTCAGTTGGAGAAGAGCGAGTTAGATTATGTATGGGTACAAAGACAACATGATACAGGGGACTTGGAAGAAGGTGCACTCTAGATTTGAAGATAGGGACTGCAGACTAAGATGAAGAGAAAAAAGTCAGTGCTTTTTATATATAAAATTTATTGAAACAGAAACGTCTATAGAAAAGTATTTAGAAATATGTAACAGTAAAGAGACGGAAACTAGTGCACGGTGCAGTATAGGAGTATAGAAACTGAGAGGGCTTAGGATATGATATATGATTTATTGAGTACCAAAACAAATGCAACTTGGACTACCCCTGAACTGCCCTGACCCTTTTGCTAACAGGGTAGCCCTTCAAAACAATTACATACTTTGTATATGTTTGTACAGTTTAAAAGTCATTGCTTTTCATTTAAATTATTACACTCATTTTCTGCTATATATTATTATTGTTTCACTATTTCTTAACCTCACTTTTCAATGCTTCTCACACATTATCCCATTTGCATTCCCTTATCCTGTTACTAATTATTTAACTTCACTAACTTCTTTCCGCACTTTGTACAGCCATATCACATTTGTTCAAATCTGTTCCTATACCTCTCAGGACACCATTCTATTTCTTCCTTTCCACAATTTACCCATATTTATGCCTTGCTGATATGTTCCTACATTTTGATATATCCTGCATAAATTTCGCCACTTTTCTAATCCCATGGATTTCTAATCCCACACTTGTTTCACACTGATTTTCCCTGATCCCTTGCACCTGCACACTTGTTTCACTCTGCTTTTCCCTGATCCCTTGTATGCCCACACCTTTTTTGCTCATTTTCTTAATCACCTCGATTCCCATATTTGTTTCACTCTGTACTCGATATAATGCAATTACATTCTTTAGTTTCTTCTTTGCTCCACCAACCACCATTTATGAGATATCCTCCTCTTTTCTGCCATTTGCACTGTTCATCACTTCCCCTCCGTCAAAGCACACTTCTTTTACTCCACGTGCATTCTGGACATTCACGCCGGATACTGAAGTCAGCTTGATTAAGTTTGCTACATCAACAACAATCATATGCTCTGCATCTTTGATGTTCCGTATGCCGCTTCTTTGCTCAATCACTTGCCCATCAATACACAGTTTGCCATTTCGTATAAATGCATTGAAACCTTGTTTTGTTGCCATCTTCCTTTCTTCAATCAGCTTCCTCCTTTGTTCTCTTTGTTCATAAGAAAGATCCTTATTAATATAGATAGATGTTCCCCTTACTGTCCAGCAACACAAAGAAGCTCCCTGAAAGAAATGCGCCCCTTTCCACAGTGGGACAAGGACAGCGAATGTGTGTGACAGAGAATGCATACTACACAAGGAGAAGAACCGTAAAAAAAAAACATGCGCCCTATTCACTCTGTACACATCGAGAAGATTCATTCACAAAAGTAGAAACCGTCAGAATATTTTTGAATGGTCTGTAACTGAATGGACATGGGGTGACATAAGCTACTAAGGGAGGGTGTAGGAACCTTTTCCAACCCATTGCCATCTCATTGCCAAACCATTATTTCTTGTAACTTCTCCTGTCTGCTTTGCAGCTGTCATGTTACTTAGTTCCTTTTTTCTCACTTCTGTGGGAACAACTGTACTGCACATCCATTCTGCTCTGTTGCTAGTTTAGTACCAAGAGAGGGCTTAGGGGTAATCTAATACAAGGTATCTGTCCTTGGGGTTATGAAGATGGAGAACATATTTTATGTGATGTAGGGAAATAGATGTATGGAGGAAAAAAACTGATAAGTTAGAAATGGTTGAAAAACAGAAGAATTGTAACCATAAAGAAAATGTTCGCAGATCAGTAGTAGGTAAGAAAATTAGGGGAATTTCTGTGGAATATTGGATTAAAATGGAAATGGTTACTTGATAAAAGCTAATAATAATTTATTAATGCAAATAATAGATCTTTGAGTGTTTAAGGAAAGGAGATTGTGTAAAGTCTGTGTAGCATTGAGCAACTATTAGATAAGTTGACAAGCCCAACTAATAGATATCATATAATAAATAAAATTAAAGTAAGTTTTAAGATAACTAGTACTTCAGGGATCTAAAACAGTCAAGTTGGTAGTGATGAAAGTAATTTTGTTACATAATTATCCAAGGACCCATTCACCAAATTTGTACACCTTCCAAGCTCTTTGACCCTGAAGTGAATGGGATTTTAATGCAAGGATTATGTGGGTTTGAAGGAGATGTTACCACAAAAAATGTTCCCTGAAGATCCACAAAATATTGTCAGAAATGTAGGAATGAAATATCTGGTTAATAGATGAACGAAGAACATAAAATGTCAAAGTAAGTGTGTGTGAGATCATGAATAATTTACTGATAGTGGCAAGTACTTTCTTGGCAAATCCCTGTCCTCCTGGAGTTGGAAGCTTTATAAATAAAACTTTTACTCCTAAATTTCAATACTTCCTTACAGAACATATAAAACAAAGTTGAATAACACTTAAAAATTAAATGACTACTGTATTAGTACCTAATTCTCACTTATAAGGCAAGATACATAAACAGGCAAGTGAGTTCATAACATAATTATTACAAAAGCAGTGTACAATTTCAGTATAAAAATAAAAGATTTTCTAGATACAAATTTAAATAACTGTAACATCATTATTATTACTCGTATGTTATAAATTACCCATCCCTAAACCATTCCTGCTTTTTATTTTGTTTTTTCTCACATGGATGAGAAGCCGTGAACTTATCTTATTCTTGTATGAGGCTTATATGTATTAGGAACCTGGCGTAAATATTTGGTTTTAGAAAATATTAGTTTCAGCAAGTTTTGTCTAACCATTTCATATTTAAATAAATAATGGTGAAACAAAATCAATACATACAAATTAAAATGTATGAGGAAGAAGGATTCCTAGAAAACAACAGACTATACACATCACTGTCCTAATGTTAACTGAGAACACCTCTGTGTTCATCAGATACACCAGCAAGAGGTGAACAGCCATGAGCTTTTGTTTGGTACTCCATACCCAGTCACAGTTTCAGGAACTAATAGTAATAATAATAATAATAATAATAACTTTATTCATCACAAACATTTACAAAGTGAGCATTAGCTCCGTAAACAGGTGACATGTCAATGAAATATATAATAACAAATATTATTTACATTTATACAGGTGTTTACAACTAATACTGTAAAATATTTAAGCAAAATGTCTTTACAAAGTGGAGAGAGTACAATTAATGTTTATAAACTATCCTCTAGCTATTCCCTTACTGAGTAATGTGTCTGTTTTACCAGCATGTCTTTGACAGCTTTATTAAATGTTTATATCTTTTGTCTGCCTTATTTTAGTGGGCAATTTATTATACATTTTTATTCCTGCATATAGTGGACTTTTTTTCAAATAGTGTTAACTTATGTGCTAGTGATTTTAAATTACTTTTGGCTCTGGTCTGATAGCCGTGTTGTTTTTGTGTACTAGACAGGTTGTCAAAATTTATATGTATATACTTGCAAAGCTCTAGTATATATTCCAATGGGAAAGTTAATATTTCCAAGTTTTTTAATAATGGTCTACAAGATTCTTTTGGACCTGTGTGTATTATTATGCGGATTATTTTCTTTTGGGTTTTGAATATTGATTCCCAGCCTGTTGCATGACCCCAGAGAATTATTCCATACAACATGATAGAATGAAAGTAACTAAAATATACTACTTTCCTAGTCTCCAAGTTTGTGATTTGGGATTGGGTGATTTGGGTATGTAAACAGTTCAGCTTGCATACTTATGCACACTTCTAAGTAATATATTCCATGATGAAAAGGAACCAACTAACAGCTTGTAGGACAAGTACTGTAGTACTCATTTCTAAGATAAAGGGGACATGAATAATCCAGCCAACTACATGCAAAGGCCACGCCGTGGCTCAGTGGTTAGACCGCTTGACTCTCACCAAGGTGGCCCGGGTTCGATCCCAGGCGACCGCAAAGTGAGATTTGTGGTGGACAACACAGCGTTGGGGCGGGTTTTCTCCGGGACCTCCAGTTTCCCCCGCCATCTCATTCCACCGGTGCTCCATCTTCATCTCATGCATCATCAGTGTCACCGCCTGCGGTGCCATATGTAGTAAAAGCGGGCATTAAACATTATACATTTCATTACAACTACATGCAAATAAGTTTGTCATTAGTATTACTGAAAATTTATACTGGTTTTCTAGTTAGAATGTGACAAGACTGGTCTGAAAATTGAAATAAAATCAGAATTTCCAGAAGGTTTTTGAAAAAGTAGGATTGTAATTAATACCATTCTATATAAATATCTAATGAAAAGAAATAGTGCAAATGAATTGATAAGCTATTTGTAGTTGGTTTTTTGACACTTCGTCACTTACATTTTTATATTGAGAGTCTAGTTTTGGAAGCCATTGCCTCCATTATCAACCTCTTTCCAACTGTCTATTGTCATCTGCTCTCTTCTCTCTGGCGGTGGAACTATGAACTTCTTTGTCAAATTATCTACTGGTGGGATTTCAAAGTTATGAATATGTTCTCCCATGTTGCCAGTTTATTTTGGTTTATCCCTCCTTTTAGTAATTTTGGATTTGGACCAGTGTCATGGTTTTTGTTCCAAAAATGAAATGCTACTGCTGACTTATCTTCTTGTTTCATTTTTATGTTTCTAAAGTGTCCTTTGACTCTGGATTTTAGGTATCTTTTAGTTTGACCTATGTAGCATTTTTCACAATTCTTACAACTTATTTGGTATATTCTGGATCTGTAAATTAATGAGATTTAATTTTTGTTTTTGAATTTAGCAATTTTAAAACTGAGTATCTATTAGTAGGTGCCAAGATGATATTTTGTTACTTAGATCTTTTTTAATGTATTAAATACTTTTGGGTGTTATGTGAATGCGCCAAATATGCTGTTGCTTTCTTTTTCTTTAGTGAATGTGGTTGCTTCCTTAATTGTTTTGTTTATTTTAGACTTTTTAGTTTTCTTAAATACCAGACTTCTGTTGTATCCACCTTCTTCTGCTATGTGGAGTATGGCTTTTTGTTCTTTGAAGTATTCTGCTTTATCCATGGGTATGTTGACTAGTCTGTGTGTAAGAGTGTTTATATTATTGCATGTTTATGTATAATTGGATTATAGCTATGATTTGTTTATGTAATTTTCTGACTGTGTTGGCTTCCTGTAAATTCCAAGTTTTATTTTTGTGTCATTCATGATAATATTTAGGTCCAAGAAAGAAAGTAGTCCATTGATTTCCTTTTCTATAGTGAATTTGATAGTCTTTTCTTGCAGATTGAGTAATTTTAATGCATCATCTAAATATTTATTTGCAACTATTGCAAAAATGTCATCAACATATCTATACCAAACCTTGAAGATCCATGAGAAGGCCTTTTTAATTTGTGTTTTGAATGCACTCATAAATAAATTTTCTAAGGGGGGTGAAAGTGGGTTGCCCACTGATAACCAAGATTTCTGCTTGTAGTATTTCCCATTAAAGCTGAAGAAAATTTGTTCAATGCATAATTTTGTTAATGAAATCTATTCTTCTGTTTTTAGTTTCCATTTCCATTGTAGTTAGCCATTTTTGTAATATTGTCTGTAATTTTTCTTTTGGAATGCTTGGGAATAATGATGTGACATCAAATGAAACCAGTCGGTCATTTTTGTCCAAATTTAAGTCTGATTTTTTTCTAAAAGGTCTAAAGAGGTTTTAAATTTGCACTTTCAAACTTTGGGAAGCTATTGAATTTGTTTAGTAACAATTTGGCCAAATTATATGTGGAGGCATTTATGCTACTGGTGATAGGTCTCGTGGCTGTTTTGTGAATTTTTGGTAGCCTGTATACTCTTGCTAATGTTGAATTATCTACTTTATTTTTGCTATTTTTTTTTTTTTTTTTTTTAATTATTTTGTTTTCTTTTAAAGTTTTGTTTGTGGATTTAATGCAGTACCTCAATGGGCTGGTTTCCAGTTTTTGGTACTTACTATCCTCTAGAAGGTCTTCCATACTCTTTGTGTATTCTGCCTTTTCCAAAATTACAATTTTATTCCCCTTGTGTGCTTTAGTGTAAATAACTGGTTTCTTTTTAAGGGTTTTTATGATGTGGTTATTAACATTAATATTCTTTTCAGTTTTAATTTGTTCTACCATTTTGGAGCATTTGCTGTTTACTGTGTTTCTATTTTCTTCATTTAATATTTGTGATGCAATTTGAATATAGTTACAAAACTATATTGCTCACTTTCAAATTTAAAAAACTCTTAAGGCCTGGTAGGAAAAAAATTGAAGACTTAAATTTGGACAAAAATAACAGACTGGCTTCATTTGATGTCATATCATTATTCCCAAGCATTCCAAAAGAAAATTACAGACAATATTTATGCAATGAAAAAAATTTCTTGATGACTTTTTGCAATACAATTCCTTTCTTGGAAGTGTTGAAAACTGTTGTTTTAATAAAGTAGGTATTATTTAGTGTCATTAATTGACTCCCTTTAATTTTTTGCAATAGTTACAAATAAATGTTTAGATGATGCATTAAAATTACTCAATCTGCAAGAAAAGACTACCAAATTCACTATAGAAAAGGGAATCAATGGACTACTTTCTTTCTTGGACCTAAACATCATCATGAATGACACAAAAATAAAACTTGGAATTTACAGGAAGCCAACACAGTCAGAAAATTACATAAACAAATCATAGCTATAACCCAATTATACATAAACATGCAATAATAAACACTCTTACACACAGACTAGTCAACATACCCATGGATAAAGCAGAATACTTCAAAGAACAAAAAGCCATACTCCACATAGCAGAAGAAAGTGGATACAACAAAAGTCTGGTATTTAAGAAAACTAAAAAGTCTAACCTAAAGAAAACAATTAAGGAAGCAACCACATTCACTAAAGAAAATGAAAGCAACAGCATATTTGGCGCATTCACATAACACCCAAAAATATTTGATACATTCAAAAAGATCTAAGTAACAAAATATCATCTTGGCACCTACTAATAGATACTCAGTTTTAAAATTGCTAAATTCAAAAACAAAAAATTAAATCTCATTAATTTACAGATCCAGAATATACCAAATAAGTTGTAAGAATTGTGAAAAATGCTACATAGGTCAAACTAAAAGATACCTAAAAACCAGAGTCAAAGGACACTTTATAAACATAAAAATGAAACAAGAAGATAAGTCAGCAGTAGCATTTCATTTTTGGAACAAAAACCATGACACTGTCCAAATCCAAAATAAACTGAGAACATATTCATAACTTTGAAATCCCACCAGTAGATAATTTGACAAAGAAGTTCCTAGTTCCACTGCCAGAGAGAAGAGAGCAGACAACAGACAGTTGGAAAGAGGTTGAACATAGAGGCAGTGGCTTCTGAAACTAGTCCCTCAAAAATATAAACATGTAAGTGATGACGTGTCAAAAAAACAACTACAAATAGTTTTTTCAATGAATTTTGGCATCACTGTTACTAAATTCCTGCAATCACACATAAGAATTTAAATGGTTTTGCTGTATTCAGTATTATTAAGAAAGTAATTATGGTTGAAGTTTAAAGGTTTGAGCTCAAAATTTTTGGAGCATTTCTCAATATTACATAAATGACGTAGGTGCTAAATGCCCGCCTCAGTAGCGTAGATGGTAGCATGTCTGCCTCATATCCAAAAGGTCCGGAGTTTGAATCTCGGTCAGAGTGAGTTACCTGTATAAGGTTTTTTCCAGGGTTTTCCCTTATCCTAAAATACGAATATCGGGTAACTCTAAGCTCCATGGAACCTGGGCTCATTCATGCATCATTTCACCCATTTCATTCATCATCTGATATGACTTAATGTTGGAGGACATAAATTACAAAACAAAAAACAACAATGATAATGTTAAATGTGCAAGTAATACTTTTTGCAGATGATAGAAGAATTTTTATAACAAGGAAATGAAAATGATAGTTGTACTTATATGTAATATTCTAGAATATATCCAAAAATGGTTTAATGCAAACTCGTTACTTTTAAGTAAAGAGAAAACACAATCTATAAGTTTCCATAATAAACTTAATATCAATAATAATAATAATAATAATAGTAATAATATTGTTATTTTTATTTTATTATTATTATTATTATTATTATTATTATTATTATTATTATTATTATTATTATTATTATTATTATTATTATTATTATAATATAACCAAAAATTAACCTGGGGCAAGATGATTTAAAATGTAAAGAAAGGACACACTTTTGGGTTTATTATTGAATCAAAATTAAATTGGGAAATCCACATAGACAGCATAACTAAAACACTCAGTAAGGGTGTACTACTTAGGTCAGTCAAATTTATGTCCAGTGTACACATTCTCAGAGAAGCTTATTTTGCATACTTACATAGTCTACTAGTAAATGGCATAAGCTTTTGGGGGAATTCTAAAAGTAGCATAAAGGTTTTCAGGATGTAAAAAATGTAATAAAAATTATGGTTGATGTTTCCAATAAAACTAGCTGCAAACCATATTTTAAAAAACATAAAATTTTTACTTTATCATGCATGATTATATATGAAACATTGAACTTAAAAAAAAAAAAACTTTAATTCCTTCGGAACAAATGCTGAAGTTTATTCAGAAAACATCAGAGCAGAAAACTTATTTTTAAATTCAAATAGAACAACTCTATTAACATATCGAGATTTAACTGTATTGGAACACCACAGTGAAGCGAAAACTTATTAATTTTTAGATGAGTCGTATTTATTACACATCTGCTTCACTTTCGTACCTATTTTGAGGACATGTTTTGCAAATCATCGTTTGCATCTTCGGCTCTTATGCGACTAAAGCTTGATCCAGTGGTGTGGGTACTTCTGGGGTTGCTGCTGCCATCTGTTCATCACTAAATCAACAGATGGCAGCAGCAACCCCAGAAGTACCCACACCGCTGGATCAAGCTTTAGTCGCATAAGAGCCGAAGATGCAAACGATGATTTGCGAAACATGTCCTCAAAATAGGTACGAAAGTGAAGCAGATGTGTAATAAATACGACTGATCTAAAAATTAATAAATCTATTAACATAGTTTCTTACATGCTGGTCTATATTTATGTAATAAACTACCCATATATAAAGGGTATTGAACCCCAGTATAAATTCCAAAAGGACCTTTTTAGTTTCTTATTGGACTATAGCTTTTATAGTGTAAATGAACTTGTACATCATGAAGTAGAATCAATTGTACCTTTGTAGATGATTATGTTTTATAACTTAAATGTTTATACCCTTTTAGTATCTTGGTTTCTTTCTTTCTTTCCTCTCTCTCTCTCTCTTTTTATTTTAAATTTGCATTGAATCATATATCTTTGCATTTGCATCATCTATGTATCCTGAAATACTTTTCTTTGTATTTTAAATTGATGTGTCCTATGTATCATGTTTCTATAGGTGAAATAAATACAAATACACTACATTTTAGTATCTTTTTCTATAAATACTAGCAATTTAGAACTAATTATGAAGTTGGTAGATGAAAAATTGAGCTTGAGGATGTAACAAGAAAATTTAATTAGCAGTTGAATTAAATATTAATGACCATAAGAAAGGTACATTAGAAGAAGGCAGACTTTTAATGAAGGTGATAAAAATTGTGTCTATAAAATTCTGGCTATGCAAATATTTAGTTAAAGAGATTACAAGGCAACAGTTGAACATTTTCTATGTAAATTACTTTTAGAAATTAAGTCTGATGAAGTCTATTGTAATAATGTATTACCTAATGACTAATATCTAAAAAAGCCAAAATGTTAGGAGTAGGATCTGAACTATAAAACAAACCATCTTGGCATTGGATTCTTCAACAGGAGCCATTCTGCCAACTTGTGCTTCTTTCAGCTCTTACATGCAGAATATTTCTGGCAAATTACATGTGCAGTTGTAAGATTTGTTCAATGTTTGGAATTTTAAGATATAACTACTTGCATGTCCAGTGAAATAAATGTAATCCATAAACTATGCCACTCTAAATGTAACATTTAATTTTATGGTTAGTTATATATTAAGCATTTTCAAAGTAGTCAATCACAGAATTAACACACTGACATGCATAGCCAAGGTCTTTTAGGCATGGACTTGTAAACTAAGAGGTCTGCAGTTCAAACCCTGGCAGGACCTTCCTTTCCCAACTATTTCATTTCATGTATGAGAAACATAAAAATAAAACACTAAGTTCACTCCAGACGTGCTGATTTTTTATACAGATATCT
Organism: Mantis religiosa; assembly: GCA_030765055.1. Taxonomy (NCBI): domain Eukaryota; kingdom Metazoa; phylum Arthropoda; class Insecta; order Mantodea; family Mantidae; genus Mantis; species Mantis religiosa. The sequence goes on from CM060950.1 coordinate 132,290,467, forward strand.
CCTATTTTGATAGCCTGGAATCAATCTGTGTAATTCATTTGCTTCAAATATCTCTGCTTTTTTTCATGAAAGGCTTTTGATAAGTGTTCACTTCATAAAATACTTAGCCCACCAAGACAAATGGAACAAAATGCTCTATTTTACATAAAGAATTGCATACATGAAACTGTGGACATATATGCTTCGACTGCTGTATGTGCTTTCTGTGAAACTAGAAATGACATGCTGCAGCCAGATAGAACAGGTATTGTTTTATTGGGTTTTGTCAGTAATATTACATCATGTTAGATGAATTAACAGAGAAAATGACTCTGTTAACTTGAAGGTCTGAGGCAGAAAGCTGAGTCAAGGAAACATAATAGTAGATTGATGATGATGATTTTGATATAAGGGCGTTCAACTGCTTATAGTAGATTAACTAGAGTACGTATTAAAATATGGAAAAGGAAATAATCATTGCAAGCAACAATAGAGTTACCAGAAAGAGAAGGAAAATGCAGGAAATGAGAAGCAAAGAAGTAAAAGTAGTTAAATAACTTGTATCATGTCATTAAATGTTTTTTATTGCAGTGTAGTGCCTGTAAAAGATTGAGATTACAATGTTTTATCTTTCATGCTAGTTTCAAAGAAATAGGGAGAAGTATTAACTTCTCTTTTTCTTGCATTATTCTTAAGATACAGCAATAAAGATCTAAGCCAAATAAACGTTTTGCCATCCCTATAAATGATTCCTATCTCCACTGAAATGGGGAGTTATATTTGAGTGTATACCACTGTTCCAAGGTATAAAAAAGAAATTCCAGAGTCAATGAAGTAAAGGAGGCTCTTGATGCACTCTTACAAAAGAGGGCCAGAAGTGGATGGAGACATCAGGTTGAGCTGTACCTTTTTGTAAAGGTTGTGAATTAAGAGTCCACATTCTGTAGCAAAAAACAGAGTCAATGGTATTGTTTAAATACAGAAATGTGGTTGTATTGAAAGAAGTACTAACATAAAAGTGTTTACAGAGAAGACAACAAATGAGATTTGACAACTCATATTTCTTTTTCCTTCAAAAATATCCACAAAATAAAGCATAAACCTGCTTTTGTGTATGGAATTGAAATTAAGAGTTGAAATATCATTCAAGTTTGTTTTCTTTTCTTTTCCCCTTAATGCTCTTGATAATATTTTAAGAATGATTGGTTCATAGTACACTATCTACAAAACATATTTCATTATAAATGATGATTTGGTTATAACAATATTTCGGAAAGTGGCATTTGTATTAGAGTGAACTATGAGGAGCTGTAAAGTGCTGTTAGGCTTGGTAGATAAGTTTTTTTTTTTTTTCTCCAGGAAACTTTTTTTGTAATAGGCTTATTGCTTTTTGCCTTACATTACCAGATAAACTGCAAAGGCTGTGACAACTTTTACATTGGAAAAACTAAAAGGAATTTGAACATTAGGCTTAAAGAATATTTTAGGAACATCAGCAACAAAGTAGTAGACAAATCAGTGGTAGCATACCATTCTTGGAATGATAATCACGATATAGATTGAGAAATCCACTTATTAAAATGTTCAGGGTCCAACTGCATTAACCATGTCGGAAAAGATATTCATTAAGTAATATGTATATCTCTGTTCAATTTCAACACCACCTTTGAAGAAACCCCAAACTTCAATTTCATCAAGATACCAACAGAGATGCCCCTATTGCCTCCAAGGAGTTCACCAAATCAACCTTCAATATTCGACATTAGCTGAGGATGTTAGGAAGGTCCTAACGAAACGCATTCTAGATAAACACTAGCAATATATGGAACATTGAGTAATAGTTTGACTGAAAATTACATGAATTTTGTGCTTAATTTTATCAAAGTCCTTACTTATACTAATGTTAATGACATATTATTATCAAATATTAAATTTAGGATTACTGTAGCAGTCATTTTGACTGTTCTCATATTTCACTGTGTTATTAGAGTACTTTGTATCACAGAACATTCTGAGTTCATGACTTCACCTAAATATTTACTTTACTGTCTTTAACAGATGACCACTCTTAACATTATTGGTTTTGGAAAGATAGAGTCAGACTGAAAAATTCAATGCCATAGCCGGAATTTGAACCACGGATCTTCTGGATGCCGTCCAGCCACTCTAACCATTGAGCTGCTATGGCCAACGTGCCGATATGACATTAAACTCTGCAACTGACTCGTGTTTTTCCCGGTAAACCACTTAAGAGTTCTCATAAACACATGAGACCACTACCTTATTGGCGACTTACAATGTATAAATGCTTAAAGCCTACACATGGCCAGTGTGAAAGAACAATTAATTTCCATTAATTTACCTAATAGTGGTTAACTAGAAAAGCCCGGGCCTTAAAGTATTTACATGTTGTAAGTCGCCATTAAGGTAGTTGTCTCATGTGTTTATGAGAACTCCTAAGTGGTTTACCGGGAAAAACATGAGTCAGTTGGAGAATTTAATGTCATATCGGCACGTTGGCCATTATAGCTCAATGGTTAGAGCGGCTGGACTGCAACCAGAAGATCCGTGATTCAATTCCCGGCTATGGCATTGAATTTTTCAGTCTGACTCTATCTTTCCATACTTAAGCCTACACACAGCCAGTGTGAAGGACCAATTAATTTCCATTATTGGTTTTGTCAGATACAAGCTTAATTCCAAAAGTTTTTGGCAGAAGGCACAAATATATTTGTAAAGGTTACAATTTCTCAAAGCATTTTTCATGAGGGTTATTAATACACTTCTGCATCCATTCAAACTATTTAAAAAATGTATTGGACCTAGCTTCTTTGGAAAGGGGGGGAGGGGGGGCTCATTCACAGACTTAATTGTAGGATCTTATAGAATGCATATGTATGTATGTGCATACATGCAGCCTTCATATAAGCCCCAGTGGTCTCTTCATGTAATGAGAAATGGTGACCATAGAGCTTTTCTTTTAGTTTGGGAAAAAGATCACATGGATTTAAATGTACAGAATAAGTGAGGTTAGAAATGATTTGTGATTTTTGATCAGCTGAGAAATGGAGTGTTCTTGGCCACAGTGTGTGTAGAAGCATTGTCATGGACAGTTTTTCATCATGGATACTTGGTTTTCTATGCTCCAATGACTGATGGCAATTACACATTTATCTACCATTATAATGTCAAGTTTTTAAGAAGAAGGAAGCCAGTAATATCTCTGGATGGTATAGAGTCCTGAGAAATGTTCCCCTAAGTTTGATGATACTGCTATGTCTTTTTTGAAATCATAATAAATCTGGCACTAAAATCAAGTACACCTGTATTATGTTTGCCTGCCTATGTGATAATAAATATGTTTCTGTAATCATTGTTGAAAAAATGCCTGCCACATTCTGTAATAAATCGTGATTTTAGGTTTCAAGGAAAGAAATTGTATTTTTCTACCACATTAATGGTTTAACCCCTGCCAAAATCTTTTGGAGTGACTCTTGTATGAAAGGTCACCTGAGCTATCTATGCAGTCATGTTTTATGCTTATATTAATATGATCAATAGTGTAACAAGTTCAAATGCCAATCCAGCAGCTTTAAATTGTCTAAGCAATTGGCCAACAATGCTTAGTAACTTTATCTAAAGCCAAGCAATGCAGAATTATACAAATTTTGTCAGCATACTCTCATTAGCATTAATTAGTATAATCTATCACTGAAGTGTAGTTGACACAGCCAAACTGGAAGATGACTTAAATATTAGAAATGAATGATATTTGAAATAACCTTATTACAATTGTTAGGATTCTAGGATATATCAGATCTTGTTGATAAAGTCAATGGTAGTAAGATGAAAATTATGTTCCTGCAGTTGTTTCAGAAAACAGTAATGCTTTAATAAGAGATAATAATTACATTGCCGAAAGTGTGATGCAAAATACAGTTGGTGAGTTACTACTGATGTAGGTAGTTGAGATCGTCATTAAGCCATGGACTCTTGAACAAGAAGGTCTGTAGTTCAAATCCCTTGAGACCATCCTGCTTGACAAGATTTTCTGGGATTTTCTCAGTCTTCAGCACTAACAAATGCCAGGGAGAGGCCCTGAATTTAGGTGAGCAACATTTCTTTCCCAATTATTTAATTCCATTTCATGTATCATCAGTGTCACTACAGTATCATGCCAAATGCAGTAAAATGAGCATTAGACACTACTTTAAAAAAAGTTCATCACCTGATGGATCATATTTCATAGAAAGGTGATTGGATTCCATTGCATTCAGTAAGTTCGTAGTAGCCATAAAGACAATGAACATTGACATATGAGGAGAATATAACTGCTTATAATGCAGTGGGTAATTACAGGACTTTTAAACTGTATTTGAACTTACTAAGCAGTTACTCTAACTTTCTAACAATGAGTGCTCATGTTAGCCGGCCATTCTTTTCTCCTCTGCCAAATGATATACTCACGTCACATTATGAGCCTTTGCAATTGAGGAGTGTTTTTTCAAAACTCGATAGACGCACAAAATGTGTTTCTGAGAAAAATGTTTCTTTTTTTTTCCATTTTTTTGGCAATACTAATTTTTTAGCACAGCAACTATATTAATCATTCAGTTCTCCTTCCTGAAACTGTCTCATTGAATGTGAAAAGAAACAAATACTGTAATTTAACTAGTCCAAATTTGAGGTTGTAAAATGCAGAGTTTTTTCCAAAACCGATAGATGCTGATTAACTTTTCTGCATGAGCAAGAAATTAACTCTTGAAGTTTAGTTACTTTTGTCATTTATTGTTTTTGTTACTTTTTATTTATGTATTTATTACTTTTTATTTATTTTCACCTTTTCATAATACATAATGTATTATACAGCCAACATGTTAATGTTTATAAGGATTATTTGATTAGGTATAAACTTTGAAACTAAGTACTGCTACATTCACAAAAACAATATAATATTTAGCTTTATTTATATAACAAACATATTGAATACAAAGAAGTTTCAAACAATATTAATAAGTAAGCTTTAACCTTTATTGGTATCTTCTAGTAAATCATAAAATTCTTTTGCATTTTCTGGAATTCTAAAAGATTTAGCTAGATTTTGAACATCCTTTTTCTTTTCTTTCCTCACTCTATCAGGAGGCATAAAACTGTGCCCACATATTGGGTAGATATGTGAAATGTGGGAAGATTTTTTACTCTTCTCCAAGAAAGCAATAAGCATGAACATCATCACACTGTTCTTGTTCTGACTAGAGCAAGAGACTGAAAATAAACGAATGGTAGAAGGAGTGTTGCTGGACATCCTTTCTTCCAGTTTCAACAAGAAGTGGTGTAAAGCTGAGGCATCCTGGTTGTAGCCTAGAGCAGATTCAGTTTCCAACCTGTATACAAGGAAATGTCTTTGTTCTGCATTTTAGATGGAATCATTATGCATAGATTATACAGCCATACCTGCCTTGCACAGAATCGCTAACAGAAAGTTTAGGCAGTGGTTGTTTCTGCTGCATATCAAAGCAAATAGTGATTGCCTCTGTGTTTTCCTCTTTCAGTATTAGATAAACATTTTTGAACGCAACTTGTGCAGTCTATACATGGTTCTTAGTTCGTTTTTCTTTTCCATGTCTGCATCTGTCTTAATCTTCATCAGTCCCATTTTGCATTTGGAGCATGTGTCAGTGTGTCGTGTATGGAATGAAAAATTGAAGATGATGTAAAATATGTATTTATATTTTGACAGTAAGCAGACTGGTAGATTTCTTAATCATCTTTCTTTGCAAAAGCTGTTCTTCATTTTTCAGATATTAAGTTATGAAGGTAAATATCCTCTCCTTGATTTTGCTCTTCCATATTGGCTTTCTCTGCATCTGTACTTCTTAACGTCTTGCTTTATAGCAGCAGAAGTATCCTAATGTAATTTTCCTGTTCTGTCACTTCCTCTGGTTTCCTTTGGTGCATTTCCAGATAAGTGAAACTTTCTAGCCAGGAGAGATAATCTATCTTTTGACACTCCTGTGATTCCTTGGAAGCTTGCAGTGTATACTGACAATACTTGGCCACACTGTATTTAATGCTAACAGTCTGCTTCATATTTGGAGCTTCTTTGTTCATCACTCTGAGATTAGGAGATGTAATACACACATTTTTCATAAGGAATTTATCTTGATCTATTTTATTTAGCACGGAAAGAAGTCAAATCAGCTACATCACAGAGCTTATGCCTTTTACTTTTAGGATTTTGTGGCGTGCACTCAAGACCATGTGAATATGAAATTGCTGGAGTATGAGCTTTCCTTGATTTGCATTTTGATTTCCTTTCCTTGTTTTTGTAATTTCTACTTCCTGTGTATTCTACGACTGTTACAGTTTCACAATCTGAGTTCCTGTCCATTGCACATAGTACAGTGCAGTGTCTCAACTAACAATAAAAATGCCATTTAAGTATAACAAAGCTTTCAGAAATTAATGTGAAATACAAGCACAACCTGAGTTAGTTTGCAGTTATTGCCAATGCTGCAGCAGTGTACAAAGCTTGCAGAAATGATTGAGAATTCCAAGAATCACAATAGTGAGATGGCAGTCAATGCCAACATGCGTTTCGTAGAATTGAGGTTGCTACATGCTGAATCATAAAATTGCAGCTATCGACTTTTGCTTTAACTGAGCCAAGTGCATCTATCGAGTTTTGAAAAAACTGCTGATATTCCCTATCTTCTACACAGGACATGAATCAAATTTTGCAAAATCTGATTTCACAGAACGATGCAGAAGATGAAAATTATGCCGATACTAATATAACTCTATTTCTTAAAATTTAGCATCTATTGAGTTTTGAAAAAATGCTCCTCAGTTTTAAAGTCTTGATCTATAAGATGTTGCAATATCTGTGTAAAATTAAACAGCATTTGTACACATACTTTGTGCTGCAGTTTAGAAAAACACCTTTTGAATTGCCAAGCTTCATCCAATTATAACTCGCTCTCAAGTTATACATCTATAGTATGATTGCTGTTCAGCAGTGGTGACATGAAAAGAGCCATAAGTCATGAAGCTGCACCATAATCAATGCTGCATTAATTTCATTTCATTGCATTATCTCATATATATCTGAATTTTTCCACACACTTAATTTGTATATTGAACCTGGCCATGAGCAACACTAGTAAATTCTTCTCTTGCAGTACAAGTTTTCTGTACTTGATGTTGCAGAAACTTATTCTGTAAGATATTCATCACCATGCACAGTAACCTTTTTTATTAGGAATATGGTTCCAGCTTATAGCACCAAATGCCCAAGGAAAATAGAACCTCTGTCATATGTTCTTCTCTCTTTGAAATTCAACAAAAGATGGAAATCTACTATGTGTTTCAAATAGGATGATGTTTATCCTTGAACACTACTAGGTGAGCAAGCAATCGGAGTCCTGCAGTGTTGTCATATTGCATTCCCTGTAAGTAAGGTGTGACAAGGACCAAGTGCATCCATCTCTAATAAATATTATTTTCACTAAGAAAAAAATTCAATTTTGCAAAAAGTGATCCATGAGGACGGTAGAGAATAATGTATACGTAAAATGTGAAGCTATAAGAAAACTTTAATCATTTCTTATAAGATAAGTGAAGTTTTGTTACAAATTATACATAACAATAAAAACCCCATATTTTTAACTCAAATAGTCAAATTGTCAATAGTCAAATTGTCAATAGTCAAATTGTATTCAATTCAATTCAATATGTGAATCAAGACAAAACAAAAGTTGTTAAATTTTTAACTTGTCATACGTCACATTACTACTCAAATAGCAATTGGGATTAATGATATGTTAGAAGAAATTGACAGATAAAATTTCTGGGCCTTCAAGTTAACACATGTTTAGATTGGAAATCTAACTGAAAGTATATCTTACCTCAACTCAGCTCAGCTCCGCCTATTATGCTAAACGAGAGCTGGTTAATGTTCTATTGATAACACTTAAATTAGTGTATTATGCATACTTTAACTCTATCATGAAATACGGAATATTATTTCGGGGCAACTCAGTAGAAAGTAAAAAAATATTTCTCATGCAGAAGAAGGTTGTAAGATTCATTAGTAGAGGTAGGGCTTCTAAGATTTGGCTCGTTATGTGTGCATGCTGTGAGTATAGGAAGAGGGATGAAGTTTAACTCCAGTAGTAAACATGGTCGGCCGCCTTAGTCATATACAAATGTGCCGACAAACTGTTTTAATAAAACAATATGTAAATTATGTCACCTTTTTCAAAATCATTCAGTAGAAGTAGATGCATAACAAAACACATTTTAAATAATAAAGTAAACTAAAATACTTTTGTAATACAAAATAAATGCCTGCTTTCAATTGTTCAACTTATTACAGTGTATAACAACATGCATTTTAAACTTTTTGAAGGTGAATTTCCTCCTTCTGTCACTCAAGCAGTATTTGTAGTTTGAAAAACTTCTCTCAACATCAGATGAAGAGGTGCAAACATAAAATACTGCAGATCACATTGCCTTGTAAACACTGTTTCGCTGTTTCCTTATGCGCTTGCAAATTATTTTTAATGTTTACCATTTTAAAATAGCCGGGATTTTTCTCAAGTATGGGTTTCATTTAGTTTTTTATTTTATCCATGACAGGTCCAGCAGTTGCCGAGTCTATCTATTGAGCTAGTTCTTCTATGAGCCCATTGGCAAGAGGCATTTTATTACCTCTTTTCTAGCTGAACAATGGTTTTGGTCAGGTCTGAAAAATTGTTAATTTCCTGGTAATTTCCTTTCATGGAAGTGTTGAAAACAATGTTATAATAAATTATATTTAAGGGTGAATCGATTAGTGACACTAAACAACACTTAAATTTAATTTATCCTGATAATGTTTGTGTAGCTCTATAAGTAGAATCTAACTGTTCCAATGACAAATCATTGCCAATAAATATTTGATACCTGTTCAAAAACTATTTTAATGTATATTTATTTAAGAAATGAGAATAAGTGGTATCCATTGCAAAAATCTTAAGACATACGGGCAAAGCCAATTGAAAGTTGATTAAAAAAGTGATTTTGTATCATATATAACTATCCCTGCCTTGTTTTCCATATGGATTTTCATATTGCCTGTATATAACGTGTCTCTTTATGTTAAATTTTCAAGTATATATGCTAATAAAAAGTATACCTCTGGACATGTTCAATGTTCACAGTCCTTTGTTGCTACAAGTGAACCCACTGAACACAAATCAATCTAATCTAAGCTTATTGTATAGCACTAGGCCTTCATTTTCCCACTGGGTGATTGTTTTGTTTCAACTCCTTTATATTTGAATACCTTAGGTTTGCAGAAATACTATTTTACACAAAGGAATGCAAGAAGTTCTATATAGCAGAAAATATTTTGTAGTTACCGGTTTTATCTGCTAAACTACACTATCCACCCTAGGATGCTGCTCTTTGCATCTTCTATTTCTGTGAGCCTCTGTAGGTGCAAATCTTGTTCGTCTTTTGTGCTCATTCTATTAAATGATAACATTCATGCAAATATAATGTTATATTCATCAAACATCCTAACACCAAAAAAATTATAAATCATATAGTAATGCAGTAATGCATATATTGCAATATAAGTTATTTGTAATCACTCTGCAAATGGATTTTTCTTGTAGCTTTGACTGCTAAAATAGTTACAAAATCTATCTCCTTTATGCAAAGAACTGTGGAGTTACCTATATAGAACTCAGTTAACTGAATAACTTTTTTTCACAAAAAAGTGAACCTTGCTACCTTTAGCAATCCAGTAAAGGTTTACTCAGGCATCAACTTCATTTTACAGTTAGTCGAATGTATTTGAACTATCACAATGAAACAAATATTGTTCTTAATGTTATTTTGCATGTTACCATTTCAAAAAAACCAAATACAAGATTTTCATTTAAAAAATCACAAGTTTTATATAAAACACAGTACTAATGGTGGCAGTAACAAAAATTTATTCCAGATGATGAGTCTTATATTTTTCTGAAATGCTTAGTTCATGTGCATGAATACTTGCATATAGAAAGCCTGAAGAGATGCAGCAGGATAAACTGTTTTACATCTAATATAATTTTGAGTTGAATACTCAACTCAATGCTCCACTTATTGCTAGTATTTACCTAGAACGTGTTTTGTTAGGAAGATCCTAATGAAACTCGTTCTAGGTAAATACTAGCAATAATGGAGCATTGAGTATTAGTTCGACTCAAAATTATATTAATTTTCTGCTTCATTGCATCATAGTCCTTACACAATGGAATATGTTTTACATCTGTTTCAGCTCCATATGAAGGTGGCATATGGAAAGTTAGAGTGCATCTTCCAGAGCATTACCCATTTAAATCTCCATCCATTGGTTTCATGAATAAAGTATATCATCCCAATATTGATGAAGTTTCAGGAACAGTGTGCCTGGATGTCATAAACCAAGCATGGACAGCACTTTATGGTGAGCATTTGTTTCATTGTCTTTTATGCAAATGCTAAATAAACATTTAAGTTAAAACATAAGTTTAGTCTTATCCAAGTGTTCATTTGACACACATATTCTGCTGATGGTATTGTTTGAAAATAAAATGTAATTTTGTCCTAATTATATGATTTATAAAGACCGGTATATTTAACTTCTGTAATAATTTGCAATTCTTTGAAAAAATTCTGGAAATGAATATGTACACCATCTGCTGTGCAATAGTTTCCTAGACTTCTCACCAGAAGATGCACCTGAATATGTTTATACTTAAATTTCAAAATTATCCTCTGAGTTTTGGTGCCATTATCAGTGGTGGCTGCAGTGTAAGATCCTAAGAGCATGAACATATCAGAGGTATAGAAAGATTACATTACAAATTAAACACCTAGCACCAAGACCCACAATTGGATCTTTTGTGTATATACCCCTGGAAGAAACATGAAATGAAGGAACCACTGGAGATATATGGACTGTAGCAACCAACAAAGTAAGTGACAGAGATGCTTAGAGTTTCCTAACAGTCACTGGCATAACCACCTTGTGGGAGGTACTCAGTGGCAACCCGCCCAGATCGCCGGAGAGTAGCTCAGAGGTCCTCTCCAGCAGGAACTAGAAAAGCTTGAATCTGTAGTGGAGACTCAAACAGCCCTCTTTGGTAGAGCGGAGAAGTTCCAAATCGCAAACCTCTACACCAATTGCGTCTGTCTACCAACTGCCACACAGCCTGGAAGTCCTCCTTTAACATGAAAGAGGAGGATAAAATGGAGAGTAAATGGGAAAGAGGTGAGCCATGGAAGAAGATACCACTCCAGAATTTGCCTAGCTAGCCTGGAACATATCCCTAATCAGAGTGGGTGGCCATCAGAGATCAAACCTGGGACTTCCCGAATGTGAGCACGAAGCAATCTTGTTTGATCATAAACATACAAACTTTCGACACCCTGTAGATTTAATGGTTCTTTTTTCTTTCAGTGCTGTTAAACATAACATATTCTGTAATTTAAAAACAGGTTATGAATCTACCATACTACTTCTCCTAACTTGAAACACAACAATAGGGTTGCTAATACACCTTGACTTGCATATGTTTTAAGGAGAATTTGTGCATGTACAACTGGTATGATGTAATTACCTTATGGGTCAAATACATATAGGTAGTGCAAAGGCAATGGCATTAGTACATATATTTCCTGCGCATTTTGTTTCCTTACGTCAGTACTATTTTATGTCAGTGCAGCTAGGTGGTAGCTCACTACTGAAGAGGTAGGTAATGTGCACAAATGCAGAAATTTCTTCCAGTTACTTCATGCTATCTATAACTACAATTTAATAACTACACATTACTTCATTCTTGTCCTAAAATGATGTACTTAATTATGTACACAACAAACCTATGCAAAAACAACCCTTCCTTTCATCAGAGTTATGCATTATTACTGGTATTATTGTTGATATTGTTGTTTTAGAAGTGACTGCAGTTGTATTAATTTGTTCATAATCATTATTTAGCAGATGCTGTTTAACTTTTCATTGATGTCTAAATCGAAAGCTTTTGACAACCCAAAAAGTATAGTTTCAAACTACTGCTGGCCACGGTCCATTGGTTTTTATAAAATCTAATTCATGAATTGGATGGCTCTGATCAGAGGAGTGATATAAGAGTGGGTTCTACTTCATGAATCCTTTTAGTTGATAATTGTTGGTCAACTAAAAATACTGGAACTTGTGCTGCAAAGGAAGCGAAGACTTACATACAGGAATCCACGATCATTCCAGTTTCAATCCTTCCACTTTCTTATTTATATTATTAGTGTGCTGATATGTATATATTGCTTCTTTAAGAATCTAGTATAGTTAATGATATAAATTGGAGAGGATCATATATTGTCCTATGGTCATCTTAGGCATTCCATGTAATGCAGAGCTGTAGATTTTTCTATTTTTCAACAGCTTAGTCTGGTAGTTAGTTTGTTAACGTCCGTGTCCAGAAGTTTCAAGTTTATATGTCCAGCTGGAGGATGGGAAATTTTGTTTATCCAAGTTAGCTCCCCATCCTTCCTAGAGTGTGGAAATATGAATGAAATGTAAATTTGTGTGTGAATATAGTGTTTAAAAGGAAAACCCAACATAAGCAAATCCAAAGATATCCAACAGTAAATGAGTAAACGTTGACAATGAGCAATTATTCCAAATGCAAAAGCTGTCATTATGACCTTAAATGTGAAGGGTGGCATAAAAATAGTAGAAGAGAAGGATTTTTTTTTTTTTACGGTCATTTTAGCAGCTGTACTCCTTTGGAACTATCACCTATTGGCAATGGTGTTAACTCATGGACATTGGGTTGCTGGTACTTTGGATTTTTTTTAATCATTAGATCACGTACACATTCACACTCTTATTCATACTTCCAGATTCTGGGGAATATTGAGAATCATCTTGGTTGGAGAAAAATCCCCACTCCCAGCTGGGAATTGAACCCAGGACCCCACACACAGCAAGCAGGTGCTATACCGACTGAGCTATGGAAAAAGGCCTTCAAAATAATTGAAAAGATCTATTTAGCCAAAAAGGAAAGTCAGAAGTTCACATCTTCCTTCTTTTTTTTTTATTAACATCCTCCAATGTAAGTCACATGTAAGACGATAAATGAAAAGAGTGAAATGATGTTTAAATGAGCCCAGGGTCCATAGGGCATAGAGTAACATGACCTTCATCTTTCAGGATAAGGGTAAATCCCAGAGAAAAGCATTATGCAGATAACTCACTCTGACCAAGATTTGAACTTGGAACTTCTTGAATGTGAGGCAGTCAAACTATCACCACGCTTCAGAAACAGACATACATTTTCCTATGTTCAGAAGTACAAGTACCTATCTTATATACATAATATTAATTACAGTTCACATTGCCAAGTTCCTAAAAAAATATTAAGTTTATGCTACAAACCCATAGCAAAACTACAACAGATTCTGGTCACTTGTAATTTTATTACAGTAATGGTTTTCTATAAAACTCCATGTAGTTGCAGAAAGCTGTGTGTAGGGACAGCAAAATTTAGTGTAAACACACTAAGCTTAGAGCATAAAAGAAGCTTGTTAGGATGATGGACACATCTGCAGTTCTGGACACATGATACCGATAGATGACCATAGGTAGTCAAAAACATCAGAGTATAAACTCCTGAATGAGAGGTCTGTGTTGTATATCCTACTAATAAAATTCTCCAAGCTTTTTCTCAGTCCCCGCAACTAATAAATGCTGAGTAGGTACCATAAACTTAGGTCTGGTATATTTTGTTCCTCGATTATCATTTTTTTTTTTTTTCATTATGAAATTGAGTGTTATGGATGCTTTCTAACTGCTGTGGTTCTCAGTGTCCCATTCTATTTTGGGGATAAAATACCGCTTAAATGTTGTTCAGAGGCTTGTTTATCTGGCTTGAGATACTTTTACATGTCATAAATCTATGACATGGGACCTCCAATTTTACTTCCCTTCCAAAGGAAGCCATACTAAGGATTTTTACACCCAAAAAGTCTTTCGCCCTTCACTGTGTTTGAACCTGCGACCTTGGATGCCAGAGGCTAGCATTTTATCTGTAGATTACAGAGAATGACCTATGGCACTCTACACAGTAAGAACAGCCATTAAACATTACTAAAAATTACCATAGAATGATATATGACGAAACTGAGGTCCTCTCCAAAATAAATCATTATTATAGACTTCATATTGATAAGCAAGAGATTCTAAGATTTCTAATGAAAAAAGATCATTAACAGATCATAGATTCCAATGAGTAAGTACTATGATACAGTGAATCACAAAATTAATATAATTTTGAGTCGAACTAGTACTCAATGCTCCATTTATTGCTAGTATTTACCTAGAAATTCATTTTGTTAGGACCTTCCTAACATCATCAGCTGTTGTCGACTAATGGATGTTGGTTTTGTGAACTCCTTGGAGGCTGTAGCAGCATCTCTGTTGGTATCTTGATGAACTTGAAGTTTGAGTTCTCTTCAAAGGTAGTGTTGAAATTGAACAATTTTCTTTCATATTTCTTTATGAACATTTTTTCCCACGTGGTTAATGCAGCTGGCCCTTGGACACTTTTTAATAAGTGAATTTCTTGTTCCATATCATGACTATCCTTCCAAAAATGGTAAACTACTGCCGATTTATCTATTTCCTTGTTCCTGATGTTCCTAAAATGCTCTTTAAGCCTAATATTAAAATTCCTTTTAGTTTTTCCAATGTAAAAGTTGTCACAGCCTTTGCAGTTTATCTGGTACACACCTGATTTTTTGTCTGTAGGTTTCTCCTTTGTATTATGTGATTTCAAAAGGTGTTGTACACTGAATTTGTACTGTGAGGCCAAAATAAGGTTGTGCTCTTTGAAGACTTTTTGGAAAAGGCATGTTGCTCTAGGATGATATGTAAATTTTCTGTATGAAGTTTTATTGCTGACTGGGGAAAGAGTAGTTACTTGTTTGCATCATTGTTGTCTTTTGAATTTATCAATTTTCTTTTTGACCAATTCAGCACTGAATCCATTGTATTCTGCAATGTAAATTTTATTATTGTACTCTTTGATATATTCCATTTTGTTTAAAGGTTCGTACATCAACCAGCCTGTAAGATAAACTGTTGATAACAAGCATGCTTGTGTTGTCTTGGGTTATATCCATCTGATTTTATGAAATTTTCTGTGTGTGTTTCCTTCCTATGTATGCCAAATTCTAGTTTTCTATGTTTTCTGATTACTTTCATATCTAAGAAAGAGATTTCATTGTCTTTTTCTATGGAAAATTTTATTGCAGGATTTTATAAATTAAGTAGTTTTAACGCATCAATAAATGGAGCATTGAGTACTAGTTCAACCCAAAGTTATATTAATTTTGTGCTTCATTGTATCATAGTTCTTACACATTGGAACATTGAGTACTAGTTCGACTCAAGATCATAGATACTTAAAAATGGAATGGTGGAGAGAAAGATATATCAAAGTATGTAATAAAGAAGCTAGAGTGAGGTATGTATGGGTAAGGACAAGCACTAAATGTAATAAATTGTGTTATAATTAGCATTACAATCAAGAATGCAATGATATTGAAAAGGGGAGAGAGTACTTAATACTAGAGAAATGGAAAGCTGTTCCAATAGAGCTAAAAGTTTAGAAGGTATTTAGCTGAAGATCCAATGATTATATAGAGAAAGTTGGAAAATATTTAGGAAAAATAAGGTTAATATTGTTGTGAGCCCATTGTTGATCGAGGCGGCACCACGAGGCATTCAAACGGACGGACAGTGTAGTGTGTAGATAAAAGCTCGCCAAAACAGTGGGGGAAGGAGACGAATTTCTCGATAGTTCTACTTCTTTGTTCTAGCCGTCTTGATTGTTGGAGAACATTCCGGAATGTGAGTAATCTATAAAAAAAGGGAGCCCGCTACCAAAGTCAGTCAGTTGTTAATTGCACTTGCGTGCGTGAACAGCTGTGTTTGTTGTGGTTGATGACCTTGCAAATTGTATTGTGTATGTGACGTAATTCTAGACTGCTGGTGTACGAAGTGTGTTTCTTTTCTACGAAAATAAAAAGCAATTTTCAGTCTTAATAACCTGGACTTTTAATTTCACGAACCCACAAAGTCACAATTGGTGTCAGAAGTGGGATATTACGACATGGAGGCTGCATTGGCACAGATTCTAGCGAAGATGGCCGAATTAACAACAAAGGCGGAAGCTGCAAATAACAACTTGACCGCGAAGATGAACGAATTAACAACGAAGACGGAAGCGGCTAACGACACCCTCGCTGCGACGATGACCACGAAGATGGCCGAATTGGCCACGGAAAAGACGGCTGAGAACGAAGCCCTCGCCGCCAAATTTGAGGAGCAGTTGGCCAGCGTAAAGGAGGACGTCACGGAGCTGGGCAAATGGATGGGCCAAGTGAATGAGCGCGTCGAAGACCTGGCGAACCGCGTTAACAACCTAGAGGGAAAGGCCGACACCAACACTAAGTCCCTCAACGCCATGGTGGAGGACATCGTTGGCAGAAAGATGAAAGATTTAAAGGCCGACGCGTCGGGACGTGACACAACATCTGCGCGCGTCAAACCGCCGAAGTACGACGGCACGTCCACGTTCGAAGTCTTCCGCCGCCAATTAGACACGGTGGCCAAGCACAACAAGTGGTCACCAGATGAGGAGGCCGCACAGCTAATAGCCAGCATCCAGGGACGGGCCGCAGAAATGCTTAACGTGGTCCAGACAGCGGCGGCGCCCAAAGACATCTGGGAGGCCCTGGAGAACCGCTTCGGCAACCACCGCTTGGCCGCAGCCAACTGAAGTCAAGAATGCAGCGGCCAGGGGAGACTCTGCAGTAGTTCGCCCTGGCTATTGAACAGCTGGCCAGCAAAGCTTTGGTCGACATCCCACCTGAATTCCTATCCCGGGAAGCCGTCTACACGTTCGTTGACGGGGTACGAGACGTCGAGATACGCCAGCGCCTAATGCTCGGCGACAACAAAACCATCCACGAGCCGCTAACGGCAGCATTGAGGATGGAGGCGGCCAAGGTGACGGCTACTCCGACGTCAAGAAAAAGGAGTATCCACTACACTGGAGACTGAAAACCAGCCCAGGAACGCCGGCGAAGACCAAGTGGCGTGTGTTGGGGGTGTGGCCAGCCGGGACACCTGGAGAGAGACTGCCTTTACCAGGGAGAGCACCCGGAAGAACGAGTAAGGCCCGTCGGGGCGAGGGGCACGTCGGCGCCATCACCACCATCCCCTCGAGTGACACTACGCGCCGTCAGCCGGCGTATGTTAACAGCCTCATCGCGGACGGTTGGGTGAGAGGGAAGTCGTGCCGTGTGCTCGTAGACACCAGGGCAGCAGTGACCATCATCAGACCTGACGTGGCCAGGGGTTTGCCAACGAGGAAGCCGAGCCGACCATACCATCTAGTGACGGCATCGGGCGACACTTTGCCTGTGGAGGAGGCGGCTCTGCTGATGTTGACCTTGGGACGGAGTGCCGTGCTTCAATAAGTGTTCCTCGCGAAGGTGGCTGAGGAGGTGATGCTGGGACTGGATGCCCTCAGGAGGCACGAGGCGAGGTCGACGCCGGCAGGAAGGTCCTGCGGCTCAATGGAGAAGAGGTGATACGCCGGCAACCTGAAGAACGCCCTGGAATTTGCAAAGTCATCCTGAAGGAAGACGTGATTGTCCCCGCTTGAAGCGAGGTGGTGGTGACGGCGTGACTGGAAGGTCGCAGACAAAGAACACGATGCTGGACCAGAAGACGCCTGTGCACGGAATATGTGTAGTAAGGACATAGTTGCCGTGCCGAGAGGAGGTGCCAGTGAGGCTGGAGGCTGCTCAACCTAGCAGACACCGATCACGATGTCCAGGCCGGAACGGAGCTGGGGACGTGCGAGCCCGTGGTCAGCGTAACACCGATCGACAAGACCCAGGAGCCGGTGCCGACGCAAAACCTGGGGCCCCAGCTGGAAGGCTTATTGGAGAGGGCGGCCGACCACCTGACCGCAGAACAGCTCGAGAAGGTTCGACAACTGCTGAGACGATACCAGTGCGTTTTCAGCCAAGGTAACTGTGACAAAGGCCGCACGGACCGAGTGCTTCACCGCATCGACACCAGAGACGCCAGGCCTATTCGGCAACCACCTAGACGCATTCCGCTTGCGAAACAAGCGACCGTACGAGACATGCTGGAAGACATGAGATCCAGTGGATTGATTGAAGAGTCTGACAGCTCTTGGTGTTCCCCCGTAGTCTTGGCGAAGAAGAAGAAGAACGGCGAGCTACGCTTCTGCGTGGACTACAGGAAGCTGAACGCTGTCACCAGGAAGGACTGTTTCTCCTTACCCCGGATTGATGACACCCTGGACACGCTTGCTGGTGAGCAGTGGTTCTCGACCCTGGACCTGAAGTCGAGTTACTGGCAGGTGGCTCTAGACCCGATAGACAAGGAAAAGACCGCATTCTCGACAGGCCAAGGGCTTTGGCAGTTCACAGTTATGCCCTTTGGTCTTAACGCACTAACTACCTTTCAGCACCTCATGGAGTCAGTGATGAGAAGATTGACTTATTACGCCTGCCTGCTATACCTGGACGACATCATCGTCGGCAAGACATTCGAAGACCATCTCGAAAACCTGAGCAAGGTGCTAAAGAGACTGCAGGCGACTAACCTAAAGCTAAACGCAAAGAAGTGCCTGCTCTTCCGCAAGCAAGTAAACTACTTGGGCCACATAGTCCCACCAACCGGAGTGGCCACAGACCCGAAGAAGACACAGGCCGTGAGAGATTGGTCTCGGCCAAAGGATAAGAGAGAATTGTGCAGTTTCCTGGGGCTGTGCAGTTATTACCGCCGTTTCATAAAGGGGTTCTCCGACATCGCCAAGCCCCTCACCCGCTTGACGGAAGAACACCGGCCGTATGTATGGACGGAGGACGCCGAAGTCGCTTTCCAGGAGCTGAAGAAGACACTCTGCAGAGCTCCTATTTTGGGATTCCCACGACCAGGTGGCACCTTCATTGTGGACACCGACGCCAGCGACCATTGCATTGGATGCGTCTTATCCTAAGTCCAGGACGGCCACGAGCGGGTGATAGCTTACTACAGCAAGACGCTCCAAGGCAGAGAAGAACTACTGCGTCACCCGGCGAGAGTTACTGGCGGTAGTAAAGACCTTGGAGCACTTCCACAAGTACCTGTATGGTCAGCCATTCCACCTGAGGACTGACCATTCCGCCCTCACCTGGCTACTTAGCTTTAGGAATCTGGAAACCCAGACAGCCCGTTGGGTCCAGAGGCTGCATGAGTACGACTTCACCTCTGAACATCGTAGAGGGAAGAGCCACTGCAACGCAGACGCCATGTCACGAAGACCCTGCCCGGAAGAGTGCGGCCAATGCACAAGAGTGGAAGAGAAGGAGCGTGCCGCAGCAGTCCGAGTGGTCGCGGCAGTGCCTGCGGACGGCTAGGATAGCGCAGGTCTGAGGAGGGAGCAGCTGGCGGACGCTGACTTGGAGCCACTTGAGAGAAGTGGAAGCAGGGATGAGACCGACCTGGGAGGACATCGCACCCAGAAGCGCTGCGTACGAAGTCGTACTGGGCCCAATGGGAGTCTTTGAAGGCCAAAGACGATGTGCTGTTTCGGGTATGGGAATCACCCGATGGGAAGACGCAGAGAGCAGTTGGTGCTTCCCCGGAGTAAGGTCCTGAAAGTATTGGAGGAAGTGCACGCCGGTACTTCAGGACACCTGGGAGCAACGCGAACGATCGACAAACTGCGGCAGCGGTACTACTGGCTCAGGCTCCGAGCAGACGCTGAGAGATGGTGTCGTCAATGTCACGTGTGCGCAGCGAGTCGCGGCCCAAACTAGTAGTCGGGGTCGTATGCAGCAGTACAACGTCAGAACGCCATTTGAACGCATCGCTGTCGACATAGCTGGACCATTTCCAGTGTCTGACCGAGGCAACAAGTACCTGATGTTGGTCGTGGACTACTTCACCAAGTGGCCAGAGGTGTATGCCATTCCGAACCAGGAGGCAAAGACCATCACAGACTGCCTCGTGGAGCAACTGTTCTGTCGTTTTGGGGTGTCATTGGAGCTCCACAGTGACCAGGCCACCAATTTTGTGTCTAACCTAATGGAGGATGCACTGGAAGAACTTGGGCTGAACAAGACCCGCACAACACCCCTACACCCGCAGTCGGACGGCATGGTCGAGAGGTACATCAAGACCCTAGAAGAACGTCTGAGGAAGGTCGTGGCCAGCCATCAGTGAGACTGGGACGTCAAGGTGCCACTGTTCCTGCTGGCCTACCGCTCGTCGACACACGACACCACTGGGATGATGCCAGCCAGCTTAATGTTCGGCTGAGAGTTACGCCTCCCTTGTGACCTGGCTTTTGGGAGCCTCCCGGAGTCGAAGCAGCCAGCAACCGAATATATAGAGAACCTGGTGGACCGTCTCCACGACATACATGAGATGGCTCGTCAGAACATCCAGAAGGCGAGTGACCGCATGAAGACCCGATACGACAGGCAAGCCAACAGCCAAGGGTTCCAGCAAGTTGACTTATTTTGGTTGTACCACCCAACCCGGACCAAGAGACGCTGCCTTAAGCTTCAGCATCCATGACAAGGACCGTACCGGGTGGTAAAGAGGATTAACGACGTGGTCTACCGCATCCAGAAGTTGCCCCGAGGAAAGATGTTGGTGGTACACCTGGATCATCTAGGCCGCTACGATGGTGTTGTTCGGGATGACCAGCCTTGAGGAGGGAGCAGTGTCGTGAGCCCATTGTTGATTGAGACGGTGCCACGAGGCATTCAAGGGGATGGACAGTGTAGTGTGTAGATAAAAGCTCGTCGAAACGGTGAGGGGGAAGGAGATGGATTTCTCGAGAGTTCTACTTCTTTGTTCTAGCCATCTTGATTGTTGGAGAACATTCCGGAATGTGAGTAATCTATAAAAAAGGGAGCCCGCCTGCCAAAGTCAGTCAGTTGTTAATTGAACTTGCGTGCGTGAACAGCTGTGTTTGTTGTGATTGATGACCTTGCAAGTTGTATTGTGTATGTGACGTAATTCTCGACTGCTGGTGTACGAAGTGTGTTTCTATGGAAATAAAAAGAAATTTTTATTCTTAATAATCTGGACTTTTAATTTTACGAACCCACAAAGTCACAATATTGTCACGGCCACGCGCATAAAAGGTTCGCGTGGAGCGATAACGCGGCTTGTTTACACAAAGGAACTGATAATGATAGCATACAGATAAAGAGCTGCCGAAACAAACAAACTGAGATAAATGCAAATTTCTGGTGACATCTTGATTGATAGAGATTATGCGGTTTCTTGATTGTTCTGGAACAGTCTGGAATTATCAGATGAGATATTTAAGGAAGCAACGACTTGCCAAGGGTCAGTCGTGAACAGATGTTGTAACAAGAGCCAATGTTGTAAACAGGTGTAATCAGAAGCTGTTGTTGTGGTCAGCAACCTTGGTAGATTGTGTATGTGATGTAATACTGCTACTGTGAGTGCATTTCTACACAAATAAAGAACATTTAGAATTTTGGCAAATTGGACTTTTAATTCTACGAACCCACAAAGTCACAATATGGTTAAAAGAAATATGAACAAAAGCGGAGAAAATACAGAAAAAGGCTGAAGAAGATTCAGAAATAAGCAACTCCAAGAGGAAGTAATAACTGATGTAAATTTTATATAAAGTTTAAAGAAAATAATAAATTATTAATTCAAATTATAGATTATTCTTCATTCATACTAGGCTTCATAGAGATGCAATAGAACACCATAATAATATAGATAAAAAAGAGGAAGATCTTAAATTTTATGGATCCTGTACTTAGCAAATAGCCTTTTCCATTGAAGGCAGGGACGTATTTAAGGGGGGGGTCCAGGGGGTCCGGACCCCCCCCCCCAAATGAATTGTCATTCCGAACCTTTAATAAATAAATAGTTGAAATAAAACTAAGTTTAAAATGAATTGAAAAAGTTTATTTAAGTTTCTCTTCTTAACGTCTCTATTCACTTTACAAAACAAAGCCGCCTAGTGCAATGAAAACTCTTAATAAGTAGATAGAGTCAACATGAAAAATTCAATGCCACGGCCAGGATTTGAACCACGGATCTCCTGGTTTTCGTCCACTCGCTGTTACTCCATTTGACTCGTATATTTCCCCGGTAAAACACTAGAGGCTCTCGCATCCGAGATACACCGTTTGTGGCGAGTTACCATTGTAAGTACTTGCATTGTAAGTATTACTGTGATGAAGCCTCACTTCATCAGGCTTCATCACAGTAGTATTTACAATGCAAGTACTTACAATTGTAAGTCGCCACAAACGGTGTATCTGGAATGCGAGTGCCCCTAGTGGTTTACCGGGGAAATATACGAGTCAAATGAAGAATTGAATGTCATGACAGCAAGTTGGCCATGGTAGCTCAATGGGTAAGCGCGACTGGATGGAAATCAGGAGATCCGTGGTTCAAATTCCGGCCGTGGCATTGAATTTTTCATGTTGACTCTATCTATGATAAACCTTAGCCTATGTATGGCTAGTGTGAAGAAATGATTAATTTCCATCAATTAACTAAAATCTTAATAAGTAATTTTATAAAAAAATAATAATAAATAGTTTCACAAGAAATAAACATTTCTGAGAAAAATATTAGCAACAAATGACTAAATGATCAAATAAATCTGAAACTGTGACTCTTTCTTTTGTTCCCGACTGTGCACCTCTTGCTTGCCCTCAGGACTGTCTTCAGAACTGATTTATTTAAACTGAAACAAGGGTCATTGACTAAAGTGAGTGAATATCTTCTTTTAGAGGGAAGAATTTTCGTCAATTTTCTGTTCTCAGAAACATGTCTATTGATTCTGATTAAAATGCTGCATGTTTGAGACACGACAATTTTGAATTTTGGGGGAAAAGGCGATAAACACCTCTTTAATTTCCATGATTATTTAACTAAGAAACCAGGTTATCATAGATAAAAACATCAGGTTAAAAGAGAACGTTGAGCTCATAAAATACGCAACTCCCGCAATTTCTACTTCCCTCGTATCAGCTATTTTCGAAACATCTCATCCTATATAACAATTGTTATGCACATTTAACAGTCTCAGAACTGCTCGTTGCATAATTTCATAAGAAACCTAGTATTTTATTTATTTATTTTTAATACTTTAACGTCCTTTAACTGGATAATCATATTGGGCAGTAAATGAAACGGGTGATACCATCACATCAGTCTAGAGCGACTAGAACATAAGATTTACCCGACTTTCGTCTTATTAAGATAAGGGAATGCCCTGTAAAAAGCCCTATTGAGAAAACTATCTTGATCTCGATTGGAAATCGCTTCTGCGGTGCCCAACTTGCGCTCATATGAGCAAAGGTGGAGTTTTTTCACTTCACCCCACCTCCTCATGAAAGCATTTCCCTTTTTCTCGTTCTCTCTACATAATGGAATGTTGTGTCTTATATTCGCAGACAGTGGGTGGAGGTAAACCCTCCTTCCCCTTACGCGGCAAGGTTGGCCAAGATCTCTTCACTGGGAGTCAGACACGCTACCACCAAACTATGGAGGCGGGCTCCAGTTGAAATCATTTATAACCAAACAGTTTGCCTGATGACGATACGCAATGGAGCAATCATGCTTTATATGAGTTGCGAAATTGTGAGAACCAGAGAGACTCATGTCAGTGTACGGGAGTACGGGATCAATGTTTATTGCTTCTACCACGTGCTTAGTAAGCACAAACGTGTTACATTCCATTTAAAAAGTTGATATTGAGATGTCATCAGGAATGCAAGTTTTGAGGACACCAGAACAGGGAGAAAAAAACTTAAAAATAAATGTCTGCACGCGCGCTCCAGAACCCAAATATTGGAGGAATATAAAATGTAGGATTTAATTTCGTTATCTTTTAAGGATGCGAAACGAAGACTTTCAATAAAATCGTCCGAAAATGGCTTCAATAATTTTAATTTAAACATTACATATTTAAGATAGCTGCATAACAAATAGAATGCCTATTGTGAATTTTCTGAGCATAAATACTGAAATTCCTTTCTTGGAAGTGTTGAAAACAGTGTTGTTATGATAAATTAACTTTAAAGAGAGTCGATTAAAGACACTAGACAACACTTACTTTAGTGTGTAAGTGTTGTCTAGTGTCTTTAATCGACTCTCTTTAAAGTTAATAAATACTGAAGTTTGCTTTACTGGAAGTGAAGTCTGTATAACTATTCTAAACCTAACAGATAAACGAAAAGTTACTGCACAAGTAACTCGTTAAAATACACAAATAATGTCAATTATAATAATGTATTGCAAAGTTAACTAATTCCGATATATTATTTGTTAGTGATTAAAATTCTCAGATACTTACTTAAAGGTATGTAATTTTTAACTTCTAAGAACCTATTCCCTTTTTCATTCAAGGAGAACTAATATTTCAAATGCATCAATTAGTGGTTTGTTTTTAAATATCTGATTGCTGCTTATATCACTTTATCCCAGGTATAAGAACAAAAGTGTGCAATTAAAGGTCTTTCTATAGACTTTATCCAAAGAAACAAGACAAAAACAAGCTTTTCTGAGAACAGTTTGTAGAAGATTCGGTGGAGAAAGGAATGTGAATGTAATATATTACATATATTACATCATGTTAGTTTTACTAACATGATAAAAATACATCCCTGATTAATTATTAAAAGCAAATAATTCAACGTAGATTTTTGGATCCCCCCCCCCCCCCGGAAATTGACTTCTGAATACGTGCCTGATTGAAGGTGTCACTGTTCAGTTAATTCCTTCATTTTCAGCTGATTCAATTACCAACTTCTGTGATTGACATATATAAAAATAAACACAGCCTGTCTACAGATCAGTGATCTATCTGCCAGTCATAGATGAAATCTAATGTTTTATAAATAAACAATGACCCACATCACCAAAGTGCAGAAAAAAATTATGTAACTTCGTGCTGTTTTCATTGTCAGATCATTGATATGTTATTTAGTATTTGGTTTAATTTTCTCTGTAACTTCATTTATGTTTGCAGTTTAGTGAAATATGTAGGAAGCAGCCTCTTGTTCCTTCTACTTCGCTGGGGTGTCTAACATAAGATCTCTAATCTCTTATGGCAACAGCACTCATTATGTGTGACAACTATCATCACAAGCTAATTCTGAGAATGCACTTTGTCACTAGAAATCCATTCATTCATTTGCAAAGACACCCAATTATAGAGCCACTAGAATTTTCTACAAAGATCTAGAATGTTTTAGTGATAGGTATAAAAGAAGCTCCCAGAAAATTCTGGTTATAAGTCAAAAGCACTTCCAGTATTCACACTGGGCAAGAGCACTACTGCATCTACTTATCCCTACATTTATCTCTCAACTGCCCATCAGTTGGTGCTAGCTTCCCAGTAAGCTTGAGCTTACTGTCACAGTATTTTTTTAAATTTGGACTCGGACTATAAAATTCTATATTATTTTCATTTCTAAGGTCAATCAATGATAATTGTTCTAACATGCATAAATTTTGTATATGCAAACTTTGAAAGGTACAATCAGAACTGAACTATTCAGTGCGATAGCCAGGTTTTGAACCACGGATCTCACGCTCTACTCACAACTGCTCATAAGCTACCATGGCAATATGAAATTCTCCAACTGACTCGCATTTTTCCAGTAGCCCACAGAGAAGTCTCAAATTTGAGATCATCTCCCCCAATAGTGACTTACAATTCATAAGTACTTAAATCCCAGGCTTTAAGGTTTTTCATCATAGTTTCCACTTTAAGGCAATCTATGATAACTGATATTTCTAGCACACACAAATTGTGTGTAGACAAATTTTGAAAGGTAAAATCAGAACTGAAAAATTTAATGCTATAGCATTGTGGTTCATAACCTGGCTATGGTATTGAATTTTTCAGTTCAGGTACTAGCTTTCAAGGCCTATGCTATTATTTATGTATTTGGAGTAAATATGATTATATAATTATTAATTTTTAGATGAGTCGTATTCATTACACATCTGCTTCACTTTCGTACCTATTTTGAGGACATGTTTCGCAAATCATCGTTTATATCTTCGCCTCTTATGCGACTCAATTAGTATTTGGTTTAATTTTCTCTGTAACTTCATTTATGTTTGCAGTTTAGTGAAATATGTAGGAAGCAGCCTCTTGTTCCTTCTACTTCGCTGGGGTGTCTAACATAAGATCTCTAATCTCTTATGGCAACAGCACTCACTATTAAGAGCCGAAGATGCAAACGATGATTTGCGAAACATGTCCTCAAAATAGGTACGAAAGTGAAGCAGATGTGTAATAAATACGACTCATCTAAAAATTAATAATTATTATGCTTCACTGTGGTGTTCCAATACAGTTAAATCTCGATATGATTATATAACTTACATTTCTTTGAAATTAGTACACGTTGCAGATTAATTTTCTTTCTGATGTGATAACACTGTAATCTAACTTATGTAATTCTAGCTATCTTTTTAAAGATGTATTCTGTAAGGGTAGGGGTGGTTTTGAAAGTCATAATTAGCCTACCATTTTATTTGCACCTAAGTAGACATGTCAAAAGTTTTGTCCACATTGCTCAAATAGTAACAGAAATTGAAGTAGTAAGGTATAACATAAATTCTATCAAGTTCTATAGTTCAAGTACAAATGTGTGCCCTGATAGGCCAAGAATTTCTACATGTAAGAAATTGAAAGTAAAAAGTAAGGGCAGTAATTTTTTAAAGTTTTGAGCTACTAATGTTTGAAAATAAGGGTTGGTTAATTTTTTGTAAATTGTAAACTAATTTATGGCTTTTGTCTGGTCATATAGTTACTGTACAATGTTTTACTAGATGGATTGAACAGTAGTTTTTTACATAAGAGTATTTGTAAATCCTGGTTGAGTTCTTGAAGCTGAATCTATCTTCAATTTTAAATTCAGACATGCTATTTACATTGTTTCTATTGGCACCTATGACTTCCTTCTTTTAGTCTTGCACCTCTTCCACCAAGTGCATATGGTGGTCACAGAGGCTAAATTTTCATAATCAGAATCCATACGATCATTGATATTAAGAAATCCAACATGTTTACTTTTTGCCTCACTTGTTAATGCAGTGGAAACTGTATTTTTATGGGAATTCCAAATGTACATATGCAGATAGTTTTGCTTACGTTTTTGAAGTTGTTTAAACTGTTGTGTATTGATTGTTGAACAGTGTAGACCTGACTTTAGATTCCACACCTGCAGTGCCTTATATACTGCTGTTGCATGAACTGTCCCATTTCATTTGGGTAACTTATAAGCTATCATCAAACCTTCTCAAGCACTACCACAGCAAGTGTCTCTCTTCTTTGCCATCTGTGTCCACTGATTCATCAGAGAAGGTAAAAATTGGCAATCTCAGTGTACAGTCTAAGGTACTAGTCGTGCAAAAATTTTTCATCATTTACAATGATGTGTTTCTAAGTTATCACTGGCAGACTTTCCTTGTCAATTCTTTGTTTGGGGTCAATTTTATTTAATCTTGCCCTAATTATTTTTGCAGCAACTGCCACAATATAAGTGACCTTTCTATCTCTAACTTTACATCAATTAAGGGCAGAAGCTATTTTCAGAATTATTAATTTCTTGGGTGACTAGAAGTACCTTGTTTAAACAAACTGGAACCTCAGAAAGGAGAATGTGAAGCACTGCTCTCTTTCCATGGTGTATCCTCGTAAAGCTACTGTTTTTACTTCTTTTCTCTGTTTTAGCACTTTCTTCCACTTTTCTCCTAGGGTCTGTCTTTTCCTATTACTCTCCTCTAGTTTTGAGAGCCTTCTATCCACTCCTAAGCAGTCTCTTCTAACTTGTTCATGCATTTCCTTTCTTGGTAGTGTTGAAAACGGTGTTGTTATGAAGTAAGTGTTGTTTAGTGTCATTAATCGACTCCCTTTAAATTTAATTGTTCATGCATGTTAGATAGTCAAACTGAAAAATTCATTTGAGAGCCTTCTATCCACTCCTAAGCAGCCTCTTCTAACTTGTTCATGCATGTTAGATAGTCAAACTGAAAAATTCAATGCCATGGCTGGGATTTGAATCACAGGATCTCCTGGTTTCCGCTCAGTGGTTCTTACGCATTGAGCTACCATGGCCAACGTGCCATCCTGACATTAAATTCTCCAATTGACTCATATACTTTCATGCTGTGTTTGCAGGAACATTCTTTCTTCTTCAAATTTTATTAGACTAATAGCATCTCTGTATTCACAATCAAGTAAATCATCCAACATTTCAGAAGATGTTAAATTATTTTTGTTTCTGCATCATAGTTTGTTGGCTGGAATTCTTATCCAGAAGAACCCACCTTTTATGTAGGTTTTTTTATTGATTAATAGTGTTATTTACAATTTGGTATCCTTGCCTTCATTCATAATTCAATGATCTTCAATGATGAAATCATAGCATTCTGTTGTATTGTTTTTATTTCATAAATATGCAAATGGAAAAAGTCTAGAGCTTGACGTTTGAAAGAAGCCTACTGCCTGTGATGGCATTAAGTGTACTTCCTATTAACATTACCACTACAGTCTTCAATTTTCCACTTAATTTTGGCTGACATTGTTTGTAGTAAAAATGAAGAATGAATGTTTCTGTATCTTTACAGCCTTAAAACAAAACTAGTGTTTCAGAGCAAATTAATTCAATATATAGAGCAATTATGTGTATCTTAACACAGAGATAAGATAAGATACATTTCCAGGCATATGATATTGGGCTGATCAAGTGTCCTTCATCTCAAAAACCTTCACCATATACACAAAATACTGTCTTACATGCAGATTCATTAAAAAATTTGTATAATATAATATTATGGGCTAACATTCGAGCTACTTGAGCTACCTGTACATACATTTTAACTTTAACAGAGAACATTCTGTGTTGATTTTTAATGTAATGGAATATTTATCAAGGGGTAAGACTTGAAAGAGATTTACAGTCACAACAAAATTACAATTTTTATTTTTCTGGTAGTGTGAATGAATAATATCTTACTGGTGATGAAACTAAGTGATGTGTAATTGGATAAGGCAACATTTGGGCCTAAATTTGGGACCTCTATGGTATTTGTCAGTTATGAGGACTGAGTAAAACCAGGAAAATAGAAAACCTCAGTTGCAAAATATGATTATAGTGTAGTTTGAACTGCATATCCACTTTTCATACATCCATGCTTTAACAATCTTGGCTACCCATCCCAGTACCAATAAAATATAAGTATACCAAGATCTGTCAGAAATGTACAACAATGTTGCTTGTCAATGAAGTGGCCGAAATCAGCAAAGTTTGATACCAACATGACATGCAATGATGATTATTATTGTTGTTTGTTTTTATCACCATTATCATACATTTATTCCATTTTAAACATTTTAAGCATTTTAAGCTGCCTCATTTACATTTTTGGATTCGAAGACATTAAAAATGCCATACAATTTAGTGTCAAACTTATCATTAGATCGTAAAAACTATTTGTAGTCGGTTTATTGACTCTCGTCACTTACTTTTTTTATATTATTGAGGGACTAGTTTCAAAAGCCATTGCTTCCATTTTCAATCCTTCTCCAACTGAGAGTTGGACAGTTGGAGAGAGATTGAAAATGGATGCAATGGCCTTTGAAACTAGTCCCTCAATAATATAAAAAAAGTAAGTGACAAGAGTCAATAAACCGACTACAAATAGTTTTTACAATTAATTTTGACGTCAGTGTTATTAAATTCCTCCAAACACACATTATCATTATATATTCATATTCATGAAATAGAATTGGTATTGGGTGACACAAATATGAAAAGCTCTCCTAAAACTCTCTGTTTTTCTAAGTTTTGAAAATATTTTTTTCAGAACAACAATGGTTTTAGTTGTTTTAGTGGATTCTAAAATCCCCCTCACCAGCAGACTTTTTTTTTTTTTTTTTTTTTTTTTTGTGCTAAATGTCTTCATCTACATATGTGTGAACAACTGTGCAGTCATTGTTTAATGGTTTGACATTTTGGATTTACCTTTCCCATTTTGTGTGTCTTTTTTTCCATCATGATAACAGGTGACAACCATATTTCCCACAATGATCCACATACGAAATGCCAAATACTTGCATATCAGTGTTACCAGAGATAAATGCACTACATATTCACTTGCTACCAAAATAAGGAACGATATTATAACAAACACCAATCACGTGTGTATCGGACATGGGAAATTTAAAACTTTCGAAGATTCCATATAGACTCTCCTGATGGATACCTATGTAAATGTGAAAGTGTTGATGAAAGTGTTGAACACTTAATATTTAGATGTGATCTTCATTCCAAAAAGAGTGATCTAGTTGTGAACAGCCAGGACTGAATCTCTGAAGATGCCCGGTGGAGCTATGGGCAAAACGTCAGATACTTTTTCATCGTCTAGACCATGGCCTTCAAGCCCGGAAACAACATTCTATTGGATTAACACTGGCCGTGAAAGCCTAAACAACAGCAGATATAATCTTATTCAACATTTTTCATATTGTAATACAGATCTTCAAACACCGTTGTTTTATGTATTCCTTAAAAAATGTTGCACTTCAGCCTTTGAGCACTTTATTGGCCGAATTTTTAAGACGTTATAATTATCATCCGCTATTTTGATCTTTGTATTTATGTGTTTTTGTAACTAGAACCCTAACATACCCTACTGGTAAAATAGGGTTACGTCTTTTGGAGAATAATAATAATAATAATAATAATAATAATAATAATAATAATAATAATAATAATAAATAAATAAATAAAATATTTGAATAGTTTTGTCGTAGAGAAAGGGGAAAGCAGATTTTATTCAAGTAAATGGTATTCAGAGCATTCTTCAAAGATATACTAAACTGAATTTAAAAAGGGTCCAAAGGATTAGGCTGCAACTCTGTATTAATACACTGCCTCATATTTGCTTCTCCATATTGCCACATGGCCATGACAGACAGTTGGTGTTCCCAGAATTCAAGGCTATGTAAAAGGTCAGCAGTTTGATCATGAGGAGATCATTTAAAAGATTGTGACTGCTGTTTTCAAACTGGTGAATTTTTCTGAGGATTGCAGTGGCTACAATCATTCCTCAATATATAGAGAAAGATTTGGAATTTCTTATTGAAAAACAATGTCTTCCTTTAAATGAGTTATCGAACATTCTGAAAGAAATGTTAACATTTTAATTAATTATTGTAGTAAGATTACTTTTAAAAGTCATAATCATCATCTTATGGTATTAGAAGGTACAAAAGATAGCATAATGATCCAGGTGGTCAGCTTGTTTAATATATGTTCCTGTGTTACAGATCTGTCAAATATTTTTGAATCCTTCCTGCCGCAGCTATTAACTTACCCTAATCCCATTGACCCACTAAATGGAGATGCTGCTGCAATGTACTTACATAAACCAGAGGAATATAAGAAAAAAGTACAAGGTAAATAGTTGTTGATGTTTCTTTAAAATAATAATTGAAAAAAAAAAGTATGTTTTCAGGTGTCTTTAGTAGCAACTAGTGTTTGGATTTACTACAATATAAGAAATTCTCTGGAAAAATGTTTAAGGTGTATTAATAAAATATTGTGTTCTTCATCGTTTTTGTGTGTCCCTGTGACCTAGTGAATTACTTAAGTGGTATACTCCTTTGTATAACCATTATAGCTAATGACACCATTCAATTCAGCTAAATTTTCAATATACTTACAGTAGAAGTAGGAAAACGATAATATAACCATTATTTTGAAACTATAATGAGAATACAACCTGTTCCAAAAGTTAATCATAGGTTCATTTATGAGTTCCTCCACCTCGCTTAGGGGATTATTTTTAGCAGTTTTATAACTGGTTCTGAAGTAACACTCTTATTGAAGAGAGTGTGTGCATTGCAGATGTAGGCAAATTATTAGGCAGAACATTGTCATTCACTTAATTCTTTAAAATATATTTATATAATATACATCTTTAAACTATTGTTAAAACATAATTAAATAGAAGAAAATGTTAACTCGTAATGCTTAGCATGCATTGCTTTTAGCCTGATAGAGAACTGATAATTTTTTGGCATATTTTAGATAAATGTTTTGTAAAATTACTAAACTGAAATGTATCCTTGTTAAACATATACTAATATTTCTATAGTATGAGTGCTTGCAGAAATGTTCATTTTTAGGAATTCTATGTAATAGCCTAGTAACATTAGTATGATAATGATTGCCTGGTCATTTAGTTTCTGGTGAAGTACTCGCTCAAAAATTTGGAAAATCATCCCTATATAATTTGGCCTTCAATAAAGGCTATTTTATTGTTACTGCTGCATTTATTATATCCATTAGAGTCAAAATTAACTGTTTAAACATCTAAATAAGGCAACAATTATTGTTTCATTTGAAAATTAGCTTTAGTCTAGGTTTCTAGGTCTAGAAACTACGTTTAGTCTAATTTTGCCATGTCTGTACAATATATGATATAAGGGCTTGGAAGTAACTTTGTTTCCAAGTTGCAGTAGAAATCTTAGAAATCTTCCAGTTATTCAGATTTAATTATGCTGCTTAACCCTTGTAATATATGTACAAAAGGTGATTACCTAGATGTTGTTTTGGAACAACATAATCATTAGATTTTTTTAATGGACTAATAGTTTTAATTAGGTGTTTAATAACATAACCATTTGTGTTTTTCTTTTTGTTTCCTTTTCATCCTTTTGCATTATGTTTCACTTTGTATATTTATTGTATATGTAGCTACTGTAAATGGAGCTTTGCTCTGGTTTAGCACAAACAATATCAATAAATAAATTATTTAAGTGGATAGTAATGCATGGTATTTACAAATATTAAATTGAGTTTTATTTATGGACACTCTTTAACTGCTGTGTTTTTCAAAGTCCTAATTTATATTGGGTATGAAAAACTGTCTTAATTTTGCATAGAGGCCCTTTATCAGAATTGAGATTCTTTTACATGCTGTAAATCTGCATCACGGGACCACCAAGCTTACTTCTCTTCCAAAAGAAGAGCTGGTGAGGATTTTTACGCATGAAAACTCCATCACCCTCTGCTGATTTTACAACCAGCAACCTTGGGAACCAGTTGTTAGCTATGTTACCCCTAGACCACAGAGAACAACTAAATGGAGTTGGTGGTAGTGGTGGTGGCGGTGATGTTGGCAGTGGTGGTGGCAGTGGCTGTGAACATAAGTTCTCTTAATGTGACAAGGAAACAGTAATTATATTAAGTATAGTATATATGTTGTTGTTAATATACTATAAATTTGCACTTGCATGAGAGAAAGGAGGGGAATACAATAATCTGTTCATTACCAGAATGAAGAGTTGTGACTTGATGCAAAAGAATTTGTATCAAATAATAACAGAGGACCAAGGGTATCTACTTTTATTGTGGAAGTTATTTGTGACAGTATTATTTTTGAGCTGTTACTGAAAATAATGATTTTATGCACCTTTAATTTAGAGACAGACACTGGTAACTGAATAAAGATGAAACATTAGGTTTTAAGCATGTACAATTTTTCTCTGCCCCTTCTTGCTGCCTCACATACTGTGCACTGACAAATGTGTACACAAATATAAATATGTCTGAAATACCATATAAAAGTGCAAATATGCTTCTACTTCTAAGCCAGTCTCCTGCATGGTAACAGAATGTTTGCAAGCACATAGCAGTATTTTCAGTATGTTTGATTATGTCTTCTTATAACTTTCCAGAATACGTACGAAAGTATGCAACAGAGGAAGCTCTGAGAGAGCAGGAAAATCAAGGAGTATCTTCAGATAGTGAATCATCCATGTCTGACTTCAGCGAGGATGAAGCACAAGATATGGAGTTATAACGGTGGCTCACGCCTCAAATAATTACAGACATTTGCTACCTGTAGATATACTCTAGTAGCTTGCGCTAAAATTGGTGTGGAACTTCGAGAAAGATGGAAGGACTATATTGGTGGGATAAAAAAATCTATATAATATGTTCACTGCTCCTCTGAGAAATCATATTTGATCCAATGCAGCGATTGTTGCATCTATAGTTAACAGAAAATTGTACATGTATACTTCTCCCATTAGATATAACTTATGATTTTAATGCACCAATTGCTGCATCTCTACTTGGGGTGATGATAAATTAATCTTATTAAAATGCTTTTGCTCAGGTCTTAGAATGAATTGTCTTATTTTTATTTTTGATTATTCATTGAGAAGAATAATAGGAAATATAAATAATTATGTTTAGTCTTATTAAATGGCAGAGACAACTTAAAATTCAAGAAAATGCAGCAAACTTACCAGTTAGATCTATTAATTTAATTTTCTTTTGATAAATTCTCATTTATTAAACCTTTTTTGCTTTGTTTTAAATACTGGTAATTGAATTGGGACTATAACCCCAAGTTACCAACTTTTTAAATATTTTAGTTGTTAAAATAACTACTGAATATGAATATAAGATACATCTTTAACTTATAAAATGTATATTTACATTAGAATATTTCTATTTTGTGGTAATAAAGGATAGTAGCATGTATGAACAATGACAGAAAATCAAAATATATTTAAATGAATAATATTCTACTTTAAAAACAGCTTCTCTTCATGTTTTTCTTTCATAGTATAGGCATTTTACTGAGGGATTTTGAAGCACAATTTCCAGATTATAAGCTGTTTTATGTTTTTTATTTTAAAATTCTGTTGTTTATTTCCTCTCCATATGCAGTAGCTAACACAACCATTGCACATATCTGCTACTTTTCCTGTGATTTAACTTTATAATGTGTAATATATAAATCTTCTCCCCCAAGTGGCATAATGTGAAATAGGAGCAGCCACCATTTTCCTGGGAAGTTTTAATAGAGCTTTATAAAATGTTTGGTGAAATGCTTTTCCAAGTGCACTTTTTAATGACTGTTAGATTACCCTGTTTTATTACTAATAATATACTTGTGACAACTTCATGGAAAGCATTAATGAAAGTCTTAAGAGTGATTAAAATCATAGGAACATGCCAAAAATTGTATCTTATAGAGCTATCACTTACAACAAAATCTTCCATGGTTTTTTTGGGATGTGTGTAGGTGAAAAAATATCCATTCTGACATCCTTGGAGCAAGAAGAGGAAGAAGATCGCCATGCTGAGAAGTGGGACAACAGGAGAACACTCTCAACACTTCACTTGTATTTTGTAACCATAAACAAAAAAACAAAAATGGTGTACTTTTAAAGTACCAGTCATACACTGTATTCAGTAACAAATCTTATGTTACTGGATCAGGACAAAAAAATAAAAGTCAAAAGAGCAATAAATGCAGTAGTAAAAAATTAACTTTTAAAAATAACTGGCAAGACTCCCACAAACAGGACCATTATTATCTCAGATTGCTATATGAATAATGAGTATATCTAAGAAAACTTGGCTAATAATAGAGGTTGTGTTACATGTAAGGTGATAGATGCTCCAAACACCAAGTTATTGAAAACTGGCTCTTGTTTTGTGCATCACAATATCAGATTTGTGAGTGGATGCTGTGTTCCCCTCACTTGTTGGCTTTAATCATTCTATTTTTGAATGTTAATATGAAAATGTACCTTAACAATCAGAATGTTTACTAATTTGTTTGAATTTAGGAAATGCTATAACAGTTCACTGAGTTGATATTTTTATGAATATCTCATAACATTTAAAGAGTCCATATTTAAATGAATTTATGTTTATTTAACTTATATATATATTATTTTGTAAATATTTTGTATCAGTTAAGTTGTATACATGAACAAACATTATGTTACATTTCCTATATATTGAAAAAAGCATCAAGGTGATCATTATCCATGGAACACAACTTTGGGGCAGTGGCGTGCCGTGGGTGATTTATAAGTGTTGCCAGTTGCTTCATACATAATGCGAGGAATTTGTTTGCAATTATGTAACATAAAACAAACACAAACAAATATATAATTAAAAATTATAGTGCCATAACGTATTTAAAATGTATTTATAATCTCTCAAATTTAAAATGTCTATTTGTATTTCAGTTCAAGGCAAGTGATTCTTCTCCAGAAAAACATCAATGGCAGATTTTCAAACACCAAAAGAAAAAATCTGAAATCAAAGCTTTGGAGGTTCTGGTAGTAGCCCAATTCACAAGCTCTTGTTTCAGCATCCCATTCATCCTCATCTTCTGCCATTAATTTAAATAGGGTGGTAAGTTAAGTCTTCAAGCTGAAAATGACAACAGTTATTCTGCATTTGTGGTTCCAACTCATGTTAGACACTGCTGGAATGCATTTTTTCATTTCAGTGTCTAAAGCTTCTGTTCTTTTGGGTAATTTTGAAATAAATATAGACAGTCATGACACTGTTTGAAAAAATACTCTACACTTCTTTATCTGACTGGTTGATTTGCTGCAAAACTAAATTAAGCTTTTAAGCTTGTGGGCATAGCAGTGCACAAATAAAGCTTGTTCATGTTTCCCTCCAACATTTGACCATAAACTGTTATGCTCTCCAGGCATCATGGCTGCACCATCAAGTTTGTGGTGTGCGTTTCACGCCAGATTTGAATTACTTTATGAGTTTGAACAAATACTTGGAAAAACTAAATGCTGTACAGTCACTACTGATGTCACAAAACCCTACAAATCTTACTTCAACCTGTCCCTCTGGTGTGACATAATGAAGAACACTTGATAACTGAGATTTGTTTTATACATCAGTGGTTTCGTCTATGATTACTGATATAAATCTTGTCTCACTCACTTCATTCTTATTTCATTAGTCAGAACATGAGAAATGCACTCAATGATGACATTCTAAATGTCATTTGGCTTCCCTAAAATACAGCCCAAGTCGAAAGATGTTCCTCTAACTTATCATCTGTTTGAGCAATTAGGTGTAGAAGCTCTATGTAGTTACCTCTGTTATCCAAATTTTCGGACTCGTCACTACCACTGAATGGTAGTTCCTGCTGAGCTAAATAGCAAACAGCATTTATCAATCACCCCATTATATATTTCTTTTCACATCATTATTCTTTTCAACTGAATTTTTAAACATGTCACTCAAAGAAGTGTCAATTCTTGTTTTATCATACTTTACTAACATTGCAACGGAAGCAGTATGACTTTTTTAATTTTCATGACAAACCCTCAAGGTTTGAAAATATCCAGCTTTTGTCTATGCATTCTCTTCATTAGAAAAAGCAGACATGGCCAACAAAATAGTATCAATAATTTGTTAGAACCACACAGCCAAGGAAACTTGCTATACCAAGAGCTACCAAATGCTGTCAAAACCCCCATGTGATTTAGTTCTTAAAGGTTTAAGATCCAGAGTTGGCCATCCTGTTGAAATTATGTGACTTTTTCACCAAAAGAATCCAAACTCAAGGACCAATTTAAAAGGTTTTCGATCACACAGTCACAGTCACTTTTACACACAAATTCTGATGCCATTCTTTTTGTTGTTCTTGTTTAACATTAAAGTATTCACCATATTACTGTTATATGTGAAGAATTAACACTAAAACTCAAGTTTGCCATTTCATTGCTCTGGCAGAAATTGTGCTAAGCTCACCAGACAAAAAATTAGTCACCCCCTGTGGAAATCAATGATGAAACTTTAGGACTCTATAGATGATGATGTTGTGGTTACATCATGTGATTAACTGCTAGCCCACTGCCACTACATGATCAGAGGATCCTAGCAGGCGTGGTGTGTCAAGCATTCATGTAATGCAATATGAGGAAATGTAAAGACGTGACAGAGTGGCAAAAAGGAGCAATCATGTTTGGCCATGCCCATGGCCGTACGGTAGGTGAAGTGTCTGGATTTGTTGGTGTGTCGAAGCAGACTGTCAACGGGTCTATACGCAGTGGTGCAATATATGTGGCCACAAAACACTTCAGAATTGTGGTCGGAAAAGGATCATAAATGAGAGGGACTGGAGACGAGTTTCACAGCTAGTAAACGTAAATCACTTCCAAACCCAACAGGAATTGCTCCATTCCATGAGTGCAGGTCCATGCCGACCTGTTAGTGAAAGGACATTACAGCAGGAACTACGTTCCATAAACATTTGGAGTCGGTCACCTCGAAGGAGGCCCCTGCTCACAAAGAGACTTAAAGCTGTTAGATTTCAGTGTACTAAAAATCACCGAACATGGACAGTAAGTGACTGACAGAATGTCATGTGGTCCGATGAATTATGTTTTTGCCTCTATTCGAATGATGCACGTCGTCGGGTGCACCACCCGCCACTTGAAGCATTTTATCTGGATTGTGTACAAGGTCAGGTTCAAGCTGAAGGTGGGTCAATAATGTTTTGGGGGTGTTTTTGTTACTATGAATTGGGCCTGCGCCATCAGGTGGCCAATAATATGAACCAGCACGTTTATTTAAACATTTGAATGAGCAGGTGTTGCCATTTAGTCAATATCTCCACGATGATTGTGCTGTTGCATCCCCTAAATTTCAAGGTGACAACTGCAGGGTTCATCAGGCTAGAAGAGTGTTGGACTGGTGTGAGGAACACACACACACCTTATCACATCTGATTGGCCTGCAAACTCACCCGACTTGAACCCATCGAAAATTTGTGGGATATATTCGAACAGCGGGTGAAACGCTGAAATCATCATCCCCACAATTTGATAGATTTGTGCAAGCAACTCATACGTGAGTGGTGTCAGCTGGATGTGCCATACTTACAGATCCTTGTGGACTCACTTCCTAACCGAATCCAAGCAGTAATCGGGTCTAGAGGTGGTGTTAGGTGTTATTAACATTAAGTTGACCAGGGGTGACTAATTTTTTGTCCAATGAGGTTATAAACCAGTAACTAAAGACTCATAGGGTCACTGACATCCTGCCCACCTCGGTAGCGTAGATGGTAGCATGTCTGCCTCACGTTCAAGAGGTCCCGAGTTCGAACCTCGGTCAGGGTGAGTTACCTGGATAAGGTTTTTTCCAGAGTTTTCCCTTATCCTTCAAGATTACTGTCAGATAACTCTAAGCTCCATGGACCCTGGACTCATTTGAGCATCATTTCACCCAATTCATTCACCATCCGATATGACTTAACGTTGGAGGACGTAAATTACACAAAACAAAAAAAAGTGACATCCTACACGAATCTGTAACTCTTGAGTTTGCCAGTTGGCGCCACTGGCAAAATAACTTGTTATTTAGAACTGGAGAATGCTAGGCGACCAGCCTCGGGAATCTATCATGATTGGTCTTGGCAGATCGGTCACAAATTAACGCAACTGAAATCTGAAAGAGAAATCGCTTGGACTTTCCATTATTCTTTGAACAAAAAATGATGTAATATTTGGATACATTTTCTTCAATTTATTTGCTGTTGCCAGCAGCAACAGAGGCAACATTTACGTCCATCACTGCTTTGGAGTAAGATATAACATTAACTTTTGTTCCACAAACTAACAGATATAAGTGTGTGTGCTCCTATCACTCACATATAATAGATATATACAGAAGAGAATAGTGTAGTTTTAAAGTTCATTTTGTCCACAATAAGCTAAACAAGCTGGCAAAGGAAGCTATGTTACTAATTTTGTTTTATTATTTTTAAGTGAATTTTGCTTTACAGTTATAGGAAGCTTTCTTTTGAGATATATTCAAACTGCTTGCAATTATAGATCCAGGGCACATCATAGAGTTTTGTTTCATGAATATCTCAAATTTCTAAAAATGTAACATATATGTTTGTTCGTTTATATGCTTCAGTTGTTACAACATTGGTTTTCTCACCTAACCCTAAAATATAAAGAAAGAGGAGGGGCAATTAACACTTAATGTAAAAATCAACATATGTTTTATGAACATAGCTCAAAACATATGATGTGCATTGTTTCCACTAACTTCTCTGAATCATATTTCCTGAACATCCAATTTCCTGAAAGACAATTTCCCGATTACACTAGCTTGAATCTATATTTCATATGCCATTATCCCAAATTTCATTGTTTATTTATTTTTCCAAATGACTGAAATTTAAACATATGAAACATTGAAATGTCAATAAAATGTTTTGCCTTCCATATAGTAACATTCAAACATCAATGTACATGCATTACCATATTACAACCAACTTTAAATAAATTTGTAGTAAACATGGAAAATGTACCAAGAATAATGACTTCTCCATGAGGAGGCTAAAAGCTTCTACTAAGAGTCATGCATATTTAAAAAGCAAATTGGTAGGAAAATATTCTGGGACTCACATAAACTTCATCCCAGAGAATGATCTGCTTGGACGATTACCTCTGAACCACCTTATAACTTAGAAGTGCTTAAAAGACCAGCAGCATGTCCTCATACACACTCTCCAAATCAAGAGATAACCCAAACCGAGCATATAGGCCATAATCTGGTGGAACATGAAAGAGTTCATCCAGAGCTACACCCAGCACAGATAATCAGGAATGAGCAACCGAGAGTAAATTGTGACATTGCACTCCTACCAGAATTAGAGAACCTAGTGAAGAGAATGAGAAGAGCAAGAACCTGTGATCAGCCAGCAAACCATACTACACATCAGGATCTACAAAACATTTCTGACAAATTCACAAAAGCACTAAATTGGGAACAGTTTCTCTTACATGATGGCAGAGTAAATGATAATAGTATCCTTATAGACAAAATATAAAACTATTTATGAAAAATGATACTTGGTTCTTGGATGGTACTTTTAAACTACATGGAACATTGTGAATAAAATTCGTAAACAAGGCAGTAACAAAAGCATAGAAAATATGTTGATAAAAAACAACAGCAAAGAAATTAAAGATCCATATGAAATTTGTAGTATTTTCAATTATCACTATCTAAATATAGCAACATTATTAAACTTGAACAAACATCAAACAAAAATATTAGTTTAACAAAACAAACAGGTAGGGTAAATAGCATGGCAGTTCTAGAAGTGATGGAAGAAAATGTAATAAATGAAATAAATAAGCTAGAACCTAAGAAATCAAGTGGGTTA
The DNA here is from genome assembly GCA_030765055.1 of Mantis religiosa. NCBI lineage: Eukaryota > Metazoa > Arthropoda > Insecta > Mantodea > Mantidae > Mantis > Mantis religiosa. The sequence goes on from CM060950.1 coordinate 132,331,619, forward strand.
GATGATGTCTCAAATGAACTATTAAAACAGATTAAATCTGAAATTGTTAAAATTTTAACACACATAAACACATCACTTATGCAAGGAATTTTTCCAGACTCACTGAAAAAAGTTATAGTCAGACCAATATTTAAGCAGAAGGGAAATAAGACATAGAAAACTATAGACCAACTACCCTGTGTTCCGCCTTCTCAAAGCTGATGGAAGGATTATATTTAAAACAATTGGAGAGCTATGTAAAAAAATCAAATATTATATCAGAATGGCAGTATTGCTTCCTAAAGCAGAAATCTACAATAAAAGCAATACAGGCGGCTAATAATATTATATTAACAGCTCCGAATAACCGGGAATCTGTAATTGCAATTTTTATAGATCTATCAAAAGCGTTTGACTGCATGAACATAAAAACACTAATTAACAAACTAAAAGTATATGGCATTAGAGGCCTGCTGCAAAAGTGATTATTGACATATTTAGAAAACCGAACACAGTGTGTGGCAATAAATCATCTAAATGCAAATGGTATAGTGGAAAAAATAAAATCCAATTTCAAAACTGCACACCAAGGAGTTCCCTTTTTATTCTTAATATATATAAATGAAATATTTGAAGTGATAGAAACAAAAGGGGATATGCTATGATGTGACAGTTATAATCAGGGGTCAAACAGTTAAAGATGTAGAAAGTAGGGCAAACACTGTTCTGGAAATCATAAAGCAATACTACTCTAACCTAGACATGGTAGTAAATATAAAAAAGACAGCCTGTATTAATTTTGAGCTAAGAAATCACAACTCAGATAATATCAAAGTAACCATAGAGGGGGAAAGTATATGAGAAATAAATTTCACAAATTTTCTTGGAATGATCATTGATAGAAATCTAAACTGGAAATCTCATGTAGTAGACATTACTAAAAAATTAAATAAGGGCATCTTTATAATGAGACAGATCAGGAATACAGTGGACAGAAAAACAATGAAGCAGGTTTATTACGTATTTATATTCTCACATATAAGTTATGGCATTACACTATGGGGAAATATTACACAAAGAGAAATGGGAAAAGTGTTGAAACTACAGAAGAAAGTCAGAATAATAGCAAAAGTAAATAATAGACAAACATGTAGAAACCTATATCGAGATTCAACTGTATTGGAACACCACAGTGAAGCGAAAAATTATTAAATTTTAGATGAGTCGCATGTTTTAACACATCTGCTTCACTTTCGTACCAAGCGAAGATTTGCGAAACATGTCCTCAAAATAGGTACGAAAGTGAAGCAGATGTGTTAAAAAATGCGACTCATCTAAAATTTAATAATTTTTCGCTTCACTGTGGTGTTCCAATACAGTTGAATCTCGATATATTGAAGTGACGTTAAGTCAAGAGGAACACGCGAAAGTTAGATCCAACCAACTTTAAAAACCGGACAACATGGAGGTAAGATCGTTCACATTTGATTATTTCAACGGACATTTCGGCAACAAGAAAGAAATAAAACAATATTTGAAACTAAAGACAAAAAGAAGATTAATATCAGCGGACATAAAATTTATCAACAATTGCCTAAAACGTAACTTTTCTCCAAAATTTGTACGAAAAATAGTAAAATTTAACAATAACAGTATAGAACAATTATCTGCTGAAAAAGCCGTGTTAAAAGCCGAAAAAACAAATCACTACAGAAAAATAACTAATATAGACCTCTCTTTGTATAACCTACATCTAAAAATTGTAAAATTACTAGGAAACACAGCATGGGACCACTTAGAAGCCAAATCATTTGAACATATCAATTATAAAGTCAAAGGGAAAGTTTATCGTCAAAATAAGAAACTAAAACGTAATCATAATCATTGGCAACCAAAACATAACAAAATTTCAGCAAAGAACACATCCCTAGATAGTGTAATTAATCTCTCAAAGCAAAATTTTAACAACGAAGAAAAAGATGTACTTAACCAAGGCCTAAAAAGATGTATAACATACTCAAGCAACCCGGATGAATTCATTGCAGACATAGAATTAGCAGTAGAAGGCTTGGAAACCATGGACAAAAATATAATTAGAAAAGAATCAGCTCCTATATTGGAAAACTTAATAAATAAAAAGCCAATAAAACATTTGAAACAAATTCAGATAATTAAATCTTTAAGGAAAAAGGATGTAATCTTCTCAAGGGCTGATAAAGGGAACAAAATAGTAATCTTAGATACAGCTACATACAAAGAAAAAATGTTAGAGTTACTACAACAAAAAGAATTCCAGGAAATAGATTCTAATCCACTCAACCGATGCATAAAAGATGTACAAAAAACCATCATTAATAGTAAAATTTTAACAACTACAGAACAAAAAACTATCAAACCAGACAACCCCACCCTTGCAAGAATATATGGTTTGCCTAAAATACACAAACCCAACATACCCATGAGACCCATTGTAAATAATATAAACACTCCTACTTACCTTCTGGCAAAATGACTAACCAAAAAATTTCAGTCCTTTCCACAATTCCATACTCTGAGTATAAAAAACTCTTTAGACCTGGTAGAAAAAATTCAAAATCTTAAACTAAAACCTCATGACACTTTAGTATCCTTTGATGTCCGCTCCCTCTTCCCTAGCATTCCATTAGACAAACTTTTGATTCAACTGAAAAAATGGCTAAATTCTATAAACCTGGATGCCAATGCAATAGAAGAATATGTGGCAATGACTGAATTATGTATACATCAAAATTATTTTGTCTTCGATGGAAAATATTACAAACAAATTTCAGGACTAGCTATGGGAAGCCCGCTATCACCATTTTTGGCCAATCTATACATGAGCTTTTTCGAAACACATATTACTAAAGCCTTCCCTCATATGTTTAAAACATGGTACAGATACGTAGACGACATCTTTGCAATAGTGCCCTACAAACTAATAGATGATGCTTTGAAACTACTCAACCTGCAAGAACCCAGCATACAATTCACAGTAGAAACTGAAGAGGACTGTACTCTACCTTTTTTAGACCTTAAAATCAAAAAAGGCAATGAAAAACTAGAATTTGGCATTCATAGAAAAGCAACACACACAGATAATTACATCAAAGCAAATAGTTTCAACCCAATTCCACACAAACATGCAACCATCAACAGTCTCACACACAGATTAGTAAATCTACCTCTCAGCCAGCAAGAATATCAAAACGAATACCATCAAATCTTAAAAACTGCAATTAAAAATGGATATGGAAAAAACCTTGTAGATAAAAAACTAAAATTATTCAAACTTCAAAAGAAATTAAAACAGATCACAGCTCTCACACCAATAAAACAAGAAACTAGATTTGCTAAATTTACTTACCACCCCTGGGCCACAAAAAAGTTCCAAAAAATATTCAAGAAATACAATATAACATTGGCACCAAAAAACAATTACAACATTAAAAACCTACTTCACAGTAATAATACTGATAAGATAAAACCAGAGGAAAAGTCAGGCATTTACAAAATTAAGTGTAAAGACTGTGAAAAAATTTACATAGGAAGGACAAAAAGGAACATAGGCACTAGAAAGAAAGAACACTTCAGGCACTTAAGATACAAAAATATTGATAAGTCCGCAATAGCAGCTCATTTCTGGTCTGAAAATCATGAAATTGAAGATAGCACAGAATTACTAAAATACGTACAAAAACATGGTGAACTCGTCATATGGGAGAGGATATACATAGAAAAACATAAAAACCAACTAATGAACTTTGAAATCCCGCTAGAAGAGAATCCCACATTTCAGTTCATCACTAAATCAACAGATGGCAGCAACAACCCCAGAATTACCCACACCGCTGGATCTAGCGTCAGTCGCACAAGAGCCGTAGATGCAAGCGAAGATTTGCGAAACATGTCCTCAAAATAGGTACGAAAGTGAAGCAGATGTGTTAAAAAATGCGACTCATCTAAAATTTAATAATGTAGAAACCTATTTAAAGAACTAAATATTTTAGCAGTTCCATGCATATATATCTATGAAAGCATAAAAACCATTGTACATAAAAGATACCAAAGGAATTGCAATATACACACTTAAAGTTTGAGAAATAATGAGGACTACTACAGAACAACACTAAGAGGAACACTGAATAACCGAGCAGTAGAAATGGTAGGAAGGGAGTTATTCAATAAGTTACCAAATGAAATAAAAAACATAAACCAAGTGAAAGAAATGATGAAAACCATAAAAAAGTACTTAACTGAAAAAGGCATTTTATAGTGTAGAGGAATTTAAATATGGAATAAGTAACTAAGATTAATTGTATATAATGTAAATAGTTTATATTATGACGTGTCCCTTAAATTGTAATTAAAAGGATGAAAATAAATTGAATTGAATTGAAAGTCAGTCCATCTATTTTCATGTAACTGCTCTCTGTTCTGCGTAAGTAAGAAGACACTCAGAAACACCTGGGAATCCAGACATACAAATACATGTACCATTAGCGTTTTCGTTAATGTCATCTAAACAACAAAGTTCATATGAAACTGTGCTGAGGAAGTAATGCAAGAAGCTGCTACTCTTAAATCACACATTACACCACCAATTCGTATTATGTGCAGTTTTGAATTAGCTATCAATAATGTAAGAGTTGTAATACCCACTGCCTTCCCCCCTTTGAATCAGTGTACAGGGAAGTATAGGCTGAAGTATAGGTCCAATACAACAATTTGAAAGATGGTACTTTGAAAGCAGCAACTCATATATTGCTATCACTAGCATTTATTCCTGTGGATAACATACAGTTATGTTTGGAAACAACTATATGATGAAGTTGGTGCTGAAATACTTCCTGTTTTTGATTGCTTTAATATGACACACATCATTGGCAAGACAAGCTCAGGGTAGAGGACGTCCCACACTATCACTTTATGAGATTCTGTTATAGAAACAGTACAATTCTATACTGAATAATTACCATCAGACGTACAACCTTTCTGAAGGATTTCATATCATCTGCAATTGATGTTTGGCAAACACCATCCAAAGTTCTACTGCTGTCAGTGAGTTACAGAAAGAAGAGAGTGATACATGGACCATGCTTGCAGAATTTGAGCTGGGTAAACGCATACAGGCAGAGCCGAAGAAGGAATGGTTACCGCTACAGAGACAAATCAGGCATAACCTACCTACTGTCAAACCTACCAAGATAATGGCAGACACCTTCACTACCTTATATCCCTTTATGAGATTCTTTTATAGAACCAATACAATTCTATACTGAATAATTACCATCAGACGTACAACCTTTCTGAAGGATTTCATATCATCTGCAATTGATGTTTGGCAAACACCATCCAAAGTTCTACTGCTGTCAGTGAGTTACAGAAAGAAGAGAGTGATACATGGACCATGCTTGCAGAATTTGAGCTGGGTAAACGCATACAGGCAGAGCCGAAGAAGGAATGGTTACCGCTACAGAGACAAATCAGGCATGACCTACCTACTATCAAACCTACCAAGATAATGGCAGACACCTTCAGTACCTTAGAATAGATGGCCAATTATTTTACTGCAAATGTATAAATGTATCGAGGTAATTACAGCAACTTCTAGAATAAAAGTCTTGTTATTTCACCCTTTTTGTTTTAACTGGGAGAGTTGTAATCAGGAAAATGAAAATTAATGGAATTGGCAAAATGAATTTCAGGAAATCAGTTTTGGTAATATGTGTTTGGAGGAATTTAGTAACAGTGACGTCAAAATTAATTTCAGAAACTATTTGTAGTTGGTTTATTAATACTCGTCACTTGCTTATTTATATTTATGAGAGACTAGTTTCAAAATGGAGGCGAATGTCTTTGAAACTAGTCTCTCATAAATATAAATAAGTAAGTGACGAGTATTAATAAACCAACTACAAATAGTTTCTGAAATCAGTTTTGGTAACTTTTTAAGTGAGAAAAGTTTCAGGAAAATGGGTAATCAGGAGGGAAAATTCAGAAAGTTGAGCAGGAATCAATGTGCATATAGGTGAAGCATTGTGAACAAAGCTATGTAATTATTATCCTTTATTTTCATCTTACAAATTTGGACACCATTTTCTTTGTGTATAACAATTCTTTCTCTTCCCCTTCTCTTTCATACTGAATATCCATAATAAATGTTTGTACCACTATTAGTGGTGCGTAGCAATTCAAATTAATTACTGTGCCTGTATATATAGACAAACACCAATTTTGTTTTGACTTAATAAAAGTATGTGTAGATGATCAAACAATTTTATAGTGGTGAGTGAATAATAAACAAAAAACACTGACAATGAATATGGAAGTGCATGATTCATGTTTTATGATAAAATTTAAATTTGGTATACTGTCATTAAATAGGTTTTCTCACCCCAGCTCCTAATCTTTATTTATAAAAATAAAGTTACAACTTAAGTAAATAATTGTATATAGTGATGCGAGTGTAATCTAGAGCACTTAGAAAGGTGTAAGTTCATTAGAAGCAAAGTTTCTACTTTATAAACAAATTGTGTACATATTAATTTCACATGCTAATTATAATTTAGAAATTGGCATATCTCACAAAACATGATTTGCCTCTGAAACATGTGAAAATATTTAGCAGTTAAAGCTTACTTTATTGTCAAACTTATTCATATATATTATTTTGCAAAAATTTTATTATGTATTTTAACATGACAGCATTTTGCCATTCTTTACAGGTTGTGAAAGTCATTGTGGAGATGAAGTCTGGATGTATGCTATTCCAGATAAAATAGTATCACTCATCTACTTAAAAATGTTTTTGAAATGTATCAGGGAAAAGTGGTTTTGTGTAGATAAAATGGAATGATGTTCCTCCCTGTTCATTTGTTACCTCATTTTATTTTTTCCGGAACATAGATTATAAGTTGCATACATTAAAATTTAAGGTTGTTTTAATTTTACTGTTTGAATTGAAATGTTTTGTGTTTTATGGAATTGGTATCAGAAAGTGATTTTTTATGTTTTATGGAATTGGCATCAGAAAGTGAATTACATCCTTTCAGAAAGGTGAACTACCCAAAACTAGTGAAATCTTGCATGCATATCAAATTGAAGTGCTTGTTAACTGTGATTTGTTTTAATATTTAGAAACCAGAGGTTAATCCATTTAACTGCATGCTAGAAAAGTTCAGTGCTTTACAGTTTTGCTGGACAATATCGTTTGTGTTCTCCAGCAAACAGTGACTTATTTCATCAAGCCTTTGTTTAATATAATAAATAATAATATATTGATTATGTAATACAAAGAGAGATAACAGAATGCAAAGCTTTTGACATTCTATTCATTAAAGTACAGAAATACAAGTATTGTAGTTATTTCCTAGCCATGCTATAAAGATAGCATCTCTGAAAACATACCTCTTTTAAGATTTTATCTAATTGGTAGCTGTTTCGTAGAACTGAGTATACACTTAATATGAGAACAAACTTACATGAATGTAAAAGAAACCAGGATCAATTTTCAATTGTATAATAAACCCGTAAAAGCAGATGGAAACAAAATTGCTCTGTTTTGCTCAGGTTTGAAATCCTGAAGGGATTTCTGACTGCCTATTTGCTGCACACAAAATGAAAACTGATCTACCATCATTACTGCAGTAAGTATTGTGGTAAATAGAAAATTAACTAATAGGTACTCAGGCCCATTGTGGGAAGTTCTTTTTCACCATTTAAAGTCTGCTTGCACTGTTTCAGTATTTTAAACAGAAGCCATTATAGTTAGCTAAATGTAAATCGCCTGCCCACCCATTGAACTTATGAATAGTTATAGATCCCAAAATAAGACATGAAAGAAGTACTCAAGACTTGAAAGGAAAATGCATAAAGAATATATTGTATGTGCAATTGCTGATGGCATAGTGCTCTACTCACCTAACTATGTAGAAATGTTTACATTATTCTACTTTTTGAAACAAAGAAAATATTGCAGATATCAATATTTTGAAAGACATTACTCCACTCACTTCAATTACTTAGGGCAGAGAAAGCTAGCTGCTTTTGGCTTGTCAACATTCATGAAGAAAGAAGAGAGAATGGAAAACCTCACAGTGAATGTGAATTTCATCCAAAATATTTGAAGACAAACTTTATACTGATCACAGCTCATTCAAGATAAACATACACAAACTAAAAGTTGCATTCTGTACCAAAGATATAGAAGGTGTATGCTATTTGGAAGAAAAATGTGGAAAAATAATTCCACCTAAGTGATTGGAAATTTGTAAACCAATACAAGGTGCATTGTTAAATATTGTGCATAATATTGTTAAACATGTTAATACTGCAACCAGAAATTATCCCAGGAACACCACATAAAACTGCAGTAGCAAAATTCAGACTCTTTAGAGAATATGATTATTTAGCAGAACACATACATAAATTAGGAATTCGTATAAGCCCAAAAGGTCCTTTATGCAACAAAGAAGAAGAAATAACTGAAGAACATATTCATACTTGTGATATGCTATTTACTGAATCTGTCTCAGATAGACATTGGAGAGCAAAAGCACTAATGGGTTCTTTACCAGAGCCCAGCATTAGACAAGTACAACATGTTTGCCTAATACTTGATTAAATTAACTTCTCGAAGCAAATGATACATTAAACTCTTCAGTGAAATATCTGTGTATTAATATTAACACTTCCAATGAGGATAGCTCAGTAGTTTTGTTTGCAGCTCTCATACAGAGGGTCCATGGTTCGATTCCTAACCTTGATTAGGTGATTTTAAGTTGACTCTATCCAAGGCTTCACCTTTGAGTAACTCCAATGAAGTATCCTCAAAGCCCAACTTGGTTCATAGTCCATAGTAAAAGGTGTAGGTCCTCTTGTTGCTTCACAATTTACCATTGTCACATAAATTATCAGTGGTAATTCTTTTTAAAGGTACTCTCTTTAACTGCTCATTCTCAGCATCCCATTCTATATTGGGCATGGAAGAAACCAATCAACATTTCCAATCATTATTTTCACATATGCTTATGTGAACTTTGCCATTTTGAAATTTCAGTTCAAGACTAAAAACCAGACTTCTTAGTTGTCAGTGGAACAAAACAGCATTTGAGTAATCAAAGGATTGCTCACATTTGTGAGTAACTCACAACAATTCTGGAGAGTCTGTTTTACTCTGTTATAAATTTATTGATAGTGACTAGACTAAGGATTTACATTTAAATACCTACTTTTATTGAGACATGTTTAGGAAATGCTTACATTGATTTTGGGAATAATCTTTCACATTCGTTTAATTATTCATATAATTCCATATTCTATAATTTTCACTTTCTCCACTTCATTCCTAACAAGTAGAGGAAGTATTGCATTTCATCCACAAATTTGGTGTCAAATTCCACCATAAATACATGTTTTGAGACTGAATCCAAAAAACAAAATCCTGTGTATTCATACATGGTTGGGTAAGTACCAAAGTTTATACTTAGTAATAATAATTTTTCTTGTCTTTTTGCCATGGAATATTTAAATAACCAAAAGGTATTGCTATCAGCTTGAAATACCTTGCCTTCTGCATAAGGAAAGATCAAGAATTGTTTGAAATGCCTGGTCTGGGTTTTATGGAAACACATTACTATCCTTGCCTCAAGTTATTAAGAAATTAGGGACAAGGTGTCTCTGTACTGGATTTTGTTATTGATGAGGGAACCAGATTACAAGCAACACCTAGTAAGAAAAATTTATTGAGGGTTTAAAAATGTGATGTGTTACTTTTACATGGCTTCTCTACCCTCTTTAGTTTATTGGTGGTATATACATTATTCTTGCCTGTGAAAAATTAGTACATTACATGTTTCATTATAGATACAAAAGGGATGGCAAGAGTAAGATATGGTTGCTATATACTAGCCTTAAAATTCCTTATTTGTTCCGTAACAACATGAAAAACAACTGAAAATCTACAGGACATTAAAAGAATGACTGCATTGAGCATTTGAATGAATTGCATCATAATGGATATCCTGGAAATGGTGTATATCACAATAAAAATCTATTTTAAATAAATTGTATTTTAAATACATTATAATTTTTTTAGTACATTTTCTTCTTTGGCTCAAAGTTTACCAGCTGTATAAAATTATACAAAATGCCTTCTTAATAAACTTAACTTCATAGACTATACTTATAAAATTCAAGTTATACATTTTATTTGTTATGTAAATATCTTTAATATATGGTATTTTGGTCAAAATTATCAAAGCTATTTTTGAATATCCAAAATTTTAAAAAGTGTCATCTAAAGGATATTTGGTGGTCAGAATTTTCTTGAAACTCTTCCTGTTGCATCTTTGTTTCATATTGAACTTAAACTCGGAGTTTGGTTACGTAAAATATGAAGCTCGCTACAGTGAAGCAATAAATATTACACAAATACAACTATTTGCAAAAAAAAACTTCACTTATCTTTAAGAAAATGATGTAAATTTTTCTCATTAATTGATGAGATCGATTTCGTAAACATTTGTCTACATCGTCAGTCATCAAATAACTTCAGAGTTGATATTTAGTAGTATTGGGATGATACCATTAATTCTCAATAATGAATAGTGATCTCATTTTTCAGCACTAATACTTGATACTTTATAAAAATTACAAATAGCTTGTTCACTTAATTATGTTCTTACTAAATTTTCTGTGAATAATTACATGAAAAAGTTTCTTTTTGTTGCTCATTTTAAGATGTTGTGGCATGATGTTCTGACAGCAACAGGAAACATGTACATTGCTCTTTCCTTGGAGGATCTGTAAACTTCACTCAATGTGTGAATGTATCATATTTCCTTAAGTTTGTTTATATTGTGTGAATTATTGCTACACAAAAATGTTTTTCTGCATATTTTATGCACTGCTGTATTATTAGTATAGTTTACTTTAAAATAGGTCCACACTTCATGTGTTATTCAGTATCATTGTTGCACATTGGTAAAACAAAGTATTTATGGAAATTAAGTATTTGGTTTACCAGTAAAGTATAGTTTTGATCTGGTTTGATTTGCAAAACGCAACCTAACAAATGGATGGAAACAATAAATACTTCCATGCTTTGTATTATCTTATGTATTAAATTCGAATTTGTTTCTACTGGATTCACAGATTTTGGTCACTAGAGTAAGTAAATATAGTAGCTGAGAGTAAGTCACCAAGCCAAAAATTGTAGAAACAACATTTAGTGCAGCAGCTAAATCAGCATCAGTTAAATCAGCTTCATTTACAATGCAGTTAACGTTACATAAAAACTCAACTCCTTCCCCCATTGTTTTGTATGTTTTCATTTAGACACAAGAGTCTATAATATGTCACAAAGATTCACTCACAGGAAGTGCAATCAAGAACTATCAAGAACTATATAGTCCAGCAACTCTTTGGTGACATGTGCGAGGCAGTAATGGGAAGTCTCAACTTTAATCATTTCTTATCTAGCATAAAGTTAAATGCAACCACTTTCATTAATACAAAATGTAAACATTTAAAAATATTGAAAAGTATCAAAGGTTTATCTCCAAGTATTACACATGCTTTAATTCCATCAAGTATCGATAGTATCAGGGTTCCATCCCTAGTATTTATCCAGCTTACTGTTTTTTATTTATGCAGTTAAGAGAGACACAGACAAACTTTTCCTTAAAATGGCTTTTTGGATTCAGAGGCTTCAAAGCATTCATTTCTGGTAAAATCTCCTTATCAGATCTGTGGTGGAATGCAATACCTTCTCTGTCTACCATGTATTTGGTATAGATTTGGTATCCAAAAAATTCAGGACTAACAAAATATCAAGCTCATTTATAAGTTGAATGATTTCAACATATAAACTTTGACTTACTGAAAAACTACATTTATAGGTAAAACTGAAAAATATTTACATTGAAATTATTTCAACATATTTCTTCATTTCTCTTGGCCCTTTATTTGTATGTCACCATTTAAATCTATATTAAAGGTATCCATAAATTTCAGTTCTGTTCTGTTTAATACATATCTGCATGCCTCACTTTTGTACATATTTGAGTACATTTGTTTAAACCTGGTATAATCTGGGATATAAATCTAGATACAAATTGGATACAAATCCTGTGGTACCAAAAGTAGATTTAAAAATTTGTACTTGTCTTTATCTTTCCACTCATGATAAATCCTTTGCAAGATTTGGAAATACTCTCTATAATACAAGAAAATTGTATTATTATGCTATGGTGAGTGGTAGCTACTGTAAAAGAGTACAAGAGCATGTTAATACACAGTTTCGAAATCTGGCAGATTTATTGGTTATTTTTATTTTGATGCTATTAAACATGACATACACGGTGTTCATTTTTATCTGTGATTTTACCGCGCAAAATTTGACGTCATCAATAGCACTGCTGATGGAGCAAGTTTATATGTGATTCTCCTAGCGGCTTGTGATCACATTTGATGTGCTGACAGCAGCTTTGATGCCTCCCTCTACCGGCAGGTAAATATATTGTTTGAGAGGTGGGTCTGCCTGGTAATATAAAGGTGTGTAGTTTTGCCTGGTGCGTAGATACGATAACTGTTTTTAAAAAACTATATACTGCAATGCAGTACACTGCAAAGCTAATTATGCAGCCATAAAAGTATACCATAAAGAATAAACAAAATGTTAAGTCAATGAACACTTATTTCACAATGAACATCTGTTTTTCTGTTATATTAGACATATATGCATATTATAAACCTGTCACATAAAACAGAAATATTTCAGTTTGATCTCAATTCTTTTCTATCACCCACAGTTTCCTTACAATGTAACTTCATTACAAACCAGAAAATTAGCAGAACATCGAGATTTAACTGTATTGGAACACCACAGTGAAGCGAAAGATTATTAATTTTTAGATGAGTCGTATTTATTACACATCTGCTTCACTTTCGTACCTATTTTGAGGACATGTTTCGCAAATCATCGTTTGCATCTTCGGCTCTTATGCGACTAAAGCTTGATCCAGTGGTGTGGGTAATTCTGGGGTTGCTGCTGCCATCTGTTGATTTAGTGATGAACTTAAATGTGGGATTCTCTTCTGGCAGGATTTCAAAGTTCATTAGTTGGTTTTTATGTTTTTCTATGTATATCCTCTCCCATATGAAACATAGTGAACTCGTCATATGGGAGAGGATATATATAGAAAAACATAAAAACCAACTAATGAACTTTGAAATCCCGCCAGAAGAGAATCCCACATTTAAGTTCATCACTAAATCAACAGATGGCAGCAGCAACCCCAGAATTACCCACACCACTGGATCAAGCTTTAGTCGCATAAGAGCCGAAGATGCAAACGATGATTTGCGAAACATGTCCTCAAAATAGGTACGAAAGTGAAGCAGATGTGTAATAAATACGACTCATCTAAAAATTAATAATTAGCAGAACATGTTCTAGGAATGAGAAATAAATTAGTGTTGCAATATGTACAAAGCTTTTATCCAAGTCTAAACAAGAAAATATCTCTAGTACATAGTCTTATGTGTCCATTTATTTATATTTCCTTTCTCTCTTCCCCTTAAACACTGTATATTGCGAGAAGGTATGCTTGAGGCTTTTCTGTCATAACATTATTTATTGCTTCTAGATTGAGACCAGTTGCTTTATACCATCCAGTGTGTTTCTTTTTGCGAGTAACTGGTTCTGTATCTTGTAAATGTTTGATGCACCTATTGGTTTTAAAAGACATAAGGATACCAATATTAATAGACATTTTAATAAGCATGAGAATGACAAAACATATCATATACTGATAAAATGTAAGGTGTTATGTGTTAAGGTGTTCATGTTACAAACAAAACTATGTCAATTTGACGGTACTTGGGCACTTTTGACAACATTACCCTCCAAAGGACTTCTTTGAATGCTGGATAGTGTTGCATAAACTCCTCTATGCAGCGGTTTAAATTATATTTATATGTTGCACCAATTTTAATGCCGGTGCAAAAGTAGCATTCAACCATGACGACATGGTGCTCTGTGTCCATATCCAGGGGAAGCTGCTTGTATTAGTTATGAGCACAACCACACTGAGAGCGCTATAATTTGCTTACTGTTCTGCAAAATAACCGCTTCTTCTCCGTAGAGGGCACTATGATTTCAAGATAGACTCACTAGTCAACTATGACATCATTCTTGCTCAATTGCAGGGCAGGAAATAACGAATAAAAATGAACACCATGCATATAGTACTTAAATCTGGAAAGTTATTCCTTTAAACTTGGAACATAGCAATAGGGATTACCAGCACATCTTGACTGTGCACAATTTACATGTATGACACAATTACCTTATGGGCTATGCTGACCTGAAGGTGTGCCCTAGCAGGCAAAGCTTTTTCCATGCTCTCTTTCCACACTATCACTATAATTTTATATCCATGCCACCAGGCGGTGGTAAATTAAAGCAGAAATATGTATGTTCACAAGCATGGAAACTGTATCAGTTTCTCCACACCATCCATACTTTCCAACTATATTTACACATGACATTGTTTTTGCCCTAAAACACTTTAATTATACACGCAACAGAAAAACATCCACGAAAATAACTCTTTCTTCTGTAGGACAAGTTATGCATTGTTAAAGTTATGATTATTATTAATATTATATAATTATTACTATTGTTATTGTTGGAAGTAACTGCAGTTGTGTCTGTTTTTTCATAATCAACTATTATGCAGCAGATGATATTTCACATTTTCAGGCAGTATGACTTAAAACTTTGTGAACAAGCAAAGAGTATAATAAACTTCCATTAGTTATGGTTATTTGATGTAGGCACACATAATTCTACCAAACACAGGTATCTTAAAAAAACAGTATTAATTGAGTTTATGACCTTATGCAGTTAAAATAATTTTAAAATAAGGTGCTCAAAATAATATTCATGTTACATTTTCCAGCTGTGGACAAAATACTGATTTAAGTTCTGTTTCTTCAAGTATTTTAGTATAGGAGCGGATGAAATGATTGTTTCTTCCTCAACCAGTGCTGAGAAATCCAAGTCAAGATAATTATTACTTTAGTATCAAAGTCAGAAGGTAATTCAGTTGCATAAGCTGAGAGGTATAATGGCCTTTCACTATATATGTTTGTGTTGCACAGCTCTATGTATTAACATCCTGCTCTAACTGAGCTAATTACAGCAGATAAGAGTTCATTCGATTCTGAAACTTCTGTTTAAAGATAAAATAGTACATTATAGTTCTTTCATTTATATGCTGTGTTTAACATCTGAAGTCATATCACTAACTTTGCCTTTGGAACAATTTGCTCATGTCAGTGGGTTCACTTGTATATTCCTTATATTAATAATTCGTTTGTTTGTCTTTAAATTCTCATTCCTCTCTCTCTCTCTCTCTCTCTCTCTCTCTCTCTCTCTCTCTCTCTCTCTCTCTCTCTCTCTCTCTCTCTCTCTCTCTCTCTCTCTCTCTCTCTCTCTCTCTCTCTCTCTCTCTCTCTCTCTCTCTCTCTCTCTCTCACACACACAGTGCTGGCTTATTGTGGTGTGATCCCACATGCATGTAAAAGAACTGCAGGATGAAATTCAGGCATATTGGCATTGCTGGTATAATCACGCTAATTAACAGCTTTCTTAATACATTTTTTTTTTTTTTTTTTTTTGTTTTTTAACACATGCCTTCAGACTCTCTTTCATACTTCGAGACTCTAGGCAGAATAGGGAATAATCCTGGCTACAATCTCCAGCCTGATTTGAACACAGGACCTGCAAATTTGGAAGCTAGCATGCCAATCAGCAGTCCTGAGTTTAGTTGCTAAAGCTATGTTAGGGAAATAACTGGTAGCACTTAAGAAGTTAAGTAAGAGCATTTTCAAGCAGATAATTTTGTTCATGGGAGTTTTTAAGTTCCTTTGTAATCCTTGCATTCAGGTTATATTACAATTTTGATAAAATGAAGCATAGGAGAAAAAGGAAACATTTTATGAACATGAATTTTCTCTGGATTTTCAGAGAGTCAGAAGCACTATTTCATCATCTTAGCTTCTGTTCATAAATGTTAAATTAAGCCTTTAAAGTTTGTGGCTTCATTCCAATAATAACAGGAGCAGTTAAAGGGTACCTTCATTCCTTCTAGAAAAACAAGTTGATGAAGTATATGTTCATTTCTTTTAAAATATTTATTATTTCTGTAATGACTTCATTGAGCACATAAAAGGATGTAATAAAAAACTAGATAGACTGCTTCCATTTAGATATATCTAGTGCTTCAAAAAGTGGTTCTGTCACATTAGTGTGTTTATGTTTGTTGGAAAAATAAATGTGTATCTACATAAATCTTTAGTTAATTATCTCTTTTTATGTTACACATAAAGTTGGTGGACCGTTTTAAGTAAAGAAAGTTTATCTATATTACAGTAAATATAGAAAAAAATGTGGAAAAATAGGCAAAACGGGGAAGCATATAGGAAGGAATATGTAACAACAGTTGTTTATGTGAGCCTATCTCAGTACACAATGAGACAGAGATTCTGTTCAGATGCAATCATGTCCTCTGGACAGCAACATATACATCAGCAGAGGTGAGAAATCATATGTAACATGATTGAATATTGTGGCAAGAAGAAAGAAGAGGAAATCAAAATCCCTTTCTGTCAAGCAACAAATGGGCGGCTGAAACTCTAATTTACATTTGCATGTATGATAATTAATTGGCTAACCTTTCATATAAGACCACAGCTCTTAAGTGCTTTATTTGTGTTGTGTCATGCACTGTGTGCTAGTTTACTAATATATTCTCTTCTATAAACAAGATAATGCGCAAATACAGCACTGAGTCACTGAAGATCAATATGCCTCAATGCTCTGCCATGTAGTATGTGTAATTAACGTAATGAATATAAAATACATCAAGTTCTTCAGAAACTTCAGTCTTTGTATAGTTTATACTTTATATTCAAAGTGTAGTGAAGGATTCAACATGTGAACAGAAATTGAATCATACAATACGGAGATACTGAACCAAGTAATTTCTCTCCTCAGAAACAACAAAGCAAAATGCAAGCTGTTTTCAAATAATCGTAAAGCTTCTTTTTGTTTCCAGAAGCTAGCATAATCAGTGTAAGAGAAGAGAATGTTCCAGAACGTTCTTTCTGACAACTGGAAAGTATAAATACAAGCTTCGTTAAGTGAATAGACATTGTAACTTAGCAGACTAACAAATATTAATATAACCTTTTCTTTGATGACAAAATTTCTAATTTTGAATGGAGGTCACAATGTTTACGCAGGATCTAATTTTGTTTATTTGAAAGTTGAAAGTAAAATAGTTCTAAATGTGGCATTTGTGAAGTTATTCTTAAAAGTGCAGCAAAATAACACATTAAAGCTGCAGCATTCTAGAGCCAAAATACTTCCAGCATATTCCCATTTGAAATCAGACATGTAAATTGAAGATCCAGTTGAGGTAGATAAACCACTCAACACCCCTGAAAACAAGTCTTCACCTTTACATCTGCATGTACAATAAGCAGCTACACTGAAAAGATGTGTACTTTGAAAATAAATTTAACATGTGCCAAATTCTGTTTTATTTGCAACATTCCCATTAGTAAGATAGAATAGAACTGAACAATTGTTAGAACAATCAGTAAACATTGATTGCCCATATAAGGGATTCCATTTAGTGTTGCAAAAAGTGAGTAGAGCCTACTACAGAAATTGTGTCATTGTATCATCTACCTGCATGCAAATCTACATTACTTGGTGTTCATTAAGAGGAATTTGTCGGTCTGGATAGCTCAGTTGATTCAAGAGGCCACTGGTTTTTAAACCTACTGACATCCTTATGTTAGTAGGTTTATTTACATGTAAAAGAACTCCAGCAGGATGAAATTCCAGCAAACAAGCAGCACTGATATAATCCTGGTAAGCAACAGCATTGCTAAAAGGAATAAAAGAATTCTCAACAAACACAAGTTGATCCTCACACAGTTTAACTTACATGGATAGAAATATGAATCCAGTAATAGAGGGAATGTTGTAATGGTACACAATATTAATGCAAGTAGTGGAAGACCAAGAACTATGCTTCTGGTGCCTTTAAATCTGTAAAGTGATTCAGAGACAGGAAATAAATTAAATGCTGTATAATAGAAACATCTGAAAAAGCAAATCATGTACATCTGCTGTACTTTGTCACAATAATGCGAGCAATATGGTAATAATGAGCAGTGTTAATAAATTACAGTATTCTGCTTGTAGCTCTCACAATGCAAATTTTCTGGCTAAAGAATTGCTAGCAACAAACATCCCATCAAAAGTAAATCAAATACTGAAAACAAATAAAAAGTTCAGATTAGTAGCACCAAATTTTATCTAAGACTGGTTTTACAGTTAGTCTTTCTGTGGATCCCACTGGGTATCCTAATGAGATGGCTGTGTCTCGCTGAAATATAACATCATAGTAATATATAAAGTGGCAGCTAATGATGAATTCAATATCAGTAAAGTAACTCTTATAAGAAGAAAAATATTTTTTCAGAAGTGAATGATACATTTGCACCCTTAGAACCCATTAGGTAACTCATCGGAACTTGTCACAAGTCAGAAAATAATGTCATACAGCAAAATTATAATCATACCATTACTTGATGGTCTTGCTGAAAACCTAAATCTTAAAGATGCAGAGAAATCCCGTAAACATACACAGCCTGTCAGGAAATGTACTTCATGTACTATGCCAGGAACAGTTGGTCATGAACAAGTGAAAGGATTAATATTGGAAATACTGGATGCAAGTCTTATCAGTAGGCTGTGGATTTCTCAAGCAGTTTGCTTCAGGTTGTGTACATACAAGGCATTAGTTTTGTCGTACAAAATGTTAACATGTGGTGGCTATGAGGCATAGTTTGGAAGTGATCACGATCAGGTGACCTCTGTAAGCATACAGTCGAGTGAATAAACAACTGAAGCTGTTAACTGCTAGACATAAAATATAAAGGAGGTTCTGAAAGCTCTATTTTAGATATTATTATTAAATTGTGAGGTAAGTGAAATTATTATTTTTTTTTTTTTAATTTCTAACAGAACAGAAAAAAATATGTTTTTGTTTAAAGTGACAAAAATGGGCAAAAGGGTAATTTGAGTGCCTTAGCACTATCTTTAGCTAATGTCAGGAGACATTTGATTAAATAATTTGACCGTAAGACATTTTATATAACTAACAGTTTTGCATAAATAATAATACCTACTAAACTATTTGCACTATTTAAAAAATGCATTCTGGCAATTATAAGATAACCTTCCTACTATATAGCTAAAATTTCAAAACAAGTTATTCTGACAGAGAACCAGTACATGAAGACAGTAGGACAAGATGTAGTGGTATATGTGCACAGACTGTAAGGGCAGGGGTGTAACCTTTGATGTCACAGCATAAAGTCCAGTTGGTAATGCAACCTAATTTCTAATTGTTCTGGCAATTGCACTTGAGAAATCCTCAGTCTACTTATCAGTTATCAACAATTTTAAGAATAAGCAGAAAGTTTTGGACAAGAATATTACCTCCCTTCTCAAACAAACAAACAAAACTGATTCTTTGCAAAGAGACGTCATTGAAAGCTAGCAGAGTTTACTATTATGTTTTTCAAATGGGAAGAGTTCTGGTGTGCAGCAAATGAGGTACGTTTGCACACTGAGCAGTGCCACCTCCTTATACCCACACTTTTCATATTCCCCTCTTTGACACACTATCTAGTAATGCATTCAAGTCTACTTGGCACTAGACGTAAGGGAACCCAAACTGAATTTTCCAAACTTTAATAACGCAGTTGTTAAAGTCAAAATTGGAACAAACATGTTAGCATATTAGGTATATGTTTTAAATGCTATCGTTATAGTCTATGCATTAACTGTTTTTCTGATCCAATGGAACTGCCAGTGGCTCTTCCATATCACTGTCAATGTCACTTATATCAAAAGACAATTCCTCATTTTCTGAGTCTTGCAAACTTATGATGATAGGCTTCAAAACCGTATAACGTCCCATTTCTTTCCAAAACCATCTTCTGGTTTCTCTGTATGTTTCACATAGTTTTTCCAGTTTTTTTTTTTTTTTTTTTTTTGTGTTACCTCATCACTTTCTTCAGAAATAGTGTTTTTCAGCCAGTTTTAACATGTTATTTCTGTTGGTAACCCCCCCCCCCCCCATTTTGTTTTAGCCCGCATTAACTTAATTGGATTGTATTGGCAGTGTTAAGGGGACAAGTGGATTACATGTCGCATTTCAGTTGCAAGGTGATCCAGCTCATAAAGTTTTTCCTGGTTTTTCAAATGGAAGAACAACTGAATAATATTGATTTGAACTTGTAGGGTAAATAAACACTGTCCCTAATTACGAAGCAAGACACAAACATATACATATCATATGATAGGTCACATACTGCAGATACAGCATTCTACAACCTAACAGAAAGTGCACTGTTTGCTTTCCCAAATTAACAAGCACCTTAGCTTTTAGCACATCATGTCAGTTCTGAATAATTGTATACATATAATGTTATATATACAGGTGTTAATGAACTACACAGAAATAATTTCAACGATTGTAGATGTCACTAATACGAGACAGTTGAGATACAATGCATGGTCTGCAGCTAAATATAACACAGTTAATTGTAGTAAACCTTACTGGCATCACATGCTGGTAAGTTGATATTTGAACGAGGTAGGCGAAATTATTGGATTAGAATGTCTTGAAAACTGCTTCTTGTGTACAGAATTATCAATTTTTAGTAGCCCGAAATTGGCATTCTCAAGAATTAATGCCTCAAAGATCACTCAAATCTCGAAGTAATCACCCATCAGTGTGACACTAACGGTCTTCTTGTATCATAGAGCATACTCTAATGGTTTTTCTGAAACTGTTCTGGTAACCCAGTCTGTAACGCTGATAACTGGTGTTCTAAAGGTCATTGGTTTGGTTTCTGTCATGTAGTTAATTTTTGTCTTCATCATTTTAATAAGAGAATTCTAATAGGAAGAAATGGATGATTCATAATTAACTGCCCGAATAATAACAGACATGTGAAGTTATTTGACACACAGGGAATTTTGACAGAGTAAATTGAAAATGCAGGTCACTATTTTGAGCAGTTCCTATAAACCTGATGTAAAAAGTGGCATTTCCTTTTTATTTTATATAAGTTCGTTCACACTCCATTTAGACGTACAGCATGTGAAAGTATTAAGCAGTATTTAACCTTTGTTAGAAGTAATTGTAATTAATTTCACTACAAGGTGAAATTAAAACGTAAATTGCATACATTTATAAAAGAATTAAAGGCTTAGACAAAGTATTAAACAAGCAGTCAAACGAACAAACCAGCAAAACAAAGATAAAAAAAAAAAACAAATGTGAAGGAGACTGAACTCGTTTACCTTTTACTTGAAAGCTAATGTCGTAACCATTATGCCAGAGGGAATGCTCTCATACATCTCTTCATTTTCATGTTTTGTGTGCTCAAATGGTATCATCATTAGCAGTGGCATACTGACACTTTAGAAACTAATAGCCGTAACTTCCATGTTCGAACCAACAAGCCATAAATCTCCTATCTCAAATTATTTGTTTAATATATCTCCACTTGCTTTCAGTGCAGTTCATTAACATCCTGTATATAAATAATATATAAACACACACGCACACCAGTAGTGATGGTCATTACACTGCTTATGGTGAAATGCATTGTTATGATATATTGCTATTTTATTAATTTTATTATGAAAACTATATGGGATAAAATATACGGGGTTTTTGCAAAATTTGAATTCTTGTCTTGGTGCAAATAGAATTTATAGAGATGAATTTACTTAGTGAATGCAATATGGCAATGATGGGCTGCTGGCCTGGTGGTGTTCAAGGACAAAACTGATCCCATTTGAAAGTCACAGTAATAAATTACTGATCATTCCAGCTTCATTTGCACAACTGGAGAGAATATTCTCCAAATGATCTTGTCCATAATTATAACAGATATCATCTTTCATTTTAAAAAATTGAAAAAGCTAATATAATGTATTACGTACTTAAAACAAAAGATCAAATGTTTGATGATTATTGGCTAGATAACATGAATGAATAGTATTCTGTTAATTTTATAAATTAACCCTGGAATGCTGGTTTCATATGACATTTATATAAAATAATAAATTTGAAACTCAGATGGGACCATATTCTTAGGTGAACATTTTGTTTCAAGAGGAATGTTCATTATTAGAAAACAGAAAGCAACAGTAATTTCCTACAAAGAATAAAGTATTCTTGTAGTACAACAGTTTAAACTAAATGTTATGATTGCTATATTGTTAATGAGCTAATATGGTAATTTGTTATATGACTGATAATCAAGTAGTTGTATGTTTGTAGGTCATAGCATTAATCAGCTTAAAATGAATTAAGTAATTGATATTTAAAAAGTCAAAATCAACGAATATAAATTGTTTACTTCATGTAGAAACCAATTTTTACATTACATATGTTATATATATAAATTACACAGAAAATATGTACAGATAATTTGCGTGCTCAGCCCTTCTTACGAATAATTAATAAAAAGCACATTTTACATATAAGAATTATGTATCATAGGGTTTAATACACAATGCTGAAATTTTCTCTCATTAAATGGCTTTTTGTACATCTGTGATGGTCTGCACAGTAATGTACAGTCTCTGTGATTGTGTATAATTGTGTGTTCAATGCCAAAAAGTTTATTATCTTAACTGCAGAGGCACCACATCCTTAATAAAGACAAAGTTAATGATCATAATGGCAGTTTTGAGAGTATTACAAATATATTTCATTTTATTATTTCTTTTTATACCACTGTTGTTTCTTGGATGTTCGTGATGAAACTGGAATAAGCATGTTACGGGCTGATACAAAAGTTTCTCAAATTAAATGTATCATCAGTTTAAAGTATGTGCTTTGTGTAAATAAGTATTTGCAAGTATATACAAATATAATAATTTGTAACATAAAAACTTCACTTATCTTATAAAAATGATGAATGTTTTCTTATAAGTTGATGAGGATCACGGTTTCATGAACATTTTATAAGAAAACATTCATCATTTCGTATAAGATAAGTGAAGTTTTTATTTACAAATTATTATATTTGTATATATTTGTTTGCTTCACTGTTAATAGCTTCATATTTTACGTAAGTATTTGCAAGATTTATACAACATAGGAGAATCATTGTCGTTATTTGCAACAATTTTCAGTATGTGAGTGGCGTTCATTTAATGATTTTTGGGCTAACTAGCTTGGAAATTCTCCGAACCTTAATGCTATTGAACACTTGTGAGCTATATTTCAGGAAAACTTAAACTATACATTGAAGAAAACGTGTTGGTCAAGTGACCACAATCACTTTGGTTAGTTTCTATAAACACGTTGCAGGATATAAAAGTAACAATGGAAGTCACATTAAACACTAAAAATCATGGTGCAGTGTCAAATGATGCAACCTTTTGACACTTCAAAACAAATCTGATATTTCTTTATCTGATGCCAGTTGTTTGAAATTTTTGGGAGTTAGAAACTTACAGATCTTCAAGAAAATTAAATAGGAAATATCTTAGCAAAAGAGGAAGGCAGAGATACAGCACCAGATAAACGCGGATTAAAATACAAAAAAATTATTCAAAATTGAAATGTATACTTATTAAAAAATGGAACATAGTTTGCACAATGCAAAGGCTCCTGGAAACCAGTCTATATCACATTGCAGGAAAAAAGAGAAAACAAAGAGTTAAAACACTAAGAAATCTAAAGATGGTAAATTGTGAAAAGAAATATCAGAAACTATTTGTAGTCAGGTTTCTGAGATTAATTTTGACGTCACTGTTACTAAATTCCTCCAAACACATATATACACATATATTGTGAAAAGAAGTTTGAAACAAACTTGGTGACATGTAAAGAAAGCATCACCATAACATGTCAGTTCCATCACTTACTCACCAGAGGATTTTTAGAACATGCCAGTGGATATTAAATACAGAATATTAATATTGTGGACAAGGTTTAAAGAAATCCTTGAAAGAGCAGCAAATACAAAATATGTAGGAAAAATGTAAAGTAAAATGTCTCATAGATCAATATATGCTGACTACAATTCTCCTACCACCAGGCACTCTGTTAGCATGTAGCAGAAAGTATGAATATTCTCTTTCCTGACTGTTAAGAGTATATAATAAATTGTCCTTGGAGCTATATTATGAAAGTCAGATTGTGTCAGTTAAATTGGTTTAATGGATTGAAAAATGGCTCCTCTACTGGAGCCCACATAGACCAAAAGAAGGTTCATTGTGCCCCTTGGACTGAAGAGGCTACTCAAGGTCCTAGGTTCAGTCCCTTAAATATCCTCTGGTTCTAAAACGGGATCCCAGAGAAATCCTCTACTATATGTCATACACGTACAATGGTAGTGTCATCCTCTTTACTTTCTCCACAATTGTTTAACACTCAAACACATAATGTGCAAATGCCTGCAAAAAGAAATGTGCCTTGTATACCTATATACTGAGAGTCATTAACACCTCCTTATATACTTGCACAGGCCTCATTATTAACTCGTCTGCTTCTTCTTGTTTAACTTTCCTAGTTATATCACTATCGTGGTGTTACAGGATTCTTGGTCCTCTATCCCTTATGCCATTAAGTGCCGGATTGAGGAACCACAACTCTGTATCAGATAGAGAAATCCAGAATGGGTGATCAGCTCAATGCCTGGAAGGAGAGTGAGAGAAGTAGATGAACATAATGAGGGCGAAGTGGATGAAAGGAAAGATGATAATGGAGCAATTGGTAGAACGATGGTGGTAGAAACTGTAGAGCCCAGACAAAACCTGCCCCAGCACTGTGTTGTTTGCCACAAATCTCACATGTAGTTGCCTGGGATCAAACCTGGGCTGCTTTGGTGAGAGTCAAGTGGTCTAACACTCTGCCATGGTGCAACTCCCCCATGATTAGCTCATGGCTACAGTAGGACTCACCCAAAGTGCAACTGGCTGATCCAAAAAGCTATGTCAGTTCTCATATTTAGGCGGATATCCTAAAGAAGGGTTTTGAACCAACAAATGCTGCACCTGCCCCCTTGCCTGCTACAAACTCAACTTGGATTTCATTGCTTCTAATGCCTGAATTCTCTGGAGCCCACAAAAACAGGAACTCGTTCACAGAACCTAACATCCTTTGGTATTTCCACTTGAATTTGAATGTTCTAACACCACAAAATGCTTTTTATGCTGCCTGGCTATTAGAGCTAATTGATTATTGTAGGCTACTTGAGAACATTTTATTAGGACTGTACATGGTGAATAACCTCATGTTACAACGTAAGAGGACATCTCAAGTCAAAAGATTGTTAAGTGCAAAATAAAGCAATTATTGAAATTTATATTTTCACTATAAAACTGCTTTTACTATAGATTTTATACTTCTGGCATTCTAATACGGTTTTAAAACCTAGTGCTGTTTCATATTTTTATAAACTTTGCATCATATTATTACTGTTCAAAAAATATTGTTTCAACAGGCATATTTAGAACTAAAAGTTCTAAACACATGTTTCTATACTGAATAGTAATTCTTTTTGAAGTGAAATGAATAAATAGACCTTGGATTCTACAACATATGCTAGTTGAAATGGAATAGTTTTATCTTAGATCCTCCACAAATACAGTTTAATGTTTGTCATAGAAATGTGCTGATTAAAATAGTAGTAGGAAATGTTAGTGGTAATACAGGCATATTTTTCAAGAGTATTCCTATGTAAAGTCGGGATTTCAAAGAAGTTTACGTAAAGTGAATCAACATAACAGAACATAATGAGCGTTAAGAAATGCTGTTCAACTAAAGGTCTTATTAGTGTGCATTTACTATAATGTTAATGACTCCGATTTTTAGTTGTTCTTACTTTATGCTGAATGCTTTTAATTATTATGTGATGTCAAACTTAACGTAATGGGATTAGATTTTGTTAAAAAATGGGCCACAAAGATTACATTTAAACATCTAATGCTGTAACTAATACATTTATTGTGAAAACCTAGTTAATATATACAGTTGAACTTTGTTATAATGGTATCAGTTTCAGCAACAAGTACACTATAATGTCATTTTTACTTTGGTAGGACATATTGCTCATAAGATATGTGTTCTGAGCTTTGTTAAATATGACAAACATGTCTGCATCTATCTTGTATATAACATTAGTTTGCAGTAAGATATTTCAAGATCCAACATATTTTAGGTATATCTAAATTTAACTGTATTAATAAATATTTTAGGTAATTTTTAATTGAAATCAGGCTACTTGGCAAACTCTTTACCCTCCCCCTCTGCTATTAGTCTCTCAAATACAGTTAGATTTCTCATCTCATTATAAACCTAGCACATTCGTACCAGCTAAAAACAAGAGAAATGCCTTATCAGTATCTGAAGTCAACTTCCATTGAAATTACTCACACCATGCAAGCATATTAGAGTAGCATGGTCAAAGAAAGGATTTAATAGTTAAATATGTTTCATGAACTGAGTATTAAAATAAAATAGGATAATTAAATCTGTTCTTTTTCATTTTCCACTTCACTAGACTGAAAGTATGAATCTCGAGTGCAACAATACTTGTTTATAACAACATAATTTTTAAGGTCTGTTAGACGCTGTATAGTAATTAATTATATTCAGTGTTCCAGTTCACTTTAATACTTGTAATGGAATTTATTGTTTCCCTGGAGCTGGAAAAGGGACCCCAAGGTATCTTAATCTATTACTCACCATATGTTTGCAGTCATAGAGCATATGTTTTACCATTTCAGAAGTGGCATATATTCATGTTAGTTTTACCCATCTATCTAATAGAAAGGCAAAGACTAACTTTGCAGCTATGTCACATAAATTCATCATAATTCCAGCTTAATAGCTGAAAGAGGAGGATCCATAAAAAAGAACAGTATACCAAAGTCTTCTAAAATATGTGGTACACAGTTTGTCAGATGATAAAAGAAGAGAGATGAAATGTGTCTATAAAACAGGTGCATAGGGTGGCCCTGTATATTACTCAGATATACCTATAAAATATTTTATTGTGATTTTGTAGTGTATGCATGTTTGGATTCCAACATTAAGCTGTTTAGTTTAGAAGTGAGCAGTGTTGTTATATAGGCTTATGGAAAATGAAGGTAAAAAAATGGTTAAAATTATTAAAATGTGTGCAGTAAACACCAAAAAATAATTATTTTGCATATTTATTACATCTAAAGTTGGTGTGAGTATTGAAATTAATATAAGTAATTTGTGTGGCTTGTTAACGCTATATATAATGTATAAGCAGCTCTATAATCTAAGGAATGCAAAATAATAATGTACTAGAGGATATTGAATGGGAGGGAATGGGTGAAACTTCTGTTTTCTGAAGTATTTGAGCTAGAAGCTTCATTTTTGACACAAGATTGTTATCAGCATACTGCCAAAACTAAAGTTTCATCTTGCTGGGTTCAATAGTTATTAATTTTCTTTTATATGTGCTTTAACAAATTCTATCTCCTTTAAATTCTGATCATAATATTTTAAAAAATCCTGTATTAATATTTGTTTCCCAAATTAAGTAAAAAAAGAAAATGAGTGTACGGAACATTAAAACTGTTAACATTTTGAGAACTGTATCAGATATTTTATTTTAAGAATCACCAAGATACCAAACACCAACTGTTTTAAAGAATAGAACTGTGGAAAACATAATTTTAAAGCCTGCACTGCAATTAGTTCAAATACGGTATTCTTTTAAAATTACATGCTTTCTTAACATTGCAAGTACAATTGCTTTGAAAGTTCAAGAATAAATAAAATGGGTTTAATACAAAGGGTACATTTATAAGGAACCACAAAAAAAATTAAAAAGTTATTTTTTCATAAAACTTGGGAGTCTCACCCATATCCCCCCTTAAATAACAACAGAAGTTGTAAATCACTGTGGCTATTTAAATAGTTGATTTGGGTGGAGTTGGGGTAGAAAAGAGGGAAATATTTTTTTAAACCATGCTGTTTTGGAGATATTTTTGGATACCTGTGGCAACAAATGATAAATTAGCACCATAATTATAGAAACCTTAGGAAAATTAAGGTTTGGAGTGAAACAATGCAATAGTTGTAACTAAAATATGTTAAACAGTGAATAACAAATCTCAAAGCAGTTATCTATTCTTGTTTTTAAGACTACCGTGATGAATGAAGAGGGAA
Organism: Mantis religiosa; assembly: GCA_030765055.1. NCBI lineage: Eukaryota > Metazoa > Arthropoda > Insecta > Mantodea > Mantidae > Mantis > Mantis religiosa. The sequence goes on from CM060950.1 coordinate 132,359,953, forward strand.
ACTGAAAAATTTATTAAGGCAGCCAGTTTTTTAAATAATGTGCTGAAGAATAAATATGTACTCAAACCATTATATCTGTACTTTAAAAAATTATCTAAAAGTATGATACTTTAAAATATGTGCATGGTTTCCATCCTTAGTTGAAATACATTAATAGTTACTCAAATCTAATGACAAAATATTATATGTGGCCTTATATTCCTTTTAATTAAATTCTGAGTAAAATGTTCTGTGCTTAACTGCAGTTAGCGGGTTAACCATTACTAAGCTCATTTTGATCATACATTTTACTGTTGTATTCTGATACAAATGGCTTGGTGGTTACTTAGCTTTTAAATTGTATATGATAGAGTGAACCTACAAGCAGTAATGTTCTAAGCATACCATATACTGTGATATGGAATGTAAATATCTGCTTGTAACTAAATGTTAGTCAAATGACTTTTTTTTTTGGGGGGGGGGGTGGCTAAAATACTTAGGACCAAAGATGTAGCGTATGTATTAGTTCATTAAAGTCGTGTTATCCATGTGCAATATAATTTTTAAAGGAATTTTAATATTATACTCCTACAGTCTGGCAAGAGAAATGCTGACCTTTGCAAATGTCAATAGTTACCCTGGATAAAACTGGGTAGTGTTGTAATGAACAAGGATATTAGTAACAGATAAAGCAAAGCTCTGAAACACTGATCATATCTTAGGTAATGTTCCAAAATATGTTCAAAGGTAACCATAGTCTTCACTGTATATTGCTGAGCAACAAGTAAATCAATAGTAATTTTTTGGTTAATTATTGAGTTGATTTTGACATTGCATTACTGTACTGAGTTGAGACTCAGCTGATGATGGAAGCAACAGTTCTTGAAACATGTCCTGCAAAAAACAGTGTGAGTGAAGCAATGTGTCTATATCTTCTTGATTCACTTTAATTTTATTGCATTACTTACTTAATAAGGAAAAAGTGCTTTCAGTTTTGAAATACTGCCAAAAAACATACTTATGCAGAGGTTCATCCAACTGCTATAATGAATAATGCAGGCAGTTGACTAGAAAATTAAGATGGGAGCAATTACCACCTAAAACATGCTTTCCTTATTAAATGAGTAAGTATGTCGTATCAAAATTAACTCAATAATTAACTAAATTGTTGTTGCACATCACTATCAGAAAGTTCAGCATACACAATAGTAATAGTTATTTCCAAATTTTTAATGACCTAAAATGGGACTTGATACAGTACCAAGAATGGAAAAAGAAAATTGAGTTGGGTTCACCAAATGCAGGTGGAGTTTCATTTACCCTACATATATTGCAGGAGCTTGCTTTCATAAATTGTCAGCTGCTGTTGACTGATTCAGACAACTGAGTATGGTATCTTCAATAAGTGGTGAGAAAATTCAAAAATTTATATTCATAAATTCAAAATGTAGAAAAAGTTAAAAGAAATTACAACATTTAATCTGGTTAGCAAATCATGTCATTAAGGAAATTTAGCTACCTTACGGTTATGAATCATTTTCAAAAGATAATCAAAGAATACAGTATTTCTTTGGCCCTACAATGCAGACTTTCTTAGGAAAAACCTGCTAAAAAGATTAAAATGGATAACAAAATAAAAAGAAGGCCTACATTTATATATATATGATTCAACTATTCTAATATGATCTTGTATTCAGTGAAAAATCTAAATGAAATCAGAATGTTAGATTGAATGAACCACAAGAAAGCATTGAAAACAGTAAAACATTTACCAAAGTTTCAGAAATCTGTCTAAAGTATACAAGCATATTTGTTACAATGTATACAATACATTTTATATAAAACAGAACTTGTTTTATGCAGAAACAGAATGCAGATTTTAAAATTAGTTAACAATTAATTGTATAATGCAGAAAAACAATATTACATATATGGAATACTGCTTTATATTATAACTAGGACAGTGACATTCAAGCAGTTGCGTGTGTTGTGAGGCACCCGGTATTGGACTGATTTCAATGGGAGGGTTGGGTACACCATACGTTGAGTCACAGTAATCAACACACAGAGTTCATGCAAACACAATGCCAAAGGAAAGGTTATGAACGTCCACAGGTTTACAAAAGTATATATTTGAGTATGAGGCACGTGCTTTCTCTGTTTTTCATGAAAACCTTTATTGAAAAACTTGCAATAAAACAATTGCTGATAGTAAACCGGGTAATGTGCTACGACGTGTCAGTACAGCAACACATAAGCGTTGTGTTGCAAAATGTGAGAATTCATTGCTACAACAAGACATACTTCCATTAAATCAAACAGCATTTATTTCTACGGATATTCCTTCACATAAACTACAGGATACAATATTGCGTGCGTTTTTAGAAAAGTACACTGACAAACCAATTCCACATCCTACGACTTTACGTAAGTACTATGTAAAAAAAATGTTATGATAAGTGCATTGATTGTATAAGAATGAACCTAAATAACTGCAACATATGGGTTTCCATAGATTAAACAATGGATGTCATTGGGCGATTTTGATAAATGTGGTTGTTGGAGCACTGGACGCAGAAGGCTCCATTGGACCATATCTTCTAACAAGTGATGCAGTCAGTGTTGCAAATCATTCTACTATAAGTGCAATATTTGACAATGCCATGAAAATACTATGGCCATCAGGTGTGAAACATGATAGAGTACGACTGCAATACCATAACCTGGCACCTGTAAAGCCATTTGGACACTACCATGCCGCGTTAGTGACCTTTAACCCTTATTGCTGTAACCTGACTCTTGCTATTCTATGCGATATCCGCACGCTCCCGCCCTGATGTCACAGCCCTAATTATAACACTATTATACACATCTATATGATCTCATTACTTCCTGAAATGGAATATATTCTGCAAGGCCAAGAACCTTAAAGAAATATGTTGCTTACATTTATTTCTATTTTCTGTCAGCCATCAGTTTCAGTTAACTCGTAGCACTTACGGGGTGTAAAGAAGAGTGTTGCAATGTAAAGGAAGACAAAATTACACTGCCTAATTGTGGACTATGATTCTAAAGGTATTTTTACTGCCGGGACAGTTTTATTGTGCATGCCTTAAAATCTCTCACAGTTGAAGGTAAAAAGTGTGTCAGCAGACATTTGCTCATTCAAATTCCATTATAGGCTTATTTTAAGTGTCACAGAAGGTGAAAGTGCAGTTGCTCTTGCACAGTTAGTTTCTGTCCTGAATGCAGTGAATTGGATTGGTCTGGCAATAAGGGAGTTAAGCCAAAACTATCAACAGGTTCTTCAAAACAACGGTATTTGGAGATGATGAAAAAAATACTACTGTACTCATTAAAGCTAAAGAAAGTGCAACAGCAGTTACTGACTTAATTAAAATGCAGAACATTTCATGCAGTTCAGAGGACCACATTCAAAGTGATGATAGGTGAACTTACACAACTTGTTTTTGCGGCCACAGATGTAATAGAAATCCAAACATAGAAGATGAGAAGGAAACACAGAGAAGAAAAACAAAATGAAGTGGAAAATTAGCATGTCTGAAGAAGCAATCCTATGCATAAACCATATCATTGAATTTGCAGCACACACTAATTGTGCCAAGCTGTTGAAACTATTGTATAATGCAAAAAATTGCATAGGGGGAACAATTATGAACAAAAAATTCAAACAGACTTCCCTTCTTTTGGCAAAAAGAAGTGAGTGAGATATTAAGACAATTAAACCTAAGGATATTAATATAAGAAAATTGTTATATAAATTACAGTTCATGCCAGTATATTGTGTCAGCGTTGTAGTATTCTAGCGTACAAAATGCCAACAAATAAGTGAACAACATCTACTGTACAGCAATTAATGTATGTCATTAAGCATGTGCATAATAACAAATACATATTTACGATGTATAGTAGTTGATTAAATTTACTTAACCTATTGTATTTTGTGTAATCCAGAAAGTTGTGCAATTTGGAAAAATGTTTTGGTCATATACAATTCTGCTTTAAGCATGTTTTACCACACAAGTAAATTTGATTTTTCTGAGCATTTTTGAAGTATACATAACAATATAAAAGTGATATAAAGCTACTTAAAATGAGAAAAGCTAAGAAATTGGATGTGCAGGAGCAAATGTTCAAAAAGCATGAAAATCAGGTTATTAACTTTGATATTCCTACAGATGTGGAGGATAGATATGTGAATATTTTCAAGTCTTTGCTATTCACAGAACTGCATTGAACTTTGAAGGATTCCTAGGTTTGAACAGTCTGCAGCAGCTCTGCTATATATATATAAAACTCAAAACCTTTGGTGGACCCCAACTATATTTCTACATTCCAAATATTTAAGAGGAAAGCAAAATAAGCTTAGAAAAAAGTTTTTGGCTAGACGAAAGAATGTCCAGTTCCAAAGATATTTTATTAGGAAAGATAGTGAGGAAGGAAAGGAGTTATATAATTTAAAATTCATATAGCCATTATACTATGTACCTTTCCTTCACAATACACTGATCTCAACCTGTGGCTTAAAATAGAAGTTGCAGAAGACTTAAGATTATGAAAACTTAACTACAAAAACAAAATTCTCTTTGGAGTGAGATATCTCTGTGTCTATATGAGGCTTACACTCTGGAGTCCCAGTTCAATTCTTATTAGGCCAGACACTGACCTTGGATTGTTTTGCAGTTTTCCCTAGCTGGTAGGGAAATACTGGAGTGGATTACATAATGCTGCAGTTTTCCTGTCTCTTATTTCCTGTCATGTCTTATAGTCAAAGGATCATGCAAGTGGACAGCAGATGAGGGATATGGCTTTGGAGTTTGCCATGAGGTAGTGGTATTCAATGTGTGACAGGCCCTCAGAAATACCTTTACAAGGAAAGAGTGGGCTTGTGGGAATCACACCAGCATTCAGGATGTAATATCTGAAGCTGTTAGAAATCCTGCATGTGTCTGAGCCTGTAATCCCTTCCTCATGGAGGTTTCCAGGTGACTGTACACTCAAGTGCCAAACATTTTTCTCAGCTTTCTGAGAACCATAACCATATAAGATAGAAGAATAGAAAAAAAATTGACCATGTGCTAAAAGTGAAGCCACAGTAGGAGGCTATGGATTCTGCTTGTAAATACAAGCCTTTCAGCTGAGATATTGAATGAAGGTAGCACAGTAACTTGCCAAACTGTATTTATTGTCTGCTTGGTTATTGCTTACTTAAATAGAATGAAACAGAAAAACTATATCAAAGCTGAGTTTGAAATTAAATAAATTTATAAGCTGCATTAATTTTCACTAGTTTGAATTTACTTTCCCAACCAAATTACATTTGTATTTTAATTTGTACAGCAGCATTCATTTCCATTACATTGCTAACTAAAGAGTGACTATAAAATTTACTGTGATTGTATTAGCATTAATAAGCAATAAATGAAATAACCTCATATCTAAAAGTACAACATATATTTCTGTGTGTGGTAGTTGCCTGTGATCGTGCATTGTAATTTTCATTTGATCATCTTTCCGAGATTTTTGTTACATGCAAAATAATTAAGAGCCAGATAGCATTTCTAACAACTGTAATGGAAGGAAATAAAATAAAATGTTGCTTATACATAGTAAAGATATTAATGTTAATGTTTATCCTCAGTGTTACATTTATAATGCAGGTTGATATATGTATATAACTTGCATTACATAGAGGAACATGAAATGAACATGCTGTCAATTTGGTGTTACATATATTAAATCTGGCACTATACATTCTAGTCTTAACATGTGGATAAGAACAGTTTTTGTTCACAGTAATACATTCTCATAATAGAACTGAAAGCAACAATTTGACACAGAGTAATATTTTTTCAAAAAAAATCATTGAGATATGATTGAATCAAATAAAGGGGAATATGTGCAAAGTTGTTATGAAGCATTTAATATGTTTTCATATTAAAAAAAAAGAATAAAGCACAAAATTTTGCAAATATTTCTTTATCATACATCTATTGCATACCTGTCTATACAATAACTCCTGCATTTATGAACTGTTTAATGTCTGATATTAAAAGCCTAATAGCAATAACTGTGGGTAATTTAATAATCAAAAGGAAAATAAAATAAAAAGAAAGGCTCATCCTAAATATGCAAACATCCTCTCTTTTGAACAGTTAAATGGCTCATATTGAACAATTCAATTGTTTTCGTAATCAATGCTGTGTACTACTACCACTAAAATAGTGGCATAGTGCTTTAGATTTCAATTCTGAGTTTTCAGAATGATCATAGTGATTTTTAATTTAGGTACAGAATTTTAGGATAAGATATGCACATATACAACTAATAAAATTCATAGCAAATGAAGATAGTGTATGTACAGTGATTATTTTGTTATTTCTGCTGTCAGTTGTTAAACAGTCATACTTAAAACATGTTTTATTCAATTTTGTAGATAGAAAATGCAGCTACAAAAGGGTTTATGAGTAATTTAATTCATACTTCCGGCTAGCATTAATAAACAAGCAAGTGTAAAGTTTTTTACATTGGGTGTAATAGATCTAAATAAACAATTTTTGCATCTTCTTCAATTAATTATTCCAAATATGTTCCAATAATCATAAGTATTTCTAATCTCATGTTACCTTTATGCTGTGTTTAATTTTGCCTTATTTACTCTATGTTAGATGTTATATATTAATGCTTTAGTTTTTAAGTAGAAATGAAATATGATTATGGAAAAAAAAATGTGTTAGCTATCATGCTTCTAGCATCCAATACTTCATAACAACTTTCCAAAATATGACTCAAGTAGACACAGTCAAGTGTTCTACATCTTGTACATAAGGAAACATTATAAACCTCAGTCAGAATTTTCTTCCTACTACAAAAATTGTTCCTGCTTACACTATGCAAAGATTGTTTACCCATGAATATGGGCAAAGCTGACATGTAAAAGCTATGCCTTGCACCAAATAATGTAATATTTGTAATGTGGTATAATGTTTTATTTTTATTTCTCTATCCCTGTTTCTGCTATTTTTAAGCTCCAGCTCAAACTTACAGAATGTCACAGCATATGCATCCACTAGTTTTCAAATGATTTTTTTTTCCTTTTCTTTTTTATTACTTCAGGAAGAATTGCAATAACATTGAACACTCTGGATTTAGAGTTTCCATGTTTGTACCTAAAGTATTACATTAATTTTTGAGCATATAGTATACTTTGTGGTTATGGACTATCCATGTGAAACAAGGTATGTATTCCAAGGAAGCAAGGGAAGTGTTGCTTCCACTGTAATTGTTGATAATACTTAATTTCTACATTTTCATTAGTCACCCTAATGAAACATTTAGCAATACAATTTATAAACAGCAACACACAGGCGACACCTTTATAAGTAGTTTTCGACATGGAGTGTATGTAGATGTTCAATCTTGTTTTGCAGAATAAAGATATTTCTTGGTTATTACCTCCCTGTTAGCAATCCATGTTACTGCTTGTTAAGGACTAGGAAAGAAAATCAAATTATGTTTGCTTTGTAAATAATAATAGCACTTTAGATTATATCATACAACAGATATTTCTAATAAAATATATGACAAGTTTCATTTTGAAAGACAGATAATGACAATGTGTAGTGTTTAACACCCGCTTTTACTACATACGGCACCGCAGGCGATGACACTGATGATACATATGATGAAGATGGAGCACCGGTGGAATGAGATGGCAGGGGAAACCGGAGATCCCGGAGAAAACCCGCCCCAGCGCCGTGTTGTCCACCACAAATCTCACTTTGCGGTCGCCTGGGATCGAACCCGGGCCGCCTTGGTGAGAGCCAAGCGGTCTAACCACTGAGCCACGGCGCGGCCCCTTGAAAGACAGAATTGCACGTATTTTGGTAATTGGGAATATCAGTTATTGGAAGTAAGTTTGAAACCGCAAACTGCTTAGATTATGGCGAGACCATAAGTGCTGCAAAGAGAAATGAAATGTGTGAGGGAAGATTGCTGTGTTATATGTAAAATTTTGATTTGAGAATTCTGTTCACTTACCTGTGTAAAGAGGGTGAAAGTCATCTAAAAGGATAGGGAAACTCCAGCATAGAATTTGAAAACAAAAATCAAAACTTGTGTGCCACATTTTAATAAATATATTTATGGTATAGAGTGACTTACAGTAATAAAAGTAGAGCCAAGTTATTCTGTTGGCCATGTCTACTCTTCTCAGCATTATTGCTTCCATACCATAGATTATCAACACATACTACTGATGTAAAAGAATGTAAACTTAGTCAATAAGCAAAATGCAATGATAAGTTATACAGAAAAATAATAAAGAGAATTGCTTAGTCATTGTTGCCACTTAAACCAGTGCTATAATTATCTCCATTATCATAAAGAGCATCTTCTTCCACATCTCCGTTGTTGTCACCACCATTTTCATTACCACCATCACCAAAGCCACTGCCATCACAATTATCAGCAGCAGCATTGACTTCCATATCACCATTGTTGTCATTATGTCTTCTACCACCACTGCCACTGCCACCACTACCGCCACCACCACTGCCATAGCCATCATCAAGAAGTAATCAGTAGACAACAAAGTTTCTTTTCTAATTTAAAAAAAAACTGTTTCAAGCTTTTGGATTTTTTGGGATGAAGTACACATTGGTGCAGTGAATAAAGGTTAGTTACATAAATCAGCAGTTAATTGGGCATGCTTATTTGAGGAATTAGGACCATGCATATAAATTCAGGTCCCTTTGACAAATCCAGCAAGGTCTCATGTGGTCTTCTGTCACAGCCACTGTTCTGATATTTCATTCTTTCGGGTCTTCCAGGCCCCAACATATGCCTGCCCTGTACCAAAGTAATTAACGTCCCTCTTAACTGGGTATGCAGAGATTGAATAAAATAGGTTAAAATGCTAATGTGACACTGGATGACTGACAAAGGAAGAAATAGCTATGGTGCTGAGGGATTTTGCAGCTTTTGGTTCCTCTATTTTCATTCTTGCTGTACAGCATTTAAAGCTCCCAACATGGAGCTTCTGCAATCATTGATGAACAAGTTGAATCTGCAAAGTTCATTCACAATGATGCAGAATAATATATCTGACCTCATATTTATTACTGAATAGAGTGCAAAAAACAATTCTTCTATTTCTAGATCCTTTGTGATGATCCTGAGGCATATAGAAACTTGCTCTTAAATAGCAAAATCTGAAGTCTCATTAACCATAATTGCATAGTATTTGGTCTCAATGATTTAAGAAAGCAAATAATGTATTACATAGTGGCTCATATGAACATTTCATTGCAAGTTTCATGGGAGCAACACTTAAATGAATCTTGGTCTATCCACTTTTTTAAGACTGGACGATCTTTCACGTGGCAGTATCAAAAGGTTGACAAAGTTGCTTGAGTAATCAGTATGTCAATGATTTTTGAGTGAGCAGAAATTTAAGGGAAGGCAGTATCTTCATCAAAGCCAATCTACTCTGTTCCATCTCAGTTTTTTAGCATTGGAAAGTTCACAAACCACATTCACACATGACACCACTGATGTCATTTTTAGCACTGATTCTCTCACACTGCAATATCTCATTATCTTAATTTCTCAAGTCCTATTTTCCAGTTTTAGTAGCCTATTTCAATGACATTTAATGCTAATTTAGAAGTGAATGTCATTGTAGAAGTGAATTTAGAAGTGAATTTTCTTGTAGGCTGATTTGCTAATTTCACAAAATTCTGCATCTATTGAATTTTCAAATGACAACTGGGGGAATGTTTTTAACCAGTGAGTTTGGAAATTCCTTGTGTGTAACTTTGGTACACTATGTTTTATGTCTAATCCTTTTGCTTCAGCGTGAGATGACTGCTTGCTTCCTTCTGTAGCCTCTTAGGCTTTGATTTGTCTGTCTGAATTATTTTGCTTTAACTCACTGTTATTTCTCCACCAATGGCTTTAACACCACTAACATTTATTCTTTAAATTTTCACTACAAATTTATTCAGTTTAGATGTTCAACTACATTCTTAAGCATTAATTAATATTTAACACTTTTATAAGAACGCTTAACACCCTGCAGGCAATAAGATGAGATCTGAATTAATTTTCTATGTTTGCGTGATTTTATAAAGACAAAGAAAGCTCTATAATCCTCTTCTATCATCACAAAATCAGAAAATACTAGTTCACTTGCATTGTCAGGTAATACTCACTTCCACTCCACCCACCATAACTCAAGTGCAGGAGTCATGCACAATCCATAACAATACAGAGCATAGCGCTACAACCAAATGAGATGCCCAGACCAAGTAAGCATGCGGCTCTGGCAATACGATTTCAATCACTGTTCTCTCCAAACTTAACTTCATACAACGTGTATATTGCATTTACCTTCATAAGGTGTTTGGATCTATTTTGACCCACAAGAAATTTTGAATGATCTGTAATTTTCAAAATATTTGGCTTAAATAAATTCTCTATGCTGATTTTATTTGCTTCACTTAAAGGTATATTCCAACAGCAAAGGAACTCTATTAGAGCTTTAGTTTGCCATTCACAGAAATAATATTTCTCAAGCTGTTCGGGTCTTTTTAGACCCTACATATTTTAACCTTTATTATTATAACAAATTCTGACAATATAATTTGTCAACAATGGAAGTGCATGTGTTTAAGTTGGTATAAAAAAACTGAAGTCTGTTGATAGACTGGGCAAAATATATAACCCATTTATCTATATTTATCTAAATCACCCTTATTCATCAGTTAAAATCTTATAATATTTATGCAATACAGCACAATCACATGGCATACAGGCAATTTACTGATGTTCATTCCTCAGTAAGGACAGAACTAATGCAAATGCATATTTCTTCTCCACAGTCTCCGCTCAATTGGTATATAGATTAATTAGTAAATTTCCAACAATTTAAACATATTTTTATTGCATATAATGCATATCTTGCTTATTTCGTTAATAAGTATATTATTTAAGCAGTTTTCAGTTTGTACTTTATAGTAGCTTGTTTTATTTGTATATCTTATAATATAGATATTTTTGGTTTATTTATTTTATCTTCAGTTTGATATAAATAAAACTGAAATTTAGCAACATTGATGTTAGCTCACAAGCAATGCAATCAATAGAGTGCAAGAAATTTCCATTCCTAGTTTTTGGTATACAAATAACTGGAAGTGAGATAAAACTATGCTACAAAACTAATAGATAGCACAGTTTATATCAGGAAGTCAGAACAATAATTCTATTCCATGCTTTCTGGCTATTGGGTTAACAAACAGCATGCAACCCTCTGACCTGCATTTCCTTGGGTCTTCATTATATGACTGTGGGTTGCAAATTTATTGCGGCCAATAGACTCTTACAAGAGCATCTGACACTGTCAATTATCTCTATACAGTCAAAATACAAAATGATCAAAATACATAAGTTATTTACAAAATATAGAGTTGTTTACAAAAGTATAAGTTATTTAAAAAGATCAAAATGCCTAAATTACGTACAAACCTTATTGTATACATAGGTATACAACTCATTTATACTACATACATACATATATATTACAGTTCATTTATACTATACAAACATTTTTGAATTAGGTATGATTTTAAGACCAGTTTAAATTTTGAGTCAGAAGTATTCTTAATTACAGGTGGCAATTTATTATACAATATGGCTCCTATTTTAAATGGATCTTTATGGCATTCATCTACTTGGCATCTGTAAATAATACAGCACTTACCAATGTGTACTCTGATAGACAGGTTGGAATAACCCTGAAATTTAGAAATAGTATATGTTGTTTACATTAATACAAGTGCTAGGATTTTGGTTGTAGCATATGCTTCTGGTGGATACACTCCCATGGCTACAGACCAGTCTGCTACGACTGCAGCTACACCAGATAACACCACTTGAAATATCATTGGATTCATACCCTCAACCTGGCAACACTAGATTGGACTGATAGATTCTATGTCCTCTACACACAGAAAACAGGTTACAAACACTATTTGTACCTTGGTATTTGTGCCATATTCCTTTTTCAAAGTTTAATTTTACTGACTTGTGTAGCAGTAGAGCCACAGGCTAATGGATGCATATGTTATAGCTAGTTTCAGTTCTTTGACTCTGATAATAAATTAGAAAAGTTTGCTCTTTGATTGCATTGTGATTAAGTGTTTGTTTTTTTTCCATGTTGTGTGTAAGTTAACATTTCTGGATTAATATTAATCCAATCTGTACTTGGCAAAAAAGCCATGGACTAATGTGGTTTTTCAAGTGTTACAGTTAGTGAACTATTATACCTTTTTAAACAAATTAACAATCACCTGTTTCTGTGTAACTGAAGTGCTACAAATTAGTAGATGGCTATGACACAGCAGATCCCAGATCTTTGATAAAATGGAGAAACTCTTTTTTGTATTTATTTTGAATGCCTTATGATTAAATGTGTTTTTGTCTGTGGTTGTTGTATATAAGGCAATATTTCTCAATGACTCTGAACCTGGTGACAAATTTATGCATTTGTTTGTCAACTGTTATGTTTAGCAGGGCTGGATCCAGGTTTCCTTTGTGAAGGGGTAACATATTTTTTTAATGAACCATACCAATAAGCAAAATGCACTCATTAATAAGAACATTTTTATTTCTAAATTTTCAAAAATACATAAATGATCCACAAATTATGCTTTGGATACAATTAATTAAATTTTGTGAAAACTTGGAAAACATATTAAATAAAGATGCATTTTAAACTTAATATTTGAGTTCTTGAAAACACAATGTTATTATAAGTTATTGAGCTTCATTATTTCAGAGGTTAATTCTTATTCAGAATTTATTTAATAATAAATGTAAGGCATATTCAATTTGGCTTCTCTGTTTCTTTTCTTATTTTTTTGAGTTAATGGAATATCTTTTCAACATAATCTATCACTATGTTAAATTCAGTCATTGACTTGAACGAACAGATATCATCTGGTTTAAGTAAATAAAATAGAAACAAAAGTATTCATTTAGACTTTACCAAAGAAACACCGTTTGTATATTTTTTATAATCAAAAGGGGGTTTATAGCATCTCTTTGGCCCTCTCAGATCCAACTATGTGGTTTACTGAAGTAATGTACTATTTTTAAACAAATCAAAATGTGACAGACTATCCCATGTGCTTTCATTGATTGATTAACTGAAGAAAACTGAATTTTGGTTATTCATATTTCCAAAGACATAAAATCTACAACATTCAAGGTTTGGACAACTTATGTTGTGAGATATGTTAAAAACCCCATTAATATTTACAAAATACAACGTTTATGAACCAGATATAAATCTGTCATGTATAGTAGTGGAACATAGCCTTTATCAAGTAGAGAGAAATGTTTAATGTATACTAGTGGAAACTAACTACCCATGTGCTTTCATTCTAAATGTTTAACAGATGCTGATAACTATGGACACAGTATATCATCCTAGACTCTTTAATTACTTTGCCTTATACAAATGGTTCAAAAGAAACTGAAAAATGTTAATAATTAAGGATTAACACCACTTAGAAATTGTTGTAGATCAAACATGAGGGTTGGAAGCTGTTTTAATCAGCTACCTTCTCTGATATTAACTTTGTTGTTTAATATCAGGTCCTTGCTAAAGCAATAATAAATTGAGATTAAGTAAATGAAATAAAAGTCTCAACTTTCCAATTAAATAATGTTAATATTGGTACCTTTTTGCTCTACATTGTGCTCTCAAATGAGATGTAGTTTTTGTTTAAATACAGAGATGGGTTTGAATGCAACATAAGAACAGTTTGCAGAAAGAATTATGTTATGGCATATAAATGTCATCTTCTAGGAGAGCATGTGAGGAAATACCATGTTGCTAGCATATTCTTTATGAAGAAATGTAACTCTACGTATGAAGCAACTTTGTTGAGCCTTTATTAAGATTTGCTAGCATATCTTATCATTATTCTAACTGCTTTATGCAAAAACACTCTGTAAGCAAGAATTGTATGACACTGTGGTATGTAATATGACATTGTTTTTATAAATAAATACCTATAAATATCAATATTATAGTTCATATTGAGAATATACATAGTTTATATGTTTTATATGTGTGTAATTATGCCTTTTCTGTTGCTTTGTTTTATAATGAACTGAATGTGGACCTGTTCTAATCAATGAATGCAAGTACAAATAATAAATCTACTAGTAAGTAAGCTGTTCCACACAAACAACAACACATTTGTGATGAAAATAAATGAATACGTAATAATAGAACCTAAAAAGATTGAAAAATTTACATTTGTAGTTATCAAAACAATAAACACTCAGACCTAATTAATGAAATGAACTTTAATCATTTACTGAAAATGAGCATGATTGTCTTTTTCTGTCTTGCATATAAAATAAGCAAATATGTATGAAAAATTGTGAATCCATTGTTGTATTAAAGAAGAAAATAACAAATACATACATAATTTATATCATAATCATTTCTTTTTAGTCTTAAAGAAGTAAATAAAGAGCCCTGTCATTTTGCCACTAGCAGTTAAAATACAAGGCATTTCAAAAAAGCTGCAAAGGAAGCCTCACCATTGATGTGCTGATACTAGCCTAAGTTCTGTCTATGCTTATTTGTGCTTTTATCCATTTCATGCACATTTCAACAAATTCATCATATCATCATTAAAATACTAATAATGTCAGGAATGAATGAATAAGCCTGAGATGTCCTATTAAGGGCAAGAGCCTCCTATAGAAGGGAGCTCATTAAGTGTTCCTCATGTGGTGAGCTATGCTGCTAGAGTGTTAATGTGCCGCATTAGAGTGACATGTTTAGAATTGTGATCCTGTGAATCATCATTTGTCATAGAAGAGGTAAATTATTGCAACCATTGCACTGAAATATTTAATCCTTTTGTATTAAACTAAATTATGGAAAATTAAGAAAGCATCTTGTTTTATTAACAAGATGCCACATCAACTTCTCCAATTTTTTTTTTAAAGAAATTAATACAGTAATACACCCCAATATATGAAATAATCACATTACAGAAATAAAATAGTAGATATAATATTAAAACCAAATAGCTGTGTTTCTCCTTCATTTTTCAGTCTTAGACAAAAGGGGCAAGCAAAGCACATAATTATCTGGAATTGTGTTATTTTAAGAAGGAATGACAATTCCACCAGTCAATTGTCTAACCTAATCAAAATTCTTTCTTTAATTTTGTGAGCCCTACAGTTCTTGTGCCAAGGCTTAGGACTCGTGGTTTGATGCCCTTCTCTGTAGCAATTTTAAGCCTGCCCTGCCCAAGCCTTCACCTCTGACAAGCCTGTGTAAGGAATCTCCAAGGCCAAATTGATTTGGAATCTGTGGTAAAAGCATGATTTTCTCATTCCATTGTCATTTAACATTATACACCCACATCAGAGGTATATACCCCTATACATTATATACCCTCTTGGTGCCTCTAGCTAATAGATAAAAATTTGGCCCCTTAATGAATTGAATGGAATTTATTTATACAATTTGCTATTTACAATATTTTATCTACATTACATACATATTTCTTAGTCTAGTATAAATGTTGGTGAGGTTTTCTCTTTAACCCTGATAGCTCAGCCTGCCTGGCTCCTAGACCTTTTAGCATTGCTGAGTAGCTTAGTCACCCTTCCATCCTCTGCTCTAGTTTGCTGTTTCCCCTTGTTCTCCCATCATATTTTCTATTCGCCTCTTTACTTTTCTCAACCATTTCTCTTAAGCCTTCCAAAACAGGTTCCCTATATTTCTATTTCTACTTTCATTTTTCCCCATAACCATTTCTATGGCTATGACCTCACTTTACATCTTTTCCTATTTCTTCTCCCGTACTTCCTGTCTCCATGCTGCTAACTCTTTGCACTCTGTCAGAATATTGTATTTATTTCATCCTTTGGAACATAATACATATGTTATAGGTCATGTCAGTTCAAGATACAAAGATAAATATAAAAATTTACATAAGACTAAAAACTGTAACAGATACAGGATCCAACAAAAGTCTAAAGTAGAAAAAGCAAAAATAATATAAACTATATAAAGACCATAGAGAAATGCTATATAAAATTAATTGTTCACAAATGTGGAGTTTATTCTACTTCATGATTTAATTCAATTTAATTCAATTCAATTTATTTTGTCCTTTTGATTGATATCAGACACGTCATAGTATAAAAATTACTTTAATGGCCATTGTCATTATTTACAATCACTTAAAACTAATTAATATTTAAAAACTCATTTACAGAATAATATGAACTGTACTTTCTGTTTCTCTACATGATTCACATATTTCTATCTTGCTAGTTCTTAGTCCTTTCAAGAACATTGATCCTGTTCTAATCCAAGCCATTTCTTTCTTCTCCCGCCTGTTACATTGGTCTATATACCTTTCTCTTCCCCATTCTCTCTTTATTAACATATAAAATTTTAATGATTTTCTGTTTTCTAGCCCTCCCCATATTTCTTGTCTTGCTATATCTTCCTCTCTAGTTCTGACTATTTTCCAAAAACCTTCTACATTCCTATTTTCTAGTCTCCATAAATTGCCCATTTCTATTTCTTCCACAGTTTTTTCTGCCTCTGACCACCAACATTTTACACTTCCCATTTTCTTTTGTTCATTCATACATACCTTTAGAATTTCATCATCATTTATCAAACATTTATACCAAAATTTTAAAACCATTTCAGTTTTTATACCTTTTCTTTTGGTGTTTCCTAATTATACTAAGGCTACTTCACCTGGAGCTGATCTAGGCAATCCCAACACCTCTTTAGGAAATTGTATAATTGGTCCATTCTGTTACTTTTGACATCCCCCATATTTCTGCAGCGCACAACATCCTTGACTCTACTAGTGTTTCACACATTCTCTCTAACCATTTGCTTGACATATCAAATTTTGCTTTGCATATCCCTATTCCAGCTATTGCTACCTTTCCTTTGGCTACCACCTTCCTGCCATATGCCTCCCATTCTCCATTGTTATTCATCTTAACACCTAAGTACTCAAATTATCATCCCCTATTTGCTTAGTGGAACAAGCTTTTCCTCGAAGTTATCACTATATGGGGAGTATCTTAAACTAATCAGCCATCTTTCATTATGTTATCAGCCATTAAGTATTAATATGAAACTTCTTAAACAATTTGCAGTATCTAATGGTAAGTATTATATAAAATTGTTAAAGAAACGTTAATTGGAATTTATGGAGCATTAACTATCACTTCTTGGAATTTTGTTTTATCTCACCTCAGTTTTTAAGATGTAGTACAACAGTTTGTGAAACATGTTCTAGGTAAGATACTAGGAATTAGTAGAGCGTTGGGTGTGTTTGATTCAAAAGTAAATCACCACCACCATCCATTGGAATTGGGCTCCCTAGCCTACCTATTTTAAATGAAGAGAAATCATCTATCCATCTTCAGAAAGTGTAACAATATTTCTTTGTGCTTGAAGTTGGTAATTCAGCAGGACATCTACGAATTGGTAGTCTTCCATTCTTTGAGTGTGCTCTTATGTCTTCTTCTTGTACCTATCAATCAATTTCTTATGACTATATTTGTAGCTCTCTTCTACTCATAACATCTTTTTTTCTGGTGTGTTTCATGAGAGCAACCAGCCAGTAATGTGAGGAACCTCATTTCGGTAGATTTAGTTTTCCTCTTGTCTAGTCTATATATTTCAGTTTTCACAGTTGTGATTTAGCATTGATACAACCATCACTTCACAGAATTTTATCTGTGTTTTTCTTAGTTTGAAGTTGTTATCTCTTATTGTTCAAGATATCCACCTGAATTGCTTAGTTTCATATTTATTTCTTCCCTTTGACTATAGGAGACAAAATCTAGGTAGTTAAAATGGGGAACTTGCTTTGTTATTTCATTTTTTATAAATGTTTATATTTCATATGATCCCTACCTGGAAACAGTTCTTTTTTCTGCCAAAATTCTTAAATTGACTTCTGTTGCTTTTCTTTTAGCCTCTTTGATTTTATTTGTCAATCATTTTCTGAATTGCTAAAAATTCCTTAGTGATCTGCAAATAAAGTGGTGTTAATTATGACTGCTTATTTTAAAATTCCTTTGGTAAAGCATTCTACCATTGTTTAATGGATTCGTACATATAATTATTGCACATATACATATTGGTACATATTGGATATTACTCAGTTTTATATAAAATCACTTTACCAGCCCAAACAGTTCTACTAAACATGTCAGGAAGTACCATTACACGACATGATTGTTTAAAGATACGTTGTTTATAGTTATGTTCAGTTGTAGTTCCATTTGTATAAAAGTAGTACATGCAGCAAAAGAAGGTAGAACAGAACAAAAGAAGCAGAATTAATTCATAATGGCCCCAAAGTGCCAGATTCCTTATGAATCCCAGGTAAAAATAATCAGTTTACCCCAAGAAGGCAATAGTGTCTGACAAATATCAGAGGTCACTTATGAAGACCATACCCAGGCATTGACATACTGTAAACTGGGGTTACTTTGTGATATTTTTCTTAGCTTTTTAAATGTAAAAATGTTATTAATAAAACAGATACCTTATTAATGGATAAAATACATTATTATCTTTCATTTAATATGAATGTCACGCTATTATTTGCAATAGAAGTACTATAAAAACCACAATTGTCTGTCACAAAGTTAGATCTTCCTTCAGTACTACTTTGTGACATATTGATTCTGCCATAAGAATGCACTGGAAATGCCAGCTCTCACAAATTTGTAAATTTTAAGTGTAAGTTTGGGACAGGAAAAGCTAAAAATTAGAATCAGTTTGTTATAACTTCTGGATGAAGGAACTTTATTGCTACACCAACTTAAAATGATTTTTTCTACGCCATATTATTTTACATTTACTGGCTTTACTCTTTACAAAGTTGTCCATTCTGGAATGTCAAAAATGTCTCTTTTCCCTCTCTTCTTTGGAGGATCAATTTTGCACTTTGTCTTGATCACTGTACCAAATTTCATCCTTCACACTTGGCCATCTCCAATGCTTTCCCACTGGCTCCATAACATTCACAATTCCACCCTTGTGATTAACTTTTGTAATAGTTCCTGGGTAAAATTTCCTTTCAAAATCCACAATTATATGTGGTCCAATCACTTTATCCTCCTTTGAAAAAGGTGCAGGTTGAGGCAAATTTGTTACATCCATATCCAAATGAAAACCCTCTTGCCAACTCATACAAGATTCAGCATAAATTACTGATTCATCACACTCATAAGAACTATGGGTATCTTGGACTTTCTGATTCTTGTTGCTGCTGCTGGATTAAGGCTCAGAATGTTAATTGGAAATATGCTCCAAATTTTGTAATGTTATGCTCTTCCCAGCTATTAAATTCACCATCCTTTTTTTTTCTTGTTTGTTTCTTTGTAGTCACTTCAGCCCTTCTCTTTGTGATGTGCTCTATAAAACTATCACTTACAGCTTCCTTTACATTAGATTCATCATTTACAGAATCACAGAGCTGGCTCATAACTTTTTCCCTGTTCAGTGGGTATATACCACACTTACTGAATCCAGATCTCAGATTACTTCCTTCATTTTCTTCCATCAGTTTTTTTAGCAGCCCTGGAAATTCTTGTTTGGGTGTTGTGATGCAACGAATTCCACTTGGAGACTCCACTCATTTAAGATCTGTCTCCAGTTTCTTTTTAGCAGCCTGAAGAACGCAATTTCTAATGGCAGTAGCAAATGTGTCACATTGGGAGGCAGAGCAATGAACTTTATGTTATATTTCCCACATTCCCTTATAACATCGATATTGAGATGGAAGCTCAGATTGTCTCCAATTAATGCTTTTGGTCCATTTTGCCTTCTTAATATTGGAAGTAACAGGTGCATAGAGGTCTCTTCAAATGTCTTGTAATCAAACCATCTGGAGGGTGTAGAGTGACACCTTGTACCTTCTGGTCCACCTTCTGTTCACGTAGTCCACAAGTGTTTGGATTTGTAATTAATTTCGGGTGGAGTAAATGTGTCCATAGCATTTCCAGACAACATTAATGAAGTGTAAGCTTTAGTGGAGTTCCGTATTTTCTCTGGGCACTTCTTTCCTCTTTTCGTAATAACTTTAAATGAGCCCGGATCGTCAACAAGATTTGTCTCATCACAGTTCCATATATTTTCTCCAGGGATTCCAAGAAGCTCTACTTCCAGATAGTCGAAAAATGTACTATTAACTGCTGCTCTAGTATTTGATAAGTTATGTGCAAATCTTTGCATAACAATATCGTATCGACTCAAAAAGGAATTCAGCCAGTCTACTCTGGAAAATTGTTCCTGAAGTAAGGAACAGTGCGACGTGCACGATCGAGATATGATTTCACAATACACTGCAAATCAAAACCATTTATGGGAAAACCAAAATCTGACATCATTATACAGTGAGCTGCAAATGTTTTCTTCTTCAACTGATGTGAAGACAGTTGGATGCCCTGGATTATTTTCATGTTTTCCTTTTAATTTTAACCATAGCATGTTTCTGTGTATTCTCTACCTACAATTAAAAGGATTTATTAACAAAGATACTTTATTTTTAAAGTTAAAACCTAATTCCCATTTCAGATATTTATTATCACAAAAACTTACTATTCCTTTTCTTGGAAGTGTTGAAAACAGTGTTGTTATAATAAATTAAATTTAAAGGGAGTCGATTAATGACACTAAACAACACTAAACAACACTTACTTTTAAATTTTTCCGGAACATGTTTCAGAGACTTTGCCTCCATCCTCAACCGGCCATCAACTGGTTCTCATTGGAGTAGTAGTTGATGATATTTTGTCATAGGTCTCCTTTGGTGGCAGTTCGAGGAACTTGCTTAATCCTAAACTTACTTTTCAGAGGCTTTTCATATGGACAATTTATTCCTCCTGATATCACCAAGGGCTTCGGATAATGTATTGTTGGTGTAATTATGATACAAACGTGAACCAACTTTCCTTGTATATTTTCCTGGCATTTTATATTCTGAAAATATAAGAAATACTAATTTCAAGAAAAATATTTACTTTTTTTATGCTCAATGAAAATGTCACAAAGTAACACCGTGCATTATATAGAATAAAAAGAAGTATTTCAGAAAGTGGAGTGCCATTGTTACTAAAATTAGGCAAGTGAGTCAACCTTGTATATACTTTTCTGACTCAACCACAGAACTGACGATAAGGAAGAGGTTCCCAGAAACTAGTCTTCATCAAAAAACTTGTAAGTGGAGAAAAGTATATACAAGGTTGACTC
Organism: Mantis religiosa; assembly: GCA_030765055.1. Classification (NCBI taxonomy): domain Eukaryota; kingdom Metazoa; phylum Arthropoda; class Insecta; order Mantodea; family Mantidae; genus Mantis; species Mantis religiosa. The sequence continues at coordinate 132,381,293 of CM060950.1, forward strand.
ACTTGCCTAATTTTAGTAACACCGTGCATGTTTATGCAATATGTAATCAGTTATTATATATACATAAATAAAACATTATCCAAGAAGTTTTTCACGCATTACTTATACAATAAGTAGACATTCACTCAGCTTACCTTCAGAGTAATAACTTCTATAGTTTCCACAGGGCTCCAGAAAGTTTACTAAACTTTTCTAAAACGTGTTTCATTCACCACATACAAAATGGCAATGTAAGGTTGTCCATTGCAGCTTCTTGTTCAAACAGATGGCAGCACTAACTAGAAACATTTTGTGATGTGTCTTTCCTCTACTTGATAACAAACAGAGTGCAGCAACAGAATAAAATTAAACAAAAATATGTGTAAGTCACAAAGAAAACCCTGCTGAAACAAGTAACCCCAGTTTATGGTAAGGCTCCTATGACGATCGCTCTTGCTCAGAAGAGCACCTAGGAAAATATTGTGACATTGTGGGTTCGTGAAATAACAAGACGAGCTTACAAAACACAAAAACTATACTTTATTTTCGTAGCAAATACATTCTTCACCTTACAATTGGCTAGCAACCCTAAAACTGTTTATTTTCCCTCAACTGTCTCGCTTCCGGTAACGATCGGCCCCGAAGTTTCCCGAATCTCCACCGGCCATCATTTTTCATTGGCTTCGCGAGTCTACCGCCAGGGTGACACTGCTCCCTCCTCAAGGCTGGTCATCCCGAACAGCGCCTTCATAGCGGGCCAGGCAATCCAGGTGTACCACCAACATCTTTCCTCGGGGCACCTTCTGGATGCGGTAGACCACGTCATTAATCCTCTTTACCACACGGTACGGTCCTTGCCATGGCTGCTGAAGCTTTGGGCAGCGTCCCTTGGTCCGGGTCGGGCGGTACAACCAGACCAGGTTACCTTGCTGGAACCCTTAGCTGTTGGCTTGCCTGTCGTATCGGGTTTTCATGCGGTCGCTCGCCTTTTGGATGTTCTGGCGAGCCATCTCGTGCATGTCGTGGAGGTGGTCCACCAGGTTCTCCACATCCCTCAAGAGTGGCCCCAAGTCTGCGTCCGCCAGCTGCTCCCTCCTCAGGCCTGCGCTATCCCAGCCATCCGCAGGCACTGCCGTGACTACTCGAACTGCTGCGGCAAGCTCCTTCCCCTCCACTCTTGTGCATTGGCCGCACTGTTCTGGACAGGGTCTTCGGGACATAGCGTCCGCGTTACCGTGACTCTTCCCTCTGCGATGTTCCGAGGTGAAGTCGTACTCCTGCTGCTTTTGGACCCAACGTGCTGTCTGGCCTTCCGGTCGCGCCGTCACCATCACCTCGCTCCTCGCGGGCACAACCACGTCTTCGTTCAAGATAACCCTGCAAATTCCAAGGCGCTCTTCTGGTTGACGGAGTATAACCTCTTCTCCGTTGAGCCTCAGGACCTTCCTGCCGACGCCGACCGTCGCCTCGTGGCTCCTGAGGACATCCAGTCCCAGAATCACCTCCTCAGCCACCTTCGCGACGAACACCCACTGATGCACGGCACTCCGTCCCAAGGTCAGCTCCAGCAGGGCCTCCTTCTCCACAGACAAGGTGTCGCCCGATGCCAACACAAGCTGGTATGGTCGGCTCGGCTTCCTCGTCGGCAAACCATTCGCCACGTCAGGTCTGATGATGGTCACGGGTGCCCCAGTGTCCACTAGCACGCGGCACGGCTTTCCTCCTACCCAGCCGTCCGCGATGAGGCTGTCATCCATACGCCGGCTGACGGCGCGCAGCGTCACTCGAGGGGATGGTGGTGATGGCGCCGACGTGTCCCTCTCCACGCCGGGCCTTACTCGTTCTTCCCGCTGCCCTTCCTGGTGTGGGTAGTCTCTCTGCAGGTGCCCGGGCTGTCCACACCCCCAGCACAGGCCACTAGGTGTTCGCCGGCGTCCCACAGCTGGTCTTCTGTCTCCGGCGTAGCGGACACTCCTCGTTCTCGACGTCGGGATAGATGCTACCTTGGCCGCCTCCATCCTTAATGCCGCTGTCAGCGCCTCGTGGATGGTTTTACAATCGCCGAGCATTAGGCGCTGACGAATCTCCGTGTCCCGTACCCCGTCGACAAAGTTGTAGGCGGCTTCCCGGGATACGAACTCCAGTGGCAGGTCAACCAAGGCCTTGCTAGCTAGCTGCTCAATCGCTATGGCTAACTCCTGCAGCGTCTCCCCCGGCTGCTGTGACCTTGCCTTTAGTTGGCTGCGGTACGCTGCGGCTAAGCGGTTGTTCCCGAAACGATTCTCCAGGGCCTCCCAGATGTCCTTGGGCGCTTCCGTTGTCTGCACCGCGTTTAGGACTTCCGCGGCCCGTCCCTGGAGGCTGGCTATTAGCTGTGTGACCTCCTCCTCCGGTGACCATCTGTTGTGCTTGGCCACTGTGTCGAACTGGCGGCGGAAGACCTCAAATGTTGACGCGCCGTCATATTTCGGCGGTTTGACGCGCGCAGGCCTTCAAATCCTTCAGTTTCCTGCCGACGACGTCCTCTACTATGGCGTTCAGGGACTTGACGCTGTTGTCGGCCTTTCCCTCCAGGTCGTCAACGCGGCTCGCCAGGTCCTCGACGCGCTCGTCCACTTGGCCCAACCGCTTGCCCAGCTCCGTCACGTTATCCCTCATGCCGGCCAACTGTTCTTCAAACTTCACGGCAAGGGCCTCGTTTGCCGCTTTCATCTCCGTGGCCAGGCTGTTGTTCGCTGCCCTCATTTTTGTGGTCAATTCGGTCTTTATTTGTTTCAACTCCGCGGCCAGGTTGTCATTTGTAGTCTCCAGCTTCGCGGCCAGGCTGTTATTTGCCGCTTCTGTTTTTGCAGCGAGGTTTTCATTTGCCGTCTTCATTTCTTCCATTTTCTCTAAAATCTTTGCCAATGCAGCTTCCATTGTCGTATGTTCCACTTCTGACACCAGTTGTGACTTTGTGGGTTCGTGAAATAACAAGACGAGGTTACAAAACACAAAAACTACACTTTACTTTCGAAGCAAATACATTCTTCACCTTACAATTTGCTAGCAACCGTAAAACTGTTTATTTTCCCAACACTACCCTCAACTGTCTCGCTTCCGGTAACGATCGGCCCCGAATTTTCCGGAATCTCCACCGGCCATCATTTTTCATCGGCTTCGCGAGTCTACCGCCAGGGTGACAATATGAATGCCAGGAAAAGTATTTGGTCGTGACAAAATAAACATAATAGATTAAAAACTGTCCACGACTTAACTACCATACTAAACAAAACTAGGGATACACCAGTGAAGGGTCTACAGTGAAACCAACAGACATCAATCTCTAAGGTTATGTAGCAGCAAGGATACAGCTGTCGCATCCTGTTAAAAAGAATAAAAGGATCATAGGCTAACATACACTAACATTTGTCAGCAGAGGCTTGGGAAAGTCTTATTCACTGATGAATCCAAGTTGAAATATTTGGAAGTAATGCCAATTTGTTCACCATTTACATCATGAACTCCTGAATTCTTAGTGTGTAATTCCAACTATTCATTTAAGATGGCGCAGGTACGTAATGTGGTTACAGGATCAGCTAGTCAGATTTTACAAGAAAACAGCGAAAAGCGAAGAAACATGCGAAAAGAATTTATAAATAGCAAGGAAAATGTTCCAGAAAGTTGTGTGAATGAAAGTAGAGCCGGGGAACAAGAAATAATTTCAAATTGTGCCAACAAAAATACGAATGCTGCCCAAGCACGTGACTTGTTACCGACGCAGGAAGCTGAAAACATAACATCTCTTCAACTGATCATTTCAGTCCTCCAAAAGGATCTACAAAGGGCACAGAGTGAAATAATTAAGTTGAAAACGGAAAATGAAACACTTAAATGGAAGCTTCACGTAGAAAAGGAAAATCCAACCTATGCCAACATCACGAAGGGGAAATTTCAGAAGCTGCAGCCGGAAGTTTCTGCTGAGAGCGTCCCAGTCCTAAATATGTTCGAGGGCTTGAAAGAAACCAACAAGGAAGATGAGAAACAGGCAGAAGACGTAGTGCAACGTGATTCTAGTGGGAAAAAGGTGTTAGTGATTGGTGACTCACTTCTGAAGTTCTCCGGGGAATATTGTAAGGGAAAAGGATACCGGGTGTGCTGTTTTCCTGGTATAAAGACAGAAAAACTACGGCAACAAATAGAAAAAATAAATCTAGCTCAAACTAAGCCGAATGTAGTGCTAGTGCATGTGGGATCAAATGATATGGGGCCTGGTGTGACTCCGGAAGAGATAATGGGCGAGACGATGGACCTTGTGAACGCAATTAAAGAACAATCAAGTGATACCAAAATAGTAATTAGTGGTGTATTACGTAGACGTGGCATATATGCAAGGTATGTTAGGGATGTCAATCAAAATCTTGATTGGTTATGTTCTGTTCGGGACTGCCTGATGGTGGATGGGAATAAGTGGTTACAAAACAATGATTTCAGCAGAGATGGAATACATTTAAATAGGAGAGGTGCTTATAAATTTGGAAGTCTGATGAATAATGTAATCTCCTCAGTAATAAAGGGAAACTAATAAGCTGTGTGGTGGATGTAAAGTCTTTAGATACTCCTGACGCTCGAAATTGTAAAAAGCCAGTTAGTAAATGTTCTAGTAATCTAACCTGTGCAATAAAAAATGATAGCATAAAATCAATAGTATTGAAAGTCATGACAAAATACTTTTGAAATACTTCATCTGAGCACTCAATATTTAAATAATAAAGTAGTAGCCTACGAACACTTTCTAAATGAAATAAAACCAGAGCTAGCTGTTGTGACAGAACATGGGCTGAGTAAAGAGCATCTAAATCTGTGTAAAATAAATGGTTATAAAATTGTTAGTAGTTTTTCTAGAACAAGTTGTAAGGGAGGGGGAGTTTTAATCTTGGCCGCAAATGAAATAGATATCTCCGAGGTAAATGTAGATAAGTATCAATTGGAAAAGCACTTTGAAGTTGCAGCTGCAAGAATAAAATTTAATCAAAAATCTGTATTGTTATTGGGATTATACAGGTCGCCGGGAACTTCTTCAGAGCACTTTGTTGATTGTCTTGAAGAAATTTTAGGTCAGTTGTACAATAAGTATAAACAGTTAATTTTAGCAGGTGACTTTAATATAGATTTAGACCACACAAAAGGGGACTATAAAAAGCTTTATGATGTATTCAACTCTTATGGTATAATGGATCTTGTACGTGAGCCAACAAGGGTAACAGATTCTTCATCTTCCATAATTGATCATATTGCTACAAACATGACTATTGAAGTTGTAAATATAATGAATATAAATACGCACATTTCCGATCATTATGCTCAATATATAAAGTTTAAGGGGCTAAACTGTAATAAGCAAAGCAAATACGAAATCAAAACTTTTCGTGATTTGAATCAGGCATCTATCAGCAATCTGCTGGATAGCTTAAAAAACGAAAATTGGGACATAATGTATAATGCAAAAACTGTAGACGAAAAATGGGACCATTTTTATAATACCTTTAATAATCAATTTAATGCATTCTGCGCCATAAAATCGAAAAAAGTTTATCTAAAGAATTCTAGCCGCATTAAACTTACCACACAATTAATAAAACTCAAAAAGGAAATGAAGCATTTCTATAAACTGTACAAATCTAGTGGAAGTACTGTGTATAAAACCAAGTACAATACAACAAAACAAAAATATCTAAATGACTTGGCAGATTTAAAAGCCAATGATTACAAAGAGAAGTTATGTAAATCAGGGAATGTTAGCAAAACTGCATGGGGTTTTGTAAATATAGCGCGATCTGACACAAAAGTACATAAAAACTTAGAACTTTGTATCGGTGATGAAATTGTAAATGAACCAAATAGAGTATGTAATTTTGTAAATAATTATTTTCTCAGTATAGCAGAAAAGCTTTCTCCTGGCAAAAACACACAACCATTTTTTGAGAACACTGTAAAGCCATCGTTTTTCATCTATCCAGTGTCGGCAAATGAGATTATTACTGAAATAACTAAACTTCCAAAAAAGGTCACAAGTGGGTGGGATGAAATTAGCTCAGTCCTTTTCAAATATTGTAAATACGTATTGGCCAATCCACTTGAACATTTAATAAATTTTGCTATAGTAAATGGAAAATTTCCAGAGTGTTTAAAGAAAAGTGTAGTTCGTCCTTTGCATAAAAAAGGGAATGTGAATGATATAAACAACTACAGACCCATCACTTTAACATCAGAGATAGGAAAACTCTTTGAAAGACTCCTACTAAATCCACTGTAGATTTTCTGGATAAAAATAACATTATGGTAAATTTTCAGCATGGCTTTAGGAAGGGACGATCAACAGTTACTAAGGGAATTGATACATATAGTCATAGAAAACCTGGAACAAAATGAAAAAGTTGCATCATTATTCTTCGATCTTTCTAAAGCATTTGAAAGCGGCAAACGAGGTCCTCGCCGCAAAGTTTGAAGAGCAGTTGACCGGCATAAGGGATGACATCGCGGAGCTGGTCAAGCGGATCGGTCAAGTGGACGAGCGCCTTAACGATTTAGAGGAAAAAGCCGACAATAACGCGAAGTCCCTGAACGCCATGGTGGAAGACGTCGAAGACCCTGCAAACCGCGTAAACAACCTGGAGGGAAAGGCCGACAGCAGCGCAGAGTCCCTGAACACCATGGTAGAGGACATTGTCGGCAGGAGGTTAAAGGACTTGAAGGCTGACGCGCCGGGACGCGACACATCGGCGAGCGTCAAACCACCTAAATACGACGGCGCGACAACTTTCCAAGTCTTCCGCCGCCAGTTCGACGCAGTGGCTAAGCACAACAAATGGTCACCAGAGGAAGAGGCCACACAGTTAATAGCCAGCCTCCACGGACGGGCCGCAGAAGTGCTGAACGCGGTACAGACAACGGCGGCGCCCAAGGATATCTGGGAGGCCCTGGAAAATCGCTTTGGAAATCACCGCTTAGCCGCCAGCTGAAGTCAAGGAGCCAGAGGAGACGCTGCAGGAGTTCGCCCTTGCAATTGAGCAGCTGGCCAGCAAAACCCTAGTCGACCTCCCACCAGGGTTCGTATCCCGAGAGGCTGCCTACACATTTGTCGACGGGGTACGAGACACGGAGATTCGTCAGCGCCTAATGCTCGGCGATTACAAAACCATCCACGAGGCGCAAACGCCAGCATTGAGGATGGAGGCAGCCAAGGTGACAGCTACCCAGACTTCCTGAACAAGGAGTATCCGCTATAATGGAGACCGAAGACCAGTCGAGGGACGTCGGCGAAGACCTAGTGGCCTGTGTTGGGGATGTGGACAGCCGGGCCACCTGGAGAGAGACTGCCCACACCAGGAAGAGCAGCCGGAAAACGAGTAATGGCCATCGTGCAGAGGGGCACGTTGGTTCCATCACCACCATCCCCTCGAGTGACACTGCGCGCCGTCAGCCGGCGTATGGATGACAGCCTCATTGCGGACGGTTGGGTGAGAGGGAAGCAGTGCCGCATGCTCGTAGACACCGGGGCAGCCGTGACCATCATCAGATCTGACGTGGCCAAGGGTTTGCCCACGAGGAAGCCGAGCCGACCATACCAGCTTGTGACGGCATCGCACGACACCTTGCCTGTGGCAAAGAAGGCCCTATTGAAGTTGACCTTGGGTCGGATTCCGTACGTCTGTGGGTGTTGGTCGCAAAGGTGGCTGAGGAGGTGATACTAGGACTGGATGCCCTCAGGGGCCACAAGGCGACGGTGGACGTCGGCAGGAAGGTCCTGCGGCTTAACGGAGAAGAGGTGATACTCCGGCAACCCAAATAGCGCCTGGGAATCTGCAGGGTTATCTTGAAGGACGACATGGTAGTCCCCGCGAGGTGGTGGTGACGGCGCAACTGGAAGGCCAGCGAACCAAGAACATAATGCTGGACCAGAAGACGCCTGTGCACGGACTATGTGTAACCAGGACATTGTTGTCGTGCCGGGAGGAGGTGCCAGTGAGGCTGCTCAACCTGGCAGACACCGATCACGACGTCCAGAACCGGAACGGAGCTGGAGATGTGCGAGCCCATGGTCAGCGTGACAACAATCGACAAGACACAGGAGCCGGTGCCTACGCAACACCTGGGGCCCCGGCTGGAAGGCTTACTGGAAAGGGCGGCCGACCACCTGGCCGTATAACAGCTGGAGAAGGTTCGACAACTGCTGAGACGATACCAGCGTGTCTTCAGCTAAGGTAACAGTGACTACGGCCGCACGGACAAAGTGCTTCACCGCATCGACCCCGGTGACGCCCGGCCTATTCGGCAACCACCTAGACGCGTTCCGCTGGCGAAACAAGTGCCGGTACGGGATATGGCAGAAAACATGAAATTCAGGGGAGTGATTAAAGAGTCTGACAGCCCTTGGTGTTCCCATGTAGTTCTGGTGACAAAGAAAAGCGGCGAGCTATGCTTCTGCGTGGACTACAGGAAGCTGAACGCTCTCACCCGGAAGGACCCCTTACCCCGGACTGACGACACCCTGTACACTCTAGCTGGTGCACAGTGGTTTTTGACTCTGGACCTGAAGTCGGGTTACTGGCAGGTGGCTCTAGCCCCGAGAGACAAGGAAAAGACTGCATTCTCGACAGGCCAAGGGCTTTGGCAGTTCACAGTTATGCCCTTTGGCCTCTGCAACGCACCAGCCACATTTCAACACCTCATGAAATCAGTAATGAGAGGGTTGACTTATGACGCCTGTCTGCTATACCTAGATGACATCATCAACGTCAGCAAGGCCTTCGAAGACCATCTCGGCAACCTGAGCAAGGTATTACAGAGACTGCAGGCAACCAACTTGAAGCTGAACGTGAAGAAGTGCCAGTTTTTCCGCAAGAAAGTTAACTACTTGGGCCACAAATCTCAGAAACCGGAGTGGCCACAGATGCTCTGAAGACCCAGGCTGTGAGAGATTGGCCTCGCTCAAAGGATAAGCGAGAATTGCGCAGTTTCCTGGGAATGTGCAGTTATTACCGCCGCTACATAAAGGGGTTCTCCAACATCGCCAAACGCCTCACCCGCTTGACAGAGGAACACCGACCTTATGTGTGGACGGATGACGCCGAAGGCGCTTTCCAGCACCTGAATACGACCTGTGCAGTGCTCCAATTTTGGGATTTCCACAACCAGGCAGCACCTTCATTGTGGACACCGACGTCAGCGACTATTGCATTGAAGGGTCTTATCGCAAGTTTCGGAAGGACGCGAGTGGATGATAGCCTACTACAGCAAGACGCCATCCAAGGCAGAGAAGAACTATTGCGTCACCCGCGAGAACTACTGGCGGTAGTAAAGACCTTGGAGCACTTCCACAAGTACCTGTATGGTCAGCCATTCCACCTGAGGACTGACCACTCCACCCTAACCTGGCTATTGAGCTTTAGAAACCTGGAAGGCCAGACAGCACGCTGTGTACAGAGGTTGCAGGAGTACGGCTTCACCTCTGAACACCGTAAAGGGAAGAGCCACGGTAACGCAGACGCCAAGTCCCGAAGACCCTGCCCAGAGGATTGCGGCCAATACACAAGAGTGGAAGAGAAGGGGGTGCCGTAGCAGTCCGAGTAGTCCTCACAGTGCTTGCGGATGGCTGGGATAGCGCAGGCCTGAGGAAGGAGCAGCTGGCGGACGCAGACTTGGGGCCACTCTTGAGAGAAGTGGAGGCAGGGACAAGACCAACCTGGGAGGACATCGCATCGAGGAGCGCCACCTACAGGTCGTACTGGGCCCAGTGGGGCTCACCGAAGACAAGAGAGGGCGTGCTGTTCCGGGTATGGGAATCGTCTGATGGGAAGACGCAGAGGGAGCAGTTGCTACGTCACCCAAATAAGGTCCCGGTATCTTGGAGGAAGTGCACGCCGGTACTTCAGGAGGACACCTGGGAGCAAACCGGACGATCGACAAACTTCGGCAGCGCTACTACTGGTTGAGGCTCCGAGCTGATGCTCAGAGATGGTGCCGTCAATGTCACGTGTGCGCGGCAAGTCGCGGCCCCCAGACTAGGAGCCGGTGTCGCATGCAGCAGTACAACGTCGGAGCGCCATTCGAAAGGATCGCAGTCGACATAGCTGGACTATTCCCGGTGTCCAACCAGGGCAACAAGTACCTGATGGTGGTCGTGCACTACTTCACCAAGTGGCCGGAGGTGTATGCCATTCCGAACCAGGAGGCAAAGACCATCACAGACTGCCTCGTGGAGCAAGTGTTCTGCCGATTCGGGGTGCCGTTAGAGCTCCACAGCGACCAGAGCACCAATTTTGAATCCAACATGATGAAGGAGGTCCTAGAAAGACTTGGGGTGAACAAGACCAGCACCACACCCCTACATCCGCAGTCGGACGGCATGGTGGAGAGATACATCAAGACCTTAGAAGAGCACCTGAGGAAGGTCATGGCCAGCCATCAGCGAGACTGGGACGTCAAGGGGCCGCTGTTCTTGCTGGCCAACCGCTCGGCCTTCCCTGTGATCTGGCTTTTGAAAGCCTCCCGGACGCAAAACAGCCAGCAACCGAGTATGCGGAGAACCTGGTGGACCATCTCTACGACATGCATGATGGCTCGTCAGAACATCCAGAAGCCGAGCGATCGCATGAAGACCCGATACGACAGGCAAGCCAACAGCCAAGGGTTCCAGCAAGGTGACCTGGTCTGGTTGTATCACCCTACTCGGACCAACGGGCACTGCCCGAAGCTTCAGCAGCCGTGGCAAGGACCGTACCGGGTGGTGAAGAGGATTAACGACGTGGTCTACTGCATCCAGAAGGTGCCCCATTGAACAGCACCGTTGTAGCGAGCCAGACGATCCAGGTGTACCTCCAACATCTTCCCTCGGGGCACCTTCTGGATGCGGTAGACCACGTCGTTAATCCTCTTTACCATCCGGTACGGTCCTTGCCATGGCTGTTGAAGTTTCGGGCAACGTCCCTTGGTCCGGGTAGGAAGGTACAACCAGACAAGGTCCCCTTGCTGGAACCGTGTGCTGACGAGCGGTAGGCCAGCAAGAACAATGGCACCTTGACGTCCCAGTCTCGCTGATGGCTGGCCACGACCTTTCTCAGGTGTTCTTCCAAGGACTTGATGTACCACTCGACCATGCCGTCCGACTGCGGATGTAGGGGTGTTGTGCGGGTCTTGTTCACCCCAAGCCTTTCCAGTGCCTCCTTCATCAAGTGAGACTCAAAATTGGTGCCCTGGTCGTTGTGGAGCTCTAACGGAACCCCAAAATAGCAGAACGGTTGCTTCATGAGGCAGTCGGTAATTCTTCGCCTCCTTGTTCGGGATGGCATACTCCTCACGCCACTTGGTGAAGTAGTCCACGGCAACCATCAGATACTTGTTGCCCGGGTTGGACACTGGGAATGGTCCAGCTATGTCGACAGCGATGCGTTCGAATGGCGGTCTGACGTTTTACTGCTACATGCAGCCACGGCTTCTAGTCTGGGGGCCGCGACTCGCCGCGCACACGTGACACTGACGGCACCATCTCTCAGCGTCTGCTCGGAGCCTCAGCCAATTGTAGCGCTGTCGGAGTTTGTTGATCGTTCGGTTTGCTCCCAGGTGTACTTCTGAAGTACCGGCGTGCCACGACCAGTAGCTCTCACCGGGAGACGAGGTAGTTCTCCGCCTTGGATAGCGTCTTGCTATAGTAGGCTATCACCCGCTCGTGGCCGTCCTGGACTTGCAATAGGACGCCTCCAACGCAATGGTCGCTGGCGTCGGTGTCCACAATGAAGGCGCCACCTGGTTGTGGGAATCCCAACATTAGAGCACTGTAAAGGATCTTCTTCAGCTATTCTGCGGTCAGGTGGTCGGCAGCCCTCTCAATAAGCCTTCTAGCCGGGGCCCCAGGTGTTGCGTTCGCACCGGCTCCTGTGTCTGGTGGATTGCTGTTACGATGACCACGGGCTCGCACGTCCCCAGCTCCGTTCCGGCCTGAACGTCGTGATTGGTGTCCACCAGGTTAAGCAGCCTCACTGGCACCTCCTCTCGGCACGGCAACAATGTTCTGGCTACACATAGTACGTGCACAGGCGTCTTCTGGTCCATCATCATGTTCTTCGTTCGCTGTCCTTCCAGTAGTCCCGTCACCACCCCTCCTTTCTCGCGGGGACAACCACGTCTTCCTTCAAGATGGCCCTGCAGATTCCAAGGCGCTCTTTGGGTTGCCGCAGTATGACCTCTTCTCCGTTAAGCCACAGTACCTTCCTGCCGTCATCGACCGTCGTCTCGTGGCTCCTGAGGGCATCCAATCCCAGTATCACCTCCTCAGCCCCCTTCGCGACTAACACCCACGGACGCACGGTACTCCGTCCCAAGGTCAACTTCAGTAGGGCCTCCTCCACTGGCAAGGTGTCACCCGATGCCGTCACTAACTTGTATGATCGGCTTGGCTTCCTCGACGGCAATCTTTGGCCACGTCAGGTTTGATGATGGTCACGGCTGCCCCGGTGTCCACCAGCACGCGGCACGTTTCCCCTCTCACCCAACAGTCCGCGATGAGGATGTCATCCATACGCCGGCTGACGGCGCGCTGTGTCACTCGAGGGGATGGTGGTGATGGTACCGACGTGCTCCTCGCCACGCTGGGCCTTACTCGTTCTTCCGGCTGCTCTTCCTGGTGTCGGTCATCTTCGCGGTCATCGTCGTGGTCAAGTTGCTATTTGCAGCTTCCGTCTCCGTTGTTAATTCGGCCTTCATTTCTTCCATCTTCTCGGTCATGTTGTTGTTCCACTCCTGACACCAGTTGTCGCTTTGTTGGTTCGTAGAATTAAAAGTATGAGTTGCAGATTTTCCAAATGTTCTTTATTTCCATAGAAATACACTCTGATCAATTCTCACGTATCAGCATTACAACACATACACACAGTCTACCAAGGTCGATGACCAAACAGCGTTCTGATTACATCACTTTACATCAGCTCTAGTTACAAAAACACTCTACAGTTGTTTACTCTCCTGTTTACGACTGACTCTTGGCGAGTCGTCGCACTCTTAAATACCTCATTGATAAATTTGAAACTGTTCCAGAACAATAAAGAAACCGAATGTTCTATCGCTTTCCAGAAGCTTAACTTAATCAATGCCGGCAAGTCCTTTATCTCAGCTATCTTTATTTGCCGGCTCTTTGTGTACACTATCCACGCTATCGTAGATAACGGCTTCACGACAATATTCTAAATCTATACCCTCATTTTACTCACATAGATGTTCTTGATAGACACAATTCTCTGTAGCAGGGTCTCTTCTAGTTCTAGTAAGTCAGATAAATACTCAGGGATAGTATTACAGTTGTTAACATTTCTCCATCTGTGAGAAATTGTTGCTGACAGAAATTTCCTGAGGCTTCTCTCTCTCATAAACATCTATCAATTGACTAGAACATTGAGTGATGTGCTTGGCACCTATTTGGATACCATTCTCTGTACAATGCTGCAACAGCTAACTCATTACTTCTTTATTCATTGTAAATAAGGTACATATCTGCAAGTTCAGAAAAACTGTACACATCCTACATGTTGTTCCACAGGAAATCCTCACAAGGGAACTATTACTGTACTCACACCACTATACACCTGAAAATTTGATGGTATAAAGTCTGCTGTATATAAACCATGTGCACCAAAAATATGCTGCAGAGATGAACCGCAATGCCCAAAACTGAAGCCTGAAAAGTGCCGCATGCAATCACTTGCAACTAGCTCCTGGACATCCCTCGTCAGCTCTTTGGCAGCTATGCGGAATGGCGCTCCTTACATATGCCATTTGTAGACCACTGTATTTCAGGGATAAGCGATCACTCCAGTATAATGCTGTGTTCTTATGCCTATATGTTCCTACATATTCTGGACTCATTTTCAGGTACTACCAGATATACCAGATTTTTGGCATACAGGTCCCATATAGAGCAGAGATGATGCCATCAAACTCTAAAGTGAATACAGGTATGAGCATAGTGATAGTTCTATTGTCAGCATACTAACTGTAGTGTCCCAAATCAAGGAAATCATGGTAGTGTTATTGCGCCGGCCAGCAGAATCGCATCCTGAGTTACAAATCACGTCAATTCTTCGTATGAAATTCACATACTAAAAAGATGAAAAAGTTTGACTATATAACAAGAACCGCACCAATGTTCTTTGGGATATCAGTTTTTGGCTATATCACCAGAGCAGTTAAAGAAATGCCTCTAGAGTGAGCTGCATAATGCAAGAAGGCAGTTAATCAATGTTCAGTGTCGCACTGTCAGGTGAATAGTTCAAGATCTGAGAGATTTTGAGAACACTAAGATAGAGCTGCTGAAAATCAATTTTTCCGTATTTCTATTTCATTTACTTTTCTTTAACACCAACTGGTCAGAATCTGATACCAATCACATATAACACAATTAACTGTATTATGTTTAGCTGCAGACCATGCATTGCCTGTCTTTAACTACTTGTATTTGGCATTCTATAATTTCTGAAATTATTTTGATGTAGTTAACACCCATATTCAGCTTTGTTTCCATGAAACATATGTTATAATTTTTCTGCTTTACACTGCTTTTAAATACTGATTAATAAAATTATAACCTTCCTTGTGTTTACTATTTAAACTATGTGCTGTTTTTCAGATTTAAATAAGATTAACAAAATCTTCCAAAATAACTATGAAAACTGCTGCTCTAACTGCATTGACTTTGCTCTCATAAAGGTGATATTTCATATTACACACATTGCTCTCAAAAGTTTTGCTTCATTAGTTTAAAAAGCAGTAGAACTAATACACGGAATACTGTATTGTGTATACTGTGACTTTATCCATGGTTTTAAATGTTGTTTCACAAAGTCTTCAGGTAACTTTCCAAGTGTGATGAGTTCGGCTTCTCGCTGTCACTTTACTTTTTTGTTTAACAACAAACACACAGTGTAGCCTCTTCTTCTGGGCAGTTCACATGCTGGAGAGTGAAACAAGAGTTCTCCATTTTCCTACAGTAGCAGCACTCTGCATATTGCAGTAATCTTTAAAAACTTGCTTGCAGAACAGCACTTTTTTTGTTTAACCAGAAATGCTCTCACTAACTCAATCAATAACTCTCCTCACTTGCTAATTGTTACTCAAGCCGCTGGGAATTTCCATATAAAAGTACAGAATGTTCTGCAAGGGGAGAAGGGAAACTTCCAAAAGGTTCTGGTTATCTGTCAATAGTACTTCTGATGTTTACATTGGGACAAGTTATCTCTGTTTATCTCTCTAACTGCCCAGTGCCAAACTGCTCAGGCAATATTAAGCACATATATATATATATATATATATATCTCTTTTTTTTGTGTGTGATTAAGGACAATGGTATAATTTAATAATTTGGGAAGGATTTGCAGAATTGAAGATTGAAATGTTCACTGATAACTAAAATTAATCTAAATTTAAAAAAAAAAAAAAAAACACCTAAAATAAACTATAAGTAAACCAGGAGCAAAATAAAGTTGGAGGTGGGACTTAACAAAACTGTCATTTTAGATTGCCTCTCCTCCATCACTTCCACTCTTAGCTATGATGCTTTGCCCTCTGTCACATACAGGAAGGAACAGAGGGAGTCACATGTTCAGATAACTTCTTCAAGAACTGTAACATGAATCTGGTACCCAACCAGTAGAGCCAATGCATTCTCCCACAGATAAAAACAAAGGATCATTGATCTCAGAAACTATTTGTAGTTGGTTTATTGATACTCGTCACTTACTTTTTTATATTACTGAGAGACTAGTTTCAAAGGCCTCCATTTTCAATCTCTTTCCAACTGGCATCTGTTGTTGTCTGCTCTCTCTCTCTCTCTGGTGGTGGAACTATGAACTTTATTGTCAAATTATCTACTGGTGGGATTTCAAAGTTCATTACGCGGTCCTTATTTTTCCATATGAATATGTTCTCCCGTGTTGTCAATTTATTTTGGTTTATCACTCCTTTTAATAATTTTGGATTTGGGTCAATGTCACGATTTTCATTCCAAAAATGAAATGCTACTGCTGACTTATCTTCTTGTTTCAATCTGATGTTTCTAAAGTGCTCTTTGACTCTGGTTTTTAGATTTCTTTTAGTTTGACCTATGTAGCATTTTTCACAATTCTTACAACTTATCTGGTATATTGTGGATCTGTTAACTGATGGAATTTCATCTTTTGTTTTTGAATTTAGCAATTTTAAAATTGACTGTCTATTAGTAGGTGCCAAGGCGATATTTTGTTCCTTGAAGATCTTTTTAAATTTATTAAATGTTTTTGGGTGATATGTGAATGAACTGAATATGATGTTGCTTTCTTTTTCTTTTTTAAATGTGGTTGCTTCTTTCACAAAAAAAAGCTGTTGTATGTGAATTGAAAGTTTATTAAAGTACATACAGGCAGCTACAGTAGGTTTTGTTTTTAACAATATTTCATGCTGGTGTTCATTGCAGATCAGATTATCACACTTTCCACAGGCAGTTTTGTATTTCTGATCCTTGTTTCACGGACACATGGAATATCTTGATTGCTTCTGAAGTCTGGAAGTTGCTTGGCAGCTGCATTCCTAGGTTCTTCAGAAAGTCCTTGCATTTGATCTTTTGCTGAGGATTGTAACATATCATATACAGAAGTTGCTTCTTCAAATTCAAGAGGTCGTTAGTGACTTAGAAATGAAGCTATGCTTGAAGAAAGTTCTCGCGGCAAATGTTTCTCCATGTGCTCAGTCATGTAAGGCTTGAGAATTTAAATGGAACTGTGTGTTGCCCCTGGTGTAATGGTTATGAATCTGGCTAATAAATTTTGAGTTATTTTCATTATGTTTTTCATCATATACAAAACAAATACTTCAATATTTCTTGTGCTATTTGATAGTATATTTCTACATTATTTATCATTATTTTCATTGCTAGAATAAGCAGTATTCCCAAAAGACATTTGTGTAAATTAAAGTATATAAAAATATTCAATAGTTCAAGTTCTGCATAACTTTTATTTTATGTTTCTAAACACAGAATTTTAAAATGTACCTAGCTGTTTGAGTTACATTGGGGCCCAAATGACCTTGTTGTCGACGGGCCCTTAAACACCACACACTCACTCACTCATATTAAGATTAAAATCTATCGGCTGATGAATATTTTAATTTGAACAAACCATTCTTTAGAGTAAGGTATAATTACAGGCTTTCTTCCTATGAATCTCTGTATGTTAAAGATGGTAGGGGGAAGAGCAGGAGTTTGGGAACTATTAATTTTGTGTTCTGGATGGAACCCTAATTCAATATGTAATGTACCATTTTTTTGTCATTTGGTAATTATAAGCAATTACAATAGATTTCATCAATCCAGAATACTAAATAAATATGATATACATTTATACACCTAATTAAGTACTAATCTTATATTTCACTGCTTATTATCAATAATATGATTTATAATTCTCTAGATTTATAATTCTCTCTTGTTAATAAAATTCTTGCAAACTGTGAAACAGATTTCTCATCAGCAATTTATAGTCTATGCTTTAACCCTCCATTAGTCATGTGCCTTGGCAGAACCCTATGGTTGCACGGGGCCTGGGAGGCCCGTGCCATATTATATGATTATATGGCTGTCTTTCTTTTTGTTTTAAATTTTTCTCTGTTTCCCCTATTTTTGGCTTTATTTAGGTTAAATATACATTATGTTTGTTAGTATAATCATACTAAATACATCAACTAAAATATAAAATGAATAGTATAATTTGTATTATAATATACATGAAGAAAATCATATATGCTTTTAAAATACATCTTGTCATTGGAAATGTTCAGCTGCTCAGAGTCATCAACTCATCAACCTTTTCTTCTCTGTTTTGCGCAACTAAACAGTTATCGCCAAAAATGTTGGCATGTTTTCTCAAACAGAGAAGACATGCATATTTAGTTTTGCTATTCTTTTTGTCTTTACTGCAGGATTCACATCATTTTCTTTTCAAATGGTTCCGGTGCATTCGGCAATTCATCTGCTGTGCATTGTTCAGGTTTATATTTCTTTAGAGGCTCTTTCAAATCAATGTGTAGGAATGATGCAGTTGCTCTTCTTTGTAGCTGTTGCAACAGTAAAGCTAAAGACAGCACTTTCAAATATTCTTTCCTTTGGAAAAACTTTTTTGATTTCCAAAAAACATAACCCTAGAATTAAAACCTAAAAAGCATTCAACATAATATGGTAAAAGATTACAATCGGACACCTTCTTGTTCAGGTTACACTGTAGGTATGTAGCACACAATTTATCTACTACATCAACTTCAGATTTAGTATTGTTGCAATGCATGATTAGTTCAAGCTCACTCTCGGCACCTTCTGTCAGTTGGTCCAACAAAGCAAAAAACCTGAGATCAGAACAACTGTTTTATCTTTTTTTGGAACATTATTAAACATGTAATCCGTTTTTTTGTAAAGCCACATACACTTTTGTATTGGCTGCAACATTTTGAAGAAATAAAATTACTGGGCAACACCTTTTCTGTTTTTGCATACTGCAAGAAAAGTTGTCTTTTGTGCACCAGTGATACACTATTGAACCAATCATCTGCTGTATGACTGTAACATTTCTGCCAGTGCCATAGATTGGTTCAGTTAGGACATTCCAAGTCCTTAGTGGAAGTAAATTCAAAATTTTTATACCTATTACTTTATTATTTTATAATGTTTTTGTATAACATTATATGGCATCCCGAATATTAATATAGCAGACAACCTACAATCATATTAAGTTTGAACATAACCAAATGCATATGCCGGGTTTAATGCAATGGAGCCGAATCATTGGGAAATTTAGGTAAACTGAAAGCATTTTGTTTTAGAATGGTAGCCCTGAACATCTCTGCTGGTATCACAGGCTCGTGTTTTCTGCTGCTGCTCTCTTGCGACAGTTGTATAGTTGCGTTCTAATGCAGCAGAAACGTGTATAGCCTTGACACACCTAAGGTTGATCGAAGGCCACAACCACAGCCACAGCCACAGCCTGGGCTCTGGGCAGTGGGCTGAACAAGCAGTAGCTGTCAAATAAGGCTTATTGTGAAATGTCATATTAAGTGTTGTAATACATTATACGATGAGGGGAGTGTGAAGTTTAAACATGAGCGATAAGACGAAGCCGGGATTGTCCTTAGTTTTCGAATCTGAAGAACAATTGCAGAAATCTCTTGAAAATAATGTTGCTATTATACATCGACAGTGTCAAGAAATTGAAGAACTTAAACATGAACTGGATGCAGTTACTACAGAACGTGACATGTTACTTTGCGAAGTAAGCAAACTGAAGTTCGAGATGGAGATTGCAGATCTGAAAAGGCTTCACGACGGTTGGTAAGTATTTATACTGAGATTTTATATTCAGAATGCATAATTGACATTCAAAGGCCATATTGTATCCCTTGTGCATGAATTTTTCATAAATCTTGAATGAAGAGTAGCAGTGTTTGAAGAAGTGTGACAAATTTAAAGCTGTCAAGAGTTTCCTTCTGTCAGTTTTGACATAAACATCCGTATTTCAACGCAGGCACTCGCAGTACGGTAATTTGTTTAGTGTCAATGTGAGGTTAGGATTATGGTGTTGATATGCGGTGACAATTCTTCGCCAGCGATTGTTTACGGAAGTGTGTGCGAATTTTGTATGAAACAACCCAATTACAAATAATACTCTTAATGATAATGACTATTACATTCTGTTCATTGCTGTTTGTGATGGTTCACGTTGCTGTGTTGTTGATATTAACTTTGTGTTTTGTTTCTCCCCTTCGTTCGATGTTAGTGCAGTGTAAGGGAGGATCGTACAATTATTTTAAGTGCATTTAGGAGCAAATTTATGTGGTCCTATTGCCATTTGTTGAGGAGGAAAAACTAGTAAATAGGTCCATTCCTCAATCAATGGCACAATTATTTCTCTTTGCCCTGTAATTGGTTTTCCTACGCTTAGACTTTCATATAGAAATGTTGTTAACGAAGTGTAATAGAAATAAGCGTCTTAGTTTTCAGTCTTATGTATCTACGTATTTTCTGCTTTTTCTTCCTATGAACCTAAACAACATCCTACTCAAAGGCTTTTCATTAATTTGCCTTAAATTAACGAATTGAAGTTGAATATTAAGGTTAGGTTGCGGCTCACAAGTTGCTTTTATTTTTCTTCAAGAAATGACGGCAGAATACTGTAACTCGCTTATTTCATGTTTTTTCCCAGTCATGCACTAACTGATAAAATTATGTTATTCGCTGATGATAATGGCTGATTTTGAGGAACTATTGATACAAAAAGTGAAGCTATCTAATGAAAATTCTTCTGGGGAACTTCTGTATGTTCAAACTATTGTGTGTTTAACAAATCACAATCAAGCATAGACATGCCCTAAAAGTCTGGAACAATTATTCCTTACGCCATTTACTTTGAAATTCTTCAAAAGTTCTGGTACGGTTTTATGGGTGAAGCGATCACGTTTAAATGTTACTTCAGCAATTGTAGCTTGACAGTTGTGTACAGTAATCAAAAAGCTACACATGCTTTTTAGAAGATTAAAGTATTGGATGGCGGTAGTGGTGACTGGGGAAAAATCAAATTAAAACTAATTTATTAAAATCTGAGAAAATAACTATACTTAAAATTCGGTGCTTAAACTAGAATTGCTATTGAATAATACAATTGTTTTGGTTCGAACCATTAATTACTGCGGAATGATGACCCCATATTCTTCATAAACACTGTAATCTACTTTGGAGAGAGCATGTACCTACATGAAAGCTAGGGTTTGATTTTTGTTTTATTATTTTAAATTAACGTCCACCAACGTAAGTCAATATTGGACGATGGGTGAAATGAGGCACAAACGAGCCCATGTTCCATAGAGCCGACAGTCATCGATTTCTGACCCTGATAACTAGCTTAGTTTTTCCCGTGTTCTGAAGCGTTAACTCTTACGTCTACATGATTGTAAATACAAAATTACTAAGGATTCACAAGTTAATGGAAACTTTAAGGTCACTGTCCGAAGAAGATAGTTGTGAAACATTAAATCGGGGGAGTAAGCGGTATTAAGGACGCTAGATATGCATGTGTACATACTGTAGTACATATATAGGTATATAATATGTATTCAGTATTTGTATTTAACGCCTTCCTTAAAATCATACTTTTTTAGATTAACATTGATTAAATCAATGCTCTCAAATAAGACCATAAATCAGTAATTCCGAGTCAGTAAATCCGAGAGCTACTCCAAATTATTTTTGTATTAATCTTCTGTAGATAAGGGAAAGCCCAGAAGGAACACATTCTCCAGACATGCCACAACGGAGATTTTAATTCACACCTTTCGAACTTCAAAAGAGGCAGTCACCGCTTCCACCGCGGAGATGGGTCAGAGGCTAGGGAAGGACCATAAACCATTTGCCCCATCATTTTATTGTTGGGCTACATTTATCTATCATTATTTATGCCTGGTCCTATTTCTAAGGTCACGATAAACCGATGAAGGGCTACATTGGGTTTAATTCAATATATTGAACCATCGGAAAACCCGAAGCGTTCTCCAAATAACTGATCAAAACCCGCTGTCAAATCTTGATTTTTCAGCCTGCTTTACGCTGGGTCAAATCTGTATCTGATTAATATCACCACTTTGTTGTTACAATGTAATTCGCTGATACATGTTACAAATCTCGCGTTAGATTGTTTTTTGGTCAAAACTACATGACTCGATCTTTTCAACTCAAAGTTGTTGAAACCTTAACGCCTCGGACATAGATTAATATGTATCATTAAGCTGACCAAGAGGGATCGCTCAGGCGGTTTCATCTGTGGCCCGCATTCGGGAGGCTCGGGTTCAATTCACGTGACCGATCAACCTGACCCATGTTTTTTTCGTGCTTTTCCCGGGTCGCTAGGCGAATGCTGGATTGGTTAATTACATTCCCCCGAATTTCTTGCCCCTCCATTTCATCTCCATTATTATTTCACATCTCTCATCTGGTGGTCTCTTTCAGGGTAAGAAGTGTCGGGGATGTCTCGGCGGTGCACCGCAGGATGGTGTGCTCTGAGGAAAACTACTTCCTCCTCTGGTAGGTCGGTTGCCGGTCTTCGAACCTGCTGCTGGGACCATTTGCGAGCTGGCTGCTCGGCCCGTTTCCGTACCGCATGTCCTGGCCTGTCGCGGGAGGTCTCTTAAGAAAAAATGTAGGGACCCTGTCCTCTGCACCGCCGTGGCTCCTTGGTACGGCCACCCTGTGTCTGCTCTTACCTCATCCTTCCTCCCGGGGGTGCCCCACTTGGGGCATAGGTACGATGGATCACGAGTGGTCTCCGTGCCAAATCCCCTCCGTAGTAAATCCTAATCATTAAGCTGAGGTTTGTTCGGTTCAATTCCTTGGTGCGATGTGCTACTAAAGAACTGAGCGGGTCCATGTAATAGTGTGTGTAGTGTTCAACGCATGTTTTACTACACCGCAGGCGGTGACACTGGTACGTGAAATGAACCTGGAGCACCGGTGGAATGAGATGGCGGGGAACCCGGAGAAAACCCGCCCAGCGCCCTGTTCTCCACCACAAATCTCATATACGGTCGCCTGAGATCAAACCCGGGCCGTCTTGGTGAGAGCCACGCGGTCTAACCAGTTGGCCATGGCCGCGGTCTATCCATGTAAAATAAGCGGTGGTATTAACGTTTGCATATTGACGGACTTCCGTAACATATAGTGAAACCAGTATTTTGCACTTAAACTAAAGTAAACGTGTCATGTAGATATCAATAAATTTAAAGTTGAAGGTGCATTTATAACAGCATTTTGTTTTGCAGTACAATTCTGCTACATTATCTTTTTTTTTTTTTTTTCCCGCCATCAATATGGTTGGCATTCGGTCACATCAAACATTCTGTTTGTATTAGTTTTGTTATTACTTAGGTTACAAGAATGAAGACCAAATTACCGACCACCTAGATGTACCAAATGTGCATCACAGATAGATGGGACATTAAAAATTGGTGACTTACGGCAATAATCCATCACGCATCGCATCTATTTGTGAAATATTTTCGTATGGGATTGTGAATCTAATAACTTTCTAAGTGCATAACGATAACTTACTGCGAGTCCAATTATATTGCTCTTGATTTCTGGAAAAGTATTTGAATATAAATTGTTCGGTCCATATAAAATACAGAAAGCTGTCTTAATTTAATAAGATTATTGGAAAAGTTTTCTTTAATAAGATAATTTAATTCTTTTAAAATTATCACTCGACGAATTTCAACAATTATTAATTAAAAAGGAGTCTTGGGTTTATAAAACATTACTTTGTTGATTTTAAATTTATTTGGTTTAAAATGCGTCAGTTTTGTGTTGTACGTTATCCTACATTTTGTTTTTAACCATATTTATGTATGCTCATAGTGCATTGTTTAAATTACGAACTTGGGTATCTAGTTCTAGTTAACATATAGTGTATGGTGCGAAAGCATTAAAAACAAAATTGTTGTGTATTTGAAATTTAGGAATATTTTAATGCTGAAAATGTCATGCGAGTGCCTTTTAGCTAGTGTACAGTCTCATTGGTGACTTATTCGCTATTCAGAAACGAGCATATTTTGATAGTTTTAAGGCATGGCGCTCAGCATTTTGTTATTCCTATAACCTCTGCTTATTTCGACTAGGGATTTAGGAAGTCAATTCTCCTGCATTTGCTTGTTTACCATTGGTGGTAGAAATGGCGAGATTGTTACCTGCGAAATCGAGGTGTAAAATCAAGCGGTACAACATCAAACGCTGCATAGTACACTTGGTTCCATACATGATACCGTCCCTACGGCTTCAGATGTACTTTCCCAAACTTTTCAGTAGGTAGGTGTGTGAAGCGTTTTGTTTTTGTTATTCGACCAAGCAGCCCAGGGATTGAAATTGTAGGTGAAAATTACATTTTCGGTTTTTGAAATATATAAATATTCTATAGATACCTGTCAGTCATTTCGGCTAAATATTTTTCTATATCTGCCATTTTTAAAAGCCTACCGATATGCTTAAGTGCGCTCCGCTTAAATTCCACTGAATCCGCCCACTTCCTCGTTTTATATGTGGTGTTATTCCCTCTGTTTTGGATTGTGTATGAAATTTATTCCTTTTTTCAGCTTTACTCTAATTTGTATGAAATTTACATATGTAATCTCAAATTTACTGTCTAAAATTTCAAATGTACGTAATTCATTAGCTCACAAAATATAATTATACTAAAAATGGAATTTTAACATCAATAATTTCCTAATAGCTAAGTTATTTCACTTCCAGCAATAACATTAACTTCAAACCAACATTTCAACTTATTTTATTTTCACTCAGGTATTAATGTGCACATAAAACACGACACATTACATTCACGAAAATATAAACGGATACACACGCCTCCTTGCTATACGTACTTCACCTCTGAAGGCGTCCCAAAGCTGCAATGACGACATACATGAAAACGAGTGTACAAAAGAAAATAAACAGATGGAATGAAATCACTCTTCAGAGTTTTGCGCCGAACGAAATTGTGAGATTCACTCATTGTAATCACACCATTGATTATACTAAAAATACAAACTAAAAAACTTCTGGCTTTGTAATTATCCAACTGAATCTGCCAATTGCTTATAGTTTTTCTGATATAGTTGCTCTGAGCTTTCGAACTCATATTTGTCATATTCTGCTTCAAACTAGAAGGTATATTGTAAACATATGGGTGGCGAGAAAGAGAGACAGATACTTTAGCTTAACTTCATGGAGAGAAATTTATGGATGTTTATAGAGGCAGTTCCCGTGTCTTAAAATTTGTTGGCATCCTGAATTTAAATATTTCGATAATGTTTCTGTCACACAAACACGCACGCGCGGTTATATAGTTTTTACTGCGAAATGTTATTTTTACACGAATTGGTGTTTATACTGCTGCCTTCAAATTGCAATATTGGAGGTGTCCGATGTTCTATCATATGAGCCAATGACGTTACATTGTAGCTTTACCTCACCTCCTTTGATTTGTGCATGCACCTTTCCCTTCACCCAATCTGGTAACCACACGCATTGGGGAGATTTGTTTTCGAAACCCATGAATGCATCATAGCTCGGCGAACACTAGGTGGAGACAAATCCGCCCTTAGGTCTTTCGCATAGGGTTGGGCATCACTAGTAATATTTGATGCACTGTCCTTAAATTAAGCCTCTTTATTAGCAAACCTTTTATTATTATTATTATTATTATTATTATTATTATTATTATTATTATTATTATTATTATTATTATTATTATTATTATTAATTTCTGCCAGCTTTTGCTATTTTATGCAATACTCAGTTCTATGTTACTTATAAATAAACTACAATCAACAGAACACCCAATGAATCTAAGACAATCAGCACTAACATTTGCCGGAATTTCCTCTGGTTTAATTTTCCTAGCTTGTGATTATTGAGCTAGCTGTTCTGCCTTGAATAGTGAAGTCTTTTAAGGGAAGGAGAATGCTCACTTATGATAAATCTATTTTAATTTTGTCGTTCTCGTTTCCAGTTATTGTTTAGCAGCCTTTCCGTAACCTTCATTTAAGAGACTTTGTGATCATAGTATTAGTGGCTGCAGTTAAAATATGACGTTCCTGAAGCCATCGCTTCACATGCGTTTGTTCAGAAAATGTATGTTCGATTTAACTCCTAATAAATTAAGAAAAGTGATAGGAGTGGAAGCAGGTAGACTTCATTCAGTTCAGAAGGCTTTGGAGTTTTCCAGTTATGATACATTACACTCCTCCGCTAATGTCCATACACAACGATGTGGAAATCAGAAGACTGCTTGGCTCAGTAGCAGGCATTGAACCCATTGCTCTCTGTAGCTGCAAACGACACATTTTGATAAACGGCAAGGGCGCATTACGAGCAGATTTATGGGTAACGTAAACAAGTTATCTGCAGGTGTATAAAGCAATATAGATATAAACTTTCACGTGTTCAGTGTTATTGATGAACGCTGTACCCATGAATATTGTTGCGCTTTTAATACATTGATCACTTGTGAATACTCGGGAGTAATTGTTAAGTTTACTTACCCATAGGTGACTCTCTAAAATACACATTTTGAAATTGTAATTATTTTAATGCAATTGTTTTAATTGTTTATTTAACTGTTTTGAACATTTGCTTCACAGTATGTAATTACATTTTGAGAAAATAAGTTACTGTATAATCGAACTCTTTAGCAGTACATTACCATTTTATAAAATAATTTTAATGATTTTACTAGTTAGGGAGACAATAAATGTTAAATATAGATAAATCGTCGTATGTCGTATTTTAAAATGTACAGCTATAAAAACACTAAGGAAGAAAGTGTGTACTATATAATAATAATAATAATAATAATAATAATAATAATAATAATAATAATAATAATAATAATAATAATAATAATAATAATAATTAATAATATAATGTGAAGTTTGGCATTTTTCGAGCTTTCTTCAGAGATGGATATCCTTAACCAAATCTCAGCATCTTCGTATACAATCTGCACAAAGAAGTTTGCCGATAATGTAAATATATCCCAGTTTACCTTCTATACCGTCATTTTGTCCATATCTTTTTAATTGCAGAGAAATCAATTGTCTAGTGTCCCAACGGCAATTTTTATGAACACGTGTTGGGGATTTTAGTATTTTCTTCATACTTGGTCTCCTCTGCCGTTCACCTTGTGTGAATAACTTGCTTGGGGAGGAACATCCATTCATTTTTGTGGATCATAATTTGAAACGTTTGCATTAAATTTATTATTCTACGTTGAATATTAAAAGTTAGTAGATTGCTAAGAAGTTGGGTTACATTTGGTGCATATGATCACAGTGGAGCCAACAGTCTAGAAATAGGAAAGAAAACCATAACATTTCTTTCTAAATCGGTCGTTCTGTTAGCTTTTTCGCCTGTCACGAGATAATGTGTTTGGAAAGTTGCATTTATTCCAGTATTGCCCTAAAACACAAAGCGCACAGAGTAGGTGTGACCTGCAACCATGTTACAAACAGCACGTTCCTCCTTTTAGTGGTTTGGTGTACAGATGGATAACGTCATCTTTAAAGACGAAGATGTTACACTACGAGAATTGTGGCCCAAATCATTCCTCCAAAAACAAGATTCATGCAATCCATCGACCTATATATTTTTAGACAGTATACAAGTGTAACCCTAAGAATGGGAGAGCTGTTCAGAAATAAAATATAGCCAAGGAAGCAGTATAAACGCTATATGAAGGGGTTTGTAATAGCTTCTGTATCACCAGTTTATATCACCAGTCCTGAATTATACGCACGGCAAAAGTATGAATAGTGTGTTTAAAAACAGCGGCAGGCTTCGACATTTCTGCGGAACAACTTAAGCATTATGTGCGAAGATGAATGTGAAAATATAACGGTCGTGACACCAATAAGATAAGAAATAAAAATGGTCCTCACTGTCCATAACTTATCAAGGATTTATTACGAGTGAGCACTTGGACAACCTGACTAGAGCAGGGCCGGCAAGATGAGCACCCAAAGTGTGAAATGATATACCCCTACAGCCACCGCTTTCTTCTATCTGGTACGTAAACAAACGGGTGACGTGTGCCTCAGTGGCGGTCATTCGGGATTTGGACGTAATCAAATGCATACTTCTGAACTCAAGTTTTGGCTAGGAAAGCACGAAGAGGGTAAATGGCACTAGTGAATATAAGGGTATAGCAACAATGTTAAACGGCGCTCACGTTACTGACCTTAGCCAAACCATTAGTTGACAAAAGCAGTTCTATAGAATTAATATGTTTTAATACATTTTTGGTATAGAATAGTTATGCAGAGATAAATACATATTTCTCTTAAGCTACCAATACATTTAAATACTTTCTATACTGTATTCTTAAAAATAATCTTATCTACCTACAAAGTGCTTTGAAATTGTCTGCATTGTACATTGTTAAATAGTGACAGTCATAATGATACTCCCTAATTTACACGATTGGTGTCCTTGCTGGTTTCATTTTAAATATTAAGTGTTTAAATGTTCGGCAGCAAGCTAGATGGACTTAAATTTTTGGGAAAATACAACAAGCTATTTTAGACCTAAGGCACGTGAGTACATTTTGTTCGTATGCCTGTATATATGTTATTTATGTATAGATGGCGAGTGACATAGATGAATATAATTTGATATAGTACATTTTAATTTTGAAAGAGTATCGACACTCCACTGTTAGCCCGCCTTGGTAGCGTAGGTGGTAGCATGTCTGCCTCACGTTCAAGTGGTCCCGAGTTCGAATCTCGGTCACGGTGAGTTACCTGGATAAGGTTTTCCCTTATCCTTAAAGACGAATGTCGGGTAGCTCTAAGCTCCATGGACCCTGGGCTCATTTGAGCATCATTTCACCCATTTCATTCACCACCCGATGTGACTTAACGTTGGAGGACGTAAAATTAAAAAAAAAAAAAAAAAAAACACCCTCCACTGTTACAAGTTATTTGACTTCTTTAACTGTAAATGAAGTTAAAGGATTAAATACCATTTAGTCGCGTGTTTCTTCTTTACTATTGTTGATACCGAATACAGTTTAAATTTTAATACCACAAATTCTATTGCTTTATCGCGTAAACTATGGGCATTTTAAATAAAACGGGTAGAAATTCTGATTGAGAAGTTTGCTGCATTATCATTAAATATGTGCTCAATAAATTAGGAACACAAAGACAGATTTTCTTTCAGCTTGGTTCATCTCGAAATATAATTATATATTTAAGAACGCTGATTCAGTGCAGGATCTACAAAGCTGTAAAGGAATTCTGAATGTTCACGTTGTTACTATACTAATACTTTTAGATTGTATACTTAAGTGGGTATTGGAGTGGAGGGGCTTCCATTGCGTTTTTGTGATAAATGTCTAAGCAGAGGCAGAGGACATCTTATGTAGTACAAATCATCGGGAAGCTTATGCCAATAGTTTCAACTAATGTCTTTTTATATATCTGGACAAGACAACTTTATGGTGTAGTACTTTTTTTCGACTTGTTAAACTTGCTACTTGTATTTGCTAGATACGCTTGGAACAGAAATACCAGAACTTGTTTCTTGGCCATAAACGTTTGTTTTTAATCTTTGAAACAGTCAAAGACAAAAGTGTTACCAAGATAGAGTAAAGGTATGGGGTATTTTTAGCGCTTTCATGGGTACCGAGTGAGAAAAAGCCTGCCATTCTTGGTGCCACTTTGTTTAATCAAGCGAACGTAGCAGTGCGGGCGGGATGTGGACGGCTAGGGTGTAGTCTTGGATCTTGTACAATAGACTTTCATTAGGTTAATTGCTCTGCCTCCAACTTGCCGAAGGTCGGTGAGAAGTGTACGTACCGTGCTTTCGGTTTCCTTCGTCGCAAGAGCTATAAAATGTTAGAGGATGTAGTTCTAATGAGGTCTTTCAGTCATTGCATATACAGCAAGAACTGGGACAGTTAGATAAGACACCGTAGGTTTGAGATAGAACTCTCAGGTAGGCTGTCACTGACCACAAAGATTGCTTCGTATATGGTTATCACGGTTAGATAGTAGATATTGTACGCATGTTGACCAATGATGCATGGCAGTACTCTCTGGCCAGCATAAGAAGGCAAGCTAAAGGAATTTGTAACGTGGTCACTTTTTCTGTCCCCACGGCGTTTATGCTCGCCTTCCCAGTATGATAAGGATGCTAGATTCGTTTAAAATACGTAAGTGTTGCCACATAACTCACCCATGCATAATATCTGTTACTACAGTTACTGTAACAGACATTAGATCTGACAGTATGGGTGACTCATATGCTCTTTCTCACGCTCATTTCATAGTAAACAGATCCACTAAAATCTATCTCAACCTAGTTTAATCCTGTAAACATCTGGGTGGGAAGAGAGACAGAGATATTGGGACAGAAAACGGTTAAGCTGTTGATTGGTTTAGCGAAGTTAATGGGCGTTTTCTTTTATTTGCATGCGTACGAAAAACGCCTCCTTTAAGTACAGTACTGTAAGTAGTTTTCTGATCACTGATCTGATCACCACATTTTATCTTTCTGCTTCACATACCACATAGATGTTCCGCATACTATATACAGATTAGACAGAAGACAGGTAAAATTATACACACTATTAATTTATTATGTTAAATTAAGCTGCAATTTTATTTAAAAATTGCTAAAGGACACTGCTATTATATAATATTTTTGCCTTACTATACCAGGCAGCTCTCTCGCAACGAAGTCTGTATCGAGTTGAATTTTGATTAAGATGTTATTGTTTACAGTGTGGAGTTGCTTCTGATATTTAACGCTATTTCATGTATACTACATGGCAAAGCGAGAAAGCGTATCGGGAAAAATTCGCAACACAGATGTTTACCTCAGCGTATCGCACTTACTAGTCGGCCACGATATGAATGCACTTGGCGAGAAGAGTCACTAAATAGATACGTCACAAGTGGGTAGGGCACCGCAGGTACAGATCCGGTACGCAAACATCAACAATACCGAGATGCTTCCAGTGTGACGTGCAAATGTAGTGCAGTTCAACACGGTGCTTCTTCGAACCTACTTCTGTGCAGTTCAGTGAAGTGGCAGTTGCAGTGCTCGTAATAAAATTGGCGTTTGCTGGTGAAGAGTTTAATCATGGAGACATCTACAGAGTTGCAAACAACAAGAAAAGTATCCCGTTCTGATGAAAAACACATCACATACCAGGTTATACAGTTCTGTAGACAAGAAAAACAGGAGAAAAGGTTACTCCTACCCCTTGAAAAAGCAACATTTAGGGCAGCAAAAATAGTGGGAAATTCTAGGAGAACCATCATGAGCATAATAAAGGATTTCGAAAATGCTTCAGCAACTGGTGTTAAGGTTACAACAATCGAAAATCATGCAAAATCATATCTCTTGATGATTTTGATAAGTGTGTTGTGCGTAGAAAAATTTTAGAGTATTATGAACAGTAAAAGGAAATTCCTACTTTGAGAAAACTACTGAACTTCGCTAAAGAAGAAATGAACTTTCAGGGTGGCAAAGAAACATTTAGAAATATATTAAGAGAAATGGGATTTCAGTGTAAGAAATGCAAAATCAAAAGATCTGTGCTAATTGAGAAACCACAAGTCGTTGCAAAACGTGCAGAGTACTTAAGGGCTATTAGTGTAAATGAAAAGGGACCACGTAAACCAGTAGTTTATACAGACGAGACTTAGATCCCTTCTCACTATACCGTCAAGAACTGTTGGCAATATGAGGAAGTACCAGGTGTTTTGACTAATACTAGCGCTGGTCAAAGAGCAATTTGTACATAGAGGGGATCCATAGGATTTATTGAGGGAACTGAATTGGTTTACGATTCAAAATCCAAATCAGCAGATAACCATGATGAAATTAAGTCAAAATTATAAAATGTGGGTAGAAGAGAAATTAATATCAAATATTCCACCTGAAAGCATTGTTTTGCCATACCGTACAGGAAAAAAAGAGCCCGTTTAGCACTTCATCTAGAAAGGCACAGGTTATTCATTGGCTAACACAAAAGAAAATTAAACATGATCCGCAACTGACAAAATGAGCTTCTAGAGGTAGTAAAAATTAATTAAAAAGCCTATTTATAGGCTTGATAGAATAACGGAACAAAGGGATTTTACAATCTTACGCCTACCTCCGTAGCACTGTGACCTTAACCCTATAGAGTTATCTAGAATTAAACAAAGATTGCAGCAAAGTATCATCGATTGCTTTGAGTAATCTGAAAGCTATGACAACAAGCCTAGCTCAAATTACACAAACTGATTGGATAGCAGCATGCAGACAAGTGAAAAGAATTGAGGAAGATTTTAAGCGCCGAGATGGGTTAATGGAGGAAACAGTTGAAGATATAATTATAAACGTGAGTCTAGAGAGCAGCGATAATGACGATAAAGATTGCAATCCTGATGAATGTTATTTTGAGAATATGAATATTGAAGCAAAAGGACGCAGTGACACTGATACAGTTGATGAAGGGAACAGTGACACGGATATAGCAGATAAAGGACCTGAAACAAACCTTCCCAAACCTGTTGCTTCCGAGAACTAACGTGAAGTCATCAGCAGGTGAGTACTGTTTTAATTGTGCGACTGTACATTCCCAGTATCGCCTTTCTCCTCCCTAAACCTGGCTCCGCGCGGTTCCCTAAGCTTCATGTAGTAAACAAAACAGTGGCGCCCTCCTTCAAGTGCATTTATATCGTGACCGACTAGTGTAGTCTGTTCAGATGTAATCATGTCTTCTGGACAGCAGTGTGTCATACATCGGCAGGCGCGAAAAAACATATCATATAGACATGCAGCTTCCAATCGCTGTATTTGTGTTTCGTAACTTATTGTACATCACCTTACTAGTATTTCACTCTTCTAATCGACCAGATAAGACCTGATAGGGGCGATCACAGCGCTGGTCACCTGAAGGTCAATACGCATCAACGCTCAGTCGAGTAATACATCTGGCGTACGTCACAAGCCCAAGAACACTTACGTATATGCAATTTAAAATCAGTAAGCTTTTCCATGGAGCAGGCCGGTGCTTCACCCGAAATTAAACACAATCGAGGCAAACCTTTAAAAAGTGGCGAGGGGCGGAATGATTGCTCATTGTTTCGCGGTGATCTACTTGTTTGCGTAAGTAGTGTACATAGTGTTAGAATGGAACAGCAAGCACCCGGAACTCTTAAGAACACCTGGAAAATCGCGGATAAATGCAAACCGCGCATGGAGAAATACGACGATTTTACGAAAAGTGTTATACACAGTAAAGTTCATGATTATTTTTTAGAAATGAACCAACTCATAGATTTAATAAGTTAAAGTGTAACCCAACTCTATTGTCTAGAAGTTAGCGCTGCTATACCCACACACACACACACACACACACACACACACACACACACACACACACACACACATACATACACATACACACACACACACATATATATATATATATTACTATTGTTGCAAAACTTATGTGCGAGCAGGTTGCTAGTCGAGTCAGTTCCGCCTTGTTTTTACAGCAGGATTAAACTAGCCGGAGATAGAGTATAACAACAGATAAACAGTTCAAACCCCTCTCCCCTTCATTCGTCTCTTGCCTTCACGTGGTGAGTAGACAGTAGAAGAGGAAGAAACCAACGTCATAAACGAAGTTTCATTAAAATATCATCATTGCTGTTTGCGTTCGTAGTTGTTATTTTTAAACTTAACATACTAACAGCTCCAATGTGCCTGTTGTTGTTGTTATTATTATTATTATTATTATTGTTATTATTATTATTGTTATTATTAATCGATCAACAGTGCAATGATTTACAGATCAGTGGCAATGAAATATTAGAGAAGAGTAACACTCAGAGGTAGTTTGCCCCATAACCCGTTAGGTTAGAACACCAATATTATACATAAGAGGAAGTAAGTCAGTATTGTTAGACGCACATCAGCC
Organism: Mantis religiosa; assembly: GCA_030765055.1. Classification (NCBI taxonomy): domain Eukaryota; kingdom Metazoa; phylum Arthropoda; class Insecta; order Mantodea; family Mantidae; genus Mantis; species Mantis religiosa. The sequence goes on from CM060950.1 coordinate 132,414,841, forward strand.
ACTAGAGTATGTGGAATCAGAGGCATCACCAAGAAGTAGGTCTTGCGGTCTCAACAGACGTGTGTTATAAAGGGCGCAAAAGAAGCTTACTGGTTCGAAACGGTAAACTATTTGCAATGGAATGTTATTTTGTGTAGTCGAGGTAACTAGATATTCCAACGAACACCTCTACAACTATTTAATTGCCCAGAAATATATCATTATGGACACTAGATATCCATATCGTGTACGGTATCTTTAATAATCGATATTACACACACCTTTTTCTAAAAGTGCATCTTTTGGATTCAGAAAGTCTCCAAACATGTGGCCCGCGTCGGTAGTGTAGATGGTAACGTGCCTGCCTCACGTTTAAGAGGTCCAGAGTTCGATTCTCGGTCAGTGTGAGTTACCTAGATAAGATTTTTCCGGGGTTTTCTCTTATCCTTAAAGATGAATGTCTGGTAACTCTAAGCTCTATGGACCCTGGGCTCATTTGAGCATCATTTCATCCATTTCATTCATCGTCCGATATGACAACGTTGGAGGACATAAACACAAAAAAAAGTATTTTCGGTGAAATTTCGTTGTTGAAGTTTTGGGTGGAATCCTTTTCTGCTTACTGTAAATATACATAAAAGAGAAAGTAGAAGTACTATAATTCTGGACACCAAAGTTTCTCATTACGAGCGTGTCCTAAACAGGTCTTCATGTTAATTAAAGGCTAAAAATCACGTTGCATTTGAATTTATGTAAATATTCACTCTCGCTAGGATAGTCTTCATAACACAGTAACTTAAGATAGAAATGTAAAGGTTCAGACTATAAACTTACATAATGGTCAGTTATTTAATGCAGGAAATATAAAGACATTTTGGGTAACATACAAATATCACCACTCCTCGCCTTAAAAGTACCAATGGTTGAAATTTGGTCAACATTGTTGAAAAAGAAAAAAATTCCCAAAATGTATTGTTATAAAAATGCTTTTAACGATGAAACGACCTGAAGAGTGAAAACATTTCTCTAAGACACTATGTAAATACCACGGTAATGGGTAGTTTTTAAGTTAACGAAAGGTTTGAAAAGTCTGTTATTGATACAATTTAAATGACTGGATGTGTTGCACGTCACTCATACTTCGTAGTCCCAAGTTACAGGGTACCCCCCACACACGTTTAATGCGATTCGTTTGTGCTTGTTTAGGGAACAAGGCAGGTGTTGAACTTTGAAACATGGACCAGCTGCAAGCTAGCGGTTGTCGAATCACACGACCGAATGTTTTTAGTATTATGTCGTGAATATGGCGTCACGAAGCTTCTTACGGTGCCATGAGTTAGCAATTTCTTCTGGGTCATTGTTACGTAATTATACACGCAGACTATATCGATGTGCGGTGCCTCTTCATGTATGCTCTCATTTTTATCCTTTGTAATGGGTTAGCTCATAAGTTTTGGCGTTTTTAGTGAAAGTTTCACGTGTAAAATAAAATGCTTTGTTATTTGTTAGAGAATTAAGTGCTCTACAAAGTACTGCTCAGTTTTATATGATATTTTGTATAGTATGTTATTTTCATGTCAGTGAAATCTTGAGAGGTGAATGAGTGTGAAAACGTCGACAAAAAAGAGTAATTTTTTCACCTTCTGGGTTTTGCGTTTAATCGAAGTGCCAAGGCCACAGAAGCTGCTGACATTGTTGCGTCTTATTTGCAAGATGCAAGATAAAACTCAGATTTATTAACTTAGCGATAAACAACGGAACAATAATCGCAGTAGCAACTTGAAAATCCTTCTCAGCAGAAAAAATCAACGAACTCTGAACAACAAAAATAAACCAGTTAATAAATACAATAAAGTAAAATTAAATAAAGACCTCTCTTCCATAGTCCTGTTTGACAGAAACTATAAGAAATATCAAACTTTGCAGACTTGTTAAATACTGACAGTGAATGGTTTCTGCGAGTTTCATTTTCCTACTCGAATTAATTTTGTTTTTATAAAACTTATAAATGTATTGGTATTCTATTTTCCGCAAATTCATTTTTGCCTTACCTATTTAGGAATATGCTTTTTAAAAGGGTGGAGCAACTTGCAACTTTTCATGAAACTTGACCTTATACTGATCTTCAATTGGTTACTGATCTTTAGGTTTGTAAGCGCAAATTAAAATGTTCTGTTTTCAGTAATTTTTTAAAATCAAAATGTAATACAGAAATATATTTTTATCTTAATTTGTAATTGTTAAAGCAGGCAAACTTTACTACAGAATGTTGATGAATAAAGCTCCATTGTATGCTTCGAATATAAATTGTTTCTGAATAGAATGGTGCATTTATTTATCATTTGTTTAGTATCACTAGAGTTATAAAATCGAGTAACTGAAATAGAATGATGAAACTTACAGAAATAATTCACTGGTCCGTATTTAACTTTTCCACCAAATTGCAGTTTGTTTTAGGGTTCTTGTCAAATAAGATTTTATATAGTCCTTGCAAAGGTGATCTAATAATGCCTGTTTGAGCTTTTATTGCACATTTCTACGTGGTATTTTGCAGAATTTGAGATAAAACTAAAGAACCTATTGTAGTATTTGGTTTACAATAAAACTATTTGAAAACAGTTGCGGTTTACTAAAAGATTCAGTGAACTAACTAGTGCTATATTTATAATTTAATCGTGGAGTATTGTATGCACGTTCTGAGAGAAAGATTACCAATGGTATGATTTCTAGCATCTTGAGGCAGATGCTTAACGGCTCATCTCAAGTATTGAACTATTAATAACTCCAAATCCAAGCGGTTTATTTGTTCCTGGTTTTCAAATGTTACTTCATCATTTACCTATGCTAAACCGGAAGTATAAGTTCTCTGACGTAGTTTTGTGTGAGTGGGTGGAAAAAATATGAAGAGTGAAAATAGTACCTACCTTAAAATGGATAAACAAAACTTCGTGCTGTAAAACCTCTCTAAAACGGAGCGCGACCTTTACGGCATTTATTTTTCGTTTACAGTTTTCCGTCTTACCGAGGGTTGTGTTTGAATACAAAGAAATTATGAAATAGTCGCACAGGTTAACAGTGAAGGAATAATATAGAATGAAGTGAAAATAATAATGGGCTGATATGTATTATGTGCATATTTTCAACTTACAATAATTGTTGTATATCGCTTGGTTTCTTAGTTTTCAATTTTCCTTTTCCAATCGGCAACTGTCTGCATATCAACATCATTTGCTTCACCTCACACAGCATTCAAAATATTGTATGACTATGTTTGAAACTCTCCAGGCATCGAGCTCTGGAATTGTCTTTGCCTGTTTTGCTGTCTCTAAAGCTTGAGTCTGTAGCAATGGTCCAGAAATGGAAATTCCTTTAACGCGCGTACTAACAAACCAAATCACTCGAACACAGCACGATTTTGCTCGTCATACTCTGTAGATTTTGTGATGCGTTTCACATGCATTGCTGTTCCCTTTACCTACTTGTGTTGAATATTCTATTTTTTTCATAATCTCATAAATCTGATTTTTCTATACTGAAACAACGTAGTTAATTCTTTAGCTGGACGTTTGTTCTTTTCGTGTTCTTCAATAACCATATTTTTCCCCTCCAGTAATGTATGTTTAGAACTCATTTTACAGAATTCGTGTACATGCAAACTATGTTTTTAAAAATCACCAACGTTCAGTTTTCTTCCACTCGTACTTGATCACTTGTAATAACGCAACTGAGAATGAATACACTGCAAAACAGTTGTACCCTTACCTTTTGTGTTGGAAGAAAATTGAGAGCTAATATTTTTCCCTCGACGAATTAGAGTTTATTGCACTTTTTAAAATAATTAGCTTATAACCCATTACACATGAAGTAATCCGTTTTAATCAGGTTATTTGTGAAAACGGTTACCGAAAAATATTTCCGTTTCCGCGTTAGGCAGTTTTTCGGCTTAGAGTATAATTTTACATGGGGAAATAGCTCCGTTCCGAAATTTATTTTCCGTTTTTGCAGGTTTCCGGCATATAAGTAGTCCGTTTTAGGTAGGTTTTGCTGTATTACATTTTTAAACTTGCATCGCGCAGATTTTCACACAATTCCCCCACAACAACTTATGTTGATCTTGAATAGGATGACGCTGTATATGAATAACAGAGAGGGGATGTAATTGATTGTAATGGTTGTATGTTTTAAATGTACTGCATAATTTTTTTCACCGGTTCCTTAGGATAAAAAGATCTGATGTAACACTGATATGAGTTCTCTTCCGTCTATCGTTTGACTTAAAACTTTTTACTTAAGCTCATTTTTACGTGCACTTCATTATAATCAATTCAAACCTTCGCACAAACAGCTAAATACATCACACATTTCGTTATACTTGCAAAGGGAACAGTGAGTCAAATGTTTAAGAACTGGACGATATTCTTAAAATTCTGCAATCTTTGCATACAATCCCCAGATGGAGCTGAATGTGGACAGGACTTAAAGAATGTCAAAATATTGAATAATCTCAACCATTAATAACGGATATCCCGCAAAAAATATACATCGTGTTTTAAAGAGATCTGCTTCTTTCCAGGTGCTCCTACTCGTCTATTGCTTAACGTATATCGGTTATAAAACATTATACAAAATTCCAGTCCGAATGAAAGACTTCGCAAGCTGTTGCCAGAATATTCCAGATATACATTTTGTTTGTCGTATAAACATCTTAAACGTATGGTATTTTAGTCAAAATCACTTCATTTATGGTAGAAACCCATATTTTAAACACACATTTTCCGTTTAAATGGTAATTTGGCATTTAAGATTTTCTTAGAAATGTGGTATCTGGATTTCGAGGATATGGAACTTAAACACCAAAATTGGTATTTATCAGTTTTCATTTTCGAGTTAATGCTGTTCGCAGGCAAATACTCTCTATGTAATTTTTTAAAAAGGGGCTTAAGCCCTTTTGGGTGAAATACAATACTTCCTCTACTTACTATAGGTATAGTCAATTTTATAATTAGACTGACATCGTGTTCTCAGCAGTAAAGCGCAACCAGCTCATACCACGTGATTTATTCCAGATGGGGAATATATTCTGATGTCTCTGATTGGCTCAAGCTAAATACAGATCGATTCCTATTGGATGGAAGCAGGATAGCAACGAATTTTACTCCAGCCAGTGAATGATGCAGCCTAATTATGAAATGGACTATAAGCAGTGGACAAAGCAAAAGCAAGAACCCTAGGTTTAACGCCCTTGTTGGGCTGTTTGAGATAGTGCTCCGGGTTTATCCCACTCTGCAGTTCATTGATAAACTTGAACAGTTAATCCGAGTTTGATGAGCTAATTGAAAATAGCGGTAAATGCACAAAGCCGATTAAGTACATTTTGGTGAGGGAAGCGGAGATTTGGGCGGAGTAAACCTGACAGAAAACTTGCTGTTTCAATAGCCTTTCCAGGTATGCATAGAAACTACTGCATTTCATATTTGTTTAAATCTGTGAATGCACTGCTCCTGGAAGAATACAAGTATCCCTTTTCAGTGGAAGACTCTTTTGGCAATAACTGCTCTCGAGTTGCTGGCTTTCTTCCTAGGAAGTAATAAAACATGTGCTCAATCGATTTGTTAGCGAAATGTTACAAGCTCGCATTCTGGCATCAGTGTCGCTCTGCATTGCGAACTCCAACTGTGCTAGTTCAGTAGACTGTTTATTTTCAGGACTTCTAACGTCTGCGTGGAGTCCGATGTTCCAGATCGTGTAGACAAACTTTGGCTTAAAGTATGTAATTATACAGGATGAAAAAAAAAAAAAACATTATTTAGTAAATGGTAGTGTGGCAATGACAAAATAAGCATTTGGAGCATAAATACGGGTTCGTGCAGGCTCTTCTGTTGTACTGCATGTATCAATAAATCCATCTAGTCAGTGTTCCCGATTGTGAAACTTGTGTGTGGGTTGTAAACAAGATGCACATCTTGTTCACTAGAGTACTACATGACAAAGGGTGGAAGCGTATCGGAAGGAATGTGTGTAACAGCGGAACCGTTTACTTGGACCTATCGCATATACACAGCGATACACAGTATGTACACTCTGTTCAGGTGCAATCATGATTTCTAGACAGCAGTGTCAAACACAGGCAGGCGGGAGAATTCATATATAACGTGATTGAATATTGTGATAAGAAAGAAGAGGGAATCAAAATCCCTTTGTGTCAAGCAAGAAAACAGGCGGCCGCAATGCAAATTACGTTTCTGTATAATAATTAACTGGCTAATCTTTCATACCAGACACACAACTCCCAAGTGTCTTTATGTTTCGTCAATTATTATTGGCCAAGCTACGAATATTTCCTTCTAGTAAACAAGAATACAAGCGAATGTAGGGCGCGTCATTGAAGGTCTATAGCCTCAACCCTGTGCCATTTAGTACTGATGGCTTCGTTTTCGCGTAATAGTGCGTTACTGAATTATGAAAGTGAACTGGCGTGTATTAAGTTGCTTTTAAAGCTTGAACTGAAATATTGTTAATTTTCTGTTATCCAGTTTGATAGGAGTGTATCAACATGCCCATCGAAGCCGGGAAAGTGTCTTTTCGATTAACAAACGTGGAGTAATTCATTCTCAGGGCATTAAAATTGTTGTGCCATTTAGTACTGATGGCTTCGTTTTTGCGTAATAGTGCGTTACTGAATTATGAAAGTGAACTGGCGTGTATTAAGTTGCTTTTAAAGTTTGAACTGAAATATTGTTAATTTTCTCTGTTATCCAGTTTGATAGGAGTGTATCAACATGCCCATCGAAGCCGGGAAAGTGTCTTTTCGATTAACAAACGTGGAGTAATTCATTCTCAGGGCAGGAAAATTGTATTTGTTTGCAACTTTTTTTTAAAAAAAATTATACGATGCAGAATATAGAGCATCTGCATATATTTAAAAATCCCGGGAATTACTGTGGAAGCCTGTGGCTTAGAAAACGAGGTTTTGCACAGAACAATTCTCAATTTCTATGACCCTGGACAGTTACCCAACAGAAAAAAAAATAGTAGGGAAAAATAAATTACAGGGGTTCACTGTATTCTATGCACAGCATGAGTAGTGAACATCGGTTTTAAGTATAGAAAGACTAATTATGCTAGGAAGTTCCTAATGGAAAGGGAGATAATTTTTCTGCCCGAATTAACTTTATGAGAAAAATGCATAACTGAAAAGTTTCAGGAGAAACTCGTCCTCGAATATATATAGGTGCAACTTGGGTGAACCAGGATCACTCCAAAGCATATATTTAGCAAAACTCTTAAGGGCAATGGTGGCATGAAAGTTCCTCAGGGAAAGGAAGGTAGGCTAATAATGTGTTATACGGAGTCACAAAAACTGGCTGGATACCAAGTTTTAAAATGATATTTCGTCCACGTCGTCAAAATCACAGTGCAGATTATCATTCTGAAATTAACGTAGACATTCAAGGACTGGTTCATTAATAAATTACTGTGTTTATAGGAGGGGTCCTATCGTCATTATGGATATAAGTTATTCTGCTACACAAAACAAAATTCGGAACAGAAGTACTAAAAAGCAGGACATAATAGAATTGTTAAATAAACATAGTGTTCAATACTATCCCTCACTCACTATTCCTGAACTACTTGAGTCGGTTACACTGTTTAGAACAAGTTAAAACATGAATTAGGTAGAATTGTTAACAAAATGGGCCTTCAAGTTATTAGATTTCCCTCTACCACTCCATTCAATTCCATTGAATTAATTTGGATCAAAGTTACGGATGAAATCGCAGGAATAAATACTACGATCAAGTTGGAGGATGTGGAGGACACGAAGCAGCAGACAATGTAACTCAAGATGAATGTATTTCACAAGTCAGGCTTGCAGAACAGCATCAGGAAGAAGATTTAAAGAAAGAAATTGCCACAGACACTATGCAGTTGCTTATCATTAACGTCCTCCACGTTAAGTCCTATTGAATGATGAATGAAATGGATGAAATAATGTTCAGAAGAGGTCAAGGTCCACAGAGCTTAATTACCTGGCACTCATCTTTCAGGATAAGGGAACCCCCAGAGAAAACCTTATCCAGATAACTTGCCCTAACCAATATTCGATTTCGGGGCCTCTTAGAATGTGAGGCAGACACACTACCACCTTAGCTACAGAGCCGTATGAATGAGTGGCGACTCCGAATTAAGTAATTTTGAAGAAGACGGAGCGGACACTCCTGAAGTGCTTACTGCTCCAATTATGTAACATATGTCGTAGGTTAACAGCATGAAGGTAAGATTTTAATGTTTTAATGACATTCAATGTGTTGTTTAATCCCGGAAACAATGGGCGGCAGTGTTTGTTGGCGTGTAAAACGTACAGTTACGTACTCCCCTCCCACGCCCACACTTGGTAACAGCGCTCCGCGGTACCTGAGCATCGTTCACGTAACTTAAACGACTATTCTAGTCACTGTCCCTAGATGTGTCTGATTTAAGTGTATTGTATGGTACGGTAATACCGAGCGCTCGTCTCATTCAGTGCAAGAGTAAAGTACATTACTATTAGAAGTACTATTAGTCATTGTTCCTCGGGTGTATGATGTGAGCTTACAGTGTAGTACTGTAATACTGAACGCTCGTCTTGTGCTATACAAATACAATCAAATACACGCTTGCAATATTTCTCATTACCTACCAGTACTCATTAGTTGAAACTGTAGGTGCATACTTTTGTCTAGTGAGTTACGTTTCACTTGGCTGCCAAGCGATATTCTCATAATAAGATTTTAATTATGTTCAAGCAACGTGCCTGTATTTATTTACACTGCATCTACAATGTCATGCCCCTAACCTCAAAATGCTTAGTTTGGTATTGCCTTTCAAAACTGCACCAATTGTATGCATATTTTTGTATAACGTTTCTTACACAAACTCTTTCCAACTTCAGTCTCATATTTGAAGTCATTTTAAACGTAACTTTTATCAGTATAAAATAACTCGATAAAATGTGTTTCAACCTGCATGGCATTGCTTAAAATCTCTAGTAACGGTTTCGTGTCTACTTTTGAGATTTTTCTGAGAAAAGCAATGTGCTAACGTGTTTTAGAGAGAGTATTTACTACTTAATGCATAACTGCTGGATAATATATTCTAAAATTATTTTGGCCGACAAAGAAAAATAAAAGTTAGTCAGCGAGCTTACTCATTTTTTCTTTTCAATTCCCGTTTCCCCGTAAATCATATTCGACTATTTCAGAAGAAAGTGTAATTTCCAGAGTAACATACATGGACATGTTGAATTCACACTATATACAGCGAAGGCAGCACGTAGCTCCAGTCCTAGCCAACTCCTTGGAAACCAAGATGCACTGAGCCGAATCATGTACCACCCTTAAGGGGTTACTGAAATGTTACTGTGAGGTAATCATGGCAATTTGGTTTCGATGTGTTTCATGGTTTTACCTTAGGAATCTTTAACTTGCTCTTTTCCGTAGTAGTAACAGGAAGCATTTGCTTAGAACTACAACCACTTAAGTCATCTGTACTTAGGTAACAATAACTTTCTAATTTTCCTCTAATTTTTCCTCTTTCTCATGATATTTTACCGGTTTTAAGCATGCCGTTTTTACTAGAAGGTTTGTTTTAATAATAAATGTTTTATTATGATAGAACAGAATTAAAAGTTCTACTGTTTATATTAAACGCAACAGAACACTAATATTTAATTTAATAGGTTTGTAAGTCACTAGTACAGTAACAAATATACCAAAACACAATCACTTTTAGTGGAAAGGTAACTTTCTGCCTATGACGAATACACGCACACATTATTATAGGGAAATGGTCGAGTATAGATAAGTCTATCCTGCTTAGTCAAATACTGAGAGCAAACTTGACGAATGTGGTTAACATTCTAAGATCTCTTGGAATAACATATATAAAAAGCTGCTTATTCAAAGGTGCTATAAATTGACGGCTGAAGGTAGCAATGCAATCACATATTTTGTTGCTTTGCTTTGGTAAAAGCAGAGTAGACACATAAGGAAATGTCTTTCCGAGAGGTACAGTTTTGCGCAAGAGTTCAAAGCATCTTTTTGCAGTATATAAGATACAAAGTATGTGTGGCGCGCGCGCGCGTCTAAAAACCAAAATCTTCTAAAAACAATGTTTGTCTCAAAATTTAAGGTAGACTCCATCCACTCACGCTACATCACTGCGTACGTCACTTTTGAAACATCATGTTTCGTCGAAGACTTAACTGGAGAATACCAAGGTCGTGGCCATAAAATCCCGGTTCCTGGTGTTGAAGGCAATTAAATTTTGCTTCGCATATTTTCCCTTTCTTGTTCCACTGCTGCCGGTTCATGAGATTGACCCCCCCCCCAAAAAAAAAAAAAAAAACATATATTGCCGGGAACTCCTCGTTAGCTCATCGACCTCCATTAAAATCCAGCTGCATCGCTTAGGAAATCGCCGTCCTAGTTCGGTTATGGGCTGAAGGGTTCATTATTCTTTATAAGTGGGCTCTTACTAAGCAGCGAGGACCTACCACCCACTGTGCGTCACATTGCATTCAACAATTAGCTTTGCGTCCCAACAAATCTGTGTCGATATACCCGAAAAAATATTTCAACTGTGGCGTTGTTACCCAGAAATGCAGCATGAACCACTTCGAATGGTGCTTGTGGCACTCATTCAGGAAATTAAGTATTTAAGTGTGTGGCATCATCACGTGATGTGGGTGGAAGTGGACAGATACAAAGACGACCATGTTGTGAAGGTCACAGTGTAGAATCAGCTGTCTTACGCCGGATATGCATTCACATCACATGATGTATGCCAATTAATTTATATCATAGAGAACACAATTGTAAATGTAAAGTGTAGTTTGTAAGAGAAGCACGAGGATTATTGCAATGGCATTCATCTGGAATACAAACTTGTAAATGTTCAAGCACTGAAGTGAGTTTGAAGCATGCGTACAGTTAACAAAGTTTTTATAGTTTTCTATAAGGGTAATGGGGTTTAGTAAAATCAAGATATTATATTGTAAAAAGTGTTTCCAAATTAAGGAAAGAAAAGGATTGAAGACGTGAAACCCCCCACCCCCCGCCAATTACTTGAATCGTTAAACATTTTCGATTGTTTAATGAAGTGCTGCTTTGCAGGTTTTCTACTTTAAAATTGAAAATGTATAGTTCTGGTGCTGGTTCATAAAGTAATAAACTCGAGAGTAGGAGGCGTTACAAATATTTTTCAACAGAAGTCCCATCATAGCGTTAACATATTTTAGCACTGGTAAATAATGTATTATCAGACTTTCTTTCTCTTTCCTTCGCTCTTGTTTCTGATTGATAAGAGGGGGGCAGCATTACCATAACACCTGTATTCTCGACACATGGGTGGCGACGATAGCTTTAAGGTATTACATGTATTTTCAAAAATATTTGTACTCTCACTTCAATCCTCCATATTTATGCAGGTTTACTACGTTCACTACAAGATATATAGGTGGGAAATTGGGAATTGCATTCCACCCAAAAATTATTTACCAGGTTTTCCGTAAAATACATGTTTCGGAGCCCCACTGAATAAAAAAAATAGTATTTTATTAAAAGGTCTATAAATTGCATGACTCGTGAACGAACAGTTTGATAAATACCGATTTTGGTATTTAAGTTCAGTATCTTCCAACATAGAGATACGAGGATTTTCAAAAGTGCCCCATTTTCAAATACACTTTATATGGAACGCTTTTTGAAATTTTCGATTTGCTTGAAATGGCTCTAACGATTTTCATCCAAATATTATTTTAAAATATTTTCATAATAAGATGTGTATTATGTTGAATTTTGGGGGAATAGCCGGTGAAATCCTTTTCATTCGGAAGGAATTTTAGACAATCTTGAGTAAACTGGTATAGCGATAGACGAAAACTAATAAACAGAAGTGTACATCTGTTTAAAATGCACTATTTATTTCAAATAATTTTTGTGACATCAGCTATTTTCTAGATATCCGTTATTAATGACTGAAGTTGTCAAATTCTTTTTCATTCTGTTCATATTCAGTTATTCTTCCGAATTTCATGGGAAGAGTATAATAAATTCGGCATATAGCGTGCAGTTCTTAAAACATTTTACTACCGCTTTGTGTTTCCTTTGTGAACACAAAACATTATACTGTAACGAAATGTATAATGCAGTTATTTCTGCAGTGGTTATTCTGAAATTAGACAGTAAAGTAAGCTTATGTAAGGGTAATTTATAAACCCACTAATGAACAATAGAGTAGAGAAAGCAATGCAATGTAACACATCAGATTCTAAAAAATACTCTTTTGTAGGATTTAAATGAATATAATTCCTAAAATACAATGTCTGATTTAACTTTCTTGGTTAAATATGGATGTTCTTTTTGTTTTGAAGCCAGGACTGTTAAAAACTTTCAGTTCTGAGACATTCAAAGGGCATGCATATCATGCCCACCAAAAACTTGGTTGGAAGGTCTTAAGCACAATCACAATCACAATTCTGCCATCGGACAAAATTCAAACATAACAGAAGCTACGCCAAAGTGACTTCAGGAAATCTGAAGCAATAAATTAAAGATCACATGCTTCATCTCTTTTCTTAAGCACGTTTTAACAATACATATATTTCTGAATAAACATACTGGTTAGCAGAAAAAATATTTTAGCAGAATAAGAAATCAAAGAAAAAAACATATTTTTGAAAATATTCATCAGTGCAAGTTTTAACATTTATAATTTTAGCACCAGCCTATGAAATTTGAATGAGTAATTCGGATTTAATGTGTAATATATGTACCAAATTCCTGTATAGTTATTTTAAAATTAATTTTTCGAAATATTAATTTTTTATTTTACTGTATTGAAAAATCCATACATACGATGCAGTTATTGTTAAAACAATAATATTTTATAATTAAACTCCTTAATGGTTTATTACTAAATTGTAAATATACGTTTTAATTATCCCAACTATTTTCCTTATTGAACAGTGGGTATTATTCAATAATACCTATCACAATTTCGCATGTTAATAAAACTCTTCTCGTTTTTAACCTATTATTTATAAGCTGAAATACAAACTTAATAGATTTATTAAGTATATCGTGTGGAACAATTTCAAATAAAAATATGAGAAAAGAGTTTGCAACTAACGCTAAAGTTATACTGATATCTAACTTAGGGCGCTTTAAAAAGCATGTAGTGCATTTGAGGATCGCTCGCTTTTTTACTCTCTGCTGCTAACTTAGTATTTCAAGTATATTATTTTTCAGTTCTTGTATTGTTCAAAGACTAGAGTTATACAATTTGTCATTCCAATTGTCCAAAAATAAAATAAACATAGACAGATTCGTGTTTTATAAAGTTACAGCCAATAAGAATTTTTTGTTTTGTAGTAAACTGGACCATGACTGGAAACCACTAAATTATATTAACTAATGCTGTTTAGTATATTAAAATTTTTGAGGCCTCTCTTGAGATATTTATTCACTTTAATGTAGCCAAAAAATTATTACTGTTTACCACAATTTTATAGGAAGCGGGCTCACATGCAGACATTTAAATCAATACATAATATGCTGTGTAATGTCATACAGCTCTAAGAACTACGTAGTTTGAATACAAACTTTGTCGTTTTTAATAACACTAGGAACAACATTTGCCTTTTTCACTGATGAATAATTCTTACAGTATATTATAGGAAGGATTGCCTTATCAAATTAAAGTAACAGAATGCACATATAAGCCCCCTCCCGCCGCCGCAATTAGCTCATTTCGTCTGTTAATTAATTTTCATCTAAGTAACTTGATTGCCACTTTTTTAAGATTAGTTATCCTGAAAATGTAATACCACAAGTGTTTTTTTCTGTTTTTTGTTGTTGCTGAGGTTCGACTGCTTAACAGCTCACGATTCCTTCCGATAACCCATCATCTGGGATTTAGGGAGTCCTCCAAGATTCAGGACTCAAGTTTATTCTTTAAAATGAATTGGCCATTACTTAACATGACTTTATTCGGGTTCACTTGGAATAAAATACATTTTATTCATGCTGTTCCATCATCTTAAGAGTACACAGCACTAAACGCTGTGTACTCAACGTATTGGATACTATGATCTACCCTTGCGATGCTGTACTTACGTCGCATTTCCTTTTAACACACCTCCAAGAACACGAGAAGCTGATATATACGAATATCACTCAAAAGCATGTGGCAAAGTGCATGTAAATTAGACACAACTGAACGTGTTGTTAACGGTTCGGAATCCAGCTAAGCTTTCCAAAGGCTTCCTGTTTTGTCTTGTCGGGTGTTTGTCAAAGCAGTTCATGCCCAAATTGCAATTTTATGCAGCAGTTGGTATTTTACGAGGCAGAGACATTATTGAAAGATACAAGCACTCAGTACTCTCCAAGTCTTAGCAGTCAATTATTTTAATTCGAGCTCTTGCTTGTTCGTTTTCGGGTATACATTTTCCTTGCAAACCCAGAAAAATTAAGTAGTGTACAGATGCTTTTCATCAATGTAAAATTGATTTTTTACGCAAAGTTTCTTATACCTTATGCGGTCAGCAAAGGGTACATTTTTACCAAGGGGTATGGCTCGATCTGTTGAATGACTCCCGCTCTGGAGTGCCCCCAGCACTAGCAAAATAGCCTAATGTTTTCAGAATGCAATTCTGCAGGTGTATGTAAATACTAAGACTTAAAGATAATACTGTTTATTTATAACTTTGAAGGATATTAGTTTTTTTAACTGTCATACTTAATATGTGGATAAAATTAAGGTGCAAGCTAATATCCCCAAAGTTAAAGTAAAAAAGGAAAATATAATTATTTTTGGAGAGAATTACGTTACGTAAAGCGTATCTGTTGGTCATATTTTTCATGTATACGTTCCCATCGTATGGCAATATTGTACCACAGTAGTTCGTTCGCTCTATACATTTTAAAGAGAATGGACTTTAACCAATGTTCACGCTCTATGTGTAAAATAATTGCGGCTGTAACTACCGATCACCTGCAAGATAAGTTTGTATAAGATTAATAAGAATAAACTATAGCCGGTAGAGTCATGTAAATATAACAATGTCTAATTTGTTTTTCATCTTAGAACATACGTTTTATAGACGTTAAAGAAACAAACAAAAAATCAATGGTTTGTGGTTAATTAACGTTTCTGAAAGTACAGAAAAGAACTATAGTTTGGAATAACAGTAATGGTAGTCTTCCGTTCCTAAACCGCTCTTAGGCATAGTGCACCTGGTACAAAAATAAATTCTGGCTACCATGAAATATTAGAAACTAACCCTTAGCCTCTAAATACTGGCTTATAAGTGGATTTCATTTTTACTTCAATTAGTTATGTTCCTAGTGGATACGGAGAGTTTTATAACATAATTCAGCCCAAACTCACACACGCTTCTACCTAGGTACACATTTTTAACGCCTGTTTTCTTGATAATTAGTTTTTCTTCATATAAATATTTTTTAAAAAACAATTTTGACAGATTTGCAAAACTTTTTTTCTGATATACGTAGCTGTATTTTGGTTAATCTGAGGCAACAAGTTTTACATGATAATATTGTGACTTTGTGGGTTCGTGAAATAAAAAGTCCAATTACACCACTCAACAATGTTCTTTATTTCCACCGACTTACAGTTTAACACTTGCCAATTACACAGAATTACTTGCTGCACACAGTTACAATTCACCAGTCCGTCCGTTACAATTTCACTGTACTCGCGGTTACGTAAGCTCCGGTACACATTCAAAGTTACGTACAGTCTTCCGTTGCACAACCCTTTCGTTCATTAACACGTCACTGACTAACTCTTACACCAAGAACTGCGACTGTCTCCTCACTCACTGGCAAAACCAACTGATTGACTGACTAAACCAAAACCAACTCAACTCACTAACTAACTCCCTCTGTCTGTAACTCTCTTTATATAGGAATATCGCCGGTTTCTCGTGTTTACAGGATTGTTCTAGTAACAGAAAGATCGAGAAACAGGTGTAGAGAAAACAGGCGACCAGTCATGTTTTTTTCCCTGACCACAGTCTGTCACCACCACAAGACAAACGAGGAGGAGGTGTGGCTAACCGAACCTCCCCTACCTCCCGCTGCCAGCTGCTTTCGCAGGGTGTTTCAGCGCTCCCGTTACAATATATATTAATTCTGGGTGTTTTTAATAGGTTGTACAAATTGAAATCATCAGCTTGAATGTATTAAGAGATTAATAATTAAAATCACCAGTGTCTGTAGGCAGTAATCAAAATAAATGGCGTGGAAAAAATATTAATTTGTATAATACAAACTTTTTTTTCTGTAATCGGTACAGGATACCATGCTATGTTAGTCAAAATTCACGAGGAATTCTCGAGTACTCAGGAGCCACATATTTCGAAAGCAGTTAATGGGGAAGTGATCGCTCCATAACTCTGTTCCCCCAAACCTGCAGACCTGTTACGGTTTGGAAAGGCTGAAGCTTCTACACACTATTTCAGGGAAGGTACGTGCCAAGATTTACCTAAGCAAATCTTAAGAAAGGATGAAATAAGAGCATAATCCAGAAAACTCTAAACAGGAAAACATTTAGTTGAAGCGTGGCGAACTGTCAGAATATGTTACCACATAAAGGAAATGCAGCGCGTTTTACAATAACATTCAAAGTTGTTGAGGTATTCCTAGTCAGATACAGGCAATTCAAGTCTTCAGAAAAGTAATAACAATTTCTTAGTGCAAGGTTTATTTGTCCAACTTTTCGCTCATCAAAAGGGTCTTTCGAAGTGACGAAAATATACTTCGGTTTTCGCTAGACAGTGAAATCGGAGATCAACCTATGCATCTTGTAACGGATATTCTTGAACTGTAGGGAGAACGTTTCAAAATCATCGCATACTGATCATATAGGCATAATAAAATCACTATTGTTAAAGATATGCGTGGCTATACAAAGGTCAGATTGTATCAGTACTTGGTCATTTAACATAAAGAATTCTCTGGTTATTGTGGAAGAAGCACATTGAAATTTTACCAATAAGTGTTACTACGTGCATGCCCAAAAACTATTTAGTTCAAGTGAGCAAAATTACGTTGAATGTAGGAGTTTCGATCCTAACAAAACATGATATGGTTGAACTTTGTGAGCTGCTAGGGATAAAAGAATAAATATCGGTTTTGGTACCTAAATATAATAAAATTGTTAGGTGCACAAAATTGGAGGGATATCTTGAAGAGAATGCGAACTCAGGCAGCCCTAAGCTTACTTGACCAGATTCGAGACCAGATACAGCACGCAACGAGACAGTGTGAACCTCAGAACCACGTGTTTTATTACTGTCTTTCTATCAAAATAAAAATATCTTCCGTGGAGACGTTCGCCCATATCTTCGCCATCTTTTTACCTATTTTAATAATTTTCGTCTTAACTGCATAAAGGAAGACTATCTGCCTTCTTCGTTGGTAGTTGCACCAACATTAAGTTGAGGTAGGTAAGTAATGATTATCAATTACCTTCTTTTCTCAGTCTTCAGGTATACGTACTGCACCAACACAATTGCATTGCGATTTAACTTAACCAAAAGATTATAAAACGCCACCTGCAGATAAATCTGTTTAATACGTGTGTAATACAAGCTCTATTTCTGTTTCAGATTAAGTTATTCACAAATTCCAAATGATTAAATAAAAGTTAGCGCTTTTGATTATTAATGGATATATGCTACATGACCTACTGAAAGACAACCAGAAGGAAGCTAATTTTGGTTAATTTTACAACTGTCTACTTAGAAGCACATTTCCTCAGTTGAAAAACGTTGCACGAGGACTAAAATAAGTATTCGCATCATCTGTATACAGTTATTTTAAAAATGAAATGTGCCAAACCAAATACAGGTCTTTTATGAGTTATGGCTGATAACGATTTGAAATCCATTTTGATTAATTGGCGGCACAAAATTGGAGCCGCAAACCTCTGCGATTAAGGCAGAGAAAGTCAGTTTCATTGTCATTGAATATGAAGTGCTATTAACATATAATACTTAATGCAACTGGTATGCTTGTTGTAGTTTGTTAAAAAATATGTATTTTGTGAGATTTGCTTTGTCATACTGTAAAGCAGAATTAGGAAGAACATTTTTTCCCGTACGTATATCTGGTATAACATGAGGTAGTAGACAACAGACGACGTAGAGCTTGAGCATCGTGTGGCTTCAGGCTTCTTGGGGGACAGTTGTTACAAAATCGTGGAGACGCAAATTTCATGGTCGAAGTCCTCTGAAAAACGGAGGAAAAAAGAAAAATAAGAGGGGAAAAGGGTGACAGTAGTTGAGTTCCCAGAAGCAATTTCCCACCGCTTGTTTTCCCGCCTGCAGAAATTTATATCCTTTATAACATGGCGTTGCTTTTGGAATTGCGCATCTGCACTTGTGGTAAGGTACTCATTGTTTGCCGTAAAACACAAATGAAGGCTTGAGGCGGCGGGTGGGAAGAACTCTTTGTTGTCATCCTACATAAACCAGATTACCTTGGTCAAGGACCTTGGTTTTCTCTCTCCCGCTAAATTGCAAAAGGAAAATGTGTATAACAACTCTTGTTCTGCACAGGTCCTGCTCGTTAGATGTAATGTAAAAGTATGATCCTGTAAATGTTCATCAGATTCACGGAATGGGAAACCGAGAAGTAGGAGTGTAGATGTTGCGTATGTCATTTTTTTTTTTTTCAATTTTAATTGTTGAAAATGGTGTTTGTGTGCAAAAATCATGTGCCTTTGGGATTGCTGATTTTGCTTCTTTGCTAGACCCGTTTATAACGTTTTCTCTTACTCTCCACTTTTGCAACAACAATGTATAGGTCATTCTATGACTAGTCACACCCCTGCTTGGAATTTGTATAATATAGTCATTCACAACATATTCGGTCCTATGATGTGTGGCCAATTTGTGTACTGACTCTAAACCAAACCAAACCAAAACATTTTTTTTTTTTTCATTTACTTCATGTTGGAAAACATTAAAATTACCTTCCCTCCTTATATGAATAAATCATTAGAACTTATTTTATAATGTGTTGACAGCAGAAAGCACTTTAAAATTAATATTAAGGTTTAGTGCCCTGAACGTTAAATATAACCAGTTTCTGCTAAGACTGTGTCGCTGTTAAGGATGCACTTCAGATTATTACGAGTCCAAAATAGATTTAGGCGAGAATCGTGGTTCTTGCATAAAATCTTTTCTGGAGAGGTGGAACTAAAACTGAAAGGTGTAACACATGACAAATCAATTAAATGTTCTTAAAATTTGTAGGTCACTTTATTACCAACTTAAATTTCAACTCTGATCACGTGGCAATTACTCTCTATTTGAACGTTAAATAAATTGGGTTGGTTTGTTTGCCTTTTACATTGTGTCTTTTTAAACATTAATTTCTACTGGCGGTCGCTTTATCTGTTTACAATTCAAACCATTGTACTTCAATTTATTGCAGTGCGTTCTCCAGTTAACCTGTTCCTTGTGTAGCAGCCTTGTATTTTCTTTGATCTGAATCGTTCTTTTTTCTTTGACCTTAATCGATAAAAGGCGGCAGGGACAAATGTGGATGAGATTGAATTCTAAGAGCCTGATGAAATTGTGGAAGCTGCCGAAACTGTTCCACAAAAGGGAAACATTGGAACTGCTACCGAAAAATCCCCCGCCCCCCCCCCCCCCAAGAAATCGTTGTATGGCAGCCAATCAACAAAACCTCTGTATTCTCGCTGCACACATGCGTTGATCTCGCCGTATTGTGCCATTTATCCAATTGTTAAGTTTTAACATATATCCCTGAGTTCATTACATTTGCGTAATCGGCCCTTCGAACGTTTATTTATTTATTTATTTATTTATTTATTTATTTATTTATTTATTTATTTATTTATTTATTTATTTATTTATTTATTTATTTATTTATTTATTTATTTATTTATTTATTTATTTATTTATTTATTTTTGCTTTCGTTCTATTTTTCTTTGTACCTTTAACTACCCTATTCCATTTCTTTCTTACACTTCCTAACTAATCTCAATCAATTTATCTTTTTGTTTCTGCAATAATTCCATTCTGTGATATAATTTTGTTTCCCGTATACCCTCCCTTCGTTTCTTTACCCCATTACAATCTAATAATCAATTCCACTTCATCGCCATTATCATTCATATCACTCATCCGTTGGTCTCTTTCAGGGTAGAACTGTCGGCAGGTGTTTCGACGCCTCAGATTGGCCGCTCTGTCACCTCTCGCCCCATCGTTCCTCCCGTGGATGCCCCACTTAGCGCTTAGGTACAATCAACTACTGGTTTCGTTGCCGATTCCCCTCAGTAGTAATCCTAATCCTAAATATTCCCTCTGGCTCCCTACACATTAAGTACCTTTCATTACGTAGAAAATGAAGCAAATATTACACAAATATAAATATCTGTTTAATACCTTTCATTTACCTTCACTAACGCATTTTAAAAACAGTGGTCATTATAGCTTCCAAGCCGGCCCGTCCCTCCCAAATGTACTACAGTAATCCAAGTATTTCTCTCCCCTATTTTTTAAATTACTTTATATAATTTCAAGTAAGTATTATCTCTGAAACTAGCCCGAATTTCTTCTTTCTATACCTTACGCTCTTTGCCTAACTTCTTTCCAAAATCCTACTATATTTTACGTTCCCATTTGCCCATCACAATTTCTATTAGTTTCTTTTATTTTGCTGACCAAGCATTAAATTGCCTTACGTCTAGCTGGTATCTCATACATTCTTATACGATCATGTGCTCCTCATACATTCTTTCTAACCATTTTAATAGCACATTTGAAAAAATATTTAAACCAATGTCCTAGTGGCTCTTGTTGCTACTTTGTGTTCAACAATGGCATCCCTCACTTGAGGGTCCCATCCTCCTGTACTTGACAGCGAAACCCCAAAATGTCAAATTCTTTAACCAGTTCTATTGTCTCCCCCATTCAAAAACCTTCTCTTATCCCTTAACTTACTTTGATTTTAAATACTCCTGTTTTCGAGTTTCTAGCAATCAGGCTAAGCCCAAATTCTATACAAACTCAGTTTAATTCATTTATAGCTCGCTACAAGCCAACTATTGCTGTAGAACCTATCATAAGATCATATACGAATAAAAATTTAGCTACTTGTTTCTTCCCTACAGTTGGGCAGTGTGAATTACAGTTTAAATTTCTTTCTATAATGTCATTATGTTATGAATAAACAAGTTAAACAACATGGGCTCATTTTGCAGCCTTCTCTCAAAACTAATTTTGTTGTACCATCTCTATAATCCCATTTCCTGCACACTTAATGCAGTCCAACATAGATCTTTTGAACTTCTGCAAGAAACGTTTTTTTTATGAACAAGTGCTTGTAATCTGATTTTATTAACTGCCTTTTCAAATTCAGCAATATATATGCCCTCTTTTGTTTCTTAAATACCTAGTTACTATAGATTTTATCATTATATTGTCAACTACTTCTCTACCTTTCCTAAATCCCACCTGATAAGCAGTTTCCCTTCTTTTTCCAACCATTCCTATGGTCTAGAATCTAGAATGTCAGTATAAACCTTGCTTAAAACTTAAAATAGATTAATTTCTCTATAATTTCTCGGATGATTAAGATTCCCTTTTCCTTATACATTGGTACATCCATGCTTATTTTCCGATTTTAATCTATTGTGGTACACGTTTTTTAACCTCCTTATATAGATGATATCCTCTATCCAGTACTAGATTTATAGAACATTTTCCTGAATTTCGTCAATACAGCTGACATACTTTTTTCCCCATTTCCTTTAGTTGTAGTGTGTACATCTGGAATAAATTTAATAGTATTTTATTGTTATTTTTACAAATTTCGGGCTGTCTAAAAATGATGTATATGAACACAAGTGTTAGTTTTAAAAATTTTATTATATGTAACTGTTACTGGGTAGGAAGACCAAGAATTTCTACTTTCCTGAATTTTATTATTTGTTCCTTTACTACGAAGTACTTTATTTTCCTGATAGTAAACATTAAAATGGGAAGCTGAAATGAAATGAACGTTTACTTACTTCTTTAGGGCATCGAGCACCATTCCTCTGATAAGTATAATGCCTCACGTATTTTTGAAAAATTATAATAAAACATTTTATGAGTAGTCAGCTTCTGAAATTCAAAACAGAAACGTGCATGGGAAGTGCAAATATAATTATAAATCATTAGAGTTAGGACAACAAATGGTTCCCAATCAGGACAGTAGAGGCTAATTAGTAAAACAAGCATTAGAAATGAAGTAAACGAAATTAGAAAACTGGATCTGGGAGATATGGTTTAAAAGTTGGAAAAGTCTGCAACAAAATATCTTCCTAATACACGAAATTGGGAAGTACGAAATAATGCATTCCTATATTCCGCTTAAACACACAAGAACATGTGTAATGAACTATTTTTCTCTCTATTTTAATAAAATTTTCTAAATTCCTATCTAAATGGTAATTTGGGATAGGATCATTTTCTGAAAATGTCCGTGTCGCATCTTTGGAAAAATACTGAACTGAAATGCCAAGTATGTAAGTACACATCAAGTAAGATTTCTAATAATATTTTGTAGTAATTACATCAAGGTAAAGTAGAATATGTCCTGCACCGTGGCGTAGAGGGCTAAGGCAGCATGCCTTGGTCCCTAGCCATGGAAAGTGGCCCGTGTTCGATCCCATCCACGAGGTGCGGATTTTAAGTCCCGGGTATGAGACCGGTGCCCACTCAGCATCGTGAGGAATGTGAGGAGCGGCCCTGGTCACGAAAACAAACATTCGGGCTGGGGGACGCCGACATGCTGACCACATCTCCCCGTATCGGTTGAATGATCGCTCACCTCTGCCGTGCGTAAGTGGTCGTGAGGCCGGCAGTCGGGTCGGTAGGCCTTGGCCCTCTTAGGGCTGTCGCGCCAGGGTTTATTTTATTTATTTATTTTAAAATACAATATGGTAACACTAATGGTACAGTAAAATGGAGGGTTCCCGCCTACCGGGACAGACCTCCGCACTTAGGCATCCGATACTT
The DNA here is from genome assembly GCA_030765055.1 of Mantis religiosa. Classification (NCBI taxonomy): domain Eukaryota; kingdom Metazoa; phylum Arthropoda; class Insecta; order Mantodea; family Mantidae; genus Mantis; species Mantis religiosa. The sequence goes on from CM060950.1 coordinate 132,437,922, forward strand.
TGTGTTTCTACCCTGATCCTTGAGAGGAAGGAATGAGGTGAGAGACCTAAAGGGCGGCCAGATTCGGCGAGTCTTAAGTGAACTATCCCGAACGACTCCAGAATGAAACCTCTACAGATCTCACCTCCTCCGCTCAGCCACCACCTGCCGAACACCGTCGCCTGATTTTACAACGTTCTCTAGTTGGAAATGACGTGTACAGAAAATTCTTGGTAGTAGAACAGGAACCACAGCAGGATTCGCCTACCGTAACAGGGAATAAAAACCATCGGTCCCCGGAATTCGAACTCGGAACCTGCACAATGTGAGCCTGTTACTTTACCACGGAGCCATCTCGCTTTGTATGTGGAGTTCGAATGCAAGACCAATTTTTTTGGAACTGTTACTGAAAAATAAGCCTTTTCGAACATCTTTCATGTTTTGTAGAAGAAAAATATAGGCAGCATTGGAGAGGGAAGTACTTAGATAAGGATATACATATGCCTTTCTTTTTTTAACTTCACAGAAACGTGGCCAGAAGTAGCAAATTAAGAAAATATGTGATTCTGCAATGGAGTAAGCATAATGTGTGGTGGCGCATAAAATGCAGATGTTTGAAGTAACACAACTGCGTTTTATTGAAACCGGAAATTAACCTTTCTTGATGTGTTTATGCACGTGGTTAACTTTACGAACGCATGCCGCTTTTATGCGTTACCATAAATCAGAACGGGGAGGGGGGGATTTTGGCTCTAGGACTTACAGCATAAAGCCGCGATTTCGTAAGCAGAACTTTCTGTATTCCAACTGCTGCACTCTGCTTTGAGACGCAGAAGTCCTAGCTCGATGTCTCGTCAGTCGACTCATCTGCCAGTACAGTCATATCAAAAACAGAGTTCTAAAACCTATTATAACCGGGTCCTAATTCTTACATTACTAATTAGAAAACAAATTTTTCTCTGTGTCGTAGTATCTGAAACTTTCACCGCAAATATCTCTGAAACAAAAATGAGAATTGTTTAAAACAACTTTGGTGGGTAATAAAGGTAGGGGGAGGGACTTAACACTTACGCACAGAGAGATATGGAGAGAGAGAGAGAGAGAGAGAGAGAGAGAGAGAGAGAGAGAGAGAGAGAGAGAGAGAGAGAGAGAGAGAGAGAGAGAGAGAGAGAGAGAGAGAGAGAGAGAGAGAGAGAGAGAGAGAGAGAGAGAGAGAGAGAGTTTTACTTTTATTGAGTCTCAAAACGTATTTGTGGTAAAATCTCAATATGGAATTTTTCGGTGGAGGGTAGTACCCTTTTTTCTTGCTGTCTGTGTACGTGATAGAAAGAGTAAACATCATTGCAGGCGCAAACGTTAAGCATTCGTTTATTGCAGTGATAAAAACTGCTGTATTAGTTTCTCTAACTTCCTTTTACTGATAAAGATATCGATGGAAAGTAGTTGATGTTCGTTTCAAAATTCACATACATTTTTAGAGACAAACTTTTACCGAATTTGGCACTTGGCCCATATGATTCAGTATAATACCATTGATATCTCCAGGGCCGTGTATCCAAAAACAAATTTGTTTCCTGTGTCTTCAGAATTCTATGATACTAGCCGTGTGTTAAAACACCAAGCACATGTACAGAACATAAGTTTCAGGAAGTCCCCAAGTAACATGCAGCCTTATAACTACAGAACCAACCAACCCCAATCTAAATCATCTCCTGTCTGACAGTGGTGCCAGTTTTGTTGTACGTAGGCGCTGCGCAAGTTCTTAAACACAATTTACAGCGGTAATGAAGCACATAACCTTCGGATTTGCCAAGAAGTGGAAGTAATGCTTATGTATATGCTATATACATTTGTATATGAACGCATGGTAACAATATATTTGACATGAGCTATTCTGAAAGAAGAGTGTGTGGTTTTAATTCTAGTTTTTAGTTTCTGTACTACATAGGTTTTTGCAGTAAATAGAGGAAATATCGCATTCCAGCTAAAAAAAAAAATCGATATTGAGGCTTCACCGGAAATACGTGTCTTGAGGCAATATAAAAATCCCTCCTCTCCAAGAAAAGCATGTTCAGAAAAAGGTCTGTGTAAGTAAACGCCATAGTTCTAGAATGGAAAGTCGTACAAATGCCAAACTTAGTTGTAAGTTCAGTATCTTCCAAGGATGTGACAGGATCATGTTCGTTAAAACTCGCAACCCATCCTATCCTTTACATGGAAAAGTTGTAGATATTTTTAACTTGCTCAAATATCACTAACGATTTTGATTAAATCAGCATATCTTTCACTTACATGACAAAATGTTTATCTTGAATGTTCTAGGAAATGGCTGTGATGCCCTCTTCATTAAGAAATAATTTTGGTAATTGGGAAATTATAAGCGATAGACAAACTTATTACAGGAAAAATGTAAAAATTATTGTACAGGTTATTAATGAACTACACCGAAATAATTTCAGCGTTTGTAGACGTGATTAATATAAGGAAGTTGAGATAGGCAATGCATGGTCTGCGTCTAACCATAACGTAGTTAAATGCGTTAAACATAATTTGCGTCAGATGCTGATAAGTTGGTATTTAAACAAGATTAGTGAAATTATTGGATTAGAATGTCTTTAAAGTTGCTTCCAGAATATAGAAATATCGATTCTTAGAATCTCGCTATTGACCTTCTCAAGATTTAATGCCTCAAAGATCTCTCAAATCGCAAACCTGCCAGTGCAACACTGAACAGTGATTATCTGCCTTCTGGCATCAAATAGCCTAATTTAGTTGTGTTTTTGGACAGAGTACCACAATCATTCCTTCGCTGCAGTCATCTTGGCATTGCATACGCAGATCGCCATTTCGAGCAGTTTCTATAAACCTGACGCAAGGAGTTGTATGCAATTTTTATTTTATATAAGTTCGTTCACCCTGTAAACCACCTTCTATTTAGACGTACTGCATGTGAAACTATTAAGTAGGATTCACCCTTTCTTAGAATTTTAATTAATTGCGCTGACAAGATGAAATTACTCCGTAAAATGCATACATCTATACGAGTACAAGAATTCCTAGACAAAATTTTAAAAACAACCAAACAAACAAAAATAAACATAAAAAGCACACTCGAACTCGTTAACCTTTCACTTGAAAGCTATAATGTCATAATCATTGCGCCAAAGGTAGTGTTCCGACACATCTCTTCAATTTCGTGTCTTGTGCACCCAAGTGGTATCATTTGCAGTGGCGTTTTGGTACTTCTAGAAACTTAGAGCCGTTACTTCTACATTTAAACCAAAATGTCATAAGTCTTGTGTCTCAAATTACTTATTTAAGATATCTCCAATTGCTCTGAAAATTATTTCGGTGTAGTTAATTAAGTCTGTATTGTCATTGTTCAAGTCCTGGCGCTATCCACTTCTAGCTGTATCATGGAGGGTTTAGGGGTTTCAAGGCCAGCAAATAGCTACTCTTTGAAACACTTGAATATAGGCTTTGGTTTCTTTTAAAGTGTATAATGAAGCTATTTGTGTATCGGCCTGTCTCGATTATAATAAATTCGATAGAAAAAAACAAGGTTTTGCAAGAATAATTGGTAAAGATATATAAAAAGCTAAAGGGCTGTGAAAGTCGTGTGAATGTAACATTTTTTATTTTAATTGAATAACTGATCCCTTGGATTATGGTTAGTTTATTCGGTTTAGACATGTAAACACTCGCTTATTACACGGATATCTACAGGTGGACCAGAAAGTATTCCAGCAGCCAAATTAATGGAGAGAAAATTCCCTTAAGATGCATATAGAACAAAACATATTATAGTTGACTGTTCTGATTTCCTTATACCTACGCTTTTAACTGAAGTGATGAGTGTACTTCAGTTCTTTGCCAGAGAATTACAACAAATTTGTCATCACTATTAATAATGCTTCTATTGGCAAAGATTTGATAAGGCTTGGGCGGAAACTAGTGTTGGCCAGATAAATGTGAGAACCTTTCTGAAGAAAACATACTGTGAACCGCTTTTTCTGTTTTAAACTGTACGTTGATAGAAAACTGTGTTATATTATAAACTGTTCCAGCACGCGCCGCTGCTTCGGAACTTGCCGGAATATCCCGGGACAAAATCAGCAGGGCGCGAAGTTTCCATTTCAGCGCCCAATGTTCAGTTAGCGTGTACACAATTACAGTTAAAATGATCTGGCGATTATAGCTTTGTTCTCTAAGGAGGTAAGAAACCCCTTTTTAAGATTTATACAAGTGCCATGTTTCCTGCCCGGGCAACTTAGAAATGTATACAGACTATTATCCTACGTAGGAAGTTGATGTAAATGACCTAGGGGAGGTTTACGGAAGGTGTACAACTTACTTTCCATATTTGCATAATTTAGTATTTTTGCCACAAAGTGGTTCCCCCTTAATGTGGTAATGTTCCCTTGAGCACGGGAAGAAATGCTACCAATTTCGAAAGTCCTGCATGACTTCAGTGTTCTAACATGCATCAATAGGCGTATCTCATCTTTACCACCAGCCATTGCTCCAAATATTACATAATCAAATACCTGTATACTCCATGCATCAATAGGCGTATCTCATCTTTACCACCAGCCATTGCTCCAAATATTATATAACCAAACACCTGTATACTCCATCCATCTGGAAAACGTTCAATTCTCTGCATTAATGTTTTTTACTTCCTCTCTACTGTGTATCTAGTTGGACAAAAATGTGATGTCGAAAGTTAACTGGAAATATAGCAACTTGAATAGGAAAAAAAAAAAAAAAGATTTTTTATAAAAATATATGCGTACGTGTGTGCACGCGATTTTGGGAACAGCAGAATTCAAAAACAGAATGGGCAATAAATACCAAACTTGGTATTTAATTACAGCATCTTTCTAAGGTTCATCTCAGTCTCAAACTGCGCTTCACCTCGACCCTTTTCAATGTTTTTATTTTCTCAAAGCTACTTAACGATTTTGATTAAATCCTATTCATCTAGGATATTTTAATGACAAAATTACTATGTCTTGAATTCCCTGGAAATATTATTTCAAGTCCTCTTCATCCGAAAAGAGATGTCATTTTTTATAACGTGTAAACTTTGAGATACACAAAAACATACTATACAAAAAAAGTGGATATCTTTAAAACATACAATTTATTTCATATAACTTTTTTCATATATATATTTCTTTTTATTGAATAATCAAATTCCTAAATACCCATTATTATTGATTTACATGTTTCAGCACGTTGTAAGGTATTATTACTATTCAAATGCTTCTATTGATGTCAAAAAATATTAACCAGCACATAGCAACCAGTTTTTAAACATGTGACTAAAGCCATGGACTCTTCATCTCATTAGAAAAAAAATAAAAAGGAAAAACAAAAGAAAGAAACCTCATGTGCAACACTACGCATTTTTGGGCACATTATCATATTTTATAACAATGTACAGATGATTTATACAAAAGCCAATTTTTATCCTAATTCGTGTTGGTGATATATAATTTCCTCCAGAGATGTCCTAGCGAACTAAGCACAAAGGAAGCTGAGCTAATGGTAAAATCGTTTGCGAGAGCTAGAATGGACAGAATGTTTCAACAGTGCTTAAAAAAACGTTTGGTATGCTTAACAAATAACATTTATATTTTCAGAGTGCATAAACATTCTACTTATTACGTGCGTTATTTAAATCGCGATTCGTAGACCTTTTTAGAAAAAAAAAATGGGTCTTGTTTATGACGGGAAATCTTCGACTTGCATTCACAAAGGGGGCATGACTTGAAATGTTTCTACTTTTCGTTGTTTATGGCATGCGGTTCATAAAAGAATGCACAGTTATGCCTTTTTTACGTTTTTAATACAGGAACTTCAAAACTTGACTTCGAGTGCAATAAATACACTTAAGTGTACTAATGGTCAGTTTCGTGAACTTGGAATAAATTCCTGTTTGATGTCATTTCATAGTTGCTAAACTGTTCGTACAATACCAGAATGGTGTCTATCAAGAGTAGCACCGCGGAGTAAGTTATTCCTTGCTTCCTTGTGCTGTTAACTCCTTATTCCGAATATAAAAAATGACAGATTATGTGCGGGACATTAATTTTTCTGATATTGCGATGTATTTCTTTGTAATATGATGTTTGGAATCGGAAGCCTGAAGACAATATGTCGTGGAAGTGATGGCATAAAATAAACCCAATGAGATTAAGTTCATGAACAATACATCGCTGAGATGATTTGATGGTTATCTAGATCCCTAGGACATTTAAAAAACGGTTAGATAAAATGACGTTACTATTTAGATCAGAATTACGCATCCAGAATATGATCAGCACAATAATTGAAACAGCGAAGTTAAATATTACCTAAGACAAATCCAAACTGAAGTGTGAAATTTACTAATACGATGCATAGCGGTGTAAAGAGTGAGAATAGGTTAGCATCTACAGAACACACAATGCTTAGTGTCAGTACAAGCACAATTTTGCACTAAAGTTGGTTATTTATACAGAGATATCTGTTAAAATGCCTCTCACCAGTAACAGACCCTATAAGGCGTATTGGTACGAATGTGAAACTGCCGGGTTGTTTACGCAATCCTATCGCACATACACAGCGAATCGTATGCAGTCATGTCTTCTAGACAGGAACATGTTACACATCGGCAGGCACGAGAGGAGAGAATCAAAATTTTTATTTGTAGTATGATTCATAACTTGATATTGAGTTTCATTAGTAATTACATTTATAGTACCTATTTTAAATTACATAGTATACCCAGTTTTATATAGTTTTACATTCTGATGCATTTAAATCATGTAAATATCACGGCAGTGACCCATTTGTACAGATTGATTACACTCCAGAGAATAACAGGTACATTACCATATATAATGGTAATTCTGTAGTTATAGAAATTATTTAATAGCAAAATTATAGTGACTAATACCAAAAGTTTTCCATAAGTGCATTAATGTCAATTTTTTGCAGGTCAGAAGAATGAAAGAATTGATTATGATTATTGGGAGAAAATGGATTATTGAAACAAGAAGCACAGAGGGTGACTATTTTTATAGGATAGTAACGACAGTTACAATGGACCATCCTTCACTGTCAAGACATTGCTGATGAAATATTTGATGGTACACCTCTGCCAGTTGACTAAATTACCTTTTTATAAATTATTCCTGGTGTCCAGATTAATTTAGAAAATTAGTTATATTACATGTGATGTTTAATGTGGCTTTTTTTTTTTTTTTTTTTTTTTTTTTTTTTTTTCCATTGTGTAAATTGTAGAAGCTAGGGCTGCTTAGCCTCATTTTGAAAAGTATTACAATAAATATTTACTTGGATACACACTTAAAGAATGTGCCATTATTAAGATTTTGTTTTTCCTTATTACCTATCTCTTCGTGGTGTATAAGCGTAACTTTAGTAGACCAGCCTTGTTATGTTTCCGCTATTCGTTATCGTTCTCGGAAAACGTTAGCTTTTTATGACAAAGGCATCACATCTCATTCTCTTTCGAGGAACATATTCTCTTTTCTCAGAAGAATGTCTTTTTCTTTGAATATGGAATCATGCTACGGAGTTTCCTGGAAGATGCAAATAAGAGTAACAACGGCAATTCAAATGTATTGACTACAATGCGTTTCCTCTGGATTATCAAACCACTAAAATAATTTTCAGTGTATAGTCGTAATTATATTGTTTTACAGGTATACAGTTTATTTATAGAAAGTATAATTGCTTTGTTTAATGTGGTCATATAATGTATTAGGGAAGCTACTTCGCGTAATATTGTGTTATGTATTGGAAGCAAAAGTTAACTTTGGAATCAGGGTGTAAAACATGAGAGTGAGAGGAATAAATAATGGAGCGCTATCTCAGACTCACATCCGTCAATCCAAGATGATAGCTCAACTCTCGAATCAAATACAGTGGTAGTCAATGTAGATAGAGCTAGTTATTACATCATCGTGAATTGCGATGTGCTATTGCCCCCCCCCCTTTCCTCTCCAGAGAGCAGATCACCCCTCAGATATTTTCTCGTCAGATTCCTACAGTATTCTCTCCCACTCACTTACTATTAAGAGAAAACGTTAAAGGAATGATAGAAAACTCTCGACATTGAAGAGTGTTTTTTTTTTTTTTCAGAATATTGTCACTTTAATATACAGTTTGAAACGATTTAAGTAGTTTTAAGTTTATTTTTAATTAAAATTAGTAAATGAATTATTATTTAAATGTTAAAATTACCTTAAGAAAAATGTATTTAAAAAGAATGATATATGTAGAAAAGTTGAAAGATGTTTAGTTTTCGTAATGGCAATGGCAGGACTATAGAAGCTGAGGCACTTGGAGCCATTTTGTTCTTCTGCAAATGGACATGATAGTGTGAACGTGTGTTTTGCGTGTGTATGCATTTCTGCAGAGTTTGTGCTTGCACTGTAAAGTGGAAGGTTGTAAAGGATTGCGCATGACAGTATACCATTTACATATATAAAGCATTGAAAAGTATAATTAATAGTTGGAAAAGTTTCCTTTGATTAAAATACAAATTTTATAGAAGAAAGGAGGAATTACCATGGTATGTTAATTTATAACTAAATTATCGCTTCCCACCTGAGACCGCCCCTGAAAATACGAGCTTATGCGAATACCAGAGCAGCCGTGGAACTACTAGAATCCAACAGCTGGATTTTCAACGAGGTTGATCATCTTTTCTTCCACAACTCACTTTCAGCGACACCAAGTCGTTACTAGTTTTCTAGCAAAGAGATAGTTGCGATTATATTTTCAATGTGTGAGTCTCTAATTCCTATTTGACAGTTAATACAGCTATTTGACTGATGTGAACCAGTATTGCATCGTGCATAAATCGTGTTTATCGAAAGTTCACGTTTAGAAACATTAAAGTAAGAAGTGCGTTAATTTTGGTATAGCATAGACTTTGAGATCTGTAAGGTTTAAGGTTCCTAAAATCGCGTGGTATATTCTTTTAAAATAACAACGCTCTATACTTAGTAATTGCTTTATTATGCTCTGTACCTTTGTTTCGCAATGCATTCGGGGGCGGGGGGTCCCTGAGTCAATTGTTCGTTATATGAATTTGAGCGTTGGCAACTTGGTGCAAGTTACCAGGGGTATTCAATGAGCTCCTGCGCCGTGGCGTAGTGGACTAGGGCGTTGTGTTTTGGTTCCCTGCCACAGAATGCGCTCGGATTGGATTCCACCCTTGGGGGTCAGGATTTTAAGTCCCGAGTGTAGGATCGGGACCCACTCACCTTCGTGAGGAATTTGAGGAGCTACGATAGGTTTCGCATCCCGATCAAAAAAGCCAACTTCCCGGATGGGGTTGCCGTAATGTTGACTGCATTTTCTACCCTTATCAGTTGGATGATCACATGCGATCCTCCTTGCACATGTAGGCGTGAGGCCGGCAGTCTGTTTGGCAGGCTCTTGCTCTTGCGGACTATGATGCTGTGAATTATTATTAGTTCTTCGTAAGCTTTGCAATTGCCATGCTGCTTCTTAAACATTTTTCTTATAAACGCTTATATTTTAGTAATGTAGATCAAGGGATTCTATTTCAAAATTCACAGTAGTACTTATAACTATACAAAATACGAATTAAAAAATTCTTAAATGTACAGATAGTTAAAAGTGAGTCGCGTTCACAATATTTTCTCTTGCGTTCTAGTATTTAGTAGAGGTTTTAAAGAAATATCTTTAAAAGAGCACATTTTAAGTAGAATTCTCATTTTAATATATCTTAAAATTTCTCAAATTACATCCAGAAATATTAGTTCATCACTTAACATTGTGTAACATTTTCAGTTCTCTCGTAATTAAAAGTACCAATGTAACTGGTTTGTAAAATATCGCAAAGTGCAGGTTGCATTTTATAAACATTTCTCCTTAAATGGTGTTTTGGGTTTTATAAGTCTGAGATTACCCAAGGTTTTATTTACTTGTAGTGATTGCTTCAGTATTTTAATTTATGGAGATATGACTTGCCTAGGCAAAGCGCATGCTGATGGACCTGAGTTGATTTAGAGGTCTCAGTACAGTAAGTTTTATAAGCGTACAATTGTGTACTTTAGTCGAGTTGCAATCATTAAAAATGTGTAACCCATTTGAAACGTAATAAAGGAAATTAAGAGTTTATATGCTGTTGAACTCGGATCTTGCACGTGACAAATGAAAGCATAGTCCGTTACTTCACACAGCAACTGTGTGACTACTTGATGCAGAAAATGATAGAAGCTTTGCAGTAACGTATAAACGAAAACATTCTCATAGTAAGAAAACGACCCATAGAACTACTGTCATAACCTTAGACTATTGGGATTACCGCTGGGTGACACCCCATATGTTTCATGTTATTTAATATGTTATAAGGAATTTGGCAAAACTATATCGTATAAGCTATGTACAGAAGGGTTTTCATCAATAAATTCTCATAGTGGTATCAAACAATCGAGATAAAGGCGTTGCCTCAAATGGTAATACTTCCGCTGAAATTGCTTGGAAAATCCAAAGAACAAATTTATAACAGCCACTGCACACTTGATATTCATTAGATCCGTTTCCTTTCACAGTCTATATCTATACACTTATTGAATTAACTTATTAATAAGCAAATGCAAGCATAAATGATTTATAATACCAGCAATAAAAGAATTTTTCATATCTGTGCTTTTAAGCATCAAGAAACTTAATAGGAATACCCTTTTATTTGTATGTGTCTCTTAAATTACCAGCAGATACGAATAGAATGATTATTTTAATAACTGAAGTCTATGACTGACTCTGTAGTCATCATTGTTATTTTTAGTTGATGGTTAATAAATGAGCATTATCGTAAGTTCAATAATAATGATGATGATGATGATGATGATGATGATGATGATGATGATGATGATGATGATGATGATGATGATGATGATGATGTACTTTCTTCTAAGCAAGTTGTAGATTTCGCTGGAAATTTCTTGCCGCCCAGCATGAAGGGTTGCGCTCCCACCACCAGTTTGTGAATCACTGAACTACTATTGTTCTAGCAGCAGATAACCAGGCTAATAGAGTAGGAGAAATGGAGCCTGCTAGAATGAAGTTGCCTACGTTCATTTTGCGGGTTTAATTTCAAATATATAATTTATTCCTTATGGACATGCACCATTGTAAAGCAGTCAATACCTGTAACATCAGTAACAAACTTTTTCTCAGCAAGAAACCTCATAATGATGTAAGACTTAGCCTACCATAACATTCTGAATAGCAAATTGTTTCTGAAAATGCTTCCATTTTTGTTCCGGGTGTTTCCTAGATTAAGTTCTAAAGAAAATCCTGCCAGAGGAATGCAAGCTGAAGTTTATATCAAGCATTGGAACATGAATATGGAGGGATGAAGGTTTTCTCCAGATTTTTCCGCAAACGGAGGTTGAGAGTTTGATTTACTTGGTTCTTTTATTCACTGCATCCTTTTGTCCGACATTAATGTTACAACAACTGGATTTTGGGCCAATCTTGAAGATAATACTTTTGTTCTTCATAAGTTTCCGAAATCTCCACTTCTGTTCTTAGCCCGGTGAAATTCCATTTTCCTTGCTTCTCTATACGTATAAGCATGCAAATAGTAGTTGCAGTTTCTGTACATATCATTGAAAAGAAAAATCTCCAATGAGCTGCCGAGAGTATCGAAAAGTATCTACAAGCTGATCTTCGGAAGTTTCTTCTGTTTTGGTCATATTTCTTGTGTATAGTGCAGGTGGCAAACCTCATTCTTTCAGTTTAAAAATCGTATAATGGAAAAGAAGTATTTGACTGATTTGGGTTCTTTCGCATCAAAATTCAATTTGCATCATCAATAATAATGATAATAATAAAGTATTGAACAATTCGAACCATTCGTATGGAATATCTCGGAAATAGCTTATGTCACAGAAAAGTTATTTGGAACAAATTGTGCGATTTAAAAGATAACACTATTTTTGTAGCATGTTATCGCTTAACGTATACCCGGGTTACCTTCCTTACTAATGAAAGACTATTCCCAGAAAAACTATCGTAAATAAAACATAAATATATCAACGACTTTTGCATGATAAAATAATACCCATGTCATGCAAATATCGTTGATATATGGTACTTTAAACCGAAACGTTTGTCAGCTTTGAGAAAGTAAAACAATTTCGAAAAATCTTCCTTGCAACGGGTCGTTTGGGTTTGGGGAAGGGATTTCCGCACTATGAAGACGTGAACAAAGTTTTTTAAGTCATGCTGTTCACACACACGCAGATGGTGGAGACACAGCTTTTTCTAGAAATGCTTCTTTTGGATCCAGAAACCTCGAAACTTGTACTTCCGCTGAAATCTGGTATTGAATTTTGGATGAAATACAATACTTACCCTACTTATAGATAAAGTAAAGGGAAACGGAGGCCAGAAACTCATTACAAGTGCTTCGTCTTTAAAGAACTGTACCAAAAACTCTTAGAAATGCGCATGCTGTATGTGGTGCCGTTTGGTTGCGTCTACCTCCAGTAGATTGCAAAGCTATGTCTCGTATCAGTGACGTTGCCTGTCATTCGCAAAGTGTGTCTCGCAGATATCAGCAGACACGATAATTAGCACATGTTCTCTACTTTGGCGTGCGATAATATTGAACTTGAAACGCATGACGTGTCGTTTAAAAGCTCTTGATTGAAATGGGCTCACTTTCTTGGACAAAAGCGCGTATCTGCATCTGAAAAGAGATTCGGCACGCTACGCTGCGACACAAAACCCATTCCATTGCTGCGTGTTTCACTAGTATATCAGTGTTCATGGAATGCTATTACACTGACGCCTTATTTTTATCGTTCACGTTTGAAATTTCCGTCCGTAAACTGTGGACAGAGACGCATGTTTTACCGACTAAAATGTTACCAAATGTTTGCTTTTAAAGCGTTAGAGGAATCTACAGTTCTATACTTTTGATCTGTTTTCTTTTTTCTTTTTATGTAATGCCGTGCTTCGATGTAAGTATTAATTCTTACGGCTAGTATATGTGAGCTGTGCTTTAGGCAGCCGACCTAAGAAAAAAATCAGTATAACTTTTGTAAGAAATATTGATTATGAATGTCTTATGATATTGGAAAAAGTGGTTACAACTGGGCGTGGTCATGTATTGGAAATGTCCGACAAACTAACATGAGTTTTGAATTTACAGCTTAGAAAAGCATACAGTGAGAGGAACTTGTCAAAAGTGATCTTGCAGGAGGATCCAGATAACCCAACATATTGGACAGGAATGCACTAGAAATGTAACATTTTCTCTACCTAGTTACTCGTAAGTCCAATTAATATTGTTTCATTGCATCTTTTCTCAGTAGCTACAGAAGTTAGAAAAATGAAACATTTTCCAGTTGTTACTGTAGCCAAGAATATTTTAAGGTTTTTGGTACTATATAGTTAAAACACTGGAATTTTTATCTTTAATTAACGTCCTTCAACGTAAGCCTTATCGTGCAATATTTCTTAAAAAAAATACAAGTTGATTTTAAAAAAGACTCATAGTTAACTAAAAAGTTATTTGTTCACAAACCGCCGTGTTAAAGTGTTCCCAAACGAATACATATTCTGTAAAATTTCAACAGTCCCAAAAACAATATCCGCTTTGAAAACATGCATAACATTTTTAAAATTTTGTGTTGTAAAGATAGACAGGGTTTTCCTCTTAAATTTCTCTTAATTTTCAAATGAGTAACAAAACAAACAAGTCAATCTTAATTTTTCCTAGCCTGCTTATATTATCCTCGGACAGATTCTGTTACAGCGTAAGAAAAATGTTAACATTTATAATAAAAGACTAGCTTTTTTAATTTTTGTTTACTTTTCATAAATAAGCGCAGTTTTAAGAATGCATAAGAACCTGTGTTTATTCGTTTTAAATCAGTTTGTTAAATTAGTACTTTATGAAAAAGTGCCATAACTATACAACGTAAATTTAAGTAAATCACTTTTTTGTCATGGTCAGTAAAACAGATTAAAATGCAACTTTGGCACTACGCCTTTTACTGCTCCTTTGGTATTGGGAGAAATTTGAACAATCTTGGTTGAAAGCTGCAGGATTTAGAAATGTAGCCGAATCATTCCTTTTTGTTAAGGTTTAACGTGATTGGACAAAATTTTTCATTCGAGTTAGGTAGGATTCATTCCTCTTTGGTGTTTTTACAGTACGTTTCGGTCAACCACGAGAAAGTGTAAGCTGCACTTTTGCCTATGTGCGAACCACAATTACTAGCCGGTGCACTTACGGACGTGAGACACCTATTGGCACTAGCTCAATCAGTAAAGAAAAATCGTTGGTTATATTGACAGCCTCTTAAAATTTCCGGCGTCGAATATGCAAAATTTAAATATGTACACCATTTAAATAACATTTATTTGCATGTTTAATGGCAGTGAAATTGAGCTTTTTAATTTATGGACGGTCTTTAACTGCTGTAGTTCTCTGCGTCCCATTCTATATTGGCGTGAAAGCCTGCTTATAATCTTGCTCAAAAGTCCTATCTATCAGGCTTGAGTTTCTTTTATGTGCCCTAAATTTATAACACAGGATAATACTTCCCTTCCGAAGGAAACCATACTTAGGAATTTTAAGCCCGGAAAAATCCATTGCCCTCCGCCGGGTTTGAATCCGGACCTTTGAAATCGGAGATTAGCATGCTACTCCCGTGTCTTATGTGTTTCAGAACGTTATATGTGATTAACTCCATAAGAATGCATTATTTTTTAAATAAACATTTTTCGTTGTTTTCCGGCTTTTTTATGTTTCTGTGATTTCTTGTTTTTGTTTTTATACATATACACAAACACCCACGCCGAGGTGGGCCTCCAACCTACAACCCTCTGAGTGGCAGAGCGCCAAAGACACTTCAGCGACCACGTCTACGAGAGCCGGCCAAGTTGGCACTAATACAGGTATAAGTTATACGAGAGAGGCAACTTCCGCACTGAGACTGGCATAGATTTATTACAGCTTAACATCCAGGAGGAAGGGATGAAATGAGGGAAGTGCAGGAGGTTACAGACCACAGAGACGCGATGAAGACTGTTGAAGCTGCATAGAGAGGGCGATGAACGACCCGTCGACCAAGCATCCGCGCCATCTGTCCGACACCGCTATAGGCCAAGAAACATATGTCACGCCTGAAACATGAGAAGAAAACTGAATGAAAGGAAAATATTGGAAACGAAATTGTGTTAGATGAGAAACCACCCCAGCATTCCGTTACCGACCAAGGTAAACTGTAAAGTAACCAAGATCAAAGTGGGTGGTTGGCGAGAATCGAACCCAGGACTCATGTTACCGTGGAGTCATCGCGCTTGGTTTTGCAGTAGAACATTTTTAGCATTGTTTTCGTGTATTTACACTCTTATTTTAATTACTGCCATGTTTAAAGTTGCAATCATATTTAAAGGTGTCTTAAGCTCTAGACATTCCTAATTGACTCTTTTAAGACTTTTTCCCTCATTATTATATTTCTTTACTTCCAGATACGAATTGTGGAACAGTTCTCCTAATTTTCCTCTTAGATTAATTGAGCTGAGGTTTACATAACAAATTCTATAGACTAGGTATAATACAAGGGGCGTCCAGAAAGTAAGTTGTTGCAATTTATTTCTTCTGCAGCGCTGCGATCGCAGTTCCGCACATTCGCGGTAGGCGCTCTGTATCAAGTGCCAATCTGAGATTTTTTAAAATTTTTTTTAATTTACGTCCTCCAACGTTAAGTCATATCGGACGATGTATGGAATGGGTGAAATGATGCTCAAATAAGCCCGGGGTCCATAGAGCTTAGAGTTACCTGACATTCGTCTTTCAGGTTGAGGGAAAACCCCGGTAAAAACCTTATCCAGGTAACTCACTCTGACCGAGATTCGAACTCGGGACCTCTGAGATCGTTGTCAGCTACGTACGCTTTGTTGTGCTTGTTTACAATGTCGGTGTTGATTGAAAATCCCGCCGCTTGTGATTCGTTTTCTGAATGCTAGGAAAGTAAAACCAATTGAAATTTATCGGCAAATTTGCGATGCTAAAAGGTGTTGTGTTTCTTCGCGACATCGCGCGACCACACACTGCAAATTGCGACGAAAAATATCCTACAGGGATTTGGCTGGGACGTGTTTGACCACCCCCAGTACAGCCCTGACTTCGCCCCTAGCAACTTTCATCTGTTTTTGCATCTCAAGTCTTTCCTTTGCGATCAGCATTTCAACAATGACAAAGAGCTGAAAGAAAATGTTTCCAACTGGTTGAAGACACAGGCGGCAATCTTATATGAAGAAGGTATACAAAAACTTGTGCCTCGCTATGACAAATGCCTGCAAAATTTCGGCAGTTATGTGGAAAAGTAGTTTAAGACTTGTAGAATTTTGTGCAAAAATTATTTTTCTGTATCTTTACACAATTTAATTTTATTACCAAACAGAGCTTACTTTCTGGACGTACCTCATAGTTTGGAATGTAAGGAAATTGAAAAGTTCATGAAGAGAATGAATGGGCTGTAAGGTTGGTGTAATAGTTTGGTGTTGAATTTTACGAGATAGACTGCACGACTCAACCCCTCGCTTAGTTCAGTGTGGAGTACCTTAATGAAATAATGGCTAGCTCGTTAGGAGAAGGCAGAAGAAAATACGTTTTACACTTTCCCTCTTGAAGTTGTGGAAGGCCACATGCGATGTTCAGCATTCCGTTAAACTGTTTTTTTAATGGAGGAGTTGCATTTCAAAATAATATTTAAATACATTACAGTCTTGCTGTTCACAGCTTTAGAAGACGTAGTTTTTTTTATTATGAAACGTCAAAATCGTTATATTTAATATCTACATCACCCGTACGATCAAGATATTGCGGTGTTTACAGATTGTAGGATTAATTATTGCATAATATTTCATTTTTATTTATCTCTACCTACTTTTGTGAATGCTATGCAGGAAAAATGGAAATGAGAGTGCATTTTCAGTTATTAAAGTTATAAAATAAAAAATTGTTAAACGCCTTTCTTTCTGCATCTACAGATTTTTCATCTTTGAATTGGTTAACTTGAAATGTGTATTAAAATAGAGAGAAATATTTCTTGCCTCATTTTGAGTTACAACTTATGTTTATATAACCAATCAACTAATATGTAAGTTGTAGTCTTCACATGTACATTAATAGTTCAACACCATAAGACTCCATTTATTCATACAATTTCCCTTCGCCCAATAAGTGCAAGTCATATGACCTCAATATTGTAACTTTGTGGGTTCGTGAAATTAAAAGTCCAATTGCACAAACTCAAAATGTTCTTTATTTCCACCGACTTACAGTTGAACACTTGCCAATTACACAGAATTACGTAATGCACACAATTACGATTCACCAGTTCGTCCGTTACAGTTCCACTGCACGCTCACAGTTACGTACACTCTTCCGATGCACGTACACAGTCTTCTCGTCCGTTCACTAGCACGGCGCTCATACGCTGCTCGTCAAGCACTGACTCTCCTCCAGCCCGACGCGTTGCTTCTATAGGACCAACTGGCCAATCTAGAAGGTTCTGGATTAGATGAAATATCCCGTAAGTTCGAGAACTCAGGGGGGAGCAGAAAGAGACGGCACAATGTTTTTCCAGCCATCCCTCGTTACCGCTATAAGACAAATGAGTGGGCGTGTCCGAACGCCTCCGTCTCCTGCTGCTGCTGCTGCCGGCCGGTTCTATAGGGAGTTCCGACGTTCGGGTGACAATGTACTATATGACAGAGCGTAGAGGTGTGTTGACCTTCACTGATGAGCGCTGTAATATCATTTTTACTAGAAGATATTAGTAACCTGGCATACAGTAAGTGACGAAACACATGGGAGCTGTATGTTTCATATGAAAGCTTGGCCAATTAGTTCTTATACTCAATTGTAAATTACTATTGCAGCCTCCCATTTGTTGTTTAACACAAAGGGATTTCGATTCCCTCTTTTTTTCTCCTGTCACAATACTCAATCACGTTATATATGATTTCTCGTTCCTGCGGTTTACGTCGCGTTGCTGTAATTAACCTCTTATCAGAGTATACATCCACAGTCTGGTCGTGTATGTGCGATAGGTTCGCGTAAACAACTTCGTTCACAATTTCCCGATACGCTTCCACACGTTGTCTTGTAGTATATTGGTGTATTTGAGTCGGTTTATTTACGTCGCGCTGTCAAGACGGTTCAATCAGTGCTGCCACTTTAGAAACTCCAGTCTTGTAGTTTCGATCTGTCTGTCTTTAACGCCCGCTTTTATTACATGCGACACCGCAGGCGATGACACCGATGAATCATTTCCTGTGATAATTCAGGAAATAAAGATGGAGTATCAGTGAAATGAGATGGCGGGGAAAACCGGAGATCCGAAGAAAACCCACCCCAGCGCCGTATTGTCCAACAAAAATCTCACTTTGCGATCGCCTGGGATCGAACCCGGGCCGCCTTGGTGAGAGCCAAGCAGTCTAACTGCTCAGCCACGGCGCGGCCTATTTTTCTGTGTGGTTTATGCTTTCAGCTGTTGAGTGTGATCTGACGTTTCTCGTTCAGACTTTTTATCAAGTATATATACAGTAAATTTTTGAATAAATTTTTATCAGTTCATTTTGGGATGTCTCAGAAAATTACAAGGAACTTGACAACAAGAAGCAATTTCTCATGAGGCTTTCTGAACAAACTGTCCATGAAACTTGAACGTTTAACAGATATGCTACTTCATCTACTTTTTAGTTAGTTTGTAGAAATAGTACAACACAGAGAAATCCATGGAAACAGACTGGTGGAATTAATTTTCTTAGAATATACAACGTGCCATATATAAATAGGCCACTGAAAATTATACCGCGTCTTATCATTCCTTGTCGTCCGACAGATATCGCACGTATAAAACGAGGTCTTAAGCATCCTTAAAGTACTGCATCAGTTCTTTTTTTTTTTTTTCTCCAGAATTTTCCGCAAGTGGAGTTTGACTTACTGGGCTTTTTATTCATTGCGTCCTTTTGTCCGACATTGTTACAAGATGCTGAACCATTGCAGTAATCAAGACTTGAAAACAATAAAGGCTGTGCGTTTATCAACAGACATAGGGGGCGTGACTGCGATTTCAATTATAACGTTCCTTATTCACGAATAAAAAAGAAAACAAATTCGAAGATGAAACAATTGAATTTGCATAATGTTGCAGCCAACTCGGTTTCGTGACAGTTGGGTAGTTGACAAAAATAAAAGTACACGCGTTGGTAGCAGTTAATTATTTTATTTATGGACATTAGATAGGCCCTTCTTATGTCTTTATATGCCATCGTGTATATTAAAGAAAAGTTCTTAGTTACAGGTAAACATGGGCTTATTTGTAGTCCCCAAGCTACGAACTGAAAAGATCTCCCAAGTTTACTTTACACTTCTTTTTGCTGTCGTCTAATAAAAGCTGTGAACTTAATGCTGTAGAAACCTGATATTAATATGAAACCACAAATCACGTTTTAATTACACGCGAGAGCTGTGCTTAAAATGGGAACAACTTTGTAGTCTCTGTTGTCGATCTGTAAAATCTTGCATTTCGATATACCTACAGATTTAAGTCCTGCACGTCGTTTTAAAGATAGTTACTCGGTGTAATTTCAGTCAACCGAGATTATTTTATCACGTATTTGTTGAATGTAATAATAGTACTTTAATTTGCGGGTTTTTATATAAACCAAATTTTCGAAGAAAAGAATTTGTAAAATTGACAGTCAAGTCTTAGGTAAAATGATTCATGTAATGAAAACTAGAAAATGTTCAACTTTTAAATTCTGTATATTATTGAATGTGGTTACTTACAATAACAATTATATTTTGTGCAACATTAAAACTGCTTAACCAGAGTTCTGTTTTCTCCCATAGTTTGTTGGGAATAATTCATTAATAGTTACAGAAAATGGGATTTTTTTTTTTTTACTTTCACTTAAATCGATAACACTCGGACATGTGACATCA
This sequence comes from Mantis religiosa, assembly GCA_030765055.1. Lineage (NCBI taxonomy): Eukaryota > Metazoa > Arthropoda > Insecta > Mantodea > Mantidae > Mantis > Mantis religiosa. The sequence goes on from CM060950.1 coordinate 132,457,933, forward strand.
TTAATAGGATTAGCAACCTTTGGGGAAAGAGTGCTTTTCGCATTTTCTATCAGGGACTACTCAACATTTTTTCACACTTCAGTAAACATTCCATAAACATGTTTTCAGTTTACTTTTTATGTTTTCTTTTGGAAAAAGAAAAGTACGTTATTTGCAACGCATTTCGCAATTATGTTTTTGTATTTTAATGTGCTTAGTTGCATTTTGAGTCAGTTTCTGACTTTATGCATTTTCAAGAGCTCGTGAAAAATCAAAATTCAGGACTAGAAGCCTTAATTAGCATTTTGCGCTATATTGAAATTGTGAAAAATCACCATCCCTTAGCACAATACTATCCTACTCTTTTTTATACTAATGTGACAAAATATGAAAATTTTATACATTTCACAGATGCAGTAGTACTGTAGTCCTGAGGATATGCACGAAATATATTTTACCTTACCGATGTCGGAGTGCAAAGCAAACTCTAATGTCCAGGGTAGAAACACAGCGTTCAACCGGCACTCCTGTTATAAAGGATAGTTTGTGTTTGATATACTGGATTGTCACCATAGATGCCCTTCATTGCCAGTCATCAGTCATCCACATCTGTCAGAAGCTTTCAACGCCATTCTTTCATACCACTTTGGCTTATTTATGCATAGTGTTGAGAAATACACGCAAATGTATATTCATGTTAAAGTGGCATTTTTTGATAAACTTTGCAAGTTCCTTTTCCACTGTGTGTTAAAATGATTAATGGATCTTGTTTCGTGTATATTGACGCATAGTTTCGAGTGGAGTGTGCACATGAATGTTTTTCTGTCTCTATTTTACTTAGCTTTAACTGTGTGATCATATCGTGATGGAACTGGAAGGAAATAGTCGTGTCTCGATGTGAGGCGGACAGTTAACCTTGTAGGTTTCTTCCCTGTATCATCTGTGTCAAACTAGAACGATCTTCTTGTAACAAAAAAAAAAAAAAAAAAAAAAATGGACGGCGAGAAAGACATATTTTAACGGAACCATGTTTACATCAGGGTCGTTCTAGCTTGAGACAAGATTATACCATACCACCGTGCAGGGCAGATAACCATAAGGGTCCCGTCTAATCTCCTGCTTATATTATCTGTGGGCCGATCGCAAGACATTCGGTATTAACGTCAACTTTCATTTTTACTATTGTTTTATATCTAGGTCGAGGTATTAGATATCGAACTCAGTATTTACCATAGCTACTGAGGGGAAAACCGCGAGAAAATCCGTCAGATCGGTCGACCCACGGTCTTGACCGTTTCGATGCAGCTTTGATCCATTTGGTCAGGATGCACTTCGTTGTACTAATTTCTATGCCTGTCCCTTACCAAGGAGTACAGTCTGAATGACTGATACTGTACAAATTTTTTGGCTCTAAAAACATCCAAGAGTAATATAGTATGCCTTTTGTGAGTTAAGCTGGACTGTTTTGAGTTCTTTTCTTGCATAACTGCAATCGTAAGTTACCCCGAATCGGCCACATCGTATAAAGAAGCCTTAACTGAGAAGAAGGACGCAATTCTCAGCTGAAATTTGTTGCATTTAATTGAGCTTTCGGCTCTTTTCTTGCATTGTTTCCCAATAAAAAGTTTATCATGGCTGAAATTTTGGTAAATCCAGACAATATTAACCTCCACTTAAAAAATCAAACCTTTTCTGATATGGTATATGCAAAAGTATTTTATATGAATTTAGTAAGTACAACAATTTGAAAGTAACAACTGACAGTTTCAGCTGAAGAAATAAGTTTGTAAAGTGTAAAAATCGAGGCGTTTATGAGGACGTTTAGTAAAAGCGCTCAGACATTTTTTGTTTGTCATGTCAAAACCCATTTTCTCTCTAGGTACACATATAAAAAGTCTTTAATAAATGCATGTAATTTAGATTTGGGGATACGGCAGAAAATGGTTAATATCTATACAAGTTTCGAAATATAATGAAAAATATTGAAAAACGCCGGAACACGTAAGCTGAGAATAATTTATTTTTCCTGTATAGTAAAAGTTTAAATCTTCTCCCTATTAATTTGAAAAGTGGTAGTTCTACTTTTTAAGTGGAGGTGAATATATTCCAGAGTTAATGTATTTTATATTTTAAGTTTTTGCAGGAAATAAAACCGTTTTGCTAATGTTCTAATGTTTATTAGCCCTGCAGAAAAGGCTGTTGTATTGCAACGTTTCGAAATATCACATCGCATGATATTATACAGAAGAGGAGAAAGAGGGAATGTGATAGAGGAATAACGCGAACTAAGCTGCGGAATGCGGATACTCCTGGGGAAGTGCCCCTCAGTGCCGCAGCTCTGAACTTGGCCTAACCTTACTAAAACTTTACCCCATTGAAATGAAAACGGCATCAATTTGTGGTTAAATGCAGCGTTCGGGTGAATGGCGGTAAATTCACTTCAGGTTATACATGCTAGTATTTCACCTTGAATGGCAAAGCCTGCAGAAGAAGGCAAGGAATTTCATTTCCGAGCCAGTGCGCAAAGCCTTTAGCCTCGCATATCCCTCAGGAAGCTGTTTTTTTCTAAAAGAGAGGCTAAAATTGGTGCCAAGTGGTCTTTTCTTTGAAGCTGAATGAAATCAATGATGTTGGAAGCCCCAATGCTTCCCGATATTTGCCTTCCGTTCTCAGAGGCTTTGCGAATAGCTTCTATCACTCGGACAAAAATGGTAGTTGTTGCGGTAATCGGCACGTTTTTTTTTTTTATTTTTTTATTATTTTATTTATGTAAAGATCCAGTTGGCTTTAGGGTTGCTATTGTAAGGTCTGTTTTTTGGCTTTCTAAAGCGTAGATATGAGCTTGTGCATTCCAGGGCGAAAGTATATGTTTTTAAACGTTAATTTAATATAAACTAGAGTTGTAAAATTAGAATAAAGTGAGTTCATACTAAATTTCAGAAGAAAAAGCTTTTATTACTGAACTTCACACATTCAGGTGTTGGGGTTTGCAGCAAGAGATGTCATCACGACATTCCTAACATTGAAAACAGCTGTCCTAACACCTGACAAGGTCACAACAGTGTCATGGGGTAATATGGGTTTGCTCTGCAAATTGGGTTATTACCGGACGGTGATCAATCCCACAACCTATGGAATAGACGGTAAAGCACTCAAACTGCGCCACACAGTGCGAACGCCTTTCAGGTTTTTATTTCTACGTACACAAATCTTACAAATGCAATAGTTCTGAAGAAGCTTGAGGAAGCACCACAGAGCTGCGAAAAAGCTGCATTCTTCATTCTGTCAAGTTTAGTCACAACTTAGGTCGAAAGAAAATATCGCATACTTAGTGATTTGATTTATTGGTAGACATCGGATACTTGTAAAAACTGCAGCTTTATTTGACTTTACATTTTCTCTTCTTCTTAAACTCCCCTAGTTTTATCACAATCATGGTATTAGGGGATTCTTATTCCTGTCGGGTTGAGGAACAGAAACTTTGGATCAGATATAGAACCCAGAATGGATGATAGACCGATGTCTAGTATGAGAGTGAGAGAAGTAGATAACAGAATGATGGCTAGCTGAATCAAAGTAAAAATAATAACGGAATAAGTGGTGGAATGATGGCGGGGAAAGCGGAATCCCAGAGACAACGCGCCCCTGCGCCGTGATGTCCACAAACCCACGTGCGGTCCCCTGAGAGATCGAACACGGGCCGCCTAAGGTGAGAGTCAGCTTGTCAGTTGGTGTATCCGCTCTGTCACGGCGTAGCCCTATTTGAATTTGCATACCTACATATATATATATATATATATATATATATATATATATATATATATATATATATATGAACACTTCTCGAGTACTGAATTTTCTTTCAGTGTCTCCCCCCCCCCCACCCCCGCCGCCGCTTATTGTAACCTTCTGTTTTGCATTTTATATGTTAGTTTTTTACCAGTTAATTTGAGTTTTTAAGGTGATAGTTCAGTGCCCTTTTTGGTGCAGGGGCAAAACACGGTGTATGTTTCCCTTGGAATATCAGTATTTAAATCTACAGCGACGTATTGCAGCTAGACTACGTCTGCAAGATGTATTCTTGTCCCATTTCAGAACATGAGAGCCAAATGCCCCTGCTTTCATTATTTCGATGAAAGTCTCCAAATGGTCAGCAGTGATCCAGTGATTCTATCTTCAGGCAAAGAAACGCCAACCCGCGTAATTTGAATGATCACATGACTATTTGGGGATACATTGTGTTCGTTGATTAATTATTTGTTACGTTATACAAACACGAAGACAGACAAATGAACCGCTGAGAATTGTGATTGTGCCCTCGAGTACGTTACCTAAAGTAGAGTTAACATTTGTATTTACGTATCTTATAATGGCAAGTGCGAATCATTCTTGCCATTAGCCCATTTCCATTGCTGTAAAAAATATGTGTGTGTAACCGAAATGCTGAATAGGATTTTAGGACGGCCGTTCACCACTAGTTTAATTCTGAAGCCGGAGAAATAGAGGCCAATGTATATTGAAGTAATAAGCCACCATACTATTTTGATAGCACCTGTAACTTCTGGGGGGAAGCAGACATACACGTGCAGGAGTGCTTGATTTTGGGAACTTAAGAACTGGCTGATTGTTTCTAATAATCCAGAAGGACCTTTAGATTTTCACTAAAAGTAACTGCTGAGCTGTCCTTGTAAAATTTATAATCTCCAGTTGTTTATATAACCTCTCACACACGCACACAAACATAATATGTAGTATATTCACATGGGATCAGATTTAAGGCGTACATACACTGGTCTGTTCACGGCTGCGACTCAGATGTCAGGATTCCCACGCAGGCTTGCTTGCATTCGATTCTGGTTACTACAGGTTGCTCACTTATCTCCTTGACGAACCGGCTGCCGTCTACATACGCGCCGTCCATCTCGATGAGCTTTAACCAAATCGTGCTCAGGGTACCTTGGATTCAACTCGCGTACGACACCGTTAAGCTTAGATATTGGTGCCTTAGAAAACACAAACAGAATGCGTCATAAGTCGACGTAGACACGGCAGAGCCGTTAAGGGCGTCACCCGCGATTTAACCTTCGTAATAAGTGTTAGTAAGAGTGGCATGTTGGCAGTGCTAATTCACACTGGTGATATGGAAGCTCAGGAGAATGCTTGTAAGTACTATTATTTCTATATTTCCATTTGATGGAGAGCAATGAATATTTCTGTGGGTATTCCTTGATTAATGTAAATAAATAAGAATTAATCTGGTTTGAATCTCATTTGAGCCAACGCAAGTATTACGGTGATAAAGCTACATAGAACTGCAAGTTGTGGTTGATCTCTCAGTGCCTGCTGGTGAGGCAGAAAGGAAGGAAATCATGATTGAAGTCTCGCAATGAAGCTTGGAAACACGAGGATGGAATGCAACATTTTTGCTAGTTCTTTGTATCGGATAGGACCAATTAGGTATACATATTACAATCGAGATTCATGAATAAGGCACTGCCTCCGTGATCGAGCGAGCTTACTTCTCACGCGAAAGTGGAAAGTTTTCCTTAATTAGAATTACTCCCTTCGTTCGTTATTATAAGTGTGGATTTGAGGATGGCTGTGTATGTGGAAATTGACTTAAAATCAAAGAAAAAATACAATTACCTTATGTAAGAGTTCAAAGAGTATAAACAAATATATCAGTCAACGCTCCAGAAGTGGTATTAGCGGTTAAAGTTGGCTATAGAAGTGGAAAAAATAAGTAAAATAGATGTAATAAAAGTAAAGCCAGTCTTACTAGTAATGTCGAAGTAAGGGTTTAATGCCCTATTCCACCAATGTTAAATTCACTAATTTGATCGCCCTTTATTTCGGAAACCTTTTGATATCACATTGAAATGTTTAAGGATGAAAATGCATGCCTTCCGAGTTCACTGTGTGACTTTTATACAGCAATGAGGAAGGTAGAATTTGTTCTTAAATATACATATTTTTATTGAAATATAAGAAGTTATATTTAAAAACCTAGCTCGACTGTTCGATTAGCACCAATACAGGTCCTCAACAGCATTAATGCAAATTTATCACCATTTAATTCAGCCACATCCAGTAGTTTCTGGGGAAACGAACCAATCGAATCAGAAAACTGTATTCATAGAAAGCAATTCAAAATAGATATGGGAAAGGTTCACTTATATTTGTAGATAAACGGAGGCTGCGGTATTTAGCAATGTTACCAATTTCTAGAGAAGAACTTTATCCAAAATATAAGCTTAAGTTGCAATTTTGTGTGCAAAATAGCACAGAATTCAGACACAAACTGGAAGGTGTAGTACTATTTTTTTTAAAAAAAAAAAACTTTTTAAAAGCAGTACTGTGAACACAATGATTTTACATATTAAAGAGAAAATGTCTATATGGCTGACTAAAAAAATAAAAATTTTCTTGTCAACTTTCACCATTTAATCTCAAATCTCCCATAAACGTAGGGATGGTGCTAAGGTCAGATGCTTGTTTTATAAGAAATAGTATGGTAACATTTATATGATTACACTCGTAGATAGTTTAGTAGGTACTTAAATTCGTAAATTTTTAGTGGGCTACCCTTGTAAACTGTTTAATTTTACAGATTTTAACAGAGTTTGAAATGTATGAACGAATAGGTTTCCAACACTGACGTGTAAAAGGTCAGCTTTGTAAATACTGCGGTTCGTCAAAACGACTTACTTTAACGGCTTCTCTCATAAAATGTCCATAATGTTTTAAAAAGTCGTTAAATGTGAAGTGTAGTAAAAAAATAAAATAAAATAAAAATCTGCATACTATACCCCGGCACCTAATTTCTTAATCCGGGGTAAATTCTCAGACTTTTATTCATTTATTAAAACATCAAAAACATATACAAATCATACACAATTTACAGATTATACGAGGGTGGGTCAAAAAGTAATGCCTCCTACTTTTTTTCTCTTTTAATTGCCAAGAAAATTGAATCCAATTTACATAGCTTGAAAACTACAACATTGACGATTAATTTGTCACTATTCAATATAATCTCCGTCCTTTTCCACAGTTTTGGTCCACCTTTTAACTAGGGCATATCTTCCTAAGCCATTGAAGCATGGACGTTTTCACAGCCTCATCTTCAAAATGAATCCCACGATGAGCTTCCTTTAGTGGCCCGAACGGATGGAAGTCTGATGGTGCCAGGTCAGGGCTGTATGGGGGTGAGGTAAGACTTGCCATCTCAATTTCTGCAGTGGTGTAACTGCTGGTGTGTGGTCTTGCATTGTCATGCAAAAGAACATCCGCTGTAGTTTTTGTTGGTCGAACTCGGCGAAGACATGCTTTCAGCTTTTTGAGAGTTCTGACGTATTGGACAGAATATATTGTGCATCCCTGCTCCAAAAATTCAATCATAAGCACACCCTCTGCATCCCAAAACACTGTCGCCATAACTTTCCCTGCCGACCGCCGAGTTTTGAATTTTTTTTTTCTTCGGTGACGTGTGATGCCATTCCATTGACTGCTTCTTTGATTCAGGTTCAAAAATATGAACCCACGTTTCGTCTCCAGTAACAAATTTTTTCCCAGAAACTTCTCTCCCTCCAAATTGAAGCGCTGCAAGTGTTCGGAGGCTATTGTTTTCCTTGTTTCTTTGTTTTGGGCGGTTAACATTCTTGGTACCCAACGTGAACAAACTTTTGAGTAACCCAGTTGTTGAATAATCGTCCTCACACTGCCTTTACTGAGGGAGGTAATGCGACACAATTCACCTGTTGTTACCCGGCGATCACCACGAATGATGTCATCGACTCGCTGAATGTTGCATGGAGTCACTGCAGTCACAGGCCTGCCGCTTCGCTTTCCATCTGCCAATGGTGTTTGCCCTTCAGCTTCGTTACAGCGATGAACCCATCGTCTAACAGTGCTGACATCCACCGTTGCATCACCATACACATTTTTTAGCCTTTCGTGAATGCGAATTGGCGTTTCAGCTTCCGCAGTTTTAAATTCAATCACAGAATGCTGTCTAATACGAATGTCGATGTCATTCATTTTGCAAGAGGATGCAGTGCTGCCACTTGTTGACTTAGGAAGTTACTACTGCAGGGGATTGGAGAAGAAGGTTTGAGGAATTGCGCCAAATTCAAAGTTTTCACATAACTTACTTATTTAAGGGAAAAAATAGGAGGCATTACTTTTTTACCCATCCCCATAAATAAAAAAAATAATAGTAAAAATAAATAAAAAAAATTTACAAACATTTTAAAATATACTCTCGTCAAATATAAAAATCCACACCACATTTCTAAAAATAAACATACATAAAAATAACTTAAATTTCAAAAATGTAATAAAAATGTATTTTTATACTAATCCATCCCTTTCAAAATGTTATAAATTAATTAAAAAAATTTTGCAATAATTTCAAACCTACTTAAAGATATTTTAAACAAAAGTATAATATTACTGGTTTTGAGTAATAGTGGTTTCCAGTTTCCAGTAAAGTGTAGTAACACAATTTTTCTCAAACGAACCACTTAAAATGTTGCAGCGTGTGCTTTATATAAGGAAGCGGGTGTATTCTTTCCATTTATACGCCGTCTATTTGTTCTCGATGCACATGGGCAATAGAATCCGTAAGCAGTGGTGTACAGTCACGTCACCGTTCATACGTTTAATCTAAGCGCGTTCAACTTGTATGAAGTTCCAAATAGATTATGTTCATGAATACGTTTGTTATTGTGTTCTGAAGTTAGCTTATGTTGAAATATAACTGTTTTCTCATCCTTGTATTGGTAGGAGTTGTTAGGATACTGTAACTCTTTCGATTGTTCATTTAGTGGATATACCTTGATCTGACAGGCCACACAGTGATTTTGATATTAACAACAAAAGTAGAAACCTAATTATTCATACAATCTGTTAACTTTTATTCCTGAAATAGTCTTGCTCAATCCCATTTGAGGCTCCAATTGTATCCAATAAATTCGCAGCCTCTCTTGTGATTTATTATACTCGTATGATAATGTATTCAGAAGGAAATGATCGACTGCTGTTAACCTTTTGACTGTTCATCATCGTGACACAGTTGGCACGACTAACAAGTACTAACAAAGCAGATTCATTTACGAAGGTCAAAAATGTCTGAAGGCTTTAACGAAAGTGTAAAATTGTTACCCGTTTAATTGGCACTTCAATCCAAGCAGTTTTTATTTCGGTGCTTCACATAACTAAGGTAAGCTTATTACTGCTATTTTGGACGTTATCTGTGCTATACATCCTGATTTTGAAACTGCGTGTGTTAAATGAACTGGGTTCATAAACGAGATGAATTCCGGACCAGAAAATGACTGAATGAAATTCCTCTACAATATTCAGGTTTGGCTATGTAAAACCCATTTCATCTTCAAGAATAACACGTTGAATTTTTCTCAAGATAATTGAATGGTTTATATAAGATGCTAATGCTTTTTTGAAGAATTTAGCGGAAAGCAAACTCGTTTAAAATTCCGCTACACTTAAGAGGTCTAGCAAACGTAACAACACTCAATTCCCCCCCCCCCCTCCCCCGTAACCTTCATAACTCAAGTTGCGCTGTATCAAATTATGTAAATATCTCTAAAACTGTATTGAAATACTCATTTGTTCTATTCTACGAGTAAACCATGAAAAAGATCATCCTGTTAAAAATCAATATGACAATTATCACGGAAAAGATGACAATACATTCCTATATGGGTCATCCACGTTACTCGTGCGAGAAATTTCTTTGAACCTGAAATGTGCGTGCGCTGTGCGCACAGTGTAGCGACTCTAGAAAAAAAAATTAACTTTAATTTCAACATTGATAGGTATTTATTTAAAATATATTTATAGGAATATGACACTAAAATGTTTATGAAGCGTTACAGGACTGTTACTCAACGTTTTAAAATGAATCCAATAAAATTAGCTAAAATGTAAGTTATTTGAGAGCTATTAATTTGTGTTATAGGTGTAGTTTCAATCATTTAAACCTACCAAGAAGCCAATTGAGTTTGTGAGACTTGCGATGTGATAAGGCGTTGGAAAGTTTATCTTAATTACATCTGTTGTGTTTTCTTAGACATATTTGTTGACAAATAATCAACATCTCAAAGCAGACATTTCCAAATAAAACTTATCAATATGACAAAAATGCCGGCTATTTTTGAGATTTAATAATGGCACCTTTTAAAACTTATTGTTTTGTGAAGAACAGAAAGAAATATGTATATTAGTAAAGCCCAAACATTCTATCGGATTTGGAACAAAAAGAGTTGGTAGCAGGAACACTAGTCAAATTCTGTGCTTTATGTTGACAGAATAACACGTTAATTATGTGTATGACAGAGCTTATTTCCTGCAAGTCGGCTCGCTGATGTGTGACCGAATCACCGTAACTGCGTATGTAGGAAGCGATGTAGATTTAAAGGATTTTTGTAGTGCCATATTCCAGTTGACGTTTTAAGTTTTCACCTTAAGAATTACTTTCATATATATTCAAAGGAATTTATAGCGGTGATAAAGACGGGTTTGTGGCAAAGCCTTGGGTGTTACTTTCCCCCGTCAGTTTCTGCGACGTGTTTCTAAAATGTATTTTAAGAAGTTAGAAATGAAATTTAATAAGTTCTAAAATGATACAAGCAGCTTCATGTTTACCTTGTTCAAATAACAATATGGATAGCCGAGGTCGTTGAGGCACGGACACGTGAACAGAAGTTCTACCGTTTTTTCCCCCACTTATACCTCGCCTTTAACTGCAATGGTCATATCGGCGGCCATTCTCCTTTGGAACATGTAGAATGTGTTAACTCGTATTCGTTGGGTCTTAATCATTAGATCAAGCACACATTCGCATTCTCATTCATACTTCCAGACTCTGGGGAAGATGAGGAATTATTTTGGTCGGAGAAAATTTCCTACAGCCGAGAATCGAACCCGGGACCCCTTAGCACGGCAGACAGGTGCTCTACCAACTGAGCTACGGGGCCAGCCAAACTGTTCAAACCCTGTCAGGACCCTTCTGTTACCGAGGTGCTTTCCAGGTTTTCCTTATTTAGAAGAAATGCCGGGGAGATACTTTCATGTAATTTTATCTTTCACCGGCGCCCAAAGCCTGTGGTACCGTATGTAGCAAGTACGGACGTTAAACACTAAACACTGTTAAAATGTTATAACTCAATTGGAATAGACATTCAGATGATTAATGTAGAAAACAGTTTCATTCTCTCGTAGTTTTATTATTATTATTATTATTATTATTATTATTATTATTATTATTATTATTATTATTATTATTATTATTATTATTATTATTATTATTATTATTATTATTATTATTATTATTATTATTATTATTATTATTATTATTATTATTATTATTATTATTATTATTATTATTATTATTAATCAAACTATGCCACTTGTATATTTTCAAAACCAGGTCATTAGAACAGATTTCAAAATTTTAATTAGACACTTCGTTTATTTTTTCAATTTGAAAAAAAAAAACATTTCAATTTGATGATAATCGCGAAACTCTGAGATAGTGGCTAAAAGTAACAAACGAGAGTACTTCTCTTCGGCATTTCAGAAGCACACGCCATTACACATACACAAAGAGCATGCATACGTGCAGATGTAATTTTAATCAGTAGTCTTGCTTGGCGGAGCAAATGCGAGACAGTGAAAATGGAATTTCATACTTTCTTCTCCACTTCTTGCTTAATATGAAAAGTGAAAGTTTTCTATGTCCTCTCAGCTTTGAGCACCTGGAAAAGGAAAAAGTGTCATCGACGATCAAAGTGGACGAGAATATATATTTAATAGGCGGCATATTGACGATTCAGTCATTTCCTTTAACGAGGTAATTTTGTTGAGTTCTCGACGAAAACGCACCTAAAGCTACGCATGTTACTTTGTCCAAAACTATCGAAAGAAAGTAACAGTTTAGAATGCGCCGAGTGCTGTTCTCTACCGAAGCTGAATATGGCCGGGTTCTTTTTCCCCCCTTGTCAAAAAGGTGGATATTGCTTTGTGGTAATTTTCAGATATGAGTTTCTTAAACATTTTATCTATCCAGTTCTGCTTATGAGGGTCCCTCTGGCCGAATCGTCCGCTAAGATCTTGAATGTCAAAACTAAATTGGAGAGGTACGCTATCGTGTTGATATCTTGTCACCGAATTTTAAAACGGACAGGATAATATGTTTCCGATTGTGGGTTTCTGTCCAGAATTGGATCTTCTCGCTCACCTAAACAAGTCTTAATGATGAACATAAATAAAATAGGAAAATAGCAGTATATTACAGGCGCATATGTATAACACGCTTAAAATTGCGAAATGCTGTCTTGTGCTATCCGAGTATTACTCTTCTTTTCCCAAATACCTTGTGATAACTATGTGCAGGTACCTTGCATATTGTTTAAAGGTACAAGATATGGTAGTCTATGTGCTGTCAATAGGTTTCTATTCATCTGGGAACAATATGTGGAATACAATAACGGGATTAGCCGGGTAGAAGCCCAGTTCATTACCATATGCGTATCACGCATTATGTTCCATGTATGTGCTGGCGCGTGTCAAAACAAGCTTGAGGAGACCGCTAGGCTGTTTCCGGCTTGCTCTTAGTGGGCCGGAACCTCGGTGGCCGTTTTCTGCAGACAACCGCTCAAAGGGTTAATGAAATATTGTTTTTGGACTGTGGTTGGTCATGATGATTATCAAGACTCTCAGATATTCTTTAGTAATAACACGAGTAGTGATATAGATCATTTTATAACTGGACAACAGTAAAGCGAAACACCTCCTGAGACGTGATTTACTGTGCATGGAGAAGGTATTTTGCTCTCTTGCGATTGTCCCAAGTTAGATTCCAATTGGATAGAAGTGGGTTGGCAGCGACATCTACTCCAGCCAATGTATGAGGTATCGATAGTATACAGGTAGCCGAGGTCATTAAGGCACGGATTAGAGAAAGTAGAGAAAGTAAGTTCCGTGGTTGTAATCCATCCAGGACCGATGTCTCTGGATGACCTTTATCACTAGTGATCATAATTTAAACAGTAGTATATTCTAGACCTCGGATGTTTATATGTACTTTTCTTTGAAGCTTTCAAGATTTGCAAATCTTGCTTCACAATTTTAATTTAAAAGTTCACACACATAAATGCGTTTACTTTTCTGAATATTATCCCTTAAATTATTTTCTGAGCATTCATTTTAGAAATACTGCACGAGAATTTCAGCAAAAAAGTTAATTTATCTAGGTTCATAGTTTATCTATATTGCTGACCAGAACTACTATGTGTATAAAAATAGTATACATGTCAACTGAATGTGAGAGACGAGACACGGTGAGTATTATGTTCGTAGTGCTGCATTAGTGTAATTTTAAATTTTACGATAAACACATGCAACACAATTAAATACTTTCCCATTTGCCAGATTGGTCAGATGCAAGCTCGCCGATGAACACGCGTATCTCTGTTGTAGTTTGTTAGAAAACGGCTTAAAATGCACATTTGTGGAAACCAAACCTAACGAGAAGCAAAAGATGTAAATCCTAGACGATTTATAGCATTGCTTAGATATTGAAGATGAAAATATCAAATTATTTAATTGAATATTTCCTTCCCCAGCGTGGAGCATCAAGTAGAAGGGTATTCGTGCCCAACCTAAGCAACTTGGTTATCAAAATACAGTGGCAGAAGTTTTCGCGAATGATCGCGCTATACGAATCATACACTGCAAGAAAGAAATGACTGAATGAGTTTTTAATCCCCATGGTAATCGGCGCATTAGAAGGCTCTCTTAAGAAACCAAAGGGGTGCTGCCGTTATTCCAGTTGCAATTGATTCCTTATGCGTAACAGTAGGTCGTTCATGGATTTATCGCCACAATCATAGTTTCAAAATGCAGTGCGAAAGCCTTTACTAGGATGGCAGTTTAGTGTTAGAAATATATACTTTTACACAATTGATTAGATCCGGGGCAAGCAAATAGTCGGAAGTAAACCGAAAAATTGGCGCGTATTTGCTAGCAAGTATTTACTGGTTTTTATTCACCTCACCCAATGGTTATTGTTGAAAGATTAATTCACTTATAATGCTAGCCATTGCTGCTGAATTGTACCTAGCTGATGGTTTTGTTCTTGTAAAGCAATGGTCGAGAGCAGAGGTGCCTGACAAACATATCGTTAAGAGTTGATGGGTCTGCTCATTTGGATAATTACAATGAATGTGAGTTTGAAATCCTCCAACACAGAAAGATCAGGAAGAAAAGGGACAACTTTTATTACAGTGGCTGCGGGCTCATGATGCTTCTATTGTCTCTGCAGTTAGAGGTTCCAAACAAGCCCTCGGGAACTGGCAGTTTGTGGTGGAAAAGGCCAAAGAGCGCCAGTTCCCGAGGGCTGTTCTAAACAAATGTTCAACACCCGCTTGCATTCTCTTTGAAACTTGCACAGTCAATACCAAGGGTGAATTCTGATTCTGAATGAGAATTATCGCTTTGTTACATGCAACTAGTTTGACACTTTTTTAATGTTTTACGTCAGTACTCACTGGGAGAATGTTTAATTTTCATACTTTTCGTCCCTTAAGCTATATGTCATTTGAGGGCAGAGTAAGACTTCTATCCCGCCAATGTTAAATCTGCTATTCATGACCCATTATCTCTTGAACAAAGTAAGATATCAGACTGAAATGTTTACAGTATGGAAACAAGGGCTTTCCAAGTTCATTGATATACTTTTATCCAATAACTTTGTATATTAGGTAAGATAGAATTACCACCTTTTGATTAAAACCTGTCAGCTTTTATTTAAAAAAATAACCAGCCATCTTATTAACAGTAAGGTAGGTTTACAGTGGCAGTTAGAGGTTAGTTTCATTACCCTAGAATTCAAATTAGGTATCCAGTAGTTACTGAGAAAACGGTTGAAATATATAAGAAAATGGGAGAGAGAGGGAGAGAAGAAAAGAAAGAAACCACACGACTTGAGCATACAGAAGTTGCCATTTTCGGCAGTAATACAGTGTGTAAAACAAAACTTTCCCCAGAAGATGACCAGATGACCTAAAGTTTGCTAATCAACTTCAAAGCCGTGAAGCGCTTTCTGTGATGTGAAGAATTCACGACACAAAATAATGAGGAGATGCAGTACTATAAGTATTGTGCTCACATTGAAAAACATATATAATTACAGATAAAGCCCAAGTCAGGAAGACTGCAAGAAACTAAATATGTATTTATTTTTTTTTGGCAATTTTTGCAATTCACTCTCCCCTTAAAAATAATCGATGCATACAGCCTGTAAGGTGTTTGCTTAGTATCTTAAAATATCCCAGACAGAAATTGTCACATTTTTTGTTTTCATAATTGGCAATAAACAGTGAGCGAATCGCAGTGTAAGCGTATAGCTCTCCCCCCCCCCCTTTCGTGGCTAGGCTATGAAATGTGGCGGAGGCAGATTTATAGATATGCAAAGGAAAATAATCCAAATTATTTCACACCTCATTTCTGTACTTCAGTGTCTTCTAAATAAACATTGCTGCAATATTCACAAAAGGACGCCACCTTCATCAGTATATGAAAGAGAGAGAGAGAGAGAGAGAGAGAGAGAGAGAGAGAGAGAGAGAGAGAGAGAGAGAGAGAGAGAGAGAGAGAGAGAGAGAGAGAGAGAGAGAGAGAGAGAGAGAGAGAGAGAGAGAGAGAATGAGAGAATTTGTGGTTATGAAAGCGGATATATAAGTTAAATGGAGTAATTGTTATTTACTTTTTGGTATCAATTCCTCCATTATATCTTTTCATTTGTCTACTGTTTTGAATTTCATACTCATTCAAATCTCCTTTAACTGCCTTCGAGGTTGAGGGTTCAACGAGCCGACTTCTCACTTGGAAATCTCGGCTTGACTCCCGTCCGAGGCTGGCAACCTTTATTTAATTAGGATTATACCCTAAACTCCATAAAATCTGGAGTCATGAATGTGCGTTTGAGAATAAGTTCGATGAACACCTTCAGTGACCTAACATAAAAGTTCAAAGTAAAAACACCATCATATATTGCCGTCAGAAGCACCGATATGGTCATAACTCTTCAAAAAGAATATGGAAATGAGCCCCCCCCCTCTTTCATAAAAAAAACTTTGTTTTCATATTTTTCCGTCTTGCGTAGCGTATTTACCAACATTTTAGTACTTTATTATTTATTAAAAATAATGGAATTCCCCATCGTATGAAGCACAGTGATTGGTTCTCTCAACTCGTCCTTAAAGCCAACTTTCAATTCTGTTGACAATCATTAAAAGTAATGATTAAGGCTCAAAACTTGGCCAAAAGCGCGTAAAGCACAAACTGGAGTCGCAAACAGCGAGATTAATGTTCAGGAGAGGTCAGGTCGGGTACTCGGCCACCAGACTTCGGAAAAATTAGTATTGGTAGTAATCCAAAACAATTCAACAGATGAAATCCTCAGCTGGTATGAGAAAGTCATCTGTTAAATTTCCATGGCTTTCTCACGATCGCTGTCGTTTTTTAAAACTATTATTACAAAAACTTAGGCTCCTATCTACGTCATGTTGGTACGGATTAACTTTGCAGAAATAATTTCACTACACATCTCGCAAGCAGAAGAGGGTTGGAGGAGACTGAGTCGATAGTGAGATGTTTAAAAAGCGGGTGGATATATACTACCCTTGAATTTCCATACTCCTTCAATGACATCGCAAAATGCACATCAGTGAGATAGCGCTGCAAATAGTAATTTGTTGTAAAATTGGAACCATGAACAAGAAATAACTCGATACTGCTTAGTGCCACAAAATATTTCGTCACAAGCTCTGTTTTGAGAACATTTTGTTTAATATAGTTAGCCTTTGTTCCTTATCGTTTACCAGTCATACAGAAATACGCAAAACTCATTCAAAATGAAGGGGGTTCAGAAAATTTCAGGTTGGCCAAAGATCGTAAACATAAGCCATTTTAATCAATATTTTCTTGAAAAAACTTACTGTCATATCTTCGGATGCTGAACCTAGTTACCAAATATTTTTATTTCTGTGACATTCCATTTTTAATTATACTGTTCAAATATAGGTTCACGGACCTTTTCTCAAATGAAATTTGTTTCGAGGTATTCAGGGAACTTAAAAATTCTGGAAAATCTGATTTTTTGATCGAATACCATACTTCCTCTAGAGTAGGGTAAGTAGAATTTAATTACCATAGTGAATAGCTAAATGTGCATAAAGCCGTATCAAAACATGTAAATTGAAGCATGTAAAGTCAGACAAGCAGGACAACATAAACTTTGATTTAGATATGATTTATGTCGCCTTTAGTCATTTTAGTGAAGTTATTTGAACAAAGCTATCTGACCCTTTGAACCGTTCCTTTTTTATTAATGGCAGAACATCACGCAATTCTCCATATTACCAACTTGCGAACAATACTTTTACTCGGGGCGGGGAGGTTAAGTTTCCGAGGTTTGAAGATGCGTTAATTTCGGTCTGGAAGGCCAAAAGAAAAAGAAAACTTTTTGCAGTACCTCATTCATCCAAGGCTTTGAAGAAAACTTCAGGACATTTCGCTTGTCGTTTTCCAACTTCCAAGTCATAATGCCCACCTCTTGACGCACATGCCATTTGTGCGTCACTTTTGACGCCGTCTCCAAGTCTCGTTTTCCAGCGTATCTGCTACCAGCTGCTCCAGTGATGGACTATAAGATGTATGCGTGCGCGGGTGTTGGGATAAACTGCGCCACTTTAAGTTGACTGATAACTTCAATGGAGACTATTAATGCTCTGTGAAGCAAGTTGCCGACTTAATGCGAAAAATTAAATTGTTTGATTCTTAGGGTAAAGGGAGGTATTTTCGTGACATAGGCAATTTCGTGATACTTTTTTCGAAGGGATATCACAGAGAAACTAGTTAGTGTTAAAGCGCCTGCCGATAGCTCCTGAGTTGTAGGAACAAATATGTCAACTACCAACAGTGAAAGACGAGTTAACACCAACTAGTTTCTCTGTGATATCCCTTCGAAAAAAATATCACGAAATTGCCTATGTCACGAAAATACCTCCCTTTACCCTACCTCTCAAAATGACTGGTATGGAATTACATCATTACATATGCTAACTTCTGACATACGATTTAAAATTAACTGTTTCCGTAATAATAATGTTAATCTACGCTGCCATGAGTTGCAGAAAAAGCTCAGCTGAAGGTTCCTTGTCAGTGACTGGTAAATTGATTTTAACTCGAGCGCGGCCTTTAAGCTCTGCGGCAGGCGGTAGTCGATTACAATATACTTATTTTTGTAACTCTCAACGGGAAAAACGCGGATTCTATAAATACCCATTCTTTTATTACGTTAATTGATGGAAATTAATACTTCTCCACACTAGCCGTCTGTAGGATTAGGTTTGGATGCATAGTCAGTCTGACTACCTATCCACGCGTTCTTTTTTTAACAAGTTCCGCCTACTTATCATACGCAGCAGTGTTTTCCACGTGCATGTTCCAACCCTAAAGCTGCTAATTTGTATCCGAAACACACTTTCTACTTTGCTTTGTCATTTCTGCGTTAGCTGAACACACTGAAAGCCAGCAACACCTTTTTCTAAGATGTTTTTTATTTTTTGTTTTCGCTAGTTTGTCTCTGCCTGATTGCGTGCCAGTAACTCCGATCCTCTGACAAAAAGCTTACATTGCTAATGATCACACTTATTACATTGTGCCTATGTTTTAATACACGGAAACTATTCAACAATTATTTACCTATTTCTCTGTCATGTTTTATAAAATTATAAAACTCACCCGAAATAATGCCGGTATCATTTCAAAGGCAACTTAACTGCGGCAAATGAAAATTGTCTTAAGCTTACGGTGCATCAGATATATGTAGCTAAAAAGCATTAAAAAGTTTTTCAAACTAGTGAGGCAACCCGTTGCTATTAAGTTTAGAATTACTTTCCTACCATCCTTACATTTTATATTCAGATCATCATTTAAAAATGATCGTAAAGTGCTTCTCGTTTTCTGCTCTGGTGATGTGCCAGAACCGTATATGGAAGTGTTTCTAGTTTACTGCAATTCACCTTTCCTCAATAAAGGCGTCGTGATAATGCCTTCCTTCCACGAGTTACCAAATACGTAATATGCTACATATGAAAAACAAAATATAGACAGTGAGCCAGAAAGGGAACTACGTCTTGGAGTCATTAAATATGGAGCAATCGCTGCACTCTGCAGTAGTGAAATATAAGCAGTCAGAGAGAGAGAGAGAGAGAGAGAGAGAGAGAGAGAGAGAGAGAGAGAGAGAGAGAGAGAGATAGAGAGAGAGAGAGACACGAGTCAACGAGTCATCTTATAAAACACGTATCACACTCCGCAGCATGAGAAAAACAAAATAGTACAACCAGCCAGATAGGTGCCGCGCATACGAGTCAGTCTCACGACTCCCATTTTCGTCACCTTTGCCTAATTTTATTACAGGTTTACTCCCCTCCCTCCGCCACAATAAACTACTTGGCTTTTTGTTTGTTCGTAACTTTATTTGTAATATGTATTTGCCGCATTCTTAACAGAATCCTTTATGGCTTCAGCTGATGGAGCTGAACTTTTCGCCGTCTGTTGAGCTGTTTACTTTTTTCTTCAAATTTATTTTAACAGCAATGAGTGGACACGAGAACTTAGTACATTGCTTTCCATCAAATTGTTCGGTTCCTGCGGCCTTTTTTCTCATCAGATATTCAATTAACGATTAAAGGGTCATATAAAGACTTAAGGTTGGCATGTTAAATCAGATCTTAAAGAATGAATCCGGGCTCTAATTGTAACTTATTGATGTTCTTCAGAACCCGTATTTTGCAATTCATTATCGGAAGGGCTATTTAACTACTCATGTTGACGTTTTTCTTAATATTCTTAAATACAATTAATATTTGAATTTCCTTTGTTGCGACCTATACGATTCTCTAGCGCTTTGCTTGACTACTGTGCTTAACCACTAGGTGGAAACTTCGCCACGAAGCTGTCATAAATGTGAGACATTTAGCGGTTTAACTTGTAAGCTGTTGAAAACCGCGCTGTATCTTGCAAAGTTTGAGACACAAAGGTTGGTGTTAAGAAAGTGCTTCTGTAGTATTTCTGCTTAAGCTCATTACACCGCTTGAAGGGAACAAGAGTTTCTTGTGGCAACAAAGAGCAATCCAGAGTACACTTGTGTTTGTAGCTTAGTCAGACCAGGCAAATGTAGAAAGATTAGCTTGAAGTATCCATATCAAAATTAGGAAACATTTCTTTGAAACAGGTGATATTTCCGTTAAACCAAAGAAAATGTATGTTAAACAGGCATCAGTTGGTCGCATTTGCAAGGAATTATATAGTCATGTTTGACAGGGACTATAAAATATGTCAAGGTGCAATGTTGCAGATATGTTAAATACTGTTCATTGAATGACTTGTGTGAGTTTCAGTATCCTATTTGAATTTATGTGTACATATTTATGTGCATCATGATGCCCACATGGTACTCCCATTATATTACTTCAGGTCTAGTATAAATGAAATGAGGAACATCTTGGCGGACGAAGGTACTTGTTCCAGTTATTTATTTACATATATTTATTACAAATTATTCATGTATAAGCTTTATTTTTCTAAATATTCATTATTAATCATATCCAGGAACTGTAGCCTTTTGTTCGGCGCACACAAGGAGGATACAGGAGCCTTGAGACATCAACCATCTTTCAAAAAGAATAATTACCAGTGCAAGTACAGCTTGTGTAAAACGTCTCGACACTCCATATATGCAAGAGAGGGCCAAAAAGGAAAAATGATGAGTGGTGGGGAAGCAAGTAGTACTCGGAGGCAGTCGCAATCACAAAGCATTGTACAGTCCGGTGCACGGAAACTTTCCGATATATGGAACAGCTGTTAAGGTTGGTGGGTGAATGACACCACGCCCCCAGTTCAAACCCTGTCAGCGATAGGAAGGCGTCCGGCTGCCCATTTTTCCGCCATGGTGGAGGTGAACCAAAAGCCCAGACAGTTTAAGCTACATTGAAACATATAACTCAGAATGCATCTCATCAGACTTTATTTTATCAGCGGTTATTGAGGATAGGAGCAGATTGTCCATCCTTTTCGAATAATGAACTTTCTCAGGTTTGTGCAGTTTTCTAGGGAAGGGAATAAGGGATGGGACAGATTTCTGTTTCATTATGTGTATCAACTTGAACTCTTCATTGCGCATATTTATTTCGAATCATCTCATTTCACTACAAAATAATTTAAAACTATAACTTAAGCTCTATCTACACAAAATATACCGAGAGCACACTAAAGTATATTTTCGTCACGTAGACAAACATAAGGGGAAAAAAATATTCAAGTAATTAATCCACGAATTCCCATTCGTTATAACACACTCCTTGTCCTCCGCGGTTCCAGAGACATCAAACCAATGATCGACGGACACAGCCAGGAGGTGATGTTGACAATCGTTCCTCTAAGGTTAAATTCCTCCCTTCCTCCCTTTGCACTACGCACCTCGGCTACGCGCCCTGTTCATCGGTCATTATGTTATTAGATTTCGATATAAACCAGTAAGAGATTGGCACAGCCAGGACTGGTGTAAAACACGAATGGTGAAATGGTTGTGCCAACATTATATAAAGTAACACACCAAAAGATACTAACATTTATGTGGGTTAGGAATCATTCACAATCAAATTTAGACCTAGACCTAGCGTAAGCAACAAAGTTTATTTAATGTTATCTTAATACAGCCGTTCACATTGGCTGATATTAACATCAACATGGGCATAGACTAGTAAACTCCAAGCTTTCATATTTATCGTAATCATATATAAGAAACTAGCCAATCAGAGAGCGAATCTCCATAAACCTCATCACATGATAGGTTCGTTCCAACACGATTCTGAATTATTTGAGTATGCGCAGTTGGTAAGTGGTATTCCAGCGGACTGTTCCAACATATTTGAGAACTAATTGCGAGCCGTTTGGAACTAGTGAAATCGGTTCTTGATTAGTACTAGGAACTGAAAATTCTGAACATGGACAAATTGTGTAGCCTACTGTGCATGTTCAGATTATTCAAAATAGGTACAATGGAACGTGTGCTAGGCATCTGTATAATAAAATTGCGTTCCAGAATTAAGAAACTGGAATATTAAAGGAAATTGAAAGAAACTGAGCAGTAACTGTGGTAGAATTTAAACATCGCAAAATAACATTTCATTAATTAGAAGTTACTATTGTATCAAATTACACCAGTATTCATTGTGTATATCATTTTCATATTGAAATTCAGATATTGTAAATAATAGTTCACATGCCGAAGCCATGTGATACGTATAAATAGGTGAATAAATGACTCGGTATGCATGATCAGAGTGTATAGGAAACGAGATGTACTCTCTGTAATCAAATTAAGCAAGAAAGCCGTAAAACTAGGTTTCTAGTAGTGTTCCAACCTCCAACAGTACAAAATTCCGAACTAGGTCTGAAGGCGTACTCGACTGGTGCATGTCCACAACAAAATGTTGGTATTAGTTCCGAACAATTCATAATCACTTGTTGGAACGAACCTGGAAACTCTGCCATCTCACAGCACATTTCCGTTGTTATTTGTTAATTCAATAACTGCCTTTCTGTGAAAAATTGAGCCAGGAACCACTGGAATATCTATAAAAATTGTGGCTAAACAAACTGTGACGTAAGCAATACTTTGCTACTAGAATAACGTCCTTTAACTTCTGCTTGACATGCTCCTATATCATGTACTATGATCAAAAGGATGAATAATTGCTGCTGCTGTTGTTGCTTGGTTATACGGACAGTGGCCCCATCCCATACCGCCATATTAGCTCAGCTGTTACAACTCTGGGATTGTCTCTCGTCGATGTTTCCGTATAACATTTATGCGTTTTAAGTTTTACGTCATATTAATGTTCAATTTTCATTGTGAATGAGCCTTTATGCTACAAGCGCGCGCACATGGATTTTTATTTTTACTTTGCCCACTACATATGTACACAATAGGAGAAGGTATTGCATTCCACCCAAAATATTGATATCGAGAATTCACCGGAAATACACATTTTTGAAGCCTTTAAATAAAGGAATGGTGTGAATGTAACTGAAATTGAGTTTTTTTATAGATCTTTAACTTATTTGATTCTCAGCGTCCATTCTATATTTAGCGTAAAGGACCACTTAATTTTGCTCAGAGGCCTCTTAATCGCCTTGAGGTTTCTTTGTGCCGGCGTTACTTCCCTTCCGAAGGAAACCATGCTAAGGATTTTTACACCCGTAAAAACTCCCTCGCTCTTCGTCAGGTTTGAATCCGCGACCTTTGAAATCTGAGGTTACCATGATACCCCTAAACCATGGAGTATTACATCTGTTCGTTTTGCATTTATGAACAGCCAAAATAAAACAAACCTATATCTTGAAATTTTGGGGAATAGCTTACGGAAGTTCCTTTTCTTCGGAAGGAATTTTATATAATCTTATACAGGAATAAAAAACGATTGGAACACCTGAAAATCTTAAGTCATTTTCTCAATAAAATCATATGGTATAGTCAGAAGTGATGTACACAATTTATAATGCATCTGTAATAAGTTAGTTACAGACAAACATACAAAATGACCTTTATTTTGTGGTATGTTTGACGCCAACAATAGCCCGCTTCTGTAGCCTAGGTGGTAGCATGTCTGTCTCTCGTTCAAGAGGTCCGAGTTTGAATCTTGGTCAGGGTGATTTATCTGGATAAGACTTTTTCCGTGGTTTGTCCATATCCTGAAAGATAAATGTCGGTTATCTCTAAGCCCCTGTGGACCCTGGGCTTGTTTGAGCATCACTTCATCCATTTCGTTCATCGTTTGATATGGCAACGTAGGAACTTGCTGTTTTTAAAGACCAACAAATACAGAAAACATAGTTCCAAAAGAGAAGATTCAATAGCTTGTTGTATTTCCCCTGCGTTTTATAACCTCTCTCAGACGATTGGATATAGTCCTTACAAGGTGAGTACTATATGCCCCTGAAATTTTGGCAAAATCTTTTAGTCTCCTTTTCGAACGCTACTTTGAAGATAATGGCTGATTGTGGACTCTAGTATCCATTGCATCCATAAATTCTGTACTGGATTTAAGTTGGGTGATTGTGGACGTTGATGAAGAATATGTGCACAGTTGTAGAACAGCCAGTCCTGCACAACCCGGAATAATGTTTGGGGTCATTATCTTCATAGAACTTAAAACTAGCACTGATACAAATTTTCTCTATACTCCTGCCTAGGTTCTACTTCAAAGGTTCAAGTGTTTCATTTTATCAATTTTCCCTCGAAGAAAACCAATTGTCCAACCCCAGATGTTGCCATGCAATTCCAAAACATCACATTCCACTACCATGTTTTACAGTAGGTCTAAGGAAGTTTTGTTCTTCCATTTGATCCGAAAACGTTAAATTGGCTTTCATCAGCAAAAAGGAGGATCTCCTACCTGTTTTCTCCTTTATAATTGAACTCCTTCTCAAATTATAGCCACTTCTGCTTTTTTTTTTTTTTTTTTTTCATTTACACGAGGCTTCTTCCTGGGTACACAAAATGGAGTCCCTTTGTTTCCAGTGCATTCTTAATCGGTTTGGGGAGGGGGGGGGGTACTTTCTAGCCAGTATTGTAACCTACCACAGTTTGGGGGCACTCAATTTAGGACATTTATTCACACATCTGGCAATATTTGTTTCTTTCGGTCTGTAAATGCTTTTGGACGATTAGTTTGAGGTATCAAATGGATTCTGTCTTCATGTGGGCATCTGTTAATTAAATTTCCAACTTTACTTTTCTTCATTCCAACAATTAGACAATCTTTGTGTAACACTCATGATTTTCATAATGGAAGATGACGAGTTACCTTTACGCTGCATTTCGTGTTAATGAACTGTTTCGTTTACATAGGTAAAAGAGCGTTTACTATCTATAGCTGGACCCGTTGTGCCTCCTCCCAGTAAGCATGTGAAACATATAATAGGCAGTACAAATATAGGTGTCCCAATATTTATTTTGCCAACAATTATGTGAATATTCGGATATATTCAGTAATACAGCTCAGCTAATACAGTAAGACGTATAGCAATTTTAAATCCATTTTTCGAGATTTCTAGGTATACAGAAAGCAATAGAAAACGAAATTGATTTTCAGTTTCAGATTTCAGTTATACTGCTAAAACAGAAGATATACCATTGAGTGTCTTTTTTTCTCTCTCTCTCTATAATTGGCATACATTAAGCAATGCACGGAAATGTGCTGTTTAGCAAAAAGATTACCTCTTTAAAAAGTATAATTTATTTCAAGTTATACTTTTCTAGCATACGCCATTTCCGAGATGTCCATAATTAATAGTTTGGATGATTCAGTATTTTGTCATTCTTATCTATTTCCTTTGTATCATAATAAAATGTAAAATGTAATTATTTCTGTAACAGTGTATCTAAGCTAAAATGAATGGCGTAAAAGTAAGCGTTCAAGGAATAGTTTATATACCAATTTATAAACAATAGATGGTAGAGAAAGCCATGTGAATGGCCCGCGTAGAGTATCGCGGCTTTGAGTTCCGCCTTGGGCTTAGGTGTTTTGTGTAAAAGTGCAGAAAACGGTAATCAAACGCAAACAATAAAAACGGTAAAATAAGGGAAAAAATATGTGTGTGATATATATATAATTAAAAGAAAAAGTAACATATGAGGTGTTTCTTTATTTCTTTTCCGCTCGTCCTTGGAAAGTTTAATGTATATATTCGCAACAAGATGGTAGAGAAATAATGTGAATATAATAATAAAGGTATTTTTCCTCCCTACTCGTCTTGGGAAACTTATATCGTATATTTGCAATGAAACCTCTGCGCCGAATTTTGTGTTGAATGCAGTACTTCCGCATCCAATATCTGAGCAGTATGACAAGTAAATGCAGGGAAGATTTGATCACAATTACAGCATATCCAGTGATGCCTAACAAAAGAGGAAGTAATAGAGCAATTTAAAGAAGCCATGCAACCTGAGTTTACCGTTCATGATCTGGTCTAGCCAGCATGTTGGATCACGTGCAACACGACTCAGGTTACATAACTGCGTTCAAGTTTACGCTTTTCGCAACAAATAACGGAAAACCAATGAAACGATCTACTTCTGCTGCATGACATTATGAGCGGGTATCCGCTTGCCATGGCCATTTGCAGAACCAGTATTTCGTCTGACAAGGTCAAGCTAGGTTTTGCTCACGTTACCGAGTTCCGCCAGAGCTCTTCACTTGTCCAAGTGGTTCACGTGCAATCTCGGGATGCTTAAAGAGGGTCTCGTCATTATGAAGTCCTCCAAGTCCCATTTTCAGCGGACAATCTAATTGTGCTAAACTTTATTATGATGTATCGCATAATTTAAGGGGCCTCGATCTGTGAATTTTTCATATCCAAGAATACTTTGAGTGTTTTGTATCCTTTAACACTCGTATCTACGTTCAAAATGTGATTGCAAAGTTTGGTGGGGTTTGCATTTTCAACCATAGTTATTTTACAAAACTCCTACTTACAATGCAATATTAGTAACTTTTAAACAATATTTCAGTTTGTTACTTATTTCAGATAAGTTAACCTAACAATATACTTTTAATCAGTTGGTTTAAAAATTCTCAATATATATTTATCTAGCTTGGATTAACTTGAAAACGTGACACATTTACCTAATATTAAGGACTACATAGCAGATTAGAGTAAGTACGTATGGGAGAAACTACTTCCAAAATTTCACGCTTTTAACTTTTAAAAAAAATTCATTGCAAGGATTATTTTAAGTGCTGAAAATTTTGTAAAATATTACAACGGGATAAACGCATTGTAAATTTTTCTGACAAAAACTTGCCGAAATTCTGTACGTTTCTCTGTTTATAATTAAATTGCGTGCTATGTTTACTGAAAATATGTTATTTAGAAACTGATTAACATATGTGCAGTAAATTTTACAAAACCACACCTTTAAATGCTTGAAAAAATGTGGTAGATTTTAGAAGAAAAAAAACCTCAAATGTCCAAACATGCCCGTCCCCTTAAGGTTATCCTAACTTTCGTTTTCCTCCGATAGGATAACATCTTGATATGTATAAGAAAACCGTTCTGGACAGTCGGATGTAACAATAAATTAAAAAGCATAAATTGTTAATTTCTATCATTTTGCTTAGTTTTCACCATTGCCCCTTAAAAAACTAAACCATAACTTTTACATAAGGGTCTGGAAGATCTTTGTCCTTAATTTTAAGACACTTAAAATTGTTTCGAAGTGACGTTTGCCTCCGAAATACTTGTAAAAATGCATACTTACAATTAATCTCTCCTCAGGACGCCTCTCCGCCTCGGTAGCGTAGATGGTAGCGTGTCCTGCCTCACGTTCAAGAGGTCCCGAGTTCGAATCTCGGTCAGGGTGAGTTACCGGGTTAAGAGGTTTTCCGGAATTTTCCCTTATCTCGAAAGACGAATGTCGGGTAACTCTAAGCTCCATGGAACCCGAACTCATTGGAGCATCATTTCACCCATTTTATTCATCGTCCGATATGACTAAACGTTGGAGGACGTAAGTTACACACAAAAAAACTGCCTCTGCTAGATAAAGGCACTAAGGTGTTATGAGCAGTGTGACAAAAGGATTGAGAAAGTTAATGGTCTCGGTAACATTATGCGAATTTTTAAATGGTTCTGTTTTATATTACTACCAATGAAATCGAAGGTATGTATTTGAAATTCAGAACTAGGTCACAAAATAAGTACAATACAAAACTGATCTATTCGTTTGAACTCTAGA